>OX578145.1:43869029-44549029 GCA_951213105.1 Amaurobius ferox | reverse complement strand
ACAACACACATCAACCTTTTCCTATTCCAAATATGGTAAAAGGAGTTATAGTTTCACTCCTTTATCTATCTGTAACGAGTAACTGAGTTGATGATTATAACTCTTTTTCCTGCTTGAAGGAGGAGTTTTTACTTTAAAGTGGTGTTTTCGTGAGAGCCGTATGTATGCAAAATATTACTAAACACTAATTACACTTAACCATTTAAATATAAATTCAAAATTTTCTCCAGAAACACACTATCATTTAAAGTTGGGTGTTTTTAAACTTTTCAGTCTAAGCACAGAACCATTCCCTTTTGGGAACTTTTTCCAATTTTCTCCACCAAATAAACTAAAATATCTTTTTTTTTTTAGAATTGTAAAGTAATTTCATGATCTTCAGTGGCTGTTTCAAAGCTGCGCATCCTAAATAAACATCCTTTCGCAATTTACACACGAGTGTTCAAACATTAATCTAAAGTTCTTCACAAAACTAAGCCAAATTCTTTGGAGCAAAAGCTCGTTTGACTTAAAAACAGCTTAGGGAGAAAACCGGTTAAGGCTCCGAAAATCAAACAGGATTTTAATTCACCACTGGGAGTTCAAAATTCTCGATTGAAGAAATCATAAACTTTAAATGATTAAATAGCCTTTAATCGGTAAAAAAAAAATTCTGTAGTTTTCAAAACAAAACAGGACGACAATAAAAATATGTCTATGTGTGTGTCTGCCTGCTTGTCTTCTTCTTCGACCCAGACCGCCTAACCTACCCGAAGGTGTAAGGTATCTGTTTGGACTGCCGGGAAGTGCCACCCAATTTAGTCCGAACCTCAGTGGTGACGACATCCACGGAGACCGTACCTTTCTTCCCCTACTACTAACCTCTCGAAATGAGTTACGGACCCACATATTTAAAGTGTCTGTACACCGCGTAAACACGGGGACTGTTTGGGCAGAGCCGAAATTCAAATTCGGGTAGTCCGAGTGCCATTACCGCGCGCTATCCACTGGGCTAACCCACCCCCTGCCTTTCTGTATATCTGTATCATCTATATCGCTTTGGACAGTGAAAAACTTTGATACAGAGGTACATTAAGTCTCCAGATAATATTGCTCAAAATTATTTTTTTAATCCGAATTAATTTTTAGTTATATTATGTTGAAGTAATACCGTGAGCGTATTCACACAAATCGGGTCTTTAGTGATTGAAAACATTAACACAGAATTACCACCTTGACATCATCGAAAAGATCGAAGAACGGTCTTTAAACCGAATCCGTAGGACAACGCCTTCATATTTATTTATTTACTTTTAAATGCATCAAAAAGTGCATTTTTAAGTCCGATTTTCATTTCGCTGTATCCGAAAACTAATGATAAGCACAATTCTATAAATAGGCAAAAATATATGTGTCTATCTTTGCATTCCAATAGAAATAATTTAATTACTCTATTTTTAGATTTTCTGTTAATTTCTAAAGAAACAGCGCAATTCGATCGATGTCCAACTCGGGCCGGTTTCTCCAACTAAAATTTGATCTAACAGTCTATAAAAGGTATCTAACCCTAACGAGGCACGCCTTTCACATTTCAATCCAGAACCGGTATCATCTTTTATCAGCGACTGTTAGCTATTACGGTTGTATATATGCTATATATTGTAAAACAATTGCAGAGTCCATTTCGGCAATAAGAACTTGCAATTTTATTCCAGTAGCTCAACGGTAGAGCGTCGGCTGGCCAGATCGAAGATCCAAGGTCCAATTCCCGGTGGGGCAGCAAGATTCTTTACAATGGCGCCCGAACAAATGAACCTGTAGGTTAATGTAAGGATGTCGGAGGCCTGTCAGTAACCCTAGTAAGATTAGCACGGATTCAATTGATTTTGGGATATTGAGCGCCAGTTTCAAATTGAGTGTGGTGAGGTGAATTTTACCTATAAATGCAATAAAACTTAAACACATAAATACATTAAAGATACTCACCAAATAGTTCCACCAGGCTCAAGCGCGTTAACGTATAGTGGGGTCCGATTGGACCAAAGTACATTGCGTTATGTTAAGATAATTAATCACTCCCTTTTTGTGGCCAACTAACACTTTATTTATAGAACACATGAAATCTCAATTTTAAACATTAATATACAAAAATACACAATTACAAATGAGTTCCCAATTTACCTAACTTGACCTCGAGGTGCACAGTTTATTTTGCATTAATTTGCATATTTATAAAATCCAAATTTGTAATTAATTACTTTTTGTTAAGAACACAATATGTATATTCAATTTTGCTAAAACTCCCATTTATCATAACCCTGCCCTTACACTATTGGATTACATCAGTTACTTAAACATTCATGTACACATTTTAAAATCAATATATAATTTCCATACCTTCATACATGACTCTCACTGAGTGCTGTAGCTGACCTCTGCACGTAGGAAAGGGTTGCACAATTAAATTGAATGTTTATTAGTTCATTTTTTTCGATGGTTCGTGGAAAACACTACCAGTCCGGGAAACACTAGGTTGCATATCTTCGGTCATAAGTTATTGCCAAGTATTTCTTTGAGATGGGCACACCGTCCACTTTCCTTCTCCTCCTCTTAATATCTGCCTCAGTCCCAGCGGCTCTTGAGTGAGCATGCGTACAGGCTTTGCCAAATATATATACGTTTTCGTAGAGGCTTGTCTGCTGCTTAGGATCCCGGAATTGCGGCTCCGCAAACAGTCCTTACACGCAGTGTTACAGTTACCAGGGCTTAATGCAGCTAAAGGAGCAAGGTCCTACACCGCGCCGTTTTAGTGGTAGAGCTGTGTTGCACTGCAACTAACAAAAACAAATGACGATGGGCATACTGCTCACTTTCCTTCTCCTCCTCTTAATGCGGCTTAGACCCAGCGGCTCTTGAGTGAGCATGCGTACAGGTCCTTGCCTAAAGAGTGGAGATCAGATACTTTATTTGTAGAGATTGACTGCTGCTTAGGAGCCCTGGATTGATGCTCCGCAATATTCCGTGCACACAGTATTTACGTAACCACGGCTTAAATGCAGCTAAAGGAGCAAAGGTCCTACACTGCGCCGTTTTGGTGGTAGAGCTGTGTGTACTGCAACCAATTAACACATGACGACCTTCTTCCCTTTTCTGGTCGAACTGCCCGAAGAAAATGCGCCCTCGCGCTGAGTTAGGCTCGGCTCGATTTGGCTACGAGTCGCCTTCTATACCGGACCCACCACGTCGGCTCCTCGGCAAAGGCATTGCCGCCCGAGATAGGAATCGCGGATGCCGGCTCAGAGATGCATCAAAAATACATGCCGGGTCGGGCTACACCGAAATACAAGTGCCCCGCACTTGGAGTGCTCTCTACTCGAGCTCAGAAAAGCAACTGACGATTTTTACATTTTTTAAAACTTTCAGAATTTTACAAACAAGGGGAACGACAAAACAGGGAGGAAGTTCCCCCAACTCTCATTCGCTGTTCCCAAACGCTATAAAAAAGAGGAGGTCCAAAAATGCCTCACACCATTGGTCTTGAAGCGACGCTAATTTTTTATGCGTTCCACTAAAAAACAAGAACCAGAGGGCATCCAAAACCAGGGTGGTCCAAAATACCGGACACCGACGCGCGCCACACCTGACAGGGCTATAAATTTTCAAAGATTTGTAGCTCAACTTTGACATTTTGCTGCAATTAAATCTCTGAATATTTACAATCCATGTCAGTGCGCACACAACCCAACGGCGCCAAAAAAATCCCAATTCCGTCTGTGCAAAGGCCTAGCTATAAACATAAATCACAAAACATAGTATACATTTCAATATATTTACAATATACATTCCCGTTTTTCCCAGGGTTACGTATCAAGATATGTGATTACAGTATCACATATTTACACCCCCCTGAACAGAAAAGAAGTCAAGCTAGGTTTACAAAATATTACATAGTACACTTTACATCATCATTATTTGTTTACAAATTTTTCATCACTTTTTCTCAACAGTTCACAATTTTTTTTGTTTACAGTACGCATCATATACATTTACACCCAACAAGTCTATCTGATCTACATTTGTATAATTTCACAATTTTACTTTACACATTTTAATTTACAACGCAATACGACCACAACAAAACAACTGTCAGTCCAGCCGTTTCCCCCACTGTTTATCTCAAAACATGTGTTCGAAGCCATGGCAACGGCGAAACTAGTTTTTCCCCGAACTGCGAGTAGAACCGGCAGTCCAGTTGCCCACCCCTTTTGATCTTCGCACACTGCCTTCGATAGAACAAAATGTTGGTCATTTGCGCGCGCCCGTTCTCTCAATGTTTCACAAGCCCACAAGCAGGTAAGTAAATTTTGCATGTCTTTTTTTTTTGCATGTTCTACTGTTCACACTTACGCGAGTCATTTGATGTGGAAATGAATTTTGGCTGTCTAATTTTTACAAGTCAACTTCATTCTCTTTGTCATCTGACCATCGTGCTACATTGGCGGGAAATCCAAATCGTCACATACACTGATACTGTGTCCAATAATCCCTGATCTCTCTTTCAAAATGTTATTATTACTTATTTTTAATCTAACTTTACGTCTGTTTTACTGTGATTTGAATTTTTATTTTATGTTTTATTTCGGCGCATTTTTGCATGTATTCACGAGCTAACCCAATTTTTTTTGAATAACCTCTATAGATTTACCTAGGACACCTTTTAATTTTAATGTTTAGTACTTAAATTGAACGACCCGCGTTTTAAATACCTGTATTGGTTCACTACCATGAATCATGCTTCTAACGCAGCTATATGTTTTATTTATTTATTTATATTTTTATTCTTAATTTATCTTTTATTGTCATTCACTTATATTTACATTAAAATCTGTATATTGTTATTCCTCTGTGATTCTCTAATCTTGTACATATTTATTCATTTTTTTTACTATGAGTTCATCACTTCGTATTACTGTGTTTGCTCCATGCCTATTTGTGAACATATGCTAAGCTTCCCCCCGCGTTGAAGAGAATGACCTTGAATTTCCGCCTGCATACTTTGTCTCGGAACCAGTTTTTCTTCCCGAAAGCGTCCGACCTTTTTGGAGTATGTAAAGCACTGGCTTTTTCGATCAGCCGGCCGTCAGCTTTTTTTTTTTTTGTAAGCGGAGCTGCTCTTATTTTTTAAAGCTTGTTTACATTTCCTTTCCAATTTTTTTTTTTATTTATTTATTTATTTTGATTGTATACCTTTGAATGTAAACCTTTTAAAACATCCGTTGTCATGATTTTAAAATATTTTGCAGCGATATCAACGATCTGAATACCCTAATTCAAATGCCTGTCATCAAGGCCGCCCGGTTTGTATATGGTGAAGTATTTATTTGTTGTTATTGTGCTATACATATATATGTCTTTTACTTTATTTACTTATTTTGATTACTGATTCTTTTCATTTTTTGTTATTTAAAATTTACTTGCAAGTTAGTCCCCCCCCCCTTTTTTTTTTTTTTTTTTTGAAGTTGCAACTGGCCGACTGCCATTCACTACTCTTATGTATATCATTATATCTGTGTATATCTGTTTTGGCTATATATTATCAGATTCATATAAATTTTCTAGCGATACCTTCTGCCATATATGATGTCCAAATGGACGCGACTATAAACTTGACGATTTTCATTATGGAACAGACACCTGCCAATTTTACGAGATGGAAGTCAAATATACTGTACAAATACTGGTCGTATATTTTTATTATTCCTCATATTATTATTGTTATCCTTCTCATTATGATTTATTTATTATTTTATTTGTTAATTCTAACCTGTATTTCAAGATTATATTTATTATTATTATTATTTTTATGTATTTGAAAATTTTGTTATTGTTATTGTTACCTGATTTGCCCCCCCCCCCTTTTATTTTGACTACTCATCTTATTTTCTTACAACTGCCCTGCGAGTTCGTAGGATCGAATTTTCCTGCTCTTATCCCACATACAGATTACTTGACAATGTCCATTTTTTATAACGTAGACTAATTTTTTTTTGTTTGGGAGGGAAAAAACATTTATTTACTATTTTCTTTCACTTCAAAATTTTCCGAGTCTCCGTTTTATTTTGTTCTCAAATATTTTAATTTCCTGAAATCATCCTTGTATTACATATTATTTATACTCCAGATATCTACTATTTTTACGTCCACTGAACTATTTACTTTACTTATATTTTCTAAGATTAAATTTATTTATTTTACTTATATTTTCATATAAATTATTTATCTTTTATCATTGTCCGTTCATTTATTTATATGTTTACTTGCATAAATGGGACGGGAATTTAGAACTTTTTAATTTTGCTGTACTGCTACTTAATGAAACGCTGATAATTTTAATAAAATGGCTGGCGCTACGACTTTTACGTTGTACTACGTTGATACTCATTTATACGCTGTTGATACCGTTGATACTTCCATATTGTTCCGTTGTTTTTTTTTGTTTTTTTTTTTTGTTGTTGCATAAATTTAATAATTTAAATATTTCTATCCGCTGGACTTGCCTTCCTCCAGACAAATTTTCCCGAAGTTTTATTTTATTTTGCGATTTTGTTGACTACCGTGCATTTTGGATAACTATCATGCCTATCCTCACAGTAATTCTTAAACTACTACACATTTTTCCTCAGTACTACAGTTTACACAATATACAATACACAATACATACAATACTAATCAATATTTTTGCTGCCCTATGTTTTGCACATATTGCGGCAACATGCTATTTGTAATACACTTGTGCTGTATATCTTATTTTTTTTACTTAATTTTAACTAGTTGCTCTATCTACATAAATTTTCTGTTATTATAATTATATTCATTTTCTTTACATTAACCAAAAAATATCTATTTGTAGACTACCTTCCACTTAATTTTTACATTTACTGTAGACTACCAAAATTCTTTCAAAATGCTTTCCAATTTAATTTCAAAATATTGTAGGATACTGAAATATTTTATAATACCATCTAAATTAATTTTAAAATTATTATAAACTGCTACAAATGTTGTAAAAATATCTTCCAATTAATTTTAACTTTATTGTATAATATTACACATACTGTAAAACTTTTCCAACTTTTATTTTTAAATTCACTGCCTCTACACCTTGTGCTGCATTTATTTGCATACACTTACTATTTATTTCTGCTTTATAATATTTTAATTTTTCCACTTAATTTAGCAGACAATTTTAATTTTTTTACTTTTATATTATTTTATTTTACTTAACTAATCACTGAACTTGCTAGTCCAAATTCTATACATAATAAATCGCTTTCAATTAATCCTAATTTTTTGTTGATCTAAATTTTGTAATTTTAAAATATTACAGTTATAGCCCTACGCTTTTCACAACATGATTTAAAATTTGCACACACATAATATACTTTTTATACACAATATTTCCAAAGACGAAAACACTCTTTACCACAGTTATTCATATACTTTGTACATCCTATCTCTGTATATAATTTTATACAGCATTTATTTTACTTAACTTCTATTTCTTTTTTTTTTATTTACTTGCGTTGATAATTTATTTAAGTGCACCCCGTCTATCCTTTACACACTAACAGTATATATTTAAACACTCCACTTCAGTATCTTCAGTACTGGCCCGCAATTTTGGCTAAGCTTCCCACACAACAATTTATCTAGCAAAAGCCCGTGGTTCGTTTCCGAACGACACGGCACCAAGTACGAGTCTCGGTGGTCTATGTGGTGAGGTGAATTTTACCTATAAATGCAATAAAACTTAAACACATAAATACATTAAAGATACTCACCAAATAGTTCCACCAGGCTCAAGCGCGTTAACGTATAGTGGGGTCCGATTGGACCAAAGTACATTGCGTTATGTTAAGATAATTAATCACTCCCTTTTTGTGGCCAACTAACACTTTATTTATAGAACACATGAAATCTCAATTTTAAACATTAATATACAAAAATACACAATTACAAATGAGTTCCCAATTTACCTAACTTGACCTCGAGGTGCACAGTTTATTTTGCATTAATTTGCATATTTATAAAATCCAAATTTGTAATTAATTACTTTTTGTTAAGAACACAATATGTATATTCAATTTTGCTAAAACTCCCATTTATCATAACCCTGCCCTTACACTATTGGATTACATCAGTTACTTAAACATTCATGTACACATTTTAAAATCAATATATAATTTCCATACCTTCATACATGACTCTCACTGAGTGCTGTAGCTGACCTCTGCACGTAGGAAAGGGTTGCACAATTAAATTGAATGTTTATTAGTTCATTTTTTTCGATGGTTCGTGGAAAACACTACCAGTCCGGGAAACACTAGGTTGCATATCTTCGGTCATAAGTTATTGCCAAGTATTTCTTTGAGATGGGCACACCGTCCACTTTCCTTCTCCTCCTCTTAATATCTGCCTCAGTCCCAGCGGCTCTTGAGTGAGCATGCGTACAGGCTTTGCCAAATATATATACGTTTTCGTAGAGGCTTGTCTGCTGCTTAGGATCCCGGAATTGCGGCTCCGCAAACAGTCCTTACACGCAGTGTTACAGTTACCAGGGCTTAATGCAGCTAAAGGAGCAAGGTCCTACACCGCGCCGTTTTAGTGGTAGAGCTGTGTTGCACTGCAACTAACAAAAACAAATGACGATGGGCATACTGCTCACTTTCCTTCTCCTCCTCTTAATGCGGCTTAGACCCAGCGGCTCTTGAGTGAGCATGCGTACAGGTCCTTGCCTAAAGAGTGGAGATCAGATACTTTATTTGTAGAGATTGACTGCTGCTTAGGAGCCCTGGATTGATGCTCCGCAATATTCCGTGCACACAGTATTTACGTAACCACGGCTTAAATGCAGCTAAAGGAGCAAAGGTCCTACACTGCGCCGTTTTGGTGGTAGAGCTGTGTGTACTGCAACCAATTAACACATGACGACCTTCTTCCCTTTTCTGGTCGAACTGCCCGAAGAAAATGCGCCCTCGCGCTGAGTTAGGCTCGGCTCGATTTGGCTACGAGTCGCCTTCTATACCGGACCCACCACGTCGGCTCCTCGGCAAAGGCATTGCCGCCCGAGATAGGAATCGCGGATGCCGGCTCAGAGATGCATCAAAAATACATGCCGGGTCGGGCTACACCGAAATACAAGTGCCCCGCACTTGGAGTGCTCTCTACTCGAGCTCAGAAAAGCAACTGACGATTTTTACATTTTTTAAAACTTTCAGAATTTTACAAACAAGGGGAACGACAAAACAGGGAGGAAGTTCCCCCAACTCTCATTCGCTGTTCCCAAACGCTATAAAAAAGAGGAGGTCCAAAAATGCCTCACACCATTGGTCTTGAAGCGACGCTAATTTTTTATGCGTTCCACTAAAAAACAAGAACCAGAGGGCATCCAAAACCAGGGTGGTCCAAAATACCGGACACCGACGCGCGCCACACCTGACAGGGCTATAAATTTTCAAAGATTTGTAGCTCAACTTTGACATTTTGCTGCAATTAAATCTCTGAATATTTACAATCCATGTCAGTGCGCACACAACCCAACGGCGCCAAAAAAATCCCAATTCCGTCTGTGCAAAGGCCTAGCTATAAACATAAATCACAAAACATAGTATACATTTCAATATATTTACAATATACATTCCCGTTTTTCCCAGGGTTACGTATCAAGATATGTGATTACAGTATCACATTGAGAGGATAAAAATAGCATCAGAAGGCTAACCTGAGGTAAAAATAACAAAAGGAAGTCAAACTCTCAGTTTCACGTCAATCTGACATTATAGGATAGAGAATGCACAGTCCCCCTTCGATAATAAAAGCTTGCAATTTCGTCCTAGTAGCTGAACGGTAGAAAGTCGACTGGCCAATTCATAAATCCGGGATTTGATTCTTGGTTGGGGCAGCAAGGTTCTTTTCACAATAATTGAAACTCAAGCGTTATAGGAGTAAACTGAAATTTCTCTCTAGCAATCCCATTGAAATTTAAAATCGTATTTCACACTTTTCATCCGTACTCAATCTACAGAACAAACTCCCTTTGGGGAAGGATTCCAATTTACCCGGGCAGATAAAATTTTGATTATTCCAAGTAAAGAGATTTGAAAGTGCCCTTAAGATCCTCAGTGGCTGTTTTAGAGCTGCATCTCTCCAATGAGAACCCATTCACACGTGCGTTCAAATATCAATTTAGTTCTTTACACAACCGGGCCAGGTTATTTACCGTGGAAGCTCAACTTAGATTAAAAAAAGGTTTAATGTGTGTCTAAAGAGAGAGAAGATGTTACAGCTTCAAAAGTCAGATTAATTTGCAGTAGAATATCTAACATTTAGGGATTGTATCTTGAAATTAAAATACCTGAAGGATAGAGATCCATTTAACTTTCTCACACATGCATATTCGTCTTTAATTCAAGATGTAGATCTTAAAATTTAGAAAATTAATCGATTTCAAATTATTTTTAAATTACCGATTTAAACATTCGAGAACCCGTCTTGGTTTTCCTGGATTTAAAACGTGAGTACTGGACTACAAAGAAGAGGGTAGCCTTAAATTTGCGATGTAGATCTTGAAATTTAAAACGTGAATAGATTTCAACTTATTTGGAAAATAACCGGTCTAAACAGTATAAAAACCAGTCTTGGTTTCCAGGAATTCAAAACATGAGTATTGGACTAGGAAGTTCAAGTTAATATTACATTAGCGATGTAGATCTTGAAATTTAAAACGTGAATAGATTTCAACTTATTTGGAAAATAACCGGTCTAAACAGTGTAAAAACCGCTCTTCGTTTCCAGGAATTCAAAACATGAGTACTGGACTACGAAGTCCAGGTTAGTATTATATTAGCGGTGTAGATCTTGAAATTTAAAACGTGAATAGATTTCAACTTATTTGGAAAATAACCGGTCCAAACAGTATAAAAACCAGTCTTGGTTTCCAGGAATTCAAAACATGAGTATTGGACTAGGAAGTTCAAGTTAATATTACATTAGCGATGTAGATCTTGAAATTTAAAACGTGAATAGATTTCAACTTATTTGGAAAATAACCGGTCTAAACAGTGTAAAAACCGCTCTTCGTTTCCAGGAATTCAAAACATGAGTACTGGACTACGAAGTCCAGGTTAGTATTATATTAGCGATGTAGATCTTGAAATTTAAAACGTGAATAGATTTCAACTTATTTGGAAAATAACCAGTCTAAACAGTGTAAAAACAGGTGTTGGTTTCCAGGAATTCAAAAGTGAGTACTGGACTACAAAGTTCAGATTAATATTATATTAGCGATGTAAATCTTGAAATTTAAAACGTGAATAGCTTTCAACTTATTTGGAAAATAACGGGTCTAAACAGTGCAAAAACCAGTCATGATTTCTGGAAATTTAAAACGTGAGTACTGGACTGAAAAGTAGAGGATAATCTTATAAATTAGTGATGTACATCTTGATATTTAAAAAGTGAATAGATTTCAAATTGTATTTGCAAAATTCCGATTTAAACCGTGCAAAAATCACGCGTTGGTTTCAAAAAGATTTAAACCATGAATTTTCGCCGCAATTTATCTTAAATGGGAAGAGCAAATCTTGTTTATCTAACTAAAAAGGTAAAAAATAAATTACTATGCGTTCTGTGTTCGACCTGCGTCATTTTATATGTCAAATTTTGAGGATCCAAGTTAGCATACGGTGCTATCGAATGCCGAACAGAGAGCGTGCCTACAATAGCTGTTCAATTGAGTATCAATTTTTCTTCGAAAGATTTTGTTTTCTTGAATGTTATTTTGTAGAGAAATAGCTGAGAGTAACGATTTAATGCAATTAAGTAAATAGTGTATTGGTTAGCGGCTTGCGGTAATATACCGCACGCATATATATACAGGGTGATTCAAAAGAAATTGGCCAAACTTTACGAGGTGGTAGTACACACCAAATCAAGCATTTTTTATCATAGTTTACCGGTTTGAAAATGAGAAGTAAAGGCGCTAGTGGGCGCTTAATGATGCCGATAAATTAGCCTCCACGATCCTTCGACCTGTCGTTGTTGTTGTTGAGACCGTCCGACCTACAAGAAAGGTGTAAGGTAACCGTTTGGACAGCCTGGAAGTGCCACCCAATTTAGACTGGAACCCAGTGGGGCAGTCATCCACAGGGACCGTGCCCTCCTTCCCCGACCACCAACCTCTCAGAAGCACTTACGGACCCACATGTTTAACGTGATCGTACTCCGCATGAACACGGCGGCAGTTGTGGCAGCGTGCAAATCCAGCACGCAAACCACCGGGCTACCGCGCCCGAAATGTGCCACCAGCACGCGGTGTTCCCAGGTGGTCACCCACCTAAGTACTAACTGTGACCGATGCTGCTTGACTTCGGTGATCTAACGAGAACCGGTGTTTTCTGCATGGTAGGGCCGTTAGCTCCCCAATCTGTCGTGTCTTGGCTTCTTTCTGTGGGGATATCTCAAGAGTGTCGTCTATGTTACACCCCTTGTATCTGAAGAGGAACTCGTCTCTAGAATTTTGGGCGCTGCTGTCGAAGTGCGCGGCATGTCTTGTCTGTTCGAGAGAGTTCGCCAATCCCTCCATCGTTACTGTAAGACGTGCATTCAGATTGGCGGTCGCTCTTTTGAGCCATTACTGTAATTATTGTTCATAAAATGTCATTTTATTACTTCTAAGTCATTCTTATGTTTTTACCTCACTTCATCGGTTTCACCATTAAGCGCCCACTGGCTCTTTTACGTTTTAATTCCTACCCGGTAAACTATGGCGAAATATGCTTGATTTGGTGTGTACTACCACCTCGTAAAGTTTGTCCCCTCTAGTTTGTATCACTATGTATGTATATATATATATATATATATATATATATATATATATGTGTGTGTGTGTATAAACAGTAAGTAAAATTATTATAAAATTATTTTTTAATTTTTCTGTATAAAATTATTCTTTAGCTTTGTTTTTCCCATTGTTGTACTTGCATTACCTTATTACACACGCATACTAAGAGTCGTTTTATTCAAAATTTTGGTCCGTGAAATATTCGTATAGCGATTAGTCTTAACTTTCAGACACCAGTGTATTTTTTGTTCTAAGCGAGTCGTGAAAACATTGTCTGATTGAGAATTCGTGCTATGCCCCGGTATAAATTTATTCAGAGATTTGCGTCTGAAATATGGAACAACGACGGGTACATTTTCTAGTTCAAATACAGATGGAAAAATAATAGTCTGAACAACGTAATGCATGAGACGCCATCTGCCCAGCCATATTTTTATTATACTAAAGACAACTTGAACTAATTTTCAATATGTTCTGACAATTTTATGAAAAGATAGATAGTTGTAATTACATTGAAAAAATAGCTAGAAATAATTAAAAATGTTCTTTATGTACATTTGAGATTATCGTATTAAGTAATGTAATTAACAATGTAATTAGTTTTGAAAATGTATCTTATGCATTCATGAAATTCCGCAAGTCATATTAAAACTTCAAAACTCCAGAAATTTATAGCTTTTCAGAGAATTTAGAATTAATTTAAATAGATTGTTCGATAGTTGACAAGAAGTAAATAAAAACATACTCTGTTATTTCTGTGAAAATGCCTCCTTCTGTATAATGAGAAATGTTGATCAAGGCCCATTACTGTACGGTATAATAAAGAGTTTATTACTTAAAATTAAAGAAGTGCATTTAATTTTTAGTTACTATTTCTTTCCTTACATATGAAATTTGGTCAACTAGTTTTTGAATTAAAGTTAATACATACATTACACACACAAACATCGCGCACACACAAACAACGCACACAAACATCACGCAAAAAATGATGATTTCGTATTCTAGAGTGCTCGAAACGTGCAGATGCATCGAAAATTCGAGTTGCGATTTTCGCCACGATTCCATTACTTTCTCTATACATTACCATGTATTGCAGTAAAAGTAATACAAATATTTCTTGTTTCTTCTTCTCACTGTTTTCTTTCGTCATTCTTAAAAATACAGTGAGTGTTTTATTTCAAACACAAAATACCAACAAATATAACAATATTTTGATATAGATATGTCAGGATAAATTTTAGAATCTTAAAATAAACGATAAAGAAATGTATTTCGTTACAATCAAAACTCGCTACGATGGGCTAGTTTCGGCTTACAACATAATAAATCACCTCTCCAGGCGTTTCTGCTTTATTTTCGAAAGTGAGAACTTATGAAATATTTTCTATTTTTGTTAACTTTGTAATATGAAGCATAAAAATGCTGATAATCCGACAAAAAAAAATATCTCCAATTGTGATACCACGAGAAAAGGTTTATATTGCCACACGGCACAGAAATTTCCCTGCACACTCAAAATTATTTTATCAAGTAAATTGATTCTAAATTAAATAATTATCTAAATCATTTCCTAGATAGTTTGTGTCCTTCATTTTTATTAGATACATTATTTTGTAGATTTCTATTTAACCTATTAGCTATTTTACAATATTTCCCTTATGTTTCTATAAAGTTAGTAGATATTTGCTTAACTTCATGAACCAGACGATTTTCCTACTTACTAGCTACGGTACCTGCAGTTCGCTGTCACTATTCTTAGCTGTCTCTTATTTTAAATAAACTTTTACTTTTCCTACAATACATAGTAATGTATAAGGAATGTATTGGAATCATGTCGAAATTCACAACTGGAGATTTATGATCTCTAGAACACGAAAAAAGCACTTTTGGGCGTGACGTCTGCATGCATGTATGTCTGTGTGTGTGAGTGAGTGTGTCTGTGTTAGGCATGCATTCACTCTAATTCAATTCATAAGCTAATTGACCACATTTCATAAAATTTTATAGATAAGTCACGTCTGGGTTATCCTGGTTCTAATTAGATTTTGGTACGATTTGGGATAAAAATAACCTGCCTTTTTTGCGAAACGGCCTGCAAAAATTCAAAACTTCCATGTACTTACTCTAGCTAAAAAACTAATAGACTAAATGTGTGTGTGTGTGTCTGTCTATCTCTGCACAGTATTCACAATAATTCAAAAGCTAATTGATTAAATTTCATAAAATTTTATAGATACGTCACTTGCGGATTACCCTGGTTCTGATTAGATTTCGGTACGATTTGGGATAAAATAACCTCCCTTTTATGCGAAATGGCGTAATTTATAGAACGCTGGCACATGGTTTATCAGGCACATTTTGGATGTGAAATGGAAAGTTATAAAAAATTAAATATACTCAGTATTATCAAATAAGTCAATTCTCTAAGTATTTTTAACCATAAATAAAGGGGCACTATTGCTTAGAAGTTATCACCAGCCTTTCTCGCGATATGGAAAACTTCACTTTTCCACAGGGAATGCGATACCTCTTGAAAAAAATCAATTTATTTCCATGAAATTTTGTATACTCTTATTGCAATTAGTAACAGCACTATACCTATTGCGTCGGCCCGGTAGATAAAAGGTCTAAGGTAAGCATTTCATTGTGCTGTCGGGTTGTGCGTTCGACCTGCAGGAATGAATGTTGTGGTTTCCATTACGGCCGTAATGTGTTCCGTTCCCTCTGGCACGATACGACCACGTTCTCCCAGGATCTGAAAATCGTCTGTCAAAAATCTAAATGAATTTTCAACGTATTCTCCAAAAATTAATTTTCATAGTGGAAAAACAGCCATAGGGCGTGTTTGGTATGTCCTCCTTTCTTTGATTGGCTGGAGGCAGTTGTTGTTGTTGAGACCCAGACCGTCCGACCTACCAGAAAAGTGTAAGGTAACTGCCTGGACGGCCGGGAAGTGCCACCCAATTTAGACCGGAGCCCAGTGGGAAAGGCATCCACAGGGACCGTACCCTCATTCCCCTACCACCAACCTCTCGGAAGGGCTTACGGACCCACATGTTTAACGTGATCGTACTCCGCGTGAACACGGCGGCAGTTTTGGCAGTGGCGGGAATCGAACCAGGGGCTAATGAGTGCAATTCCCGTGCGCTAACTAGTGGGCTACAGCGCCCTTGGCTGGAGGCTGTGTCGCACTTGCTGATTGGTTGGTGATGTCATCACCCGCTGTATTTGCGGATAACCATTGATAACATTTCTGGATTGTTGCTAACGCGACTTTTCTTAATGGAAAGTGACATTTGGCCTAAATATGGGAAATAAAAATAACTTTAATTGGCGATGTATTGGCGTCGCTGGTATATTTTTACCTTGGTACACCTCTGCTTCACAATTGCATATCATATCATCATAAAAAAACATGTCTACATATTGGCATCACATTATTGTACACATAAGCTAATTATTAACAACTTCTCACTTGAAAAATATTTTCCCATTGAAAATCATAGCTGGTCTGATAAGCAATTTAGCGGAGAGTAATGAAGCTATAATTAAACTGGTTTCATCAAATGCGTTTAAATAAAACTCAATCAACAAATTTTCTCAGTTTTATTATTTTTTTTACCCTTTTCAAAATATGAAATTCAATACCGAATAATTAGATTTTTCAAACACTCAAATCAGACGGCCAAACCAAATGCAATTTCAGTTAGTTTAAAAAAAAGGACTTGCATTCCAATCCTAACAGATCATAAACCGGGAATTGCAGCATTATAATGGGTATTTTCTACCACTTCTGACTTGGAATATTTTATAGCTGTTCCATTTTTCAAGTTTATTTAATTAAAATAAATAGTCTGTTATCACTTGATTAAAATTAAGATTGCAAATTCTTGTTTAACACATTTTCAGATAACTAAATTTATTAAAAAATCAAATTTTTAGACTTCATGTAGATTAAATGTTTGTTTTATACTTAATATCTAAAGGAAAAGAGGTATACATCTCGGTTTGTAAATATATTTCAACTAAATAATTATAACAAGAAATGTATAAGGAGCCTTCATAATTCATACAATGGCAAATGGAATGTGCACTTCATTTTTAACGGAGCTGTTAAGCACTTTTATGCTCATTTGTACACTTATTTCGTACAGTCATACCAATTTTGGGAAAAAAAGAAAGTGGCCACTCCAGAACAGGAAGTGGAAATCCTTAGTTAACCTCTGACCCCTTGCGAAGTTCGATACTAAACTCATATCAATCCTCATCGAAAATCTATATTTAACCAATCCGGAGACATAGGCATTGCAAGGAAAATGTAAATTTTTTAATCGGTTATAACATCTCTAAAACCAAAAATGCATATCCTTAGTGAGCTCTCCTAATCTCTCCGAAATTTAATGCTGAATCCATATCAATCACTATCTAAGGTCTAAGCCCTACTTATAGCCAATCATCAGAAATAGATTTTTCGATAAAAAATGTTAATCGCTATTGGAAAAGGAACTGGAACTAGAAATTTTTAGTGAACCACCTTATTTACTGCAGAATTTGATGCTAAATCCATATCAGTCATCATCTAAGTTTTATTTATAAGCAACCTTTAAAAATACATGTTTCAATAAATTTTAAAATTTTTAAACAGAAATGCAAAAATAACCGGAAGTGTAAATCCTTTGTGACACCCCAACACACACACACACACACACATACATATACATACACACACACACACACACACATACATATACATACACACACACACAAACACCTCCTCTGGAATTTGATGCTGCATCAATATCAGTCATTATCTAATCTCTCTATAGAAAATCCTGAGAAATATATGCTTAAAAAGCGATAGCAAAACCAATAGTATGGCGAAAAGTTTATCACCAATAAACATCCACAATAATATATTTGTGTTAAAAGCACAAGTTAAATGAATATTTGACTTACAAATATTAAATATTTAATATCTATACGTACAAAAACCTTAAATCTAAATGACCCCAGCCTGTTATTCATCAATGCTTTTTTTATGACTTTTAACAATGGCCTTTACATGAGTTGCCAAAAATACTGAATTTATACGATTTTAACAACGCCATTTTGTATTTATGTAATCTAAGCGATTTTAATTAGAGTACAACTTTCTCGCTATTTCGTAAACACACACACACACACATATACATATATATATATATATATATATATATATATATATATATATATATATATATATATATATCCTCATTTGCACAAGAGCTTTCGTACTTAACTCATATCACCTGATTAATATCATCTATAATTAGCAAAAAGCCAGGTTTTGAATGTACTCGCGCATATAAAGTATGCCATCTGTGAAAGATTTTAAATCAAAACATAATTTAACAAAGAATTATGAAATTAGAAGTATAAAAATATAGTTTCAATATTTGATAATCTTACTACATAAAAGCATGTACGTTTTCAGAATTTGAATATTAACACATTGCTGATCACCTATTATTCTGGAGTTGAATATGAAATGAAAGCATCTTAATAAGCTTCAATAAACTTTATTTTCACAGCATGCGTTGAAATGGCACTTACTACAACTTACTTCGGCTTCCCTTACACTTGCACTTCTTGTAATTCAAGCCTAAACTAAGATAACGCAATCGAAACTAAAAGAACACACTCCAAACTAAGATAAATAAGAATACAATACAGAACGCTGCTATAAAGACCTATGGTCCTTTCAGACTTGCCAGCTGCATAAACAAATGTAACTGAAAACACACACGAGTATACTCGTGACCGGTCAGCAACGTTTGAGCATGAAAACACGAACTTACTCGTGACCGGTCAACAACGTTCCTCCATACAAACACGAGTATACTCGTGACCGGTCAGCAACGTTCGGCTATGCAAACACGAGTATACTCGTGACCGGTCAGCAACGTTCGGCCATGCAAACACGAGTATACTCGTGACCGGTCAGCAACGTTCGGCTATGCAAATACGAGTATACTCGTGGCAGGTCAACAACGTTCAGCCATGCAAACACGAGTATACTCATGACCGGTCAGGAAAGTGTTAAATTGGACAAATTAGAATACAGGAAAATAATGGAATCGAAGTAATACATTTAAATTGCAGAAACGTATTTAATATGCAGGAGCACATTTAAATTACAAATCATGCAAGTTCATACCCTTTTATTAGCTGTTTAAAAGTTATTGTTTAGCATTTTATTTGTATGAAGCGTAGTGATCATACGCAGTTTAATAGATTTAAATTTTCTACTGGACTAAGATGCGCACCAAATTTCAAATATTTAGCACATGGGAAAGTATGTTAAACATGCCGTAAAAGAGATTGAAACAGACATCTAAACACACAACCTTCGGTTATGACAAATTCAATAAAATATTTCAAAAAGGTTTGATTGGATATATGAGGAAACATTGATTACAAAATCGAAAAAGACTATAAAAAGTATATAATACAATATTATAAAAAATATTTTTTTAAGTTATACTGTTTTAGTGAAATACATTAAAAAGTAAGAAAGTAATTTTTAACTATCACAGCATTCTTGGTCGCATGTGACCGAACATAAAACCGTGGGGCACCCATAAAGGAATTGTATTTGGACATTAACAGAATTTTACGAAACAATAGAAGTGATAACATTGATAACACAGAAATGACATAGATAAGAATGGCGGATTGTCAAATCAAAATTGGACGGATTATCAAAGAAAAATTTAAATGAATTGAATGTAATCATTTTTATATATGCCATTTCAAAGTTATCACTTCTAATGTTCCTTAAAATCTGTTTAATGTCCAAATACAAATCTTTTACGGTTTTATTTTAAGGGGACGGTAGACGTTGAAATTATTTTCATTTTTTTGTTGACTTTGAAACATGAAAATTTGTATAAATATTCTTCTTAACATTACTATATAAAATATCTTTAAATTTTTTTCAATTTTGTTATAATTTTGTCTTTTTTTTTCATTTAATTTTTTTAACGGAAATTTGAAAATGCTCCTTGCGTGCCATTTGTTCACATTTTTGATTAATTTTGCACATTATGATCACTCAAAAACACATTATGAACACATTTGGGTATTTATTTTTAAATACCTTAGAAAGTCAATTTTTTTTAAATATTTTTCTGCATTTATACTTAATTTTCATCATTTAAATAGGTTCTTATTCACTTTTAATTACCTTAATGAAGGCCAATTATAAACCAATTATAGTCCAATATACTATATCCCTGCTGCAGCAGGTGCAATGTTTCTGTCGGCGATTTCCATGGACGTCAATGCCTGCAAAGGGGGATCGAACTGTTTGGGATAGGGTATGTCAAATACCTGTCTTTTTGGAAGGTTCTTCTTTTGGGATGGACGCTGTCCCACCCGTAAGCAAAAGGTTAAATGTGTAAAATCATGTTATATATTAAAAAAAAAACTTTTTTAGTCTATTTTTTGCTCATTTCAACGTCCACCGTTCCCTTAAATTGCATATGATCAAGAATATTGTGATAGCTAAAATTTATTTTTTTACTTTTTAATGCATTTTACTAAAACGGTGCATCTTAAAAAAAATTATAATATTTATTTCTTTATTTAGAGTACTTGTATTTATTTCCGTATCAGAATGTTATTAAAATGGAAATATGATACAAATTTCAAAAGCTCGAATACTCGAGAATAGCCTTTGATCACTGGTTTCAAAAAGGACAGTACTTAAGCTTTTTATACGGTTTGTGTCGTTGAGACGTTTTTCATTTTTCGCGATAATTTTACAAAGAAGAAAATTAACAATCTCCTATCAAATTTTACTTGCTATTTTTTTTCAATTTCATATAGGAATGCAAAAGAAGAATGTTTTATATGGCAGCAAAAGTTTACTTTCAATTTTACTTTCCCTGCAATACATGGTAATGTATAAGGAAAGTATTGGAATCATGCCGAAAATCGCAACTCGAGTTTTCGACGGATCTACACGTTTCGGAACCTTTAGAATACGAAAGAACTATTTTTAGCGTGGCGTCTGTGTGTGTATCTGTCTATCTGTGCGTCTGTGAAGGTGTGTGTCTGTGTGCCTGTCTGTGCAATATGTGTATCCAACTAAACCAATGGACCGAATTTCGTACAATTTGGTAGGTAAGTCACTTGGGTATGACCTTAGTGCTGATTAGTTTTTGGTACGATTCGGAAGAACGGAACCCGCCTTTTTTTACGAAATGGTCAGCACAAATCTTATGTTCCACTCTAGCTAAAATACTAATTGAACAAATTTCACAAAATGTGGTAGATAAGTTGAAATGAGAGACGGGTGGCTCAAAAAGAGCCTATCACATCAACCAGAGGTCTATTGTACTACTGGTAGATAAGTTACTTGTGGGATACTCTGGTGCTGATTAGATTTTAGTACGATTCGAAAAAGAACAACCTGACTTTTTTTTACGAAAAAGCCCGCAAAAATCGTCAAAATCTAAAATAAAAGACTACGTATTCTAAAATATATCAATTAAATGCTTGTTTTTATGTAATGTTTAACGATGAAAAGAATAAGACCAACTCCATTACTCTAGGACTAACCGTTCTCGAGATATTTGAGATTTATTATATTTTTATTACGCCGCCTTTGGAAAAACGTCCAACTATCAAATAGAAACAAAAATTGAATTAAAAATGCAAATGTAGTGATATTTTGTGCAATTAAACTCAATTTAATGGATTATTTGAGAAATAACGAAGAAATTAATTTGAGCCTGCAAGGAAAGTCATGTGTTGCCCACATCAGATTTTTAATTTCCCTGTAATGCATGGTAATGTATAAGAAAAGTATTGAAATCGTGTCGAAAATCGCAACTCAAGATTTTGTAGAATCTATACGTTTTAGGACATCTAGAACATGAAAAAAACATTCTAGCTTGACGTTCGTCTGTATGTCTGTATGTGTGTGTTTATATCTGTGTTTGTGCCTGACTGTGCAATATATGTATCCACTCTAATTCGAAAACTAATTGACCAAATTTCATAAAATTTTATAGGTAAGACACTTGTGGGTGACCATGGTACTGATTAAATTTTGGTATAGTTTGGGATAACAGAACCTGAATTTGTTGCAAAATGGCTCACAAAAATTGTGTATATCCACTCTAGCTGAGAAGCTAATTGACCAAATTTCTAGAAATTTGGTAGATATGTTGCTTGTGGGCTACCGTGGTGCTCGTTAGATTTTGGTATGATTCGAAAAAAATTGCCCTTTTTTTGCGAAATGGCTCTCAAAAATCGTCAAGATAGACTACCCGACACAGAAAATGCAACACCATGAAAAAGCGAATAGAATGTGATGATAAAGGGCATACAAACAGAGATGGCATATATAAATAAACTATGTTAATTCCAGAAGGATAGTATAATACAGTAATGGCATAGACAGGGTGATCAGTAGGCAGTAGGATCAACTCTTAAGGCAATACAAGCAGCAACCCTTCGAGGAACAGATGCAATGAGCAGACGGATAGTTTCCTGAAGGATGGTTGACCATATGCCTTCAACCATCCTCCTCAGGTCGATCTCTTTTTGAAGCGGGGGCAGGGCAGTTACACAACGGCGATAGACAGTGACAATTGTTGGCTCATCTTTCGTTTCCACCCCTTTTATCCCGCGCTCTATTCACGTGACTTGCTTGAATTTCAAATAACGTGCATACATTGGCCAGCTGCGTTTGTCACACAATTTTCATAACTATATGGCCAAAGCTTCATAGTGTTGCATTTCCTATGCCGGGTAGTGTATAAACTAAAATACTACAAATATATCAAATAATTGCATGCTTTACACGTAATTTTTAAGGACGAAAAGAATAAGACCAACCCCATTATCATCTAAGATGGACCATTTTCGAGATATTTAAGTTTTTTAATTTTGCGGAACTGTAGACGCTTTTGACTGTAGTGAAAACACTATTTAATGAAATTTCTTAAAATTTAGTATTACGTCCCTAAAGGGTTATGCTGAAACTCATTATATTATGGCAGAATTCGGAAAAATATAACCGAACCTTTTATGCAAAATGAGCCGCAAAGATCGTGATAATGTTAAATAAATGACTGAAATCGCTGACATACATTTATTAAGTACTTGCTCTTCATGTATTTCATGACAGCGCAACGAATAAGACTAATCCCATCACTGTAGGATGAACCATTTTCGAGATATTTCAGCTTTTTGGAAATTTGAAGAGCTGAAGACTTTAAAGTGCATTAAATTGACAAACGAAACGAACATGCATTGAAACTAAAAATCTGATGTGAACAGCACATGACTTTCCCTGCAGACTTATATTAACATTCTTTTTATTTTAATTCAATTTATTTAACTTTTATTCAATTTTTGTTCTCATTCGGTAACCGGGCTTATTTTCAAAGGTGGCATAGGGAAAGTACGAAAAACTAAAATATCTCGAGAACGGCTAGTCCTAGTGTAATGGGGTTGGTCTTATTCTTTTCGTCAGTAAAAATTACGTATTAAACGGGCATTTAATGGATATATCTGAGTATACCTAGTTCTTTAGTTTAGATTTTGACGATTTTTGCGGGCCATTTTGCAAAAAAAGGCAGGTTATTTTTTTCCGAATCGTACCAAAATCTAATCAGCACCAAGGTAACCCACACGTGACTTATCCACCGAATTTTGTGAAATTCGGTCCATTAGTTTTTCAGTTAGAGGGGATACAAGATTTTTCGGGCCATTTCGCAAAAAAAGGCGGGTTCTTTTATCCCGAATCGTACCCAAAACTAATCAGTACCAGCCCCGCCCACAAGTGACTTACCTACAAAATTTTGTGAAATTCGGTGTATTAGTTTTTTAGTTAGAGAGGATACAAAATCTGCACAGACAGACAGACACACAGACACACACACAGACGTCACGCTAAAAATGGTTTTTTCGTATTCTAGAGGTCTTGAAACGTGTAGATCCGCCGAAAACTCGAGTTGCGATTTTCGACATGATTCCAATACTTTCCCTATACATTACCATGTATTGCAGGGAAAGTAAAAATTGGATATAATATCAGAAAAGTATCCAAGATATTTTCTGCAAATAAACTCAATTTAATGCATCATGAAATAAAAATTCTGATGTGGGCAGCACAAGACTTTCCCTACAGACGCGAATTCATTCTTTCTATATTTGTTTAAGAACTCATTAAATTGAGTTTAATTGTACAAAATAACACAAAATTTTCATTTTTAGTTCAATTTCTGCTTTTATTTGGTAATTGGACATTTTTCTAAAGGCGGCATAACAAAAATGCAAAAAATCTCAAATATCTCGAGAACGGTTGGTCGTAGAGTAATAGAATTGCTCTTATTCTTTCCCTCGTCAAAAATTACGGATAAAACAAGCATTTAATTGATACATTTGAACGTAGTCTTTTTTTTAGATATTGGCTATTTTGGGGGGCCATTTCGTAAAAAAGGGCAGGTTATTGTTTTCCTAATCGTACCAAAATCTTATCAGCACCAGAGTGTTCCACAAGTAACTTATCTACCAAATTTTGTGAAATTTGGTCAATTAGTATTTTAGCTAGGGTGGATACATGATATTTTTGCGGGTCATTTCGCAAAAAAAGGCAGGTTCTTTTTTCCGAATTGTACCAAAAACTAATCAGCACCAGGGTCACGCCCAAGAGTCTTACCTACCAAATTTTATAAAATTCGGTCCATTAGTTTTTGAGTTACAGTGAATACATACATTGCACGGACACACAGACAGACAGACACACACACACCACAGATGTTACGCTGAAAATGGTTTTTTCGTATTCTAGAGGTCTCGAAACGTGTAGATCCGTCAAAGACTCGAGTTGCGATTTTCGTCATGATTCCAATACTTTCCCTATACATTACCATGTGTTGCAGGGAAAGTAAAAATAAGAAAATGAATTTGAATTTGTAGGGAAAGTGCTGCCTACAAATTTTTTTGCCTACTAATGCCTACTAATTATGCCTACTAATGCCTACTAATTAATGCCTACTAATTAATGCCTACTAATTTTTTTTCTTTCCCATGGTAAAGTATGAGAAAAGTATTGGAATCGTGTCAAAAAATCGTAACTCGAGTGTTCGTCAGATCGACGCATTTCGAGTAATTCAGAACCCAGAAAACTATTTTTAGCGTGACGTTTGTGTGTGTCTATGCATCTGTCTGTCTGTGTGTCGATATATCGGTGTGTCTGTCACTGAAATGCATGTATCCACTCTAGCTGATAAACTGATTGACCCAATTTCACAAAATGCGGTAGACAAGTCAATTGTGGGTTACCCTATTGCTGATGAGATGTAGGTACGTTTTGGAAAAGAAATAACCTGAATAATTTGCTAAATGGTCCGCAAGAATCGTCAAAATCTGAAAAAAAACGATTATGTATATTCAAATGGTATACTTTGGTACGATTCGGGGGGGGGGGGGGAACCAGCCTTCCCCTTTCTCTCTTTTTTTTTTTTTTTTTTTTTTTTTCAAAATCGCTACATCATCGTCAACATCTAAAATAAAAATAAAAGACTACGTATGCTCAAATATATCCATTAAATGCTTGATTTATACGTAATTTTTGACGAGAAAAGGATTAAGACCAACACCGTAGCTCTAGGTCGACCCGTTTCGAGATAATTTATTATTATTTTTTTTTCGTATTTTTACCACTTCGCTTTTAAAAATCCGCCCAGCTGCTACATGAAAACGGAAATTGAATTGAAACTGCGAATTCCGTATCATTTCAAACAATTATCCGTGTCAGTTTGTGCAATTAAACTCTATTTAATGGATTATGAAAAAAGAGGAACATGAATTTGTGTCAGTAGGACAGTCCTGTGCTTCCCATATTAGATTTTTTATCTTAAAATGATATTAAAATTAAGCGTATAATGAGCGTTTAAATGATATTTTATCGCCAACAAAAGTACGATACATAAACAGGTGAAGACAGCGCATGACTTTCGCTACATAATCCAAGTATATTACTTCTTTCAATGGGAAATGATGATGAAAAAGATCAAGGCACCATGTTTTTAACGTTGAAAAGTACTTCGACATTAGCAGCTTTTTTGGATGACAACATGTAATTTCTTTTAATTATCCGCAAACCTAACTTGATAATTAGAAATTTTGCTAACATTCTAAAGAGCCTTGCTTCCCCAACCGGGAATCGAACCCTTGATCTCCGAACTGGCCAGCCGACGCTCTACCGTTAAGCTACTGGGATAAAATTGCAAACTCTTATCGTTGAAGTGGACACTGCATTCTCCATCCTCTAATGTCAGATTAGCGGGAAACTGACAATCTGACTGACAACCTCATGCTATTTTTATCTCAGGTTAGGCTCCTGCTATTACTATTTTTACCCAGGTTAATATCCTACGTGAAACTTATCCTCTCAATTTGAAATCGGCGCTCAATCTTCCAGAGTCCACTGAATCCGCACTAGTCGTACCAAGGTCACTTTCTTTGCACTAACCTACAGGGTTGATTGGCTTGGGCGCCATTTTAAAGAGCCTTGCTGCCCAAACCGGGAATCAAACACTGAATCTCGGAACTGGCCAACCAACGCTCTACCGTTGAGCTACTGGGACGAAATTGCAAGCTCTTATAGTCAAAGTGGATTCTGCAATATCTGCGAATAAGTATACTCGCCCCCACGGGGTTCCAGTCTGAATAGAGTGGCAATGTCCCAACCATCTAAACAAGTATCTTACACCGTCGGGTAGGTCGGACTCTCTGGGTCAAAAGCAAATAAAAAACAATATTCTCCGTTATGTTAAATCATGTTAATTATAATTTCATCAATTTGCGTTATTTTTGTATCGTTAATGTCATTTTCGCCAATTTGGCACCATATTAGTCGTTAAGTTGGCGATATTTTGCCAGGTAAGTCACCAATATTGTCAAATTTATCGCAAAGTGTTACATATTTGATGATACTTACTACTGTCCCCTTTTGTGCATCTTTTTTAAATGTACAATATATCGCAAACGGCTCAAGCTATTATTCGAAAATTGGTGTTATTCTTTCCAGAATAAAAAAAATACGTACACAATGATTATTTGTTAACGTTATTAGACTTATGCTGTAATCGCTGAAAGTAATTTCAGATTCCTTGATGTTATATCTCGGAACTTAGCAAAATGATTTTCGTTAATTTTGATTTTATGTCATTATAGTCAATTACAAAGTTGTTGCTCTATAAAAATCACGCTCAAAAACGCCAATGACGTTACTGCACCTTCAAAATTAATTGGGATATTTTTTTATATCAAAATTTCCCTATTATTCCCTACACTGCAGAAAGAAATTCTCGGCAAGGAAAGAAATTCCATCTACCATTGTCATTGCTTGTTTCGTTTATTGCTTTCTAATACGAATTATTGTGAAAGTATTATTTTCGCAAAAATTTTCGAATTTGAGATTCTGATACCAATATTTTTTTAAGACCTCCTGAACACGTTTTGACTATTTTTGGAATAATGTTCTTCTGTCTGTGGTCAATTTCTTGCGTACATGATTGCGGCCACAAATATTAATGTATTTTCACCAAACTTTATATCTGACTTTGTTATAAAATGAATCTAGAACTAGATAGAATTTTTTTAATTCGAGAGGAAACTTCGAACTTTATTTTAAAATTTGTATTTTTTTAACATGGCAACATAGAGTAAAATTTGACGTGGTCATGCATAAAAAGGTTTATTTATGGCTCAGTGATCACGAAACTCTATAGTTTCGATTATTGTAAAAAAT
The DNA here is from genome assembly GCA_951213105.1 of Amaurobius ferox. NCBI lineage: Eukaryota > Metazoa > Arthropoda > Arachnida > Araneae > Amaurobiidae > Amaurobius > Amaurobius ferox. Next base: position 44,521,331 of record OX578145.1, on the reverse strand, counting down.
AGCTGCGATATAATTTTTTGTTCAGGACGTCATTAACCGCCCACCCCCCCGGTGGTACATTATCTAGTATCAATTAAAAGATTTTTTCATTGTAGCACGCTATAATTGTAATCCCATGATACCGATGATACCGATTATTCAAGGATACCGATTTTTCAAAAAATTTATTGTAAAGTTTTAAAAAAAAAACTACTAAAAATGGATTCTAGTATGAGAAAGTCGAGTTGAACCACATTCTAGTTAATTTTTAATATTTAAGATATATTGAAATTTTGCTGGAAATCATAAAGATTTTAACACCAAATCTGATATCTAAAACAAACGTGAGAATTTATTTCTGTAGCGTAGGAAATAATAATAAAAAAAAAAAAATAGTAAAATGAGGATATTGCTTACAAACTTCAGCATCGTGCTATTTAAGCAAAACTTTCACATTCAGATTAAGCAATTAGGCAGATATAAATCTTCAATTGATCCAATCTTCAATTAACCAAAAATAAATAAAAGAAAATACACCTTTTGTATACTAAAGAGAGATTCCATCTATTTCCCGATATCAAATATTGAATTCAGTACATAATTAGATTTTTAAAGCAACACAAATCAAAACCGCAAAGCCAAATGCAATTTGAAAAAAATATTTTATCTTCTAATTCAAACAGATCACAAATCTCCAGCATTATGATTAATACTTTTGTCCGATTCTATTGAATATTTGTATGTAGTATGTAGTCTTTTTCTAGTAGAAGTTCATTTAACTTGGAATAAAACTGTGTGCTACTAATTAATTATAAAGAGATTAGAATTACGAACTTTTATTTTATGATTTCTGCTTCTGATGATTGAATTGATTAAAAAACAATCGAAAAAGATTTTGTAGCTTAAGCTGTTTAAAATTGCTGCTACTTTCTCTACACTCATAGTATAGGGAAATTATTGTGACTAGGACGAGAAATCGAGTTTATCACGGAAGAGAATGTTTCAAATATACCTGAACTCGAAAAATACGCAAAAATAAAGCGGTTTTATGACGGATGCAACACTAAATATAAATTTAAACATCTCAATTTTTATGCAGAGGGAAAAAAAATATATGCCATATTTTATTTTGAAATGAGTCACGTGATCTCTTCATATATCATGAGTGTAATCATTATTTCAATTTTTATTTTAAAAAAAACTACCCAATATATTTTGCTGAAATTTTTTCATACAATTTACGTGGTAGTTTAAATAATTTCTAACATTTTTGAAGCAATTTTTGAATTTCAATTTGGCTTTAAAAAAATGCCTGAAAAATGAAGTCCCATAGGATTCAATGTATTTCAATTTTTCAACCCAGGTTCAATCCGAAACTAATTGGGGAATATTATTCATGTTCATTTCCATATGTTCCACAGATCGTCTCAACAACATACTAAAACTTCATTTTGATAAAGTCATGTTACGGCAGTTATCGTGCGAACAGACAGACAGACAGACTGACTGACCAAAATCATAAGCACTTTTCAACTATGTTGGAATGTGTTAAAAATGAACAGCAGTATCATCAAACATGTAGCACTCAGGGATATCTTTGGGATATTGGCGACTCATTTAGCAAAATACAGTCAAATTGGTGACTTTTTAATGCGGTGTCAAATTGACAAAAATGTCCCCAAACAGACATAAATAATGCTAAAGTTACGAAAATTATACTAAATGAATTAATAATTAACATATTTTAATATAAAGGCGTATATTGCTCAGAAGATATTAAAGGTCATAAGGTCGTCTACCTCGGAGTCCTGCGTCATGCAAACGGTTTCGAGTTGTTCGCATTAAAACCACGTTACCTGTAGTGTGGGATAAATGTCATTCTAACACGGTTGTTGTGGTAAACGGCTCCCGCGCAACGCTTCTCAGAAGCATACGATCTTCATGTGGTGTGATACACCTGAAAGCTCCATTACCTGATCTTCGTGTCATTTCTTTGTCTCTCGCGAACCGTACTGTTGAACTTTGCTCACATCATGACTCAATAGTTCAGCGATCCTTCGGTGGCTAATTCCACCCTCACGTAAAACAATGGTTTGTTGCTATTCCATTGACGACAACTAAACGTATGCGGTACGTCGACATACTCTTGTCATTCTGTGGCGATTTTTACAACCCGAAACCAATGACGCTACAATTTAGTTGTGATATAGCGCCTCCTCCTTGACCTGACGCTTTTATGCTGCTCGGCAAGGTGTTACGTCACTATGCGTAACGAAACTGTGATCATTTGCATATCTCGCCCAGCTGTTTCCATTTCCTGGTTTACATAAAGTTACACCTACAACTTTATGTTGTTGCGATTTCAGTTGTGAGCAGTGTACTTTTCAACGATAAAATATTGTCTTTTCAACGATCTTTGAACCGAATCCGTAGGACAATTTCTTTTTTATTTATTTATTTTTAAATACATCGAAATTTGCATCTTTTAGACTATCTGATACGCATTTCGCCGCATATACAAAAAAGAAAGATTAGCACAAATCTATAGTTTGGCAAGAGTATGTATGTATATCTTCCACATTCTAACAAAAAATTCTTTTGACTTACTACATTATACTACATTTTTTTGTGATTGTTTAAACAAACTACCTTGTTTTGGATTGGCTGGACTGTCCTCTGATAATGGCTGTTAATCCAGGTCTTAAATATGTAAATCCTTATGTTTCTTCTATGTGTGTTCATTTCGTCATTTTAATTTCAGGTTTGTTAGTTCCACTGACGAAGAGGATCCAGCGTATTCTCGAACCAGCTGTATGCTGCAAAAATATTGCCTTATTTTTGCTTACATGCGTTGCAAAAGTTTTCCTTATCCTTTGCAAAGTGTTTTTCACTTATTTATTGAATACCATCTTCGTCAATCTCGCTTTACTGCCGAATTCCTAAGTTTTTTAATCCACACTAGGGGCCATGAAAGCCATTTTATCCATTCGCACGGCCACTTTACCATAAACAGATCTTACGTGTATAGGCATGACCCTTTCCTTACAAAGTTATGGGGGTGCCTAACAACTCCATATATACAGCATGAAAAGTTTGAAAGATTGAAAAGGTTTGAAAAGTCTCTTATATATAAAGCATGAAAAGTTTGAAAAATGTCTTTACCTGACATAAAAGGACTAAAAGGTATAACGACGTAAACTTCGCCAATTTCAGAAATGTTTTAAAATCTCTACTTATAAAACTAATAGACATCATATTTCTTTCTACATACTTATGTTTGCTGTTTAAATGGTGATATAACCAACCCTCTTACCAATTTTCTGAAGCAAACACCCTCGACGGGTTTAATACTTTTCACAAAAGATACTCGAAACATCAAAGAACGAGTAAAGTTTGTAAAGATACAGCCTGACGAAAATTCGTTATTTCATGTTTAAGATGGGTTTAACAGAATGCTTTTAAGATGTCGAAAGTTGAACTGCTTCAGAACTATTGAAAAATAATGATACATATTTTGAAATGAAAACTTTTTCATATGCTATCAGGCAGAAAAGGTATGAATGATCTGCTGCTGCAATAAGATACTTTTAAAGTATTTTGATGTGAATAACATCTATGGTCGGGTAGCCGACTAAAATAAGACCGTTACAAAAAAATGTAGATACTTCAGCTGCTTATATCTCCAAATCTAATAGATAAAAATGTAGATAATATATATTTGTTTAGTGGAAAAAAGGGTATTGTTTATGAATACACAAAAATAATTTCAATATTTTAATATTTTGATTGTTTTTGTTTTGTTTTTTGACAAAACTAAAAGGTTTTTGTCCAAGCAAGCTTTTGCCACACTTTGCTCGAAATACCTTTGACACAATAAAAGATATATATAAACAGTAAACGATAAAAATGTTCAGTAGAAATTACAATTTCTAAATCAATAATTTTTACAGAGCTCTTATAGTTTTCGTATAATCAATTTAAAGCTCACTGTTTATATATCTATCTCTTATAATTTACAAGTAAGAAAAGAGAAGCAAAAACTTATTTTTACAAAACTGTATTTTTCCAAAGGAAATTTTCAAAATATTAAAATACTAAAATCATTTTTATGTATTCATAAATGGTACCCTATCTATATAATAAAAGGCAATGTCTGTCTGTGGGTCTGTGTGCCTGTCGTATACACTACAGGCTCAGCGACCGCAAGTCTCAGAGCTACGAAATTTGGCAATCGGAGACCCGGGGGGGGGGTGACACATGGAAATCAATTTTTGAAATTTGAATTATTTTTTTGTTATTTAATGTTTTATGCGATTTCAACCGTTTTTTTTCCCTTTTCCCCCTTTTTTCTCCACCATCCAGACGTCGTAGAAAAAAACAAATCACACGACCGGAAAAAGCAGACAATTGCGAGTAAAAATATATCAAATCTCAGGGAGAAATTCTAATACTTTTAAAAATTTTAAAACAAAAGTCACTTTCAGCTCAAATAAACGAACTGTCGTTTTTAAATCCTCGCGTCGGGAAAAGTACCGAGAAATGACCGGTTTTTAGATAAAAACTTTATTTTTTCGTATTAAATGCAGGTAATATTGATTTTAGTAAGGAAATATTAAACAAAGTAATTTTAAGGTAATAGACTCCATTCTGTTCCTAAAACTCGATTTGCTTCTTCTATTATGCATGTTCTTATATGTTTCATAATACGGTGATCAATTATCAACGAAAATGGAGTCTTCACTTTACCCCTTATGATATTACGTTATACATATTCCGTTGGACCTGATTCTTCCCCGAAAATGTTGTGAAGTGCTGCTCTTCCAGATGTAGCACCTGTTTGCATTTCTTCCCAAACAATGCCATCACTCGAAATATACTGCTCATTTTTTCATTATCATCTTCAGAACTTGAGAGCAATCTCATTCTTTTTCGTCCTATACGTATTATATTCACAATATTCTAATCTTCATCGTCGGTATCTATAGACTCACACTCAGTGTCTAATAGATCATTATCATTTTCAAACGATATATCATCACTTTCAGCAAGTTCACCTTCATCCATTTCCGAAAACTCTTCCCCTATATTATTTATTTCTTCTAAGAACTGAGTGCTTCTTGAATATTTTGACATTTTTCCAGGGTGAAGATTAGGAATGGAGTAGTGTTGTAAAAACAAAATATAAACTAACTAGTAATATTTTTTAGTTTTTGTCACCTTTTCTTGCAATTTGAAATTTTACTCACTTTTACTCACATTTTTTTAAATTTAATACAAAATTATTTTAAATTGAACTTACTACGCAACAGTCCTTCCAGAAATGTGCAGGGAACTGGTAAAAATATGTGGAATGTGCATGTACATCACATTTGCTGACCCGATAACGTTATATGGCAATAAATTTTTCTTCTGGTCAAATGACCGGTCCTGGTAGATAACGGTATACTATGTATGTTTATTATATAAACACGAGAAGAAGAAAAATAAATATTGAAGAACTGATTGTATACATTTAATAGAAAAAGTCATGCAGTCTGAAAAAAGGGGATAACATTATATGCGAATTTTCTAATCAAAAGTTTACAACCTGTCATTTGACCGGTCTTGATGCGTTTAGTGTTAAATCAGTGCCTATTTTCAATAAATATTAAAGCAGGAGGTGTGTAAAATTAAAATTAGAAGATCGCATTCCGAATCACTATTTCAACAAGTAAAAAAGTGACCACTAGGGAAAATTTCAAAAATTAAAATAACTTTTCGGTGTCGATTTCGTTTCGACCCTAATTCTGCCATATTAAATTTAAATTTTTATTTTATTTTATTTATGGCCGAAGGGTCATTGGTCATATTTTTAATGGCAATCATCTGGACAGTCATTTTTAAGCCCTAAAGATATAATATATAGCTATTTCCCCACAGATCATGATATTGCTAAAAATATAAAATTAAATATTTATGAGGACTGTTAATATGTACCAATAATATTTTATTAATATATTTTATATTTAAAAAAATTTCGTTTAATCAGTAGGTGTACTGTGCTGTATTTGTTCAAAAACACTATACCAAATAGAGTGTAGTTAGTTAAAATAAGCAGAAAAATCATACTTGGAATCAATGAATAAAAACTTCAATAAAGTAAACAGATTGATCTGCAATAGTTGTGACATTTTAAGTATTACAGCTTTCCCACCCATTAGAAAACCCAAGTAAAAATACTAAAATATCAAAATTATAACCATTATACTACGAAAATCAAGAGCTTGATCAAAAATTCAATTATTGTAGTGCCAATTATTGTATAATATCCAATTATTGTATAATTTGTATGCTTTTGGAGACATACAAATTCTTGCTTATTGTTTAAGCATCACAATCTTTGAAAGCGAAAATTTTTCAATCTTCTTCAACTTCTTCTTCACCTCAGACCGTCCGACCTACCTGAAAGTGTAAGGCATCTGTTTAAATGCCGGGAAATGCAACCCAATTTACACAGAAACTCAGCAGGGGCGGCATCCACAAGGACCGAACCCTCCATCCCCTACCACCAACTCTCAGAAAGACTTACCGACCCACATATTTAACATACCCGTACTCCGCGTGAACACGAGGATAGTTTGGGCAGAGACGGAAATCGAACTCGGGTCGTCCGAGGGCAATCCCCGCGCGCTAACCACTGGGCTATCCACCCCTAATCTTCTTCAATTTGACAAGACGATTATTCGAAAACCATAAAAGCTTTTCTTTAAATATATATAGATTTAGAAACCAAATTTCCTATTGTATATTTTTGTCGCTTTCTATTTATATTTATCTTCTATATTTTCGAAGATATTTCGAGGGGAAGGAAACGCTCCCCCGGACAGGTACTTTTTGAATTGATTTCAATAAAAAAGCTCAAAATATTAAAAATTGAAATTATTTTTATATATTCATAATCTAGACCCTATGTCTGATAAAATAGGAAAAAATATATACATTTTTACCTATCAGATACGGAGGTATAATCGTCCAAACTGTTTGCATTTTTCGTATTCGTAACGCGCTTATTTCCGCCACAGATACGCCCCCCCCCCCAAAGGCATAGATGTTACTCATATAATAAAAAATCAGTTTCTTATGTACTGAACCATGTCATTTATTTTCAAAACAAGTAAAAACAAAGCAAGAAACATATTATTTTGAAATAAAATTCTTACCACTTAATGTATCTCACCCTTAGAAAAAATATATAAAATATTTATTTTCAGTATTGAGGTCGATTTCCCTGTTAGATGGAGAAACTCGAATTTCAAGGATGGAATAGACAGTAGTGATTTAAGGTTATAGACCACGGTATATACAAATGGAGTACAGAGGAAGTAAAATGACTGCATCCCAGCATGCATCATTCTGAGCATTGGAATGGCTTGGATTTTCCTTTTCCTTTTGGGTCCTAAATGGCCAAAATATTTCATGGCGTAACTGTACGAAACTCTTTTCTGGAGCCCATTTATTAATACACTAGCAGATGTACTCGCCGTTGCTCGTAGTTTTAAAATATGTGCAAATCCTAAATTCATCCATGTTGCTTTTCAGGAAATAAATTCCGTTAAAATTTTAAATTTAATTCGCCAAAAAGTTAACATGTAAAATAATATATTTTCTCGCTGTACAGAATTAATTGCTTATGTAAATGTAAAGAATAAAGCATCGTGGTTCTGTGTGTAAACCAATGTACAAAAGTGGGAAGTTTGGCAAACGTACATCAAAATAAAGATGCTGAAATAGTTTAAGCTATTCCTTTGTCATTTTTTATCCCGTTAAAGCAATCGTTTAAACACATTCTGAAATATTTTTAAAACGTTTTTCCAAAATATTACCGTAAATCTTATACTCCATGGTCGTTACTGATAAAACAGTATCAAAAATATAATGTCTCTCTAACAGAGGAATATCAGTATGTCAGAGCACCAAATGTAACCCCGAGGGCTGAAAAGAATCATGTTTACTAATCCGACTATGCTAAACCCAAATCTGAAATACGTTTTTAAAATTAACCATTTGATCTGGAGAAATAGCCTCTCAAAATTTGACCTTTTTTGCTATATTTGTTTATAATCTCAGACCGAAGGTACTGCCACAACATAATGCAATTGCGTGTCTTGAGACTTTAATTTATAATATAAACACCTTGATTTATCTGTCTGTTTATCTATCTATCTCTGGGTAACACTTGGCGAGATTTTTTTAATGTTGCAAATTGATAAAAATGTCGCCAAATTGATAAAAATGTAGCCAAATTGATAAAAATGGCGACTAATTGAAGATAATTCAATATATTGTGAAAAATATAAGAATCTACTATAAGAATAACCTATTTCACCGTTTGTAACGTTTGGCGATATTCTGGCGACGAATTTTGGCGGCATATCGCCAACTTGGCGAGTCTTTTTAAATGCTGCTAAATTTACGAAAATGTCGCCAAATTGATAAAATTGACGCTAAATCAATGAAAATGATGACTAATTGATGAAAATTCAATATCTTAGAAATAACATAACAAACGACTATATGAATAACCCATATATGTAGCATGTCCGTAATGCTTGGCGAAAATTTTGGCGGGATGTCACAAACTTGACGACTTTTTTAAATATTGCCCCATTGACAAAAATGTCGCCAAATTGCTAATAATAACGCTGGAGGCAATGCTTTGCAAATGACGGCAAAGCATTGCCTCCAGGGAAAATGGGAGGTAATGCTTTGCAAATTTTTAATTCCGTCATATGACGGGTATACCTTCTAGTGCCTGAAGAAATAAAAGGAAAAATTTATTTTCAGCTCATGGAATTAGAGATGAGACCACCACCATGATTTAGCTAAAAAGGGAGGCAATGCTTTGCAAATGGGAGGCAATGCTTTGCAAATTTTTAATTCCGTCATATGACGGGTATACCTTCTAGTGCCTGAAGAAATAAAAGGAAAAATTTATTTTCAGCTCATGGAATTAGAGATGAGACCACCACCATGATTTAGCTGAAAAGGATAGTTAGTATTGTGAGGTCATCTCAATTTAAAATTTCAGAATATATATTTAAATCATGGGGTTATAGACTTGTTACCTGCTTTATCTTCAAATTTACGTTACAAACATTACAATTAATGTGAGTTTTGTGCATAGATAGATTGGTTGGAACTGAATTGTATGACCCATAAAGTTAGAGAAAGTTATATACATAATGTATAAGAAAAGTATTGTGACGGGGTCGAAAATTCGATTTCGAGTTTTCGACGGGAGAGCACGATTCAAGCATCCCTGATCACGAATCAAAAATTTTTTAGGTGATGTCTGTGTGTGTGTGTGTGTGTGTGTGTGTGTGTGTGAAAGTATGTGTATGGGTGTGTGTGTGTGTGTGTGTGAAAGTATGTGTATGGGTGTGTGTGTGTGTCAGTGAGTCTGTGGAGGCAATATCTCACGAACGAATGGAGCGATTCCAATGAAATTTGGTATAAAAATCACAATCCGTGAATACTGGAAGCCTATTGTTTTTAAACGCAATCGAATGTTCAGAACCTCCTAAATTTTCGAGTGAAATTTTGAAAAAATCATCAAAAAATCAAAACCTTTAATAAAGTTACGCAAATAGACATTTCTTATGTAATTTTTTCTTAGAAAACGAATCACATAAACTTTAGAACGCTAGTATGATCCATTCTCGAGATATTACACATTTTTCAAATAAATTTATCAAAAAATCACATAAATTAAAAAAATATATTAACTGTTCAGAAACATGTTCACTTTTCATATGTAATATCCTGCGATAAATTTGGTGACATCATTCTCGTGGATCTAGCTCGTTCTATTTATGAGAAAAGATACTTTGAGTAATACTTTTGTATTTGAAAGCCAATAGTTATTTATCTGGTATAAGAATATCTTATTTCTCCGTCCATAACGCTTGGCGAGATTTTGGCGACACATTTGGTGAAATGTCGCCAACTTGGCGATTTTTCAAATGATGCCAAATTAACGAAAATCTCGCCAAATATATAAAAATGACGCTAAATCAATGAAAATGACGACTAATTGAAGAAAATTCAATATCTTGGAATGAACATAAGTATCTACTATAAGAATAACATTTTTTTTACTGTAAAAGTAGTAAATTCATTGCATTATATAAGGAAAGTCATGTGTTGCCCACATCAGATTTTCTTCTATAGTATGACGAGATATGGAAAACTTGAGATAAAACGTTTAAAGTATATATATATATAAGTATATATATATAAGTATATTTAAAGTATATTATATACTTCATAAATTGATTTGTTAGAGGATCTAGGAGGGCGTAAATTAATTGCTTTATGTTAAAGGTTGGTATAGTATTGTTACGAACGTATCCTCAAGAATCGTGGGTATATAAGCAGGATACAAGAACGAGTCTAAGTTTCTGGTTAACCTACGTTTATTCACAAGCTCGAAGGAAACAGGAACAATATACAATCAAACAGCACTTAAATGCTTCCCTAATTACACAAAATAGGCGATATTGTACCCAAAGTACTGACGAAAATAATTTCACAAAGCAACAGCTACTATTTTCAAAACACTGACAAAGTCACAGTTCCCTGTAGCTCGTATATCGTCAACTAGTCAACTGAACTAAAACGGAGTGATGAGTCCTATTTATAGTCTCTCTATAGAAACTTCTGGAAATCTCTCTGTAGAAATTTCCATAATTATCTAATATCTCGTAGAATAATCGTTATTTAGCGATGTTTCTCGGAGCTTCGTAAAGTCACCAAATGCCGCCAAATTGGCGATAAATCGCTAAATCTGGCAACCCTTCTTCTGACTATAAATTCTGGCAACCATAGAGTGACGTCAGAGAAAGAGTGTTCGTACCGCTGTCTTCTGGAGAAAACACACCGCTGCCACCGTTTGGTCTGCAATAAAGACGAAAGAGAAAACGGGAAACGCCAGTGAGAGAATGAATATTTCACGTTCGCAACGTTAACAGTAGGTTGACGTTACGTTAGCAGATTTGATAGGAATTCGTATAATAAATAGATATATTAAATGGAAGGGATGTATAGCTCTTTCCAGTTTCCCATGTATGGCTGTAATGTACTTGAACGGGCGTAGAACACGAAGCGTGCAATCTTTGGTGGTTTATTAAATTTATTTTCGTATAAATATCCTTATTAATAAAATTGAATACATTGAATTGAAACACATTTAATTTAAAACTTGTAGAGATTTTATCCTTCTATGCATCAATTCAAAACCCTCAAAAGTGTCACAACTCAAAACGCGATCCTGAAAGATGAGTAATCAATGCTAAAAGTCAATGAATGCACAGCAGATATAAATAGGCCCGAACATATTTATTAAACAAAAGTTACAACTTTCTCAGTCTGAAGGAACGGAACAAAAGTAGGTATAACTTCTACCTTAGACAGACCATAAGTACGCCTAAATATACACCTATACGTATTGAGGTAATACCCGCACATAATACTTTCTTATGCTGAACCCGCGCGCCACCCATAAGAAATGTTGAATAATACCTTTATGTAGAAGATGGACCATCAGCGGATCGACATTCCTTAATTTCCGAGGATTACCATCGTCGACAGACTTCGTCTAAGCATCCATTAATTCATTTTGCACGATAAGAACTTTAAAGAGTGATAACGATGTGTGGGACGCGTGTCAAACACCGATCTGCCTGAAACTCGATTCTATTTCACTTGAAGAATCCGTCCTTTGCCTGGGAAGCTTCTAATTGATTTCTCAAACTGAGGCTCGTAATAGACTGTTTGTCCACAGGGAAATCACAGTTTAATGCAAATTAAAGAGATTATAACTAACAGGCTATCAAGACCTCACAAGCTAAACAGCTGGATATCAGTTTCTTTAAATAAATCATCAACAAAAAAAATCGTCTGCACAATGCAATTTCTATGGAAAAGTAATTTATTAATATATCCATAACCTCTATGCATATAAACTCAGAAATGAATAAGGTTGCCCGAAGTGACAAATAAAATAACCATACCAAATTTTGAAAGAATCAGTCAAAAATTTTAATTTGTACACGGAACATACATACAAACAAACGAACAAACAAATAAGTAAATAGATTTTCAATTTTATTTAGACTGGCTGTGAAGCCTGTTGATTAACATAATGTATAAAAATCTAATGTAGCACATGATTTTCTTTACAACCATCAGGACAATTTTAGATTTATTCTCGCCACATCAATTTTATATATTTAGAAAATATTTCTCATTCATGGCCATATTAACGAACTTTTACCGCAAAATTAAAAATGTGGTTATAAATTGAGTTTTCTTAACTATAAAATCATTTATTTATATTAGGTGCAAAATCGAAATCAAAATGACACCGGTATTTAATTAATATAGAGTAAACAGGTGAAATTTGACGAATTAGTTGGCGTTAAACCACAAAACTAGCCATCTTCTCTTTTAAATGGAATGTGTTAAATCCACGAATGCAATATTACAAAACTTATTGCATAATACTACATATAGAAAGCTAAAGTTTTTAACGGCTTATTTACTTTTATGTAATTTTTCTGATAAATTTTATCTAAAAAAGGTTAATAATCTTAAGAACGGTACGTACCAGCATTCTAAAATACGTGTCAATCGTTTTCTTATAAATTACGTCGAAAATGTTTCTCCCTTTAACATGATGGACTATCTTGATTTTTTACCCTTTTTCAAAATTGATATTCAAAAATTTGACAAGTTGTTAAACCTTCAATCGTATTTATGACTTCAAGGGTTCTAGTATATCACTGATTGAGATAATCGTACAAAATTTATTTCGAAACCATCCATTTGTTTATGAGATATCGTATCCACAGACTCACAAATGCATACACGTACCGTACATACATACAGACTTTCGCGTACACATAAACTTTACATACTATCTGTCAATTGTAGTATCAATTTATAACTCTATTTTAATTTTGTGATACAAGTTCTTTAACGTGTCCATAAATGGACATTTAAAATAAATATTTTCTAAATATATAAAACTGGTGTATCGAGAATAAATCTAAAATTATCCTCACGGTTGTAAAGAAAATCATGTACTGCCAACTTTAGATTTTTATATATTCCATTACTCGACAGGCTTCACAGCTAGTCTATATAAAATTGAAAGTATGTTTGGATGTACGTGAAAGTCTGTACATACAAAATATACACACATATTTTGAAGGGATGTCGGTTCGAGTTAAAAGATATTTTAAAAGTGTAAATCTGTCGAAATCTATAGTTCGCATTTTCGACCCAATCATAATACTTTCCCTATACATTCTTCTACTTATATTGGAAAAGCAGAAATCTGATCATAAAGTAAACTCTACAAAACAAATCTGGTGCATCCAGACTTTATCTACATATCAAGAAATTTAGATTTTGTTGATAAACAATTCAGAAATTCATGATTTCTCATGAAACTCGATTTCGATGGAAATTAATAGACTTTTAATTGTTTTAGATGAAAATCAATAGGCATTTAGTTGTTTTAGATGAAAATCGATAATTTTGTTGTTGTTTTAGATGAAAATCAATAGACATTTTGCTGTTTTAGATGAAAATTAATAGACTTTTGTTGTTTTAGATAAAAATCAATGGACTTTTTGTTGTTTTAGATGATTATCAATAAACTTGTTGTTGTTACTAAATAAAATCAATGGACATTTTGTTATTTTAGATAGAAATCAATATACATTTTGTTGTTTTAGATGACAATGAATAGACTTTTTAACATGTAAAATCAGCTTACCAAACTTCAGGGATTTTTTTTTATTCTTTCTAAAGATATCGCGCTTCTTATGGAAGAGTAGCATTTCCAATATCAATAAAAAATAATAGTTTTTTATTGGATAGTACATTTAAATCCTTTGACTTATGACTTATTTAATCAACGAAAAACACATTAAATAAAAGTTGGCAAATCTAATCTCAATTATAATTAAATAACAACTGACTATTTTATCCGGATTAATGAAATTCCGTTAGAAAAATATTTCATCTTTTTTTCAAGCCACAACAGAAGTGGGAAAAAATATTCATAATAATCCTATCACTTCCAAGTTGTGATCTTTGAATGTAAATTCCCTATTGAAACTCATCAATGATGAGAATTTAAGTGGTTTAAAAAATCTAATCCTTTGATATTTAAGTCTACATCTTGAAATAGATAATAAAGAGCAATCTTTGTTATCAAAACAAAAACAGAAAAATTATTTTTATTTTAAATTGGTTTAATTGAAATTTTTTAACTCACTAAATTTTTTATATTTCTGGAATATACTTGTTAGATCAGATATAAATCTTTATAGTTAAATACGAAATTAAAATATGCCATTGATAACATAATAAAAAGTTCATTAAAAGTATGTACTGTTTTCGGAAGCAAAAATATGCTCTTTCTTCAGGATAAAAAAAGCAATCATACCAACAAAAGCAGGAAGGCGTCTGTTTAAAGGCTGGCTGGTTTTTACTGGCGTAGATAATATGCTTTTATCCTAAATAAAGGAATTGAGTTTTGTTTCCGAAACCGCTTGATGCTTTTATTCAACTGTTTATGCTGTTACTTAGGAAGCATTTTAACTCCAAATTGTTTTTGACAGCAATTTGAGCCATTTTTATATATCACAAATAAATCATTGTCCAATATATTGCAATACTAATTTTAAGTAAAGAAGTTCTATGCGCTTCTAAATTGAAAACAATATAAATTTATCCTTTTTAGCTTATTTTAATTAAAAGAAGAATAAGAATTAAATAAATAAGCAACGTCAAAAGAAAGACGTAAAAATATATGTACAAGTCTAAGTACCTTTGAACATGAAACACTCATCATCAGAGGTATATGGCAGGGGAAGAGGTACATTCAATAATTTATACCCAGTCAAACCACGATCAAAATTTGCATAACATTAGAAGCCAAAAAGTACAAATACAAGTGAAAGGAAAAACATGAACTTTACAACTGCCACAGCATATAGAATTAAAATTATTGAAATAATAAAGTTAACATATTTAGATGTTTAAATATGCAGACAATGAAATATGCTCATGATATCAAAAACAAAAATTCTTGCACTGCCTTAGCCCAAACTATTATCAATGATAATTTTATCTCGCTTTTCGATCACACTTTTCTTTTAACCAACTGCAATAATCTCCGTAATATTTTGCTTTTCGAATCTTTATTTATTTATATTTTTCGTGATTCCATCTGTAATTTCGGTCCTGTACAATATCATAGTTTCGCAGGGCGTCTCATTCTTGATTCCTTGAAAGTTAAATCGTTGCCTGCATATTTAAACATCTAAATGCGTTATTTTTACTATTTCAATAATTTTAATTTCATATGCTTTGACATTTGTATATTTTGAGTTTTTCATTTCACTTGTATTATTTACTTGTCCTTTTCGACCATATATAAATTTTGATCGTGGTTTCACTGGATATAAATTGCATAATATGTCTTTTCCCCCTGACATATGCCTGATGGACATTTCACGCTCGCAAGTACTTAGGCTTTTACATATATTTTTGAGCCTTTAGGCAAAAATAAAGACTTTTATTACTTTCCTTATATACATAATGTATAAGGAAAGTATTGTGACGGTGTCGAAAATTCGAATTCGAGTTTCGACGGGAGAGCACGTTTCAAGCATCTCTGATCACGAATCAAACATTTTTGAAGTGATGTATGTGTGTCTGTGTGTGTGTGTGTGTGAAAGTGTGTGTGTGTGTGTGTGTGAAAGTATGTGTGCGTGTGTGAAAGTATGTGTGTGTGTGCGTCAGTGAGTCTGTGGAGACGATAACTGACGAATGAATGGACCGATTTGAACGAAATTCGGTACAAAAATCACAATCCGTAAACACTGGAAGCCTATTGTTTTTATATGCAATCGAATGTTCAGAACCCCCCTAAATTTTCGAGTGAAATTTTAAAAAAATCGTCAAAAAATCAAAATCGCTAATAAAGTTACGCAAATAGACATTTCTTATGTAATTTTTCATTAGAAAAGGTTTGACATAAATTTTAGAACGTTAACATGAACCGTTCTCGAGATATTGCACATTTTTCAAAAAAATTATCAAAAAGTCATATAAAATAAAAAGAAAATATTTCCTATTGAGAAAAATGTTCATTTTTCATATGTAATAGGATGCGATAAATTTGGCGACATCATTGTCGTGGATCTAGCTCGTACCATTCATGAAGAAAGATAGTTTGAGTAATACTTTTATATTTGAACGCCTATAGTCATTTATCTGCTGTAGGAATAACTTATTTCTTCGTCCATAACGCTTGGCGAGATTTTGGCGACGAATTTGGTGGAATGTCGCCAACTTGACGACTTTTTCAAATGTTGCCAAATTAACGAAAATCTCGCCAAATGGATAAAAACGACGCTAAATCAATGAAAATGACGACTAATTGAAGAGAATTCAATATCCTGCAAAGAATATAAGCATCTACTATAAGAATAACCCGTTTTTTAAACTGTAAAAGTAGTAAATTCATTGCATTATATAAGGAAAGTCATGTGTTGCCCACATCAGATTTTTTTTTAAAGTTGTTTTAAATTTAATAATTTTAAACGTGCTGCCCTAGAGTAATAATTCGGAACAATCATTGTATAGTATAGTCTCAATAAATGACTTCAGAATTAAACTACGATATTGAAATTTATTTTTGAATCATAAATATTATTAAACGGACTCAGAAATATTATCATATATCAGATATTGTCTTTCAACTCCTTACTCCTTACTAATACTAAGAGGCTTCGTTTGTTGCCCGCTGTAGTTAGTTACTTCCGTTTCCGACATGTAGACATCAAAATAAAAATGTAAGCTATAAACCTACTTTATTATCACCATATTTGTCATTTTTACCAAACAATGAATTTTAATTCAAACCTAAGAAGCATGTTATATGGTTTTATTGTGATTTCGAAATATCATCTATAATAAGCATTTATATAAATAAGATATCTATTCTTTAAACAATGTATGATACTAGAACACGAGAAAGAATATTTTTAACACTGCGTAAAGTTTCATTTCCTGTAATTTACGTCTGTTCACGTTATGAAACAATTCATGCAGACTTTTTTGTTAAATTAGTCTATATCAATAATTTACTATAAAGTATGTAGTATATAGTTTCAGACGAGTATAATTACTCAGATGGAAGATATTAAAATCTCAGTGTTTGCGAAATGTATAATTCACTTTTTTGGTAAAAATATGGAACAACAATTGTTTTATTTTTAAGTTTCTAAACAATTCAATCTTCAAACAAATATGTTAAACTAAAGTTCGCAATTCTAATCTCCATTGTTATTAAATGATAGCAGACGATTTTATTTCGAGGAAAATAATTTTTCAAAGACAAAACGCCAAATTACAAAACAAATACAAACTCAAAAACAAGAGCTCAACAAACAGAGAGACAAAAATACCTATTCCCATTCCATTCACAAGTTTGAAAATGCATTCATGCTACGACTCATTTTCGAGCATGGATTTAGAAAAAAGAACTGGATGAATAACGCGCCATTCCATGTGCTTCGAAAAATTGCAGCCCACAGAAGCAGATGAAATATTTCCCAGTGGACGGTATCAGCGACTTGTCTATGATACAGTCCCTATACATATTTATTTTGTTTATTTAATATAATATTTATTTATTGAATCAATGTATCAATTCAAACGTCAAAATAAAGAAGGAAGTTGATTACTTTATTTTCTTGCAAAATGTTTAATGAAGAATAATCAATATAGTTGGAAAATAGCGAAAAAAATAAAGCTCAATATATTTGAATAGCTACATTTTACAAAGAACCGCTCACCCTTGGTACAATTAACATTAGCGTCGTTTGATAAGCAGGAACGCGATTTATTTTTTTTTACTTTTTTAACATTATGATATCCATCCGGTTATCTTCTTCTATAGCTTCGAATGATTTGAAAAATTTAATTATTCGGTTCTTAACTTTGTATATTGCAGTCGGTATAAAATAAGTATCTCTGATCACGAAATGAGAGAAAAAATTGCATTTTATTTATTTTAAATAGGTTTGTCGAAGATTGGATCATTTAAAGATCTATATCTAACTGAAATCATTTATTAGATCTAATGTAAATATATATGAGAAAGTTTTTTCTATAAATGGTAAAGCAAATCCAATGTTTAAAAGCGTTATACGAGTTTCTAAAACACGAAACGGCAGAAACCTCTGTTTATGTTTGCTACAAAATATATGTGAAAATAAAATTTTACGTATATTTTTTAATATAGTATTTAAATAAAACTTGGATACAGTAAAATATTGTTATTATAAATAATATTAGTAAACTTCTTTTAGAGACATTTATAGACGAAATTGCAAACTCTTATCGTCGAAGTGGACTCTGCATTCTCCACCCTCTAATGTCAGATTGGCGGACAACTGACAATCTGACTGACCACCTCCTGCTATTTTTATCTCAGGTTAGCCTCCTGCTACTACTATTTTTACCCAGGTAAGTATCATGCGTGGTCGTTATCCTCTCAATTTCAAATCGGCGTTCAATCTTCCAGAGTCCACTGAATCCGTACTGTTTAGAGCCGACATCTTCAGTAGATAAAATCCCTCTTCAGTAGATAAAATTTAAAACTGTATTCTTGTTGCCATGTAATTTTCTAATAAAGTGACCTAAGCTTATGAGTAGATTCTGCTCTCAATTAATTTTGATCAATGAATCCCTTTATTTCATTCTTATTAACTTATATGAACTTATTGTGTTCCCTCCATTTTTTTCTTTAAAAAAAAAAGGTATGTTAACTGTTCTTATTTTCTTGGATCTTTCCTTTTCTTTTGACCCTTTTTATTTGCATTTTTTCTTATTTTTCTTTTCTAAATTTTATTCTAAATTTCTGTTTTTGTTTTCATACGCCTAATATTTTTCTTTTCATATATTTTCTAAATTTTACTTTTAAAATTTTATTACTTTCTTTCATTTTAATTTATTTTTCATTATGTTATTATACCTCACTCTAAATTTTATTTTTCAATGATCTTTTTATCTATATTCGCAATAACCATTTTCCCATTTTTGTAAAATGGACGTATTTGTCAAGTTCAAATATAATGTAAAACTGTCTGTTTAATCACATTATTTTTTATAAATTGTTATATTTTTAGACCTAAATAAAAGTTCGTTTGACGGGATGGTAGACCTTGGGTGCCTTCTGAATGCAGGAGGTATCCTTTCCCGGCCGTGCAACTAGCTACTCTAAACCCACTATGTGAGTCGCACGGTCTGGGGTCTTCAGACCTCCGACATCTTTTCACTAACCTACAGGGTTGATTTGTTCGGGCGTCATTATAAAGAACCTTGCTGCCTCAACCGGGAATCGAACCCTGGATCGCCGAACTGGCCAGTCGACGTTCTACCGTTGAGCTACTGGGGCGAAATTTCAAGCTCTTATCGTCAAAGTGGACTCTACACATTAAAAAAACTCAAAAGTCGTATTTGAATATTCAGAAAAGTGTTATATATTCCACATTTCTCATTCAAAAATAGTACTTATAACATTTGAACACACCGGATGTATTGCGATAGATGTTTATTATGAATCTTAAATATTCACATATTCATGAACTCATCGTTTAAGAAATGTATTTATCTTTTTCAGCTATCTTTAAAAAAAATTATATTCATGTATGTCCTGAAATTCTAATTAACTTCCAGATGAGCTAGATTGCTGAAAACAGCTACACATATAGCTCAGGGACTAACACTACTGAGAAGAAAAGCCCGCGTTTTCTCACATTATTAAGTTGTAAACTCACTGAGCCTATATTTTATTAACTATTGCACCATCAATTTTAAAATTTCACTAATTTGATCATATCTCAACTTCTAATTATGCTGGATAGTTTTCATCTTGAGCTACCAAACAATTTAGGCCATTTTCGATACTCTGGTTTTGCAAAGGGCTTCACGGCCATTCTGTATATGAGAGAACAAATATACCCGTTTTCAATGTGTGTTTAATATTTTCGATATGTCTACAAAGAAGAATCTGTAGTGATGCTTATTTATAGATGATAGAATCTATAGATGAACTCATGGAATTAGACAGAAAGATGAAAATTCTATGGATGAAACTCTCGAAAATGCCATAATGCTTTGAAAATCATATCTAGGTGTGGCTAATGTTGGCAAAGTTGTCGCTATTGTTAGTTGAAGCAACAGAAAGACATAGTATTTAGTATATATATATTTTATTATTCTAGTTCTCTAATTATGAATATAATTAATCAGTATCTTCGCACAGTTGTAGTGTATGGTACAAAATATATGGAGATAAGAATAAATTGAAAGGTAAAATAATTTGAATACGCAGAAATATGATTTATTGTTTCAGTTCTAATTTCCATTGCGCTAGTAAATTATTGTTATAAAATTGACAATCTAAAAAAATATTTTAGGCCTTTCACCAAAGAAATATATACAATGCAGGGGGCTACTTATCAAACCCCAGCGCCACCTGAATTATTATCTCAAAGGATATTAACGTTTTCTTAATGTGAAGTTTCAACACGTTACTTTATGAATGGACTTTTAGGATAACTTCTGGATAAACACTTCTCAAAAATTTATGTAGCTAACTTTATCAGTTGTAAAAATATTACCAGTTGTAAAAATAAAATATATCAGTTGTAAAAATTTCTGTAGTTAGCTATACAATTTTTAAAAGATTAATAGATTTATAAGTAAGCATATTTCTTTCAACATTTAATTCATGTTGAAAAAGTCAAAAAGTTGTTGTCAGACGTCTATGATTTATAATTACGATTTCCAATTAAACTGCACAAAGAACGGATATATTTAGAAAGAATCTAGTTAAAAATAAAAAATGCAAGCCTTATAGGAATATTTATACTACGAAATGCGATTAAATACGATATTTAGTTTAATTTTCTTCTATTGTCAGAAAAATACATTAAATGACAGTTATGAATTCCAATCTTCATTATAATTAAATTCTAGCAGACGATTTTATTCCAAGTAAATTTCCTTTAGAAAAATATGCCAACGCATTTAAGAGCCTCAATATCAGTGGAAGAAAATATTCGTTATAACCCTAGCATTCTGAGTTTTGATAAGTTTGGCGTTGAATGTATTTTTTAACACATTTAAATTGCATTTCAATTTCATGGTTTCATTTCATCTAATCAAAAATCTAATTATTTGGTATTGAATTCTATACATTGGAATCAAAAAAGAACTTTATTCGAGAAACAAGGGGTAAATTTTGTTTAATTTAAATTCAATTGATTGGAGTATATTTATTTCTAACTGCATAATTACTTGTTACATTTTTATAAGTTTGTAACTTTATTGGTTTCAAGTAAATAAATGATATACTTTTCTTGCTCGGTTCAAACATCTTCTCACAATTTTGTAATATATATATATATATATATATATATATATATATGTGTGTGTGTGTGTAAAGAGTGGTATATCGATTTGTTCGGAGGTACTTTTATTCAAAAAAATTTTCAGATAATTGTAATTTTACAAGGGGTTTTTCTTTTCTCTTTTTTATACTTTTTTGATATTAGACACATAAAAATCCGTATACAGTTTTTTTAAGTTTACTATGAGCCATTATTATAAAAAAACAGTGTATATTAATCGAAGGACAGCATTCAACTGTGGATTGCTTGGATTTTTTTTAGCGTGTGCACATACACACATTCAAAGAAAGAGATAAATACTGTCATTTAATATTATAGGTTCTGAATCAAGTTTTGAAAAATGAAATTTCAGTCTTTAAAACCAAATTAAATAAAAATGCACCTCTTCTAGTCTATCTGAAACCAACAATGAAAGTAAAATGAAAAATATCTAATACCAGTAATGGGGAAACTCATTAAAGATTGTTGAAACAGAAAGAAATATAAAATAAAAATCTTTAAAACCTGTGCTTGACATATAAAAGCAAAGAAAATCGTCTTAGGAACTCAATGAATAGAACGGCATCAGGTCTACCAGAGATCGGAGGTTCAATTCCTCATTGAGAAAATAGTTCTTTAAAATGGCGCATGAGCAACTATATATAATCACGATGAATCTATGAATAATATCAAAATTGCTGAATATGGGTTCTGAAGATAGCGAAATGTATATCATGATCTTTAGGGGCGTAATTTTCAGATGCATAAACCTGAAATGTAAATGTGAGTTCGAATTTTTCAGTGAATTTTGCCTTTCACTGCGATAGCAGCAGAATCATTTTTAAACTAGGCGAAGGGGGAGGAGGACTTTGTTTTTCTTATACTAAAAAATTTATGTTTCTTTCTGCATTTCTATCATTAAAACTATTTAAAAAATGCAAATTTTACACATTTTCAAGACGGGGGCGCGGTAGCCCATTGGTTAGCGCGCTGGAGTTGCACTCGGTAGGCCCGGGTTCGATTCCAGCCACTGCCAAAACTGCTGCCGTGTTCACGCGAAGTACGATCACGTTAAACATGTGGGTCCGTAAGTCCTTCCGAGAGGTTGGTGGTAGGGGAAGGAGGGTACGGTCCCTGTGGATGCCTCCCCCACTGGGTTCCGGTCTAAATTGGGTGACACTTCCCGGCCGTCCAAACAGTTATCTTACACCTTTCTGGTAGGTCAGACGGTCTGGGTCTCAACAACAACAACATTTTCAAGACGCTAAATTGACTATTTGATTAAGATGATTTTAAAAATATGCTTTTACCGGAAATCCCCACCGCATATTTTAAATAATATTATTGCTACTAAATTTGGCCTCTATATGCATCTAGAAGAAGCTCTGAACAGGAATATAATCATGATCATCCTTATATTATGTTTTCTTTTCAATCTATAATACTAAATTAATTAGCAATACATTTTTTTTAATATAATGTCGAAGGCTTTTAAATCTATCATCTAATACATTGAAATAGGTTCACATGCAAAGAAGCATTCAGTTTGTCACCAGAGAAATTAACTACTTGTAATTCTGAACCTTGAATTAAAGACATTCCAATTATTAAAACTCGTGAATACATAAGATACCAAATACCCCAGTGAATGTAAACCTCAAAAAGCGTAAAAATAAAAGACAGACATTTTTTCATACACGTTTAATTACCAAAAGCACGATAAATAGCGGCGTTAAATTAACACTACAATTGCAGAGCGGAAGAATATTCCCAGCCGAAATCAAATAAGGACAAAACTGAAGAGGAGGGGGAAATTGCGAATAAGAATAAATTGTGTTGAAACGACTTTTGTATTCCGTTAAATCATAGTTTTCTATTACAACAGGTCTTTTAATTTATGATTTTCCGTCAACGTATTTAATACTGTTTGAAAAAGCAATTGTAAATCGCTAGAGTCATAGAACAACGTTAGAGTAATTTCTGGTTTGATGTTTTAAAATTTAATTCTTTTGTATTTGCTTAATTAAGGCGTAAATATGATAAGAAAATCGGATGTATTCTAAGAAATAATTTATTAGACAAAATTTTTCAAAATATTAAACAAAAGATAACCAACAAAGACAGTAGTAAGATGTTCTTGCATTCATACTCACAGAACCAGCCTAAAGGGGACGTTCCTTAAGAGAGAATCGTGTCTCAAATATACTATGGCTACGGGATAAGGCAAAAATTTTCCATTATCCATATAAGTTGCCAAAAATGCAACACACAGGAATTATTTTTGCAGCCAATGCAGGTATCTGCTATTCCATACTGAAGAAGGCTAAAAAGAGTGAAAATGAACCAGGAAAACTGCTATCTGCGATGGAAGGCGATCCATGTTCTTACGTTGTTACCATTCGTAGTTTTGTTCTGAGTTATATTTTAGACCAAGAATTCGTAACCTATACAACATTCACTACGGGAGCATTATAGCACTATGTTAAATTTTTCCAGAGTGCACCATCACTATGACAGATGTTTCTAAAGTGCACTAGCACTATCTCAATTATTCCAAAGTGAACCAGCACTATATTAGACTTTTCTAGAGTGCACCTGTCATGTCAGAATTTTATAAATTCCTAACTTTGCTGAATTTAAATGTGTTTTTATATTATATGTACTTATATAACTATATTCTGATTTAAATATTTTTCTATGTGCGAAAAACCGCACATTCTTGATATTTCATGTCTTGGCTTTTACTTCCCCTTTAAAAGCGACCGTTGGTGTCGAAGACCCAGGCCACCCGACTTACCCAAAAGTTTACAGCAGCACTTTGGGTGGCCGGGAACGGCGACCGTTGGTGAGAAGTAGATGTATCAGTTTTTATTTTGTTTATTGCCTGCGGCTGGGAGGAAGCGAAAATTTCGGAGTTTTAAGGCTCTTGATGTGAACTGTCACTGGCGGTTAAAGAGATGATACGTGTCGTCGCCTTTTTCTAATTGGGTAATTTGGAAGGCGTGATTTTTTTGTTGAGGTCATGGTAGTTGTGTTTGACGTGAGGACGCTATCTTTCGTGACAGATGGCATAAAGCTTTTGAACAATCTGAACCAACAGGCGGTCCAATCCAAATTTTATAAAAATTGTGAATTCTAATCAATGGAAATATTTTAGGGTCCAAAGAAAAGCCACTACCAGTAACGCCGTGAGGACCAGTTTAGAAATGAAAACTCATCAAAAAATGACGAGGAATAATTTATAAGTAAACTATATTATTTTAATTAACGAGAAACGAAATAGTTGGCTCTTATGCCTGTCTCGTCCGTCTTGACACTACTTAATAATGAAATTCAAGAAACTTGAACATAATCCTGATGAGGTCAGAATTTACCAGTCACACTTGATTAACACTTGGAAGGTGTTGCAATTTTATCGTAGGGTTCTAGAACAAAGTAGAGGCATGGTAACATGTTCCGTGTAATGAAATTATTATGGAAAGGAAGTGTTATTTTATGTATATGATGATTTAAATATCTGAAACAAATTTTGTTTCGCTAAAGTGTGAGTTAAAGTTTATGCAATTTACAATTTTGTTATATAGATAATGCTGTGAAACCAAAGTATATGTTTGTTGGAAAAATACTTCGGAAGAAAACATGATATTAAAACCACCTAATTTAATAATATCTTAATTAAATAATTTAATTTCACCAAATTTTGGAGTAATCATTTTGTGTGTATATGTCTCTTTTTCTTGCCATCTTTTCCCATTCCAGCTGATGGTCCTTTGCAGCCATCACCAGAGAACAGGAGCCTCGGGGTTTGTATTTGTACTACCAATAGAATGAGTTATACTTTATTTTGATTGTATTGATCACTGCCGACCGCCCATTCGGGGTGTTACAATTTAGCACGCCTAAGTTTATTCCATTATTACAATTGACTTACTGGTCCCGCTTTTACACACCAGCACTATGCCAGATATTTCAAGAATGCAGCAGCACGAGGCTAGGGTATATCAGCACTATGTCACATTTTTACCAAGACGCTATAATAATATGTTAGACTTTTAAAAGCACCCCAGAACTATGCCAAATTTTTAGAACACCAGCATTGTACCAATGTTTTCCAAGATGCATCAAAACTATATCAGATTTTTTCCAAGCACACCAGCACGGGAAGCGCGACAGCCCAATGATTAGAGCTCGGGGATTAAACTCGGGCGACCCGAATTCGATACCCGCCTCTTCCCAAACTGTCGCCGTGTTCACGTTAAACATGTGGGTCACATGTTTAACGTGTCACATGTGGGTGTTAAACACATTAAAGAAGATTAGAAGTGGACAGCCCAGTGGTTAGCGCGGGGGATTGCCATCGGACGATCCGAGTTCGATTTCCGTCTCTGCCCAAACTATCCTCGTGTTCACGCGGAGTTCGGGCATGTTAAATATGTGGGCCGGTAAGTTCTTCCCAGAGGTTGGTGGTAGAGTAAAAAGAGTACGGTCCCTGTAGATGCCTCCCCCACTGAGTTCCAATCTAAATTTTGTAGTACTTCCCGGCCGTCCAAACAGATATCTTACACCGTCGGGTAGGTCGGACTATCTGGATCGAAGAAAAAAGAAAAAGAAGGCATAATAACACTATATCATATTTTCCCAGATCGCATATAGCACTGGTCAACAATGTTTTTGTTAAACGTATATTTGGCTGCCAATTCAGAATATGAGGTCTGAAATTGTGTAATTGTCTCCACATTTTTGCAACCGACATACCTGTTTTAACAACTTATACATTTTGCTCAAAACATCCCTTTGTACATATCGTTTCCTTAAATTTTTATAATGATTTTTATTTTAAATTTCAAGCCGCTTAGAATGAACAAAACATCATATTATACGGAGTAGCAATAGCTAGTCACCATGAATCGTTCATTTATGTCTAAGCGTTACAGTAAGCAGCATAATCTGCTTTGTATAACTAATCAAAAGAGAGATATCACATCAGAAATGGAGCAAACCAATGAGTCACCATGCGCATTCAAAATTAGACAAACTAGAATAATGCAGCTTAGTATAGCTACACTTTAGAGTACACAGCTAACAATTCTAGTGCCACCAGAAACACGAACTTTTGATTCAGAAGAACACTTTAATGATGCAAAGTTACAGACTGACCAAAAAGATGAAGAAATAAAAAGGCCCAACTTTCTTGGGGGAGACAACAGAACTTCACAAAATTAGCAAGGTAGAGATTAATAATCTAGTCCATGATATGAATTTGTTTAAACTGCTGACTGATTTATTGGCTTCAAAACTGAAAGGCTATTAAAAGGAACTAAAATGTGTTATTGTCGTCAAAGTTAACAGAAATTAAAACACATGTTCAAGATGGCTTAGTGTACTACAAGGATGGGAACTCTTTATTACATGTATTATGGCAACAGTACAATCCTGAGAAATGGAGACTTTTACAGATACGTCAAAAACAAGTTTTAAATCAGTCCTTCTTATAATGGAAATGAGAATGTTCCAATACCTCTTGCTTATGCAGCTGACATATGAAAGAATCTCATAATAATATGAAATTGCTACTAGGATACATAAAGTTCTGTTGATTTTTATACAATTTGTACAATAGATACATAAAAACAACTTTATCAAAAACAGTGTCCAAAGAGAATAAACCTAACACCTGGGGGGGGGAAATGTCGTTTAAAGCCTCTTGAGAATCTCAAGAAAGTATACTTTCCACACTTTGGTTTAATGAATTGCTTCCTTAAAGCAATAGATTGTAAGAACCAAGATTTTTTTTTTCCCTACAGATAATTTTCTTTAAAAAAAATGCTAAAATCAAAAAGATGTTTTTGGTGAGGAAGGATATCACAAACAGGAGAACTCATAAGATATCCAGAGTTTGAGGTGACACTTGAATGAAGCAGTTACATTGGCATAATTTCAAAAAGTTGTGAGAAACTTTCTGAAAAACAAGTCGGTTGAAAACCACAAATAACTGGTTAGTGAACTACTTGAAAACTACAGAGCCCTGAGATGTACTGTATCTCTAAAAATATTTTATTGTTATTACTATTATTATTATTATTATTATTATTTTTCATATTTGGGCTTTTACCACAAAATCCTGAACATGGCGAACGCATTCACCAGGACATATCAACCATAAAGACTCGCTATCAAAGAATAAAGAACCCAAAAATGAATACAGATTACTATTGGACACTAAAAGAGGACGTTCTGGAAGCTGAATATGATAGAAAATCAACTAAAAGGACATTTTAGACGAGTTAGCTAAACATGTATTATATTGCGTACATCATCCGAAACTGTAAAGTTAAAAAAAGTTTGAATGCATTTACTAAAAAACCCTGCTATTCTCAACAATTTAGTAAACATATTTGAAATCAACGCAAACGTACTTTAAGAATCTCTTTAACAGATCATATTAACATAAAAAATGTGAAATTTTGTGAATTCAGTGTGGAAAAACCAGGCCGTCCGACTCATCCAAAGGACTTGAGCAACTCACTAAGGACGACCGGTTGTGAATTCAGTGTGTAGAAACGAAATAAATTAACATTTATATTTCTGAAAATTTTTCTGATAGCTTAAAATACATAAAATATACATGTACACTAATACTTCTTAATTCATCTTTCATTAAAGTTTTCCCCACCTGCGAACATGTCTAATTTATTCATCGTCACTCAAGTCATTTGTGGATGCATGCACTTTTAAAGATTAGAAGAGTATGTCGATTTAAAATATGTGGAATCAAGGAGAAGGAGTTCTATAATTATCAGACAACGGATATTTTATTGACCTTTTGCATTAGAACCCATATATGACACATAAATACATAATTTTGTCATAATTATATATTGGTTCCTTGTAAAAATATCAATCACCGAAGAGTTCGCTCATTTATTTACTTATTCAGCAAATGACTTCAAATATTTTTTGCATTAACGAAGTTTTGAAATCGAACACGAAGTCAAATATTTCCAAGCACTACTTCATGACTAAGGAAAGCGTGACGAAGTTAAAGAGTGCGAGCAGTATAGCGCTCACGAGCAGCAATATTGCAGACATTTGCTTTAGAAAACGGCAGATTAAAAAATTGCTCATAAATGCTTTGTACATTTTCATAATCATAAATGCTTTGTGCACTATAAAACAGCTCATTAAGATATGTTTACTAATTAGGAAAAGTTCTAAAAATTAGTCGCTTTCTTGCAGGAAATACAATGATTTCAGACCAAAGAAATATTCTTAACCAAGCAACCAAATTCGGACAAAATAGTACTATTTAAGAAGCTTGTGAATTTCTGCTTTAAAAATTTCTGAGGAAAAATCGGTCATAAATGCTCTGCATTGCGTAAAATCTATGTTTTAACATTACGTGCTTCCACCTAAAAAAAGACATTATTTTTTACCAAATATAGTTTGAGTCGCTTATCAGCACGAAAACTTCTTCCTCAAAACTTATTTTAATATTTTAACAATGTGCTTCCAAAGTATAGAGTCCTTTACACAAAGCATTGTATAGGAAAATGTGCAATGTTTGCAAAATTATTTTCGGACACTGATAATATACTTTCGGACACTGATAAATGAGTTATTTTAGAATATATACCACCTTTCTAAATACTGGTTCACAGTTTTCATTCCTAAATAGACCAACTGAGTACGAATATTGAAAATACAGCGTGCCTAATCATTTTAAATCCAGTGCCTGTTATATTAAAATTTAATTGCAATCCTGCATTACTTAAAATTGAACGTTCTCATACAAATGTACAGAAGCATTCTTTTTCTACAGTATACTTTTAATTCATCATACTATATTTGTTTTCACGAAAATATTCTAGCTCGAAATTTTGGCGGATACGCACGTATTTAAGACAGTCTGAATACATTTTGAACACTTTAAGAAAGATACCTATGTGTGTGTGTGTGTGTGTGTGTGTGTGTGTGTGCATAATACTCAATGAATGTACATACAAATATAAATTTTTAAATGTAGATACATTATGTAACAAACTAGAACAAAATAGAATATTCAAACTCGAATTATTCAAATTTTAAGATTTTCATAGGTTTATATTTTACGGAAACAATTATAATTCCACCAAACAATGTTAGTTGTATTTAGTAAATGAAATGAAAGGATCCAACACCTTTAAATTTATTTTAAATTCATAGCAAGAAATTTCTTTGGATCGAAGAGGTAAATTTGCCCCATTTATTACAAAATGCACCCAATAACTTTTCTCTATATACAGGGGGTCTACAAATTACTTTCCATTCATTGAGTTTGATAAACATAGCAGTAGTTCATCTCAATCCATTTCATGCCTGGCACATTTTATACAGCTGCAGCATGGTTCTTTTTACAAGTGTGTTTATGATGAGATAAATTTAAAAAAAAATACATGAAACTAAAAAAGTAGTAAATATCGTCAAATATGATATTTATAGCTACATTTACAGAAACATTCTTATATGCTGAGAATACACTAAACGAATAGTTAATAATCCTGACGATGCGTCGTAACAATAACAATTTCCTTTTAAATTAAGTATCTTATAATTTCATCAATTTAATTAGAAATTTTCTAATTTAATTAAAAATACATTTTCTATTTATCGTTCCTAAATTAACCAATCCGATATAACTATCTAAAATGCAATGTCTAAAATGTCTAATCCTTTTATATATTTTTTCTATTATTTTTAATAGCAATTTCTCAATCCTACATTCACTTTAGAAACGAGCGTCTATGAAATTTTTACCCTTGTATATTCATAGTATTCTAATAATTAACACTCTTGAATAGATAAAATACCAACACTTTAACGAACACAGACATCGAAACCATAAAAAAACGCCAAATTCATTTCATGGCAAATTATTTTCCCCAATTCACAGTAAATAGCACTGTTTAATTAACACCACATACAGAGCCGCGAAAATATTCACTATTTTAATCAAATTTAAATGACTTAAGAACAAAAGCTCAAAAAGATATTCCCATATTGGAATAAATTTTGTGTAAACCTGTTTATTTTCCATTAAGTTCAGGATTAGATATCTATTGCAGAAATTCATTTAGTTTTAGTATTTGCATTCTAGTTCATTTGAGGCTTTGTTTTAAAGAGCGGTTACAAATTTTTAGAATCATAGAAGAATAATTGATATAGTTTGGTTTTACGTTTTCCCGCATTTTATTTAACATTTTAACTTCTCGTTTTCAATTTCCCATTGTTATGTGCTTTAATTTACTTTATCTAGGTAAACATTTGCATTCCAGAAGTAAAGAAATCACGGAACGAAAGATTCAAAGATGAGATAAATATTCCTTACTTTGTTACCATTCTAGAACCATTTTTCTGCAGAAAAAAATTTAATCATTAATAAAAAAAATTAAATGTAAAGGCAAAACGGGCACGTGTTCACCATTATGTACTTGTTATACTAAATCTATTGTTACATTTAAATGTAAAATAAAACCATTGTGTTTGCTGTTATTTAAATGGTAAGCTCGGAGCCAGCTCGAAAGTTACAAGTTCGAGCCTAGATAAGAAATTTCTTACTTTGTTACCATTCTAGAACCATTTCTCTGCAAAGAAAATTTTAATCATTAATAAAGAGAAATAAATGTGAAGGTATAATTTCAAAGTAAAGGTTCCGGCACGTGTTCACCATTATGTGTTTGTCATCCTAAACCTGCTATTAAATTTAAATGTAGAATAAAACAAAGGTACCAGCTATTATTCAAACAGGAAGCACGGAGACAATTCGTAAGTTACAATTTCGAGCCCAGATATGCAATTTCTTACTTTGTTACCATTCTAGAACCATTTCCACATTTATACTGGTCCAAATGTCGGAGATTCTGCTGGAAAATTATCCAGAGAAATAACACGCCAATGACCCCACGCTCCATGTGAGGTATGAATTCGTGGGAAAGGCCACCCAGTGATCGGGAACCTTCCGGAAACTGCAAGGAGTTTGCGCTAAATATGTCAACACTAAAGCTCATTGACCAATCAAACGCCGCATGTAAACTAAATGTGATAGCGAGAATACTTAGCGCCCAGACTGCGGTGCATCGTTACCCAGACTTGCGTGGAGTATGTAG
This sequence comes from Amaurobius ferox, assembly GCA_951213105.1. NCBI lineage: Eukaryota > Metazoa > Arthropoda > Arachnida > Araneae > Amaurobiidae > Amaurobius > Amaurobius ferox. Next base: position 44,489,689 of record OX578145.1, on the reverse strand, counting down.
CTGTGGGAAAAAAACGCCCCACCCTCTGTTAATCGAGCATCGTTCATCGTAGAGAAAATTGAAAGATACCATTCGATTAGGAATAACATCCTCTACAATTAATGTACGTAAAATTTGCATAAGGGACCGTCTTCATATCTAAACGCGCACAAACTTTGAAATTTTTAATGGCCACACCCGAGTTTTACAACATAGTTCGAATCTAGAGCAAAATTCAACCTGTGATACCAAATTTCAAGTCATTTGGGTGAAGCGTTTCTGAGTTGTGAGTATGTAAAGTTTTGAGCTTCTAATGTTAAAGTTTCCAAGACTTGCATTCATATCTTCTGTAATAATTATCTGCTCACGCTGGTTATTTGTATGACGTTACTACTAAACAACCCAAACACATTTACGTGATTTTTATTTTTGTGGAAATAATTGCTTGTATGAAATATTAATTATGAAATCAATAATCGAAAAAATATGAATTCAAACCTGGACATGTTTTGATAAAAATCGATTCACAAAGACTTTTTATATGTTTATGTAAAATTCTAGATGCTTCCTCCCTCTAGTTCTTTCGAAATGTTTAAATATTCAGCATCACGATAATTTTAGGGGTAGTATATTAGTTTAAAAAAATGACTAATTTGAAAAAGTTATATTAATTGTAAGTTAATCTTTATTTAAGAAAACGGGCATTTATTTTTACCCAGTTTTAATAAAAACTTTGTATAAACAGTATTGTATAGATGCAACCTAATCAACGTAATTCTGCTATAGTATTGAAGGATAAAAACTCATATTGTTATACATGGGATCTACTTATGTTACTGTCGATTAATAGTTCCGGAGCTACTGTGAGTTGAAATAACCCACAAAATGTGATAATTCATAATAAAAAATATTTATATAAAACAATAATAAATTATAAAATTATGTAATACTAAACACCAACAAGACTTGAAGCGGTGATTGATAATGACGGATTGATACTTTTAAATTCGACACAAAGTTCCAACGGAGTTGTTTTGTCGCGTGATTTGCAGATATTTGTTAGTCTCATAAATTGTTTTTGAAACAGTATTATAAAATAACATTTGAAAATAAACATTTCATTCTTCTTTCTTTTATTGACCCTGGCACGAATGCACCTTTAGTTTTTAGCAACGTATGCAGTACGGCTTTTTACCCCTAATAATCGTGCTCTATTTGAGGTTCACATAATCCTACCCATTACAGGCCCACTGCCATAGTAACACACACACAAGACAACACCACACCCAGCCATGGAAATGCTCACCCTCTCATGCAGGAATAGAACCTGCGAGCCTTTGGCTGCGAGGTAAGCCATAAAGCTGAATGTCAAGAGGACAATTCAATAATTTACAACAGTGCTATGGTCAATCAACAAAACAACGCCCTTCAAATTGCGATTTTCAATATGGAGCTGATTCCGGAAAATTGCACATTCTGGAATATTGAATATCTTCGGATATAAAGATCGAAACGTAGTGAAAATTTGAATTTGGACTAATTTGGGGGTCTAGAACTTGTTGGTGACGTCAAACTTGGGTGTTGCCATTGAAAATTCCAAAGTTTGTACGCGTTTAGATATGAAAACAGCCCCTTATGCAAATTTTACGCACATTAATTTGTAGAGGATGTAATTTCTAATCAAATAGTATCTTTCAATTTTCTCTACGATGAACGATGCTCGATTAACAGAGGGTGGGGCGTTTTTTTCAGCAGCTGTACATTAAATGTATCAGCAATGGGGCTTAGTTCCCAAATAAACGCTTCTGAGAAGACGCTATCCTCCTGGTGCCAATAAACGCAGAACCCTATATACAATTGACTCTTTTGTTCGAGATAATTCTTTTAGGAGTCACGGCTGTAAGCAGTTGATACTTTTGGGATGTTCTCGGGGTTTCATCATGACCCATTCTACTGCAACATTACTCGTCTGAAAGAGACGATATAGCTAAACGCCCACGACGGTGTGTGGCATCATTAATTTTCTAAAAGTATGTTTAATTTATTGAATAGGGTCATTAAATATGTTTTATAGACTTCATAAGCTGAAGTAAATTTATTGTTTTTGTTAAACTTCTACAATATTTTCAGTCAATTAAAATCTGGTCTCGTGTTTATCCTGGGCATCTCGGATCTTACCCAGCTTGAGAACCATCCCGGATTTTACTCAGCGTGAGAACCATCTAGGATTCCGTGCTGTTTTTAACACTTTACAACATAGTTGAAAATTGTTTATGACTTTGTTCATTCTGTCTGTCTGTCTGTCTGTCTGTCAATTCGCACTACAACTGCCGTGAAATTGACTTTATCAAAATGAAAGTTTAGTATGATGTTCAGACGGTCTGTGGGACATGTGGGAATATAAATAAATAATATTACCCAATTCGTTTTGGATTGAACCCGAGTTGAAAAAATGAAATACATTGAACCCTATGGGACCTAATTTTTCAAACATATTTTAAGCTAATTTCAAATTCACAAATTGCTTCGAAAATTTTTAAAAATATTCAAATTATCCCATAAAAATATGAAAAAAAGTTTCTACAAAATATGTTCGGTAGTTTTTTAAATAAAAATTAAAATGATAATTACACCCATATTATGCGAAGAGATCACGTGGCCCACTTCAAAATAAAATATGACATCCATCTTATGTCAAAATCGTGATTTTTAAAGGTCTTGTTAATTGATATTTATTGTTATATCCATCCTAAAACCGCTTTATTTTTACTCAATTTCTGTGCATCTATATTCTGAAACAACAGCGCAATTACAATATATTTGAGTTTAAATAATCATCAAATTTTTATTATTTCTACAACAAAGCCTAATTTACACTTATGGAAAAATTAAACACATAAAAATGTAGAATGAGTTGTATAAGAATTGCTGAATTTCTGTAACACAAAATTATTTAGCTCTGGAGTCTGCAATATAGCTGATATGAATGAAACATTCATTTCTTTTACAGAGAGAAGTAGACGATTTTATGGCAGACTTTTTCGATGAAGTTTTAAGCATACAGTTAAACTACTTTTGCCTCCATGGTTTTAAGTTTTTTAGAAAAATAAATTATTGTAATATTGTGATAAATGAAAGGAATTTAATAAAATTGTATGAATGAAATATTTACAGCTTTTACATATAGAGCCAGGCAATTTATATATCAATGACGTCATTTGAATAATGTTCATTTTTTACGATGAAATTTTAAGTTTACAATTACAATAAATTATTATAGTATTATGATAATTTTAAAAATATTACCGCTGAATGTATCGCATTTTAGAAATGTTTCCATAAAATTGCAATGCAGTTGGAAAGTGATTCGTAATCAATTCTTTATGCATAATTGATCTTTCTTGTTGTTTATAGAAATAGTTATTTAAGTAATAAGAAAAGAGTTGATCACATCATACCCAAATCACACTTTATTTAATTTTGCGGTATGAAAAATATAATTACTGGATAATTTTATGCTAGGATTTTATTGACATTTTTATGACACCTACTTTTTTTCGCAATACAGATTAAATGCAAAATTTTATCATTTTTTAAACAATAAACTTAATTATAGAGTATAGAAATATGTCTCCATCAGCATTTTTCATTAGACAGTGTATCACTTGAAATAATGCAAACACGATTTACTTATCTATTTATTATCCACCAAACATTAGTTTAATTTTCTGAATATATATATAATTCCTTCATTTTTGTAGTAATTTTTATTTATCTTACGACATGCCATGAATACAGAAAGTATATTTTCTAAACTAATTAAGTTGTTAATTACATTTGTTAATATTATAATTTAAAATATACTCAGAGAAAAATGTTCATTATTTCTTGTTATTTTTCAGCATAATTACAACTTTTCGATCTTTTTCTCATGTTTTCAAAGCGTGTTCAATTATAATATAGCTTCATGATGACAAAAAATTTTAAACATTAAAATAATGCAGAAAGGATCACTGTTTACTGGAAAAGTTTTTAAAGCATTTTTATAATAAAATTTTAATTTTCAGATAATATTTTGTAGAACCAACGTTATAATAATTTTTATATAACATTTATAAATAGGTGAACTTACCACATTTTTATGCTTAACCAGAGCATTGGAAGATTAGTATCAGTTTATTAAATAAATATTTGCAATATATAATACATTTTATATTATTATTAAAAATATTGTGATAAAATTGAAAATTCTACTATGGAATTTTAATGAATTATCTCGATTCAAGTGTATATGAATACGAACTGCGCACTTATTTGTCAATGTGTTAAATTTCAGTCATGTGTGAAAATTAGTTCAACCTCGCATGTATAAACTCAAACTGAGGCAATTGCAATAAAAATTGCAACATCAAAACTACAAAATAAAATCATAAATTGAAATTTTGCATAGTGTATAATATTTCACCATAGAGAGTAAAATTAACAAGAAAGATCAATCATACATAAACCATTGATTTTGAAACACTTTCCAACTGAAATGCAATTTTATTTAAACATCTCTAAAATGCGATACATTCAGCGGTAATACTTTTAAAATTATCACAATACTACAATAATTTATTTTATTTGAAAACTTAAAACTTGAAATGAATTTTATTCAAATGACGTCATTGAATTATAAATCGCTTAGCTCTCTATGTAAAAGTAGTAAATATTTCATTCATATACATTTATTCCATTCCTTTCAATCATCACATTACTACAATAATTTATTTTACTTAAAAACTTCAAACCATGGAGGTAAAAGTAATTTAATTCAACGCTTAAAATTTCATCGAAAAAGTCTGCTATAAAATCGTCTGCTTCTCTATGTAAAATCAATTAATGTTTCTTTCATATGAGCTATATTGCAGACTCCAGAACTAAATAATTTTGCGTTTAAGAAATTCAGCAATTCTTATACAACTCGTCTTACAGCTTGATGTATTTACATTCTCCATCAGTGGAAATTAAGCTTCGTTGTAGAAATAATCAAATTTTGATGATCATTTAAACTCAAATATATTATAGTTGTATTGTTTCAGAATATAGATGCACAAAAATTAATCAAAAATAAGCTGTTTTAGGACGGATACAACACTAAATATAAATTAAAAAGAACTTTAAAAAATCACTATTTTAACACAAGATGGATTACATTGATCATTTAAACTCAACTATATTGTAATTGCGTTGTTTCAGAATATAGATGCACAGAAATTAAACAAAAATAAAGCGGTTTTAATACGGACACAACACTAAATATAAATTAAAAAGAACTTAAAAATCCTGATTTTGACACAAGATGAATGCCATATTTTATTTTTAAGTGGGTCACTTGATCTCTTCATATAATATGGGTGTAATTATTATTTTAATTTTTATTCAAAAAACTACCGAATATATTGTGCTAAAATTGTTTTCATATTTTTTATGGGATAATTTGAATATTTTCCAAAACTTTCGAATCAATTTGTGAATTTTAAATTAATTTAAAAAATGTTTGAAAAATTAGGTCCCATAGGATTCAAGGTTTCAATGTATTTCATTTTTTCAACCCGGGTTTAATGCAAAACTAATTGGGTGATATTATTCATTTATATTCCCATATGTCCCACAGACCGTCTAAATAGCATACTAAAATTTAATTTTAAAAAATAATTTTTACTGCAGTTATCGTGCGAACGGACAGACAGGCAGACAGACAGACAGAACGAACAAAGTCATAAACACTTTTCAACTATGTTGTAAAGTGTTAAAAAAGAAGAAGATAAAATTCAAATATTTGTATTGTGTTGAAACTTGCAATAACCCATTTACAATTTGCTTGTTTCTTTGCTGCACCTATTAGTAATTGCTGAAATGCAAAAACATTTATTTTTGGAGTCCAATAGAGCAAATAACCTTTAAAAATTACATACTTAAACTATCTGCCAATAATCAAATTCATTTAAAATCAAAAAAATATGGTTATATTTATTTTTCATATTTACCCTACAAAATGTACATTATAACAAAATCATTTTAAAACATTACTCATATTTTCATGTATTGAACTTTTAATTAAATTTCGGAGATGCTTAAGAATGTAATGACGCAAACAAATGATTAACATTTATTTTAATCGAAATCTTGTAAGCTATGCTCAAATGCCGGGAAATTGTTACACAGAAGTTCGTAAAAGTGTGTTCGGCTATGTTTTCAAAAAGTACTCGCATGTTTAGATAATGCATAATAAGATATTTCTAAAAATTTAACAGTTTTAATATTTTAGACTTTTTTCCATAGAAATACATACAATCAGGGCACATAACTTATCCCAGCACCACCTGAACTATTGACTCAAACAATATTGGCGTTTTCTTAATATCAACTTTTAACTTCTTCCCTTTACCTCTATGGTCGAACTTACTGCTGCATGCTTAACTTTTAAAAGTCAGTACTGTACTTTCAAGCTTTTCATTCATAGGAGTTTTAGCTCCTCCTCTATAACTCCATGGTTCTTCCTATGCATCTCCACTGTAAAGTTAGCTTCTCCGCAAGTATTAGACATAGTATAATATATATTGTATCTGAGAGTTGGCACACTGCTTTATATCTCCTGGGTTAAAATTAAGATAATGGTTCAGATTCAAAACATTTTGCAGTTGAAAAATAAAAGTTATTGAGCACGTGAAGAACAATTAACGTTAAATAGAAAAATTAGATTGATTTTACCACTCATGCAGTTTAAATTTTATTTTAGCTTGTTTTCTCAAAGTTTTCTCAAATAAATTTCAAGTTTCTCAATTAATTCTCCTTGAAACACTATGCAGACTCCAGTTGTTCAAACTGTTCGGATCATCTTCCAGCTATATATTCCAAAAATTACTAATGTTCCAGAAATCAAAAAGCTTGTGAGAAAACACATCGAAAACGATAGTGTGCATTCATCGAACTTCAGCAGAATCACTCTAAATTATATCCACAAGGTGGAAAACATAGTATTTGACGGCGATCAAAGTCTTCAAAAAGTTCAAGTTTTGACGCCAAAGAGGATCAAAGAAATCTTCATTAATGAAGTTGATCGTTGTAAATTGACCAGATCGAGACAAAAAGGGTGCATCATAGAGATGAAAATGATGCCCCAAAAAGTTGAAGCTCAGACTTCAAGCCATAAGAACAAAGACGGAACTGAGACCAACATCGAATCCACATCTAAAATACGAAAAATGAACTCAGAAAATAAAGGTTCATTCTGTGTAGAAGAACTTTTGGCAGAGTCCCAAAAAAGTTGCCAAAAAGTGATTATCAGGATGGTTCTGAAAAATATGGGGACAATGTTAAAGCTGGTAACGATTCTGGGGCTAGTGATGATTCTGGAGTCATTGAAAACAATCAATGACGGGATTTGGCGACATTTCAGCAAATATTAATTAAAACAAAATTATTCATTTACCTGTGAATGAGCTTCATGCATGTGAAATTTTAATGGAGTTTTATTAAAAGTTTAAAATTTATTATTAATATACTTCAATTACTTCTATTAGTGAAATTTTGGATTATTGCTGTCATATGGTACGGTTGTCAAAAATATGTCAAATAATAGCTTTAATTCAGTTAATTTATTGCACATTAACAGTCATTTTTACTTTCCTTATATACATGATGTATAAGGAAAGTATTGTGACGGGGTCGAAAATTCGAATTCGAGCTTTCGAAGGGGGAGCACGTTTCAAGCATCCCTGATCACGAATTCAACATTTTTGAAGTGATGTCTGTGTGTGTGTGTGTGTGTGTGTGAAAGTGTGTGTGTGTGTGTGTGTGTGTGTGTGTGTGTGTGTGTGTGTGTGTGTCTGTGTGTGTGTGTGTGCGTGTGTGTGTGTGTGTGAGTCTGTGGAGACGATAACTGACGAACGAATGGACCGATTCGAACAAAATTTGGTACAAAAATCACAATCCGTAAACACTGGAAGTCTATTGTTTTTATACGCAATCGAATGTTCAGAACCCACCTAAATCTTCAAGTGAAATTTTGAAAAAATCGTCAAAAAATCAAAACCGCTAATAAAGTTACGCAAATAGACATTTCGTATGTAATTTTTTATTAAAAATCGATTGACATAAATTTTAGAACGCTAACATGAACCGTTCTTGAGATATTGCACATTTTTCAAAAAAATTATCAAAAAGTTATATAAAATAAAAAAAAAATATTTCCTATTGAGAAACATGTTCACTTTTCATATGTAATACCATGCGATAAATTTGGTGACATCATGCTCGTGGATCTAGCTCGTTCCATTCATTAAAAAAAGATACTTTGAGTAATACTTTTGTATTTGAACGCCCATAGTCATTTATCTGCTGTAAGAATAACTTATTTTTCCGTCCATAACGCTTGGCGAGATTTTGGCGACGAATTTGGTGGAATTTCGCCAACTTGGCGACATTTTTAATTGTTGCCAAATTAACGAAAATCTCGCCAAATTGATAAAAATGACGCTAAATCAATGAAAATGACGACTAATTGAAGAAAATTCAATATCTTGGAAAGAATATAAGTATCTACAATAAGAATATAACATTGTTTTAAAATGTAGAAGTAGTAAATTCATTGCATTATATAAGGAAAGTCATGTGTTGCCCACATCAGATTTTTTGTATGGTTATCTTGACAACAAGAGTTATAGCCATAAGCAATAAACTACAAAAATGCCGTGCGTGCATAAGCAAGGTTGTATATGAGACATATCTGACAAATATATTTTTAAATATAGAAACTAGCTTAATAGCCGTTAAAAATCAATGATATTACAATAAACATATACCGAATAGTAATATACACAGTTATATAACTATGGGAATTTAAATGTTTCTATATTTTTTTGCTTAATTAAAATTATGCGATGTCGCATCATCTTTATCAAACTACGTCACTTGTAATAGTTTTTAATTTATCTTAATTGCTTTCTTAACTATTGACCAATGTACCTAATATGTACCTAATTCTATATCCCTATCTGACTGTTTTTATTATACGGCAGTTAGGGGCTGTTTTTATTATACGGCAAATCGAATACTTTGATGTAAGATACCCTTAAAGTAGCAAATGTTAGAAAATTAAAATTGTAAACTTTCTTCTAATCTGATAATTTACCCTTGCACCAAGTTTTAAGTCTCTATCTCATCGCAAAGTAAGTTTTACTATCATTTAACATTTCGAACATTTTGGTGTAAAGCCCCCTTAAACGAACATTTTTAAAAAATTCGATTTTTCCCGGAGGTTTTATCAAACGGTTGATCTATGCATCAAATTTCTAATCTGTATATCTCATTTCAGATTTCGAACTTTTTGCTATAACTTTGATCGACGTTTCGATTTGACTTATTTAAATAAATTCGCAGAAGTTCTAATGAACTCTTAACCCGTGCATCAAATTTCAAATATCCATCTTACTTAAAATGAATTTCTCATTTCTTCGTCAAATCGAACATTTTGGTGTACGGCGCCCCTAAAGAAGCAAATATTGGAAAACTGAAAATGTGCACTTTATTCATTTTAAACTATCTACCTTTACACTACATTTAAAACCTCAATCGCACTTCGAAGTGTATTTTTATGTTATTAAATATTCCGATATTTCTCTCTAGAGCAGCCCTCTAATGAATATTTTGGAAAAATAAGAATTTTCCCGTTGTTTTTATTGAACAATTGACTCTTGCACGAAATATCATATCTCTATCACACTTAAAAGAAGATGTTTTTCATTTATTTGGCGAATCGAATATTTCTATATGTGGCAGCCCTACACATATTGGGAAATTGAAATTATACCCGTCCTTCTTTTCAAACTAACTGCCATTACACAAATTTAAAGTCTGTATCTCATCGCGAAGTATGCTTTTCTATCATTTCATCTTTTGAACATTTTGGGTTCCGTCCCTCTTCTACTGAACATCTTTAAAAATTGGACTTTTCATGAAATTTGATGGAACGATTGGCTTGTGTACCAAATTGCAAGTCTTTATGTATTCTGGAAGTGCCTAAAATAAGCGTAATAGACAGACAGACGGTCACTTGTCAATTAGTATATATAAATAGATATGGAATTCAAACCGCTTTTAAATACAATTTAATTCGCTAAAAGTCTCTTTTAAATAACATTTAATCCGTTAATCGGTTAAAAACCCGTTTTTAAATAAAATTTAATCAGTTAAATTCCTGCTTTTAACAAATATTAATTAATCCAAGAAAGTCCTTCCGACATATCTACACTTAAATGATTATCATTTGTACTGAAAATTACTCCATTTCGACGTTAAAGGCTGGTCCAAAACTCGTAATAATAGTAAAAATCTGATGTGGGAAACACATGACTTTCCCTGCATAATGCAACTACTTTATATCACTGCAACCCCTTTATATCACTAACAGCGAAATAATGGTGTACAATATCCTCGACTCAATGTTTTTGACACTGAATTGTATATTTGCATTAGATACTTTTCTTGTTGAAATACGTCGAATTACTTTGAAGTACCAAATTCACTTATGATTCACGCAGACATAACTTCACAATTAGAATGAACTTGAATGTGACTCAAATCGACTTTCTCATCACACCAAAATCCATTTTAAAGTAGCTTGTAATTTTTTTTTCTTTTCTTGCACAATTTGAAAAATATTTTCCAATTTTTGTTAGTCCAAATTATCCCAATTATAGCAAGTTACCCTTCATTTTAAAGGGCTTAAAAAAAATTCTTTCGATTGATATCAAGTTTGAAAATGTGCCCACGCGGAGGCTAATTATGTCACGAACACAAAAATTATATCTCGGCTATTTTTCACTGCAATGGTTAAAACTGTTAAGTTTCGTAATCGTTGAGCCATAAATAACTCCTTTCATGCATAATTGCATCAATTATCGCTCTATGCTGCCATGTTAAGGGAATGTAATATCTCGAATAAATTTCGAAGTAGTCGCTCGAATTTCAAACATTTCTTACTAGTTCTGGATTTTTTTATAACAAAGCCGAACTTAAAGTTTCGTGAACATCCATTGATTTTTGTGGTAGCTATCGTGCATACAAGAAATCGATCACAAGCAGACATCACGCTAAAAATAATCAAAACGTATTCAGGAGGTCCTAAAACGTATATTCAAAATCTCGAAATTGAAAATTTTGTGAAAACAGTACTCTTTCTTTATACTATATTGTTTAAAATGAGAAAGTAAAAATGACTACCATCCGCTAAGAAATACAATCCATATATTAAATGATTTTACTCATTAGAAATTAATATTTTGATATATAAAACCTACAGTTTTAGTTCCAATCAATAGATTCCTAAAATTGAAAATGCAAATTCTAATAATATTATCCATATGTCAATTATATTTAGCTTTTATTTAACTTTTATACGAATAATATTATTCATATGTCTGTTATATCTAATTATTATTTAACTTTTATACTAATAATATTATTCATATATCAATTATATTTAATTTTTATTTAACTTTTATACGAATAATATTATTCATATGTCAATTATATTTAACTTTTATTTAACTTTTATACGAATAATATTATTTATATGTCAAATATATTTAACTTTTCTTTAATTTTATACGAATAATATTATTCATATGTCAGTTATATTTAACTTTTATTTAACTTTTATACTAATAATATTATTCATATGTCAATTATATTTAACCAACAAATTCGGCAATTGTCGGCGCGTGTATCACTGAAATGGGGCGCACAATCGACACGTTTTCAGATAGGTTTTTTACTATTAGCAATCAGTCGTTTGGAAGTCATATTGTTCAGATCATTATGACCAACGTGCATAGTTTGAAGCATTTTGATATGTTCGATCTTCCTGTATCGATATTCGGTTAATTATTTTCATCCCATGAGAAAAAAATGCATTAGAATATTTTTAAAATAGAAAAGCAAACTGTAAAGTGGACATGGTTAATGAAACAGATATATGATATAAAAAACAGTAAAAAATATGATTCATATGCAAAATAACTGCAAATATTGAAAACGCTACATCTTCCAGTGACGTCATAATGTTTACGACGTCATTGGATAAGGTCCGCAATCAAAAATTAGGCTATTTTTAAGAGATTTGGCTACTTTTTATTATAATGTCTATTACTTTTCCTTCAAACTACCTGGCAACAGTGTTTGGTTATCTGATGTGAAAGCAAAGGTTAATTAAATATAAATATATTCTATATTCTATCATTTATACATCGTAACAAAGGTAATAAACTGGGTATTCATTGCCACCAGTGAGAAAATTAATTTTACGCTTTAATCAGAAATAAGCTAAATTTATACAACCATATTTGTTATCTCTAGGTAACATTGAGTTCAATATCTGACGTAATTACTTTTCTTGAAACAGAAATAAATACGAGGTGAATTGTGCGTACTTATTGTGTGTAGGTTTGCGTTTTGAGAAATTAATCTTATTCTTGGATTGCTAGCAGCAATTTTAATAATTTAAATACATCTTACAAATTTCTAATTTAAATAATTTCATTCTTTAATTTCTTTGTTTGGTAAATCTTTTGATTTAAACAATGTATAAAACATGGAGGCAAAGACAAATAATTAAAACTTCATGATGGAAAAACGTCAAAATCGTTTGAGACAATAATTCAGTTGACGCTGGGGTGAGATAAAACCTACAGCCATGGAAGTAAAAGGAAGGAGTTACAACTTCATATTAAGACAAGAAAGATCAATCATGCATAAAGCATTGATTATGGAACACTTTCCAACTCCATTGCAATTTCATTTAAACATCTCTAAAATGCGATACATTCCTAGGTAATATTTTGAAAATTATCACAATGCTACATTAATTTATTATATTTGAAAACTTAAAACTTTTGATTAAAAATGAACTTCATTCAAATGACGGCATTGAAATATAAATTGCCTGGTTTAAACATCTCTAAAATGCTATACATTCCTCTGTAATATTTTTAAAATTATCATAATACTACAATAATTCATTATATTTGAAAACTACATCGAAAACAACAGAAATTTATTCAAATGACGTCATCGAAATATAACACGCCTGATTCTCTCTATAAAAGCAACATTTCATTGATAAACATTTTTCCATTCATTTCATTCATCACAATACTATAATAATTTATTTTATTTAAAAACTTAAAACCATGAAGTTACAAGTAATTAAACTCTATGCTTAAAACTTCATCGAAAAAGTCGTCCTTCTCTCTGTAAAATCAATGAATATTTTATTCATATCAGCTATATTGCAGACTCCATGAGCTAAATAATTTTGCATTAAAGAAATGCAGCAATTCTTATACAACTCATCCTACATATTTTGCTGTTTACATTTTCCATAAGTGAAAAGTAGGCTTCGTTGTATAAATAATCAAATTTGGATGATCATTTAAACTCAAATATATTGCAATTGCGTTCTTTCAGTATGTAGATGCACAGAATTTAAGCAAAAATAAAGCTGTTTTAGGACGGATACAACACTAAATATGAATTAAAAATAACTTTCTGACACAAAATGGATGGACACAATGGATTCTGACACAAAATGGATGCCATATTTTATTTTGAAGTGGGTCACGTGATCTTTTCATATAATGGTCACATGATCACTTCATATATAAGGTGTAATTATAATTTACATTTTTATTTAAAAAACTTCTAAATATATTTTGCTGAAATTTTTTATATATATTTTATGCGATAATTTGAATGTTTTCTAAAATCTTCGAAGCAATTTGTGAATTTTAAATCCGCTTAAAAAATGTTTGAAAAATTAGGTCCCATAGGGTTCAATGTATTTCATTTTTTCAACCCGGGTTCAATCCAAAACTAACTGGGTGTTATTATATATTTATATTCCCATAGGTCCCACTAACCGGCTGAACAACATACTAAAATTTCATTTTGATAAAGTCGTTTTTACGGCAGTTATCGAGCTAACGAACAGGCAGACAGACAGACAGACAGACAGAATGAACAAAGTCATAAACACTTTTCAACTTTGTTGTAAAGTGTTAAAAACGCCAATATCATTTGAGACAATAATTCAGGTAGCGCTGGGATAATATAAATAGCCCTGTATTGTTTGCATTTTCATGGCGAAACGCCTAAAATATTTATTTGACTGTTAATTTTGTAAATTAAATTATTTGCGCAATACAAAGTAGAACTGAAAAAATAAAGAATATTCATACGCATTCAAAATTATTTTACCTTTCAATTTATTTTATCTCCATATATTATGTACTCTATCGTACAACTATAAAAAAATACTAGTTAATTATACTCATAATTAAATAACTCTTCATTTAAAAATAATCAAAAATACATATACCAGATACTATGTCTTTCTATTGTGTCAAATAATAGTAGCAGCTACTTTACTAACACTAGCAACACCTAGATATAATTTCAAAGATTTACAGCATTTTCAAGCGTTTCATTCACAGGAGTTTTATCTTCTTCTTTCTACCTACAGACCCGCAGCATTATACGTATTTTTCCAAAATACGTATAATACGTACGTTCCATTGAATTAAATTTTATTTAGACTGTTAATTTTTCAATGATACATTACCATTGCGATTCAAATTAGAATTGAAAACTATTCCTACTTGTTCAAATTTATTTTACCTCTGAATTTATTTATCCCCATATATTCTGTAACCTGTTCAACAACTACGAAAATACTGATTACTTCTACTCATAATTAGGGAACTTTAATTTGAAAATAATCAGAAACGTATATACTAAACACTACACCTTTCTGGTGTGTCAAATGCTAACGGATGAGTCATCACTAATATTCTTTCTTACGTTGGTCTGCATTTCCGATGATATTTAGAAAACTATTTTTTTCATGCGAATAACATCTATAGCTGGGGTTCCTCTGGCGGGAAAACGGATCGTTACGGAAAATATAAACATTTTGGACGCTTATATGCCCAAACCTAATAAATTAAAATGTAAGTCACTTTTCTTGTTGTCGAAAATAAG
Source organism: Amaurobius ferox (assembly GCA_951213105.1). NCBI lineage: Eukaryota > Metazoa > Arthropoda > Arachnida > Araneae > Amaurobiidae > Amaurobius > Amaurobius ferox. The sequence goes on along the minus strand of OX578145.1, from coordinate 44,474,626 downwards.
GTGCAGATTATGAATAGAAAAATAGTTTCAATATTTTAATATATTGAATTTTTATTTTCGATAAACTTAAAAATGTAGCTCTCAGTGCGAGTGTTTTTTACTTATTTCTACACTCAAAATATATAATAAACTATAAAAGATAGATATAAATAGTAAACAAAAAATGTGTACTAGAAAATTTAGTATTAAAATCCATATTTATTATTAAAAAAAATTTCGAGTAATCGTATTGTCAAGTTGAAGAAGATTGAAAATTTTCCTTTTTTAAGTTTGTAATGACTATATCTCAACTAAAAGAATTAGCTTTGAACAAGAATTTGTAACCCTTTGATATCTCTAAGTCTATATAATTAAAGTTTTGATCGAGATCTATCTTTTTGAAAAAACTTAAAAAGTATAAGTCAAAACGAGTTTCTTTTTTTCTTTATTTTTTATACTTTCACTCAAAATATCTTCGAAACTATAAAAGATAGATATAAATAGCAAGTCACAAAAATATGTATGGGGAAATTCATATTTATAAATATATATTTATTTGTATAAAAAGCTCTTATAGTAATCGTCTTGTCAAATTAAGAAAAGTATGAAAATTTTACTTTTTTCAAGATTGTAATGCTTATATCTTGAAAACTGAAAGTGATGGCTATAAATAAAAAGCAATAATTTGTAGCTCTTTGAAAACCCTATAAGTGTACATAATGATATTTTGTATCGAGTTCCTTTTTTGTCCGATATTTCAAAAGTTGAGTTTTGTTTTACAAAATATCATTCATGCAAAACCATTTCGGTTCCATCGAACTGGAGCCACCGTGGATGTTTTTAATGATCCCGATAACAGCATATTCGGCTCATTAGAGATGTTTTGAGTGGTTGTAAAGAGCCCTGCTTCCCCAACCGGGAATCGAACCGTGGGTCTCCGAATTGGCCAGCCGACGATCTACCGTTAAGCTACAAGGACGAAATTGCAAGCTTTTATCGTCGAAGTGTACTCTGAATTCTCCACTCTCTAATGTCAGATTGGCATGTAACTGACAATCTGACTGACCACCCTCTGCTACTTTTACCTCAAGTTAGCCTCTGCTACTACTATTTTTACCCAGGTCAGTATCCTGCGTGGTCGTTATCCTCTCAATTTGAAGTCGGCGCTCAATCTTCCACAGTCCACTGAATTCATACGAGTCGTACTAGGGTCACTTTCAGACCTCCAACAAAAAAAAAATATGTTAACTGTTCTTATTTTGTCGGATCTTTCTTTTTCTTTTGACCCTTTTTATTTGTATTTTTTCTTATTTTTCTTTTCTAAATTTCTGTTTTTGTTTTTTATATGCCTAATTTTTTTTCTTTTCATATATTTTCTTTTTATGTATTTTTTAAATTTTACGTTTAAAATTTTATTATTTTCTTTAATTTTAATCTATTTTTCATTATATTATTATACCTCACTCTAAATTTTATTTTTCAATGATCTTTTTATCTATATTCGCAATAACCCTTTTCCCATTTTTGTAAAATACGTATTTGTCAAGTTCAAATATAATGTAAAACTGTCTGTTTAATCACAATATTTTTCATCAATTGTTATATTTTAAGACCTAAATAAAAGTTCGTTTGACGGGATGGTAGACCTTGGGTGCCTCCTGAGTGCAGGAGGTATCCTTTCCCGGCCTTGCAGCTAGCTACTCTAAACCCACTATGTGAGTCGCACGGTTTGGAGTCTTCAAACCTCCGACATCCCTTTTTATTTGCACTTTTCTAATTTTTCTTTTCTGAATTTTATTCTAAATTTCTGTTTTTGTTTTCCATGTGCTTATTTTTTTTCCCTTTTCATATATATTTTTTTTTTATATATTTTCTAAATTTTACTTTTAAAATTTTATTATCTTCTTTAATTTTAATCTATTTTTCATTATGTTAATATACTTCACTCTAAATTTTTCATCAAATAATATTTTTCATCGTCATCTTTTTAGATCTAAATAAATGTTCGTTTGGCGAGATGATAGACCTTGGGTACCTCCTGAGTGCAGGAGGTATCCTTTCCCGGCCGTGCTAAACCCACTATGTGAGTCGCACGGTCTGGGTCTTCAAACCTCCGACATCTTTGCACTAACCTACAGGGTTGATTTGTTCGTGCGCCATTTTAAAAAAGTCTTGCTGACCCAACCGGGAATTGAACCCTGGATCTCCGAACTGACCAGACGCCGCTCTACCGTTGAGCTACTGGGACGAAATTGCAAGCTCTTATCGTCGAAATGGACTCCGCATGGTGATGGGGAAATTTCCCTTATACCCTCGCGTAATCTAAATTTTACTTTTGTAAATGAAACTGGAGTAAGTGTGTATTTTGCTCTGAATTGAAAGATCCTAAAAGTATCCTTCTATTCTCTGAGCAAGAAATTTTCAGCGGTGTGTCAGATTTAATGGCCACCATTCTATAATTTGGAGATTAATTGCTGCGGTAGTTACGACTAGGCTTTGGAACTTTGACAACACGTTACATAGTGGATTTTTTTCTTAACACAAATACAATAACAATGTCTGATCACTCGCTACACAAATGTCTTGGGTCCAATCTTTGCATTGCACTTTTTTTCCTGGGAATTTTCCTTCGAAAACTAACGGGTGGTCCCCAGAAAGCTTCAAAATCATGCAGCTTTGAATATAGGTCTGCATTTCCATAACTACGGAAAGGAATAAACTGAAGCTTTACACACCAAGGTTTCTGTGGATGCCTCCCCCTCTGGGTTCCGGTCTAAAATGGGTGGCACTTCCCGGCCGTCCAAACAGTTACCTTACACCTTTCTGGTAGGTCGGACGGTCTGGGTCTCAACAACAACAACAACACCAAGGTTTCTGACATTGCTGAATCAATTTCCGTCAAAATTGACCCACACTTCAATTCTTAATTTTTTTTTTCAAATAATATTTTCATATTAATAATATTAAAAACTTGTTTGAAGTTGAAAAATGGTATACATTTTTTGGGGGTTATTCAGTATCACAATATAAAATAGGAATTAGTTTGATAGGCTAATTATTTCAGAAAATATAAGAAAAACTGCAGCATCAACTTAACAGTAGGAGCTCGAACTTTCAAGCAGACATAACTCCCCAACGACTTGAATAGTTTATAGATATTTTAAATGAATTCTAGGTGCCTTGACCTGGAGAATTAGAATCTGTTATCAAAAGGTGGTGCTGCCCTTCGAAAAACTAAAGTTGGTACAAATTTTAATATGAATACGACCCCTTATTCAAATCAGTTGCTCATTTATTTATAGCTGGCATTATTACGAGTCTAATGATTCATTTAGTTATACCGTACGACCCAGGGAGTCTGAATAAAGAGACATTCAGATGCTTTTTTTTTTACTTTCCCTGCAAGACATGGTAATGTATAGGGAAAGTATTGGAATCATGTCGAAAATCGCAACTCGAGCTTTCGATGGATCTGCACGTTTCGAGACCTCTAGAATACGAAAAAACTATTTTAGCATGACGTCTGTCTGTCTGTGTGTCTGTCTGTCTGTCTGTGTGTCTGTCTATGTGTCTGTGCAATGTATGTATCCACTCTAAATCAAAAACTAATAGACCGAATTTCATAAAATTTGGTAAGTCACTTGGATGTGACCCTGGTGCTGATTAGTTTTTGGTACGATTCGTAAACACAGAACCCGCCTTTTTGCGAAATGGTCCGTAAACATTTCATTTATCCGTTCTAGCTAAAATACGAATTTACCAAATTTCACAAAATTCAGTAGATAAGTTACTTATTGGATAATCTGGTGCTGATTAGATTTTGGTACGATTCGGAAAAGAACAACCTGCTTTTTTTTACGAATTGCCCCGCAAAAATGTCATGTATCCACCCTAGCTAAAATACTAATCTACCAAATTTCACAAAATTTGGTAGATAAGTTACTTGTAGGATGCTCTGGTGCTGATTAGAATTTGGTACGACTCGAAAAAGAAGAATCCGCCCTTTTTTACGAAATGGACATCAAAAATCGCTGAAATCTAAAAAAAAAAAATACGTATGCTGAAATGTATCAATTAAATTCTTGTTTTATACTCAATTTTCGACGAGGAAAATAATATAACACACTCCATTATACTTTAGGACTAACCGTTCTCAAGATATTTGAGATTTCTTGCATTTTTGTTACGCCGCTATCGGAAAAATATCCAATTACCAAATAAAAACAAAAATTGAATTAAAAATGCAAATTTAGTGTTATTTGGTGCAATTAAACTCAATTTAATGAATTATTAAAGAAATAAAGAAAATATGAATTTAAGTCTGCAGGGATAGTCATGTGCTGCCCACATCAGATTTTTTTTTTTGACCGACTGTGCCAAATAAGAACAGATAGGACGATAATAGCACTGCAGAGTCCATTTCGACTATATAAAAGATATAAGTATTATCGCAGATATTCAAGTATTATAGTAAATATAAAAGCATTACAGTAGATATAAAAGTATTATAGTAGATATAAAAGTATTACAGAAGATATGAAAGTATTATAGTATATTCAAGCTTTTCATCCAGAGAAGTTCTATCACATTCACTCTTAAATCCATGAACGACGCTCTAAAGGTTAGAAATATATCACCGATGCCAGAAAGAAAAGGCAAATAACATCCTAATCCAACTAACAATAGAAAATTTAATCAATATTTGATAACCTCATGAAACGATAGTTGAAGAAAAGCTTTTATCGCTTACGTATAGTAATACAGTCTCATGGGGATTCAGAAATGTTTGATACGAAAATGCGAAAATTAATTTCACTCTCTTTTATAAAGCTGAAAAGGTTTAAATATGAATGTGATCTCTGAAAATTGAGTTAGAGATAAGGCAATTTTATTATCTCTTTGAATATTTATTTGTTTTGATCCTACAAACTTAATAAATATTTAAAGTAAACTAGCTGGGGTGCCAGCAACTAGCAGTCACTGTGTTTAACAACCACTTTTTTAGCAATCACTTTTTAAGCAAATAAACTAAAAAAAGAAACGCAATGCCTTAAATAAATCGTTTTAGTGAGTTCAATCTATCCTATTAAAAGCTGATCTCATAATATCAAAATCGCTGTCGCATTGGAATTCTCCAAAACATTTTTAGACAGGTTCTTTTAGACACGTGACACAGATGCATATCTAGGTAGCACATAAAGATGGTAAAGGTGAAAAGGCTACATAGCCGCCAGTGGAACCAAAATTGCTCAATTAGGAGTCAAGATGTGAAATGGGGGGGATAGTTAAACTAAAAGTTACGTCCAGGGGGTATGTGTGCAATATTGGTCTTAAATGAAGGTAGAGACGAAACCAGAGGTGGCTGAGAAGTGGCCAAGGGAGGAAAATTTTAAAGGAAAACAAAGAAAATCAGATCATGAGTTCAGGTAAAAAATTTAATTTTTGTCCAAAAGTTTTTCACGAAAATTTTTAAATTTTTAAATTTTGAATGACTGAAAAACAAAGACATATATTAAATGATCCCTCAAACTGAATGCCCGAAATAACAAGCTTTCAAATAATTAGCAAAAATCACGGGTTAGCAATCAGTCACGAGTAGGCTACAAATTGGAAAGCAGTCACTTTTAACAATTAAAACCGTGATCGTATTGGAATTCGCCAAAAAAAGGAAAGTTCTCTACACACACACACACACAAATCCGACGGGCGGTCATCTGCAACCTATTGACGTCGCCCTCGAAAACACTCCCCTAAATAGAAGAGTGAAATAGAATTAGCATTTTAACAGCATATTTTAAGTCCGAAATAATTGAGTTTTTATCCAGAGAACGATTATAATCATCTTACTATCCTATATTTAAAAAAAAATTAATATATCTAAATTCACAAATCTAGAATTTCAAATTTTCAACACCAGTTCACATGTCTGAAGATTAGGGAGGAGAAATCCTCTGGTCGAAAACAATGATGCGGAAATCGAATTCCTTTTGCAGATGACATTGAAATTAATTGCACCGAATTTTCTCCAATCTTTAAAAATCTGCATAAAAAATTTTTGGATTTTTATTTTATTTTGCCTCCTGCGGCCTTTTAAAATACCTTTAGCTTTAGTTTAAAAAAACGGAATTGCAACGTAAAAATTGTAATAGAAAAGAGCTTTTCATTAAAGGTCTTGTTTTCCTCTTTATTAGAGTTTTTTTGCAAATATTTACAAATATATTAAATTTTTTAAATATTCAACAATTTCCTGCACGTTTCCGGAACGTCAGCTACATTGTAAAAAACCGAGAGGTTCTACGTCAAGTAGGGGCTTAGGAATAAGGAGGTATATACAAGCATACATATAGACAGACAGAAAGAATTTTCAATTTTCATCTTTTAATAGTATAGATGCATTATCAAACAATCATTAAAGAACATACCGTGCACATTTGAAATAGTCTGCCTTTAAATAGTACCCATGCCATCCGAATATGCACATATTTTTTTTAAATATAACAGAATAGCGTGATAAGATATTTCTAAATTGTATTACCTATTAACGGGTTCTGTTTTTCAATGTAGAAAAAAAAGAAATTCCTTCAGGGATTTTTCCCCCCTTAGAAAGTTACTGTTCGTATCAGGAAATTAAAGGAGCGCTGTGCACGAGATTATGCACTTTTTTATTTTGGGATCGAGACTACTTTCCGTTTCCATTTGACTCTTTCCTGACATTGATTAAAGATAAGACGAAATATTTTGAAAAAATATATAAAAAAAACTGCACTTATGGAAGAAGTACTTTAGATCATTAACTTTCTCTGTTTTGAATCTGCCCAGATCTGTAATTACAACTGTTAAATTACAGAGTTGAAGAGACATACGCATCCAATATTTTTGTACAGGTGTCATTTATGCGAAGCTTTACGATGTTAATTAAAAGCTATGAAAGAAATTGATTTAAAAGAATATTTATTAATTCTGCTATTTAATTTCTATTTAGAAGAACTTAACTTGCTTACATTCATAAACGTATCGCATACATACACGTTTTAAGTCCATGAATAATGCACGATACATTTTAGGCCAAGTTCAGATGTGATCATACTGCCGAAGATGATACGTAAGTTCACGAAATTAGGGAATCCGTTTATGATATAGAGATCATCTTTTGTGTACAACATATGTTAAATTAATAATGATATAACTGGTTTTAATGAACAACAAAAACAGACTCCTGCTTCAGCATACAAAGACAGAACAATCACGTCAACTAAAATAAGCAGACATATATCAATAAAAAGTTGTATCACGTGACCTAGGAATTGAATATTTTTCAAACGAAAAATAGAAAGGTGAATAGAAGAGAAACCTAAGATGAAGGAAAAAGAAAAGTAGACTCAATATATGGAGCAATATATATTTTTCTTGCAGTTTCCGAAACCGGTACGTTTTCTATTTATTTTTTCATTGGACACTTAGTTTCTCTGAGAAATTGCTTTTAATCCACCTGCCGTTTTCTTTTCAAGCTTTATTTTTTTTTCATCTTTTTCATTTTCCCTTTGACAGCGATTTTCTTCCTAGATAAGTGAAACAACCTTTTATTGACAGATATCTGAACGTTATTAGTGTGGTTGCTCTGTATTTGCATTCTAATGAAAGAGGATTTTCCTTCGAAACCAACTGTTTACCATTACTAATTTATTTTATGCTATATTTTAACAAAAATTATAGTTTTAAATTTCTTTTATATATTTTTATGTCGCCTAAAAAAAGGAAATTGTCGTAAATGATATTTTACGGCAGATTATGCCGTATTTGCGTGACATCATGGAAACACCATAAATGAACTGTAACATATGTAACCTATCAATACCATCTCGCAACACGCCCAGTCTTACTATCTGTGTCTTATTTGGCGAACAGCCAACAATAAATGGCCCATGTTATAAGTTTGACAATGTTTTCGATCTTACATTCCTTGAAGGACTTCCTGGGGTAAATTGTGAAATATTTTATTACCTGCTGAAAAAAATGTGAAATATTATAAATCGATATCCACAATCTCATAGCTTGTAAAACTCACCAATATGAAGCATTTATAACGCTTAGAATTACGCTGTCGCTGCAGCGACCAACATTGGTAAAATGTTTTCCCATTTTTCCTTTTGCTCACCCTTCACTGAATAACTACATTTACAGCAAGAAAGCTCGTTATGGGCTGCATTTTCTTGAAGCCATCATCATAGAGGGCCGCAAAAGTGCGACACAAAGCAAATTTACGTACAGTTATATTTTCAGTGTTGAAGAGCAGTAAGTCAATCTATAGATGCTGGTGCACTGAGAGCGTGATTCCTCTGTAGTGTGTAAGAATATATGTTGCCTCAATACCGCAGGTCAATGACCCCCAAAGTGAGGTCCACAAATCACAAAAAAAGCATGTAATATAACTAGTAAAAATTTTGTCAAATCTTGTTTTTCAAGGAAATTTTTGTTAAATTCTTCAAGAAACTGTTACATTTTTGTTAAACATCAAGAACTCCGCAATTGTTTTAAATTACTAAACTATCCTTGAATTTAAAAGTTTGGGAACCACTGCTATAGGTAATATCCACTATCTTAGTTCAAATTGCTTACAAGTGAACTCGAATCTTCCCATACGTCTGCAAAATATAATTGCATTTTCATATTTTGTCCATTTGGGTGGTTATTTTTAGTGTCCTTACTTCCTGGCTTCTAAAGCAAATACTGCAAATACTAAAAGGGAATGCAATATATCGTGCACTTTTAACACTGTCAGCCATTAAGTAGTATGTATTCTGTCTAAATATGTAAATGCTGTTGAAATGTAAGAGAAAGGCGTGACGAAATCTTCCTAAATTACATTATGTAAAAACAGTTCTGCTTTTCAGTGGAGCAAAAGAAAAAATTCCTTTAGGGTTATTTTTTCTCTCTCTCTCTCTCTCGCATTCTCTCACGCAATTTTTCGATTCCTGGAAAGTTGCTTTGCACATCAGGAAATCAAGTAAGAGCTGTACACGAGATTGTGTACTTTTTGGCTTTAGGAACGAGATTATTTTCTTTTTCCATTTGTTTTTTTTTTAACACTTGATTAAGGATAAGTTCAAACATCTTCTAAAAACGTGAAACATTTAACGACTTCAAAATTGATGAGAGTAGCGCTTTAAGGTTAAGCTGTTGTTTGTTTTGAATCTGAAGAAAGTTTATCATTATAACTGCACTCAATTAAGAACAAATTGAGTATTGTTGAACACATGTTATTACTAAGAGCGAAAAATTAACGAAACACAGAATATTTTAGAATCGATTACACGTATTATTTTTTAAATGATATTAAGTTTTCATAGTTAAATATATTTCTTAATTGTAGTACATGGAAATTACTCATCTAGAACAGTGGTGTCCAAAGTAGAGAACCTATCCAGAAGAATGCATCCAAATGAACCTATCCAGAAGAATAGATCCAAATGAACCTATCCAGAAGAATAGATCCAAATGAACCTATCCAGAAGAATAGATCCAAATGAACCTATCCAGAAGAATAGATCCAAATGAACCTATCCAGAAGAATAGATCCAAATGAACCTATCCAGAAGAATAGATCCAAATGAACCTATCCAGAAGAATAGATCCAAATGAACCTATCCAGAAGAATAGATCCAAATGAACCTATCCAGAAGAATAGATCCAAATGAACCTATCCAGAAGAATAGATCCAAATGAACCTATCCAGAAGAATAGATCCAAATGAACCTATCCAGAAGAATAGATCCAAATGAACCTATCCAGAAGAATAGATCCAAATGAACCTATCCAGAAGAATAGATCCAAATGAACCTATCCAGAAGAATAGATCCAAATGAACCTATCCATAAGAATAGATCCAAATGAACCTATCCAGAAGAATAGATCCAAATGAACCTATCCAGAAGAATAGATCCAAATCCAGATTCGTCTGGATAGGTTCCAAATGAACCTATTCAGAAGAATTGATCCGGAAGAATCAATCAAAATAAACCTATAAGGAAAAAACCTATCTAGAAGAACCTATTTGGAAGATCATCATCTAGAAGAAATTATTAAGAAGACCCTTCAGTTACTAGAACACAACCTATTCGTCAATGAACCTATTCATCTGGATAGGTTCCAAATGAATCTATCCAGACGAATTAATCTGAAAGAATCAATCGAAATAAACCTATACAGAAAAAACCTATCTAGAAGAACCTATTTGGAAGACCGTCATCTAGAAGAATTTATTGAGAAGACCCTTTAGTTACTAGAACACACGAAAAAACTTTTATAATTATCGAACTATTACTGACTCATATATTTCAGATTTCTTTTTAGTATCGGAAATACCTGAGTATTATACATCGATGCTCTTTGAGGTTCTGAATCCATTTTTTAAACTGTAGATCTCTGTAAGATTTCATCTTCGGGTAATATAGTATTTTGAGCTACATCTAAATCCAATCAGTTCAGTAGTTTCCAAGAAAAGTGCTTAAATTTATAAAACAGAAACCGACCGTCAGACAGACAAATGCTAAAAATTGGTTTTTCGTAACTCGAAGACGTCTGGCTATTCAATTTGGCCGAGAAATATTTTAGAAACGATCGTTATGCTTTAATTTGGATACTGAAATAAAATTAAAATCCATTTCAGTTCTTGATGTTTTGATATATCAATTTTATATGCTAACTAGCAACGATTACTCGTCGTTGTCCGGGATTTACGATGCAAAACTCTTTCGGTTCAGCCGTTTTCCCGTGATGTAGGATCATACAGACATACATACTTTTCTTCTTTATATATAGAGATTCAAATTAATAAAATTTGTCGAGTAAGCCTGTGAAAAATAAACCATGGTGATACAGTTTTAATTTAAATTCATATTTCGAACCTGCGATTTTCAAAAGTGACTAATACGTTCAATAAACTCCTACAAAACTCAGAGAATTAATTAACTTTCACGTTTTAAACCAACGATTTCCAAACTTTTTCGTTGGGAATCATGGAGTTAGAGAATAGGACTCCTAGGAAAAAGTGTATTTTCCCATTAATATCTCGACAACCCCCTGGTCTTAGAAACTCGAAACTTGGAATAAATTTATGGGGAGCTATTTCAAAGCTATCCACAAAATTTCATTAAATTCGGTGCAGCTGTTTGTTCTCCCGTCATGATGAGACAAACGAAAGTTTCGTTTTTCATTAATATGGACTAAATTTTAAGTGGGGCTATTTCAAGACTACCCACTAAATTTCATCAATCCACCAAATTTCATCCCGTGATGCTGGATCATACATACATACATACATACATACTTTTCTTCTTTATATATATAGATTAAAAACATTTAACAAATATAACTGCGATTAAAGTTACCCAGACACACTAACGCTAAGTAATATTTAGAAAAAAGTATCACTAATTCTCAGAAACAATTTTCAAAATTCCATTCCCATCTGAAATATTGGCAATTGTACCTTCCATGTCCTGAAGCATATCACTTTCCTTGCTTGCTTTGGAATATTTTCACATTCTAAACTACTGCAAGAATCCGTTGCGTTTCGGAAAGAGACCCAATGGATTCATGTTATGTCAGCTTATTCATCTTACGCAGTTATAGAGCCTGATTAGTTGTTTCTTTTTTGTCCCGGGGCCTTTAACTTTTCTTATTCATATTTGCAGCTCTGGGAATATGTGCCACTTTCTTAGATTACAAAAGTGAGCGTCAGATATTTGGTGGAACAAGTTATAGAGTTTAGTCGGATAGTTGCTTAAATTGATAGCTGTTCTTTTTGAAATTGAAAACGCCGAAAACGAACTGGATTCAAAAGATTTAAAATTTTAGAAAGAAGAGCTAGGACATATTGGATATCAATAGCAATATTGCTCTTGTAAGTTTCTGGCTCCTTTTTCTGCCTCCACGTGAATAAAAGGAGAAAAAAAATTATAAACGGGTGAATATCTTCGCAAAGGATTATTTGAGCCAGTACAGTAATTTTATCAGTCTATACCAACTCCGATTTTTGACAAAACTAAATTTTAAAGAGGAGACTTTCTATGTTCTTTAGTTACAGTTTACGATCTGTTATGATCTGGAGCGTGGCTCAACTAGACTTTTTCAAACCAAAATCCAATTTTTTTCCAAATTTTACAAAAAAAAATTGGAAAATCAATATTGTGAGTCCAAATAATTACAATTATAGCGTTTTACCCTTCACTGTAAAGGGCTTGAAAAAATATTTCGATTGATACCATAGTTGACAATGTACCCCCGGGTGGAGCGGGGCTAATGAAGTCATGAACAAAATAATTATGATGCGATAATTTTTCATAATTGCTATGAAGTCTCGTGATTTTATGTATAAATTAGTGTGTGTAGTATTAATAGTGTGTCGTAGTATTAATAATGTGTCGTGATCGTAGCCATAAATTAGCCCCCGAGGGGGACTTTCGTAAAAAGGGGATTTTTGATATCAAAAAATTTTTTGAATTCAATACTTTTTCTATTAGTATGAGAAAGTGAATATCATAATCACAATAGCTATATCAAACAGAAAAAAATGACTGTCTATAATCTTGATTGAACCTGCACTGACCTGGGTTCCAAATAATCGAAGCACATTTTACTTTTGATCTCACCAAGTAATCAAAATTTAACCGCCAAGTTATAAAATAGATAACTTTAGTCCTGAAATTAAGACATCTAAAATTCCGAAACAGGAATCCAAGATTCTTAAACGATTCTGAAACAATGTCATGAATATAAAATCTTCAAAGTTTAACCTGTGGCAACCGAAATTAAATAAAGTTAAATTTACACTTTTAACTATTAAATACATTTAAGGAACTTGTTATTTATTTTTATTAAATTCATTAATTTGACATGGCCGTTATTCCCATATAGTGGAATTATATTTAATGTACATTGCTATGTTGTGCCGTTATTACCCTCCAATTATTTTACCTTTCGTGTGAGTCCTGTAAAGGAATATTATTAATTATTAAAAAGTTTAGACCAATTTAAACTTAACGTATCATTTATTAAAGACACAAAATACCTATTCAATTCCAATACATTAACTACTCTTCCTATTAATTATTTATTAAGATAGAATGTGAGAGGAGAGCATGTGAGACCCTGAACCACATACCTAGCGTATTTATTAACCTGTGGATGATTGATGAACACATACCTTCAATCTGGGCCTTGTTAGCAGCACTTGGTCAATCTCGTCTGTAGTTACACGCATCAACTCGAAGTGTAATGCCCACTCGTAACTTCATTGAATACTGCTAACTCAAACACTCCACTTATTTCATGCTATTAGGCGGTTCTATCCACAAGTCATCATAACATATCTGCACCAGTCAACTCTGAGCAACTGTTCACCAGCATCTTTCTTAAGTCATTTTAGTATATCTCATTTTTAAGTCACAATCATGATTGTCTTATTTCTGGTCTGCTCTTGTCTCAAAATTCCATCTGTCTTCTCCAATGTCTGATCTCGTTCTCGGGTCACAGGCTGTGTTTCCCTCCGTGGGGGGAGGGGGGGTAACTCCGCCTTTACTTCTTTTTGGCGCTTATTGGTTACCCCTTTTCCAATGGCACCATTGCACATTTAGTACGGCCCAGCTCAGCCCCTCTGGTATGGCCCCCCTAAATTTATAGTCTTCTGACCTTTCGGTTCAAGTCGTAATAAACATTGGTGCCAGCCAGACTACAAGATGTATCTGCCGTTCTGGCCACCATAAATTTCACACATAAAAGTGTCTCATCAAATGTAAGAACAATTTCTGGTCTCACATAACCTATACTCAAACTTCACGTTCAAGTCTATTACTAAATTAATATAAAAACATCGAATAACTACAGAATACAATAAAAGTTGGGGTGCCAACCGGTTTCGAAAGCAAAAATCTTTGTCAATACAAGCAAGAAGTGCAACCTCACTTATTCAAGTCAGTTCGGCATCAACATTTTGCTTGAATAAGTGAGGTTGCGCTTTTTACTTGCCCTGAAGAAAATCGCTATTTATTGCCTTCGAAACCGATTGACACCTAACTTTTTATTGCATGCTATAGTTATACAAATATTTTATATTAATTTAGCTTTTAGCAATAGTTTTGAGCGTATTTTGACCAATCAATAACATTTTGACAATGCTTTTTAATATATTGCCATTCAATATAGTAGTAATACTTAATTTAGATAAATTAAAAAGAATTAATACGTATTCTTAATTTCATGATGAATTTACAACCTAATAATTATCTCTATCGACGAATGAGTCATAAAGGATTTAATATTCAAAACTCCAATTTCAGTTTATGATTATACTATTCGATATCTGTGTGCCTATTAGCTCCACTACATATAACATCACCATGGGCAATTTACATCATCATCATCAGGTCTAAATATTACCGCATGGTACTTTAATTGTCGATTCATTTCCGTATAAATCACAAGAAATTTATCTCCATTATTTATATGAATAAATGGGATTTTGTGGTGTATTTTCATCTTTTAATCATTGTTCGCGTCACAGATTATCCGGTGTACACATCACTTTCTCTATAGATTAATAAATACTTAAATTTAATAAATACTCCAGTTTTTTACTTTATGTAAACAAATTTGTGTTTCGTCCCATAGAAATGTGTATTTATTTATAATTACATCGCATTCAAAGTTTTACGATAATTACGATGATAATTTATAGCTTACAGTAGCTTAGGCTAAAAAGTATAGTCTTTAAAGCTAAGCTCTAGCATAATTCGAAACTGAAATACGATCAATAGGAAAATGCCTAAAATTGGGGGAGGCGATTCGAATATAGTAATATTGTGGTGTCGAGGTTTGAGATCCTCGCACCACTCGGGTTGAAATTGTAAATTCTATATTATATTTGTTCTGTATTTAGTGCATACATATATTTTTCCATATATTTATCTTAACCTGTGGAACACCCTCTTGTCATATTTATATATTTAATGTCTAAAAAGGTTTAATATTTAAAATCAGAAATCTTTGGCCATTTTCATTTAATAAGTGTTTTGAGCGTTCGCACTCGAGTGGTTTTCAGACCGTTAAATTCAAGCCCAGGCAAAACGGTGGTTTGGTGCAGAGGTTGGTTCTCTGCATGTGCTTGGATGATGCAATCGTGTACATGTTTTCATATTCAAAGTATTGGTTTATGCAAAAGAAATGAACTGCTGGAGTATAATTGAGACCCCGCTGCGAGGGTAGCTTCTCAACCCTGGGAATTATTTTGAAGTAAGATTCTATATATACTAATTGCCAAGTGTCCGGCTGTCTGTTTGTCTGTCCGTCTGTCTGTCTGTCTGTCTGTCTGCCCGTCTGTCTGTCTGTCTGTCCTTCTGTCTGTCTGTCACGCTTTTTAGTCACTTCCCGAATAGATTGATACTTGCAATTTGGTACACGGCTCGGTAGTTCGATAAAACCCCCCAGAAAAATCGAATTTTTCGAAAACGTTCTCTAGAGGGGGTGCTCCACACCAAAACGTTCGAAAAGTGAAGTGATAGAAAAGCATGATTTGCGATGAGATAGAGACTTCAAATTCGGTGTATGGGTAAATTGTTTAAAAGGAAGAAAGTGTGCAATTTCAGAATTCAAATATTTTCTACTTAAGGGGGTGCCGCACACTAAAACGTTCGAAAAGCGAAATGATAGGAAAGCATGCTCTGCGATGAGATACAGACTTCATATCTGGTGTATGGATAAATTGTTTGAAAGAAAGAAAATGTGCAATTTCAGTTTACCAATATTTTCTACTTTAAGGGGTGCTGCACACCAAAACGTTCGAATTTCGGAATAAAGGAGAAACTCCCCTTTAAAACGTGATAGAGACTTGATATTTGGCATATGGGAGAATCTGATAGAAATCACAAAAAGAATAGAGTTTTTCAAAAATGTGTAATTAAGGGGGTGGGTACTGAACACAAAAGCATTCGAAAGATGAAATGCCAGAAAAGCATGCTTCACGATGAGATAGAGACTTCAAATTTGGTGTACGGGTAAAGAGTTGGAAAGGAAGAAAGTGTGCAATTTCAGTTTTCCAACATTGGCTATTGTAGGGGGTTCCGCTCACTAAAATGTTCGATTTGACGACTAAATGAAAAACGCCTCCTTTACAATGTGATAGAGGCTTCAAATTTAGTATATGGGCTAACCATTTGACAAAAAAAACAAATATGAATACAGTTTGACAAAAATGTTCATTAAGGGGTGCTACACAGAAAAACGTTCGAAAGGTGAAGTGATCGAAAAACATTCTTCTCGATAGGCTAGAGATTTTAAATTTGGTGTACGGGTAGGGTAGATAGTTTGAAAGGAAAAAAGCGTGAAATTTCAGATTTCCAATATTTTCTACTTTAAGGGGTGCCGCACACTAATATGTTCGATTTTCTGAATAAATGAGGCACGCTTCCTTTTAAGGGGTTGCCGTATACCAAAACGTTCGAAATGTTAAATGATAGGAAAGCATGCTTTGCGATGAGATAGAGACTCCAAATTTGGTGTATGGGTAAATCGTTTGAAAGTAAGAAAGTGTGCAATTTCAGATTTCCAATATTTTCTACTTAAGGGGGTACCGCATACTAAAACGTTCGAAAAGTGAAATGATAGGAAAGCATACTTTGCGATGAGATAGAGACTTCAAATATGGTGTATGGGTAAATCGTTTGAAAGGAAGAAAGTATGCAATTTCAGATTTCCAATATTTTCTACTTAAGGGGATGCCGCACACCAAAATGTCCGATTTACTGAATAAATGAGAAAAGGCTCCTTTAAAATTTGATACAGGCTTAAAATTTGGTATATGGGCTAATCATTTGACGAAAACATCCATGACTAATATAGTTTTTCAAAAATGTTCGTTTAAGAGGGTGTTTCAGAGTAAAACGTTCGAAAAGTGAATTGATAAAAAAAAACCATGCTTCGGAATGAGATAGAGATATCAAATTTGGTGTAAGCGCAGATAGTTTGGAAGGAAGAAAGTGTACAATTTCAGTTTACCAATATCTTCTACTTTAAGGGGGTGCCGCACACCAAAATATTCGATTTTCGGAATAAAGGAGAAATGCCCCTTTTAAAACGTGATGGAGGCTTGATATTTGGTATATGGGAAATGATAGAATATGATAGAAATCACAAAAAGAATAGAGTTTTTCAAATATGTATATTTAAGGGGGTGGGTACTCCACACAAAAGCATTCGAAAATGTGAAATGCTAGAAAAGCATGTTTCGCGATAAGATAGAGACTTCAAATTTGGTGTACAGGTAAAAAGTTGGAAAGGAAGAAAATGTGCAATTTCAGTTTTCCAACATTCGCTATTGTAGGGGATGCCGCTCACTAAAATGTTCGATTTGCTGAACAAATGAAAAACGCCTCCTTTACAATGTAATAGAGGCTTGAAATTTAGAGTATTGGCTAACCGTTTGACAAAAAACCAAAGATGAATACGGTTTGATAAAAATATTCATTAACAGGATGCTACACAGAAAAACGTTCGAAATGTGAAGTGATAGAAAAAACATGCTTCTCGATAGGATAGAGACTTCAAACTTGGTATATGGTAGAATCATGTGATAGAAATTACAAAAAGAATAGAGTTTTTCAAAAATGTGTATTTAAGGGGGTGGGTACTCCAGACAAATGCATTCGAAAGGTGAAATGCTATAAAAGCATGCTTCTCGATGAGATAGACACTTCAAATTTGGTGTACGGGTAAATAGTTTGAAAGGAAGAAAGTGTGAAATTTCAGATTTCCAATATTTGCTACTTTAAGGTGTGCCGCACACTAATATGTTCGATTTTCCGAATAAATGAGGTACGCTTCCTTTTAAATGTGATAGAGGCTTGATATTTGGTATATGGGCCAATCATCTGATAAAAAACCCAAGACAAACATAGTTTGTCAAAAATGTTCATTTATGGGTGTGCTTCATAGAAAAAAGTTTGAAATGAGAAATAAAAAAGTAGGGATTCCTCGGGATGAGATAGACTTTAATGTGGTGTACGGGTAGATAATTCGAAAGGAATAAATGCGCATATTAAGTTTCCCAATATTTTCTTCTTTAGGGGTTCTGTACACCAAAATATTCGATTTGTCGAATAAATGTGAAACGCGAATTATTAAAAAATTTACATTATTCAGGGGTTGCTCTTTGTGAGACCGTTGATTTTCAACGGGTATTCGGCTAGTGGTTTTCTATTGGATGTTGACGAATTGAGCTTCCTTGGAGGTACGCGGTCGGATTGTGGCCCCTTTTTACGAGTTTCGTAGAAAAAGAGAGTTTTGGGAAAACTCGGAGCGCACTTCCCTATCTGGCTACCTTGTCACTGGGTTAGTCCGGATCGTAATTTTTATGTTGCCCATGACAGAGTCGGAGGCTTGACACCACGTCGGTCTCTGATTCCGTGGGCATGGAGAGGTGTCGCCAAGGATCATCGAAGAAGAGCCTGTCGCTCTGCTGAGAGAGCATCGACGTAGAGGTACGGATCTGGCCCGAGGTCCCTGTGCCTGGTCGAGGTTGTTGTTGTTGTTGAAACCCAGACCGTCCGACCTACCAGAAAGGTGTAAGGTAACAGTTTGGACGGTCGGGAAGTGCCACCCAATTTAGACCGGAACCCAGTGGGGGAGGCATCCACAGGGACCGTACCCTCCTTCCCCTACCACCAACCTCTCGGAAGGACTTTCGGACCCACATGTTTAACGTGATCGTACTCCGCATGAACACGGCGGCAGTTTTGGCAGTGGCTGGAATCGAACCCGGGCCTACAGAGTGCAACTCCAGCGCGCAAACCAATGGGCTACCGCGCCCTGCCTGGTCGAGGTGTTGGAATTGATCTGAAACACAATTACGAAGCCAAGCCCTGTCCGGCCAGTACATGCCACCTGATACTGGTGTGCCGGATTTTCATTGAACGGTATAACCAAGGGCACGAGGTGGATGATGGTGTAACGACCTTTCTGCATCTCCGATGACGGAGGTAAGGGTATTTTCTTCGATTGTTCGAACTCTCCGTTGGAAGTCAACCATGTAATTTAGTACAGATCGTAAGAACATAAATTCGACTTCCTGACTTAAATTAATATCCGTTTAATTGATTATATTCTAAATTTATTAATGCCTGATGTTTAAATTTATAATCAAAGGAATGTTTAGAGTGCGATCGGCTCCCATGTTCGAGACCATACCACACAATCTGTGTTACTGAAATGTATGTATGTTTAGCCACTTATCACAATACTGAAGTAATAAGTATAGTGTCATTATTCCGGTGGATATTTAAATTGATATCTTTGGTTCCTGTGTCCAGAAGTGCTTATTTTAGCTGATAAGAATTCAGCCCTGTTTGGAACTCCATAATATAACTTCTTAAGTACGTTAAATAATAAAGATTGGATTATATAATTAATAAACTGTGTAGTTATTGCGTCTGGAAAATTAGTGTTCATTTATGTGCTTTCAGCTGATGATGATGTCCTTACAAGGGAAGGATTTTAATGCTTTGATTTGGAAGTGTGTTAGGGTACAGGTCATCTGTGGGTTTCACTCACAGACGGGAGGAGTTTAGAACATGAGTAGTAAATTCGAGAAAGTTGGGATTTCTCGGGTCTGTCGTATCAACCGGAAATACCGGTTTGACAGTATCACGTTGCTTTTAGAACACCTCACATTGAGAAAACAAAACAGTTCTATAATTAATTCAGATTGCAAAGAACGCTCCTCACACAGTTTCACAAGCGTAAACTGTATTTATATAATTAAAATTACCAAAATAATGTATTAAATAGTAGTACTTCCATAAATTTATGGGGCGTGTTTTTAACTGCACACAGTCATCACAAATGTTTTCATATAATTTTATTCTCAGACATGATATTTTATTTTATTAAACAAAGGGCGTTCCGTACATCAATGGCATGTTTTGGACAAACATTTTAAAAGTTGTTTAGAGGTGTATTTTTTCTTCGTGAATTATGGGGAAATAGCTATGATAAAATAATTTAAAATGCAGATTTACAATGCCATCGTAGAGAGAATTACTTTATTTTTGATTCGGAGAGGGAGGAGTTGTGGGGTTGAAGACCCTAGAGTAATTACGATCGGTATATACCTACTTGTTTTCTAAATTTAAAACTAACTAGGGTGTAGCTCAACTGAACTTACCAATTTTTTTTTTTTTAATTTCACAAGAAAAATTTTGAAAAATCCATATAGTGGGTCCAAATGATACGTGTTACTATAACGTGTCACCCTATAACGTCGTATAACCAACTACAGAGTGTTACCCTACACTTTAGAACGCTTAAAATATCCTTCGATTGATACCATACTTGATCATATATCCCCCAGTGGTAACTTGCCCCCCCCCCTCCCCCTTCCCCAAGGAGGGCTAATGACGTCACGAACAAATAAATTATATCGCGGCTATTTATCACAATAATTGAAACGATTAAATCACGTGATCATTGAGCCATAAATAAACCCTTTTATGCATGACTATATTAAATTTTGCCTTAGGCAGCAATGTTAGTAAAATATATAATTTCTAATAAATTTCGAAGTTGCGCTCGAATTTTAAAAAATTCTATTTAGTTCTAGATGCTTTTTATAACAAAACCGGATATAAAGTTTCGTGAAAGTACATTAATATTTGTGGTTGCTATCTTGTACACAAAGAATTGTCCACAGACAGACAGACGAACATCACTACAAAAATCTGATGTGGGCAGTACATCACTTTCCTTATATAATGCAACGAATTTACTACTTTTACAGTAAAAAATTAGGTTATTTTTTTGATAGATACTTATACTCTTTCCAAGATATTGAATTTTCGTCAATGAGTCGTCATTTTCATTGATTTAGCGTCAGTTTTATCCATTTGGCGAGATTTTCATTAATTTAGCAACATTTAAAAAATTGTCAAGTTGGCGAGATTCCGCCAAATTCATCGCCAAAATCCCCAAGCGTTACGGACGGAGAAATAAGTTATTCTTATGGCAGATAAATTATTATTAGCGTTCAAATACAAAAGTATTACTCAAAGTATCTTTTCTCATGAATGAAACGAGCTAGATTCAAAAGAATGATGTCACCAAATTTATCGCATGATATTGCATATAAAAAGTGAACATGTTTCTCAATAGGAAATATTGTTTTTTTATTTTATATGATTTTATTTATTTTTATTTATTTTTATTTTATTTATTTTTAATTTATGGAATATTTTAATAAATTTATTTGAAAAATGTGCAATATCTCAAGAACGGTTTGTGTTAGCGTTCTAAAATTTATGTTAATCGTTTTCTAAGGGAAAATTACATAAGAAATGTCTATTTAAAAATGTATATTTAACGAACTAGGCTTCCAGTATTCGCGAATTATAATATTTTTACCAAATTTCGTTTGAATCGGTCCATTCGTTCGTCAATTATAGTCTCCACAGACTCACTGACACACACACACATACTTTCACACACCCACACACACAGACATCACCTCAAAAACGTCTGATTCATGTTCAGGGATGCTTAAAACGTGCTCTCCCGTCGAAAACTCTAATTCGAATTTTCGACCCCGTCAGAATACTTTCCTTATACAGTATATGTATATAAGGAAAGTAAAAATAGGCAAAACGTATTCAGGGGACTTTGAAACATATACTGGCATCAAAATCGAAAATTTTCGTGAAAGCAATACTTTCTCAATACTATGCTACATAGTATAAGAAAGTAAAAATAGTATAACGATTTCGTCAACAAAGCGAGATAGAATAAAATTGCCAATTACAAAGTTGTGAAATATTATCTTATTAGTAAGAATCGACATCAAAGATGCACAAAGGATGTATATGGAAGATAATAAATTCCTATCGAAAAGTCGCATCCGTAAGTCTCTAGTACAGTGGCACTTGCAATGCTTGTACTATGCAGACTTCTTCCTCTTCTTCTTCTTTGACCTTGACTGTACATTAAATTCTGGACTATGCAATCTGTACTATGCAGACTGTACATTAAATTCTTGTGTATGTAACTGCTGCTTATTTTAGCATTCGCGGATATCTTAATAACTATAACAATTAGCCAAGACAAGCCTGTTAAGAAGGGAGTGGGGACGGAATAATTCCCCCCGGTTCCAAATTTTTCAGGGTGCCCGGAATTTTGAACTTTTCTTTACAAAAAAAATTGAAAGAAAAATAAATAAATGAAAAATTATAAACAATGAGTATGAAATTGAAAAAATAATATTTTCACTCAATATATCTACCTTTATTTTTATCTCTAGGTAAAAAATATGAGATACTGCGACAAGTTAGGTTCACAAAAGCTAAATGATGTCCTGTTTCTAATGCTTTGTTTCTTGAAAAAAAAATAATAGTTATAAATTGAAAAAATACTTATATTTATTATTTTCCGGTTTCTCCTACTATACTTCTCATAACCTGAACATCTTACACCTTAAATTTTGTCTATAATATACACTACTTTAAAACTATCCGCTTTAAAACTAAGCTCTCTGTGAAGAAAAATGTAAAATAAGGGCTAGGCAAAATAGGGGCTCTTAATTTGCTTCCCCCTGGCCTAGATTGTCTCTCCCCGGCCGCACCAAGAACCATATGGTACATTCCATCAAAGTAACTTTTGATGAAAATAATTGGTAAAATAAGCAAATTCTCTGTATGTCTTGAGAAAGTAATACGTTGATCATTCCCGATTTCTTACATTTATAATAAATCATTCTTCAGAAGATGCATTGCTTTTTAATCTTGCTTTAAATTTGTATATTTTTCTTTCTCTTTAATTTATACATTTCAACTCCAAATATGGAAGAAAAAATATTCAGTTTAACATAAAATTCAAATTTCCATCGTACGAACTTTCGATATATTTTCAAAGATAAAATATGACATGCGAGCTAATATATAATTTTTTTTACCTGTAAGTTATGTGTTTCTGTATTTTAGATGAGTGATACGTTGAAACAAAGAGATTTGAACTTTGATTTTGTGTTCTTTATCTATTTGTCTATCGCTTTTAAATTCAAAATGAACATTTGTAGATTCTCAAATGTGTATTAGTGACGTAGCATTCACTATTTGTCTGTAACACTTGGCAATACATGTGGCGTACTTGGCAATTAATCTAGAGAAATATCGCCAATTTGGCAATTTTTCGCCCCAAACTGACGAAACTTTCGTCAAAATTGCAGAAAAAATGACTCCTAATTGATGAATTAATTATTAAAATGTTTTAATATGGATTATATTGGTTATTGAAGATACTAACAGTATTAATAATTGTTAATTTAGAGTTGTGTGAAATATAAGTTAACTAGCAAAGATTACTCCGCGTTGCTCGGGATTTACGATGCAAAACTCTGATAAAAATTACACCGGAACATATAGAGCCGTGAATTACATTATTTTTTCACTGTGAAATCACAATCAAAACCGTTTCTATTTATTTAAAGCATTGCCTAAGCACGACCACTCTTTGGCCAATCAGATCCATTGGATCATACATACATACTTTTCTTCTTTATATATATATAGAGATAGATAGATATTTTTATATTCATTTATTTATTATTGAAATTAATAACATTTGTTGAATAAGCCTGTGAAAAATAAACCATGGTGATAGAATTTCCATTTAAATTCATATTTCAAACCTGCGATTTTAAGAAGCGACTAATACGTTCAATAAGCTCCCACAAAACTCAAAGATTTAATTGACTTTCACGTTTTAAACCACCGATTTCCAACCTTTTTCGTTGGGAATCATGGAGTTAAAGAGTAGAACTCCTAGGAAAAAGTTTCGTTTTCCATTAATATCTCGACAACCCCTGGTCTTAGAAACTCGAAACTTTGGAATAAATTTATGGGGGGCTATTTCACAAAGCTATCCACAAAATTACAACAAATTCGGTGCAGCTGTTCTCCCGTGATGATGAGACAAATGAAAGTTTCGTTTTTCAGTAATAATATGACAACCCCTGGTGTTAGAAAGTCGAAACATGAACTAAATTTTAAGTGGGGCTATTTCAAGACTACCCACTGAATTTCATCAAATTCGGTTCAGCCGTTCTCCCGTGATGTTGGATCATACATACATACATACATACTTTTTTTCTTTATATATATAGATTGGGTACTTCGAAATAGTTTTATATGTTGTCATTCGGAAAAGCGACAAGTGTACAATTCAAGGTTAAAACACAGTGTCGTGAATCTTATACATCAATTTTTCACTGTAAAAGAATTAAATTTAATGCAATATATAAGAAAAGTCATGCGCTGCCTACATCAATTTTTTTATTTTTTTTAACATGGCAGCACAGGGCAAAATTTGACATAATCATGAAAAGGATTATTTATGACCCAATGCAATGATCAGGAGACTGAATAATTTTAATTACTACTGTGTAAAATAGCCGCAATAAAATTTTTCGTGTTCGTGACATGATTAGCCCCCCTCGGGGGACAAGTTACCTTCCGGGGTACATTGTCAAGTATGGTATCGATCATAAGATTCTTTTCAATCCCTTTGAAGTGAAGCTATAATTGTGATAGTTTGGACCAACAATTCCGATTTTTCATAATTTTCTTGTAAAAGTTTTAAAAAAATCACAAGTTGCTATAAAATGGATTCTAGTATGAGAAAGTCGAGTTGCCCCACACTCCAGGTAATTTTCATTAACGTGGAGATATTTAATCCTTTTTAACATCCCTTAATGCTAAACCTAAAACATTTGAAAATATTTTGCAAAAAAGTATTTTTGAAAAATGATAAATGCTAATTTTCATATTTTATTTTTTTTTTTTTGTTGTTATCAGACAAAAATATTTTTCTTATAAATTAAGTTTTCAAAAGTAAAAAATTTTAGGTTTGGTGCATATATACTTCGTAATTCAATATGTATGCTATATTTAAATCAAATAGGGTAATGACTTCCAATAAATCATGCGGACAGACACAAACATTTTAAACTGAGAGAAAAGAAATCTAAAGAAACGCTAAACGGGGAAAATCGCTATGTATACAAATGATCAGAGTAAAGTGCGTCCAATTTTGATGAAATTTGCTGTAAATTAATCTTGAAATTGTAAAATATTTCATTTGAAATTAAATATGAAAAATCGGATTTATGAAAGTTAAAAACTACTCTCACCCCCTTAACAAAAGTTGATAAATTATCAAAAGAATGTCTTGCTTTCAAAATTCAAAAACTAATAAGTCAAAAAGGGGGGCGTAATAAATCGTCGCGAATATTTTCAATTCTGTAGTAATAACAATTCCTTTCGCTTTTTCAACTTGTACTCCCGATTTAAAACTTCTGTGATTATGAAGATGGGAATTCGGTGCACAAATAGATAACACAGTGAGAAGAGTTTGGTTTATGCACTTTTGTCAGATCAGATCTCGAAAACGTTGTGAAACTGATTGGTTCATGCATCTGAAACAGATCGAAAAATTTTCCAATTTGTAGTTGAACAAAAAGAAATGGATTGCGTCTAAGAATGAATTTGCATCTACACGGGAAAAACGGAGAATATAAAACAGTAATAGCTGCTTCATTTTGTATAAATAATATAGCACGCGTTTTTAACAAGACTGCGTTTAGCGAGATTTTGGAATTAGCGATAAAATTTCAAGATTTAATTTGGTCTGTTTTAATTCAAATATGAATTGCTCGTGTTTAGTGAGCAAAATTTTATCCTTATATAAAAATTTTCGGACTTTAACAAACAACCAGATTTAAAAGGCAAATTAATGGATCCTAGGCTATTCATTATATCGAAATCATTTTACAGAATAAAATGAGATATTTGTCTGTCTGTCTCTGCGTCGTCTGTAGCGAATGATAAAGTTAAAAGCTTGATATTCGTCATATTAAGTAGTCCATCGTTACTCTTAAACATACAGAAATATTTATCACCTATAAAATTTAAATAAAGCAATAATTATGCCGTGCGTGTTAAACCTTTACACAGTTACCTTAATTTATAATAATGTTCTAAAGTATTTGATGTTTTTTAAAAGTTTTTTAAAATGTTTATTTTTGAGATTTGTAATTTAAGAATTTTAGATCTGTTTTATGGATCATAAATGTGTATGGATGGCAATTTCCGTAATCTGCAAATTTTGCTTGACGGCATTGGAATGTATTTAGGCATGTTGACATCTGGTCTGATTCTATCGCCACTGAGGAAGAGCATGGAGGTATTCGAAAGCGCTCTGGCTTAATATTATTTGTTGTACGTCTGTAGGATGGTTTTTAATAAAGTGTTTAAATCTGATTTTTAAGTTTTGTCATTTAATTAGTTGATTCAGTGAATGAAATCTGTGATAAGGCTTTCACACCTCTGTGTTAAAATTGTATATTAAAGTATTGTTTTATTTCTGTGTGATTGAAAGTGTCAATTTCGAAATGTAAATGTCTTTTCTACATGTTTTCAATTACATTGACTTTTAAGGGAAGTGAACTCTAAAATCGCAAAAAGTGTTTATGTTCCAGAAAAATAGTAATAGTTTTGTATTTTCGCTTCTCAGTCGCTAGTTGGGAACTTGCAGGTTTTGCGCACGCGCGCGTTTGAAAAAGGATTTTGGAAGCAGTGTGGAAGGAGTCGTGGAAAAATGTAGACGTGTGTGTTTGATTCGCGTATGATCGCGAATTTTAAGAAAAGGTGGATTAATTTTGAAAGTGGAAGGATGTGATTAAAATATGTAACATAGTTCGACAAGTTGTGCGTAGAGTCGTTTGGCTCGGTTCAGAGATGAGTCACTCGTGTTTTTAAATGAATCAGCCTGGTAGTAATGGAATAATGAGTCTTGTGAAAAGAGAAAATGGTTCTTTCACTGGTCGGCTTGAATCGCTAATAGGGCTAGAGGGAAAGCTCATTTTACAGCGATTTGTATTTGCCTGACTACTCCTTGTGTCCTAAGGTACGAAACAACCAATCTCCGTAACCAACCAAGATGTCGAATTCCGCCAGCATGATGTTGTGTAGTCAAGTTTCCCGACCATTATGGATTTTGTTCTGCGCAAGAATCTCAATGAGTTTATGCCGAGAGTCCATCCTGATATCCTTTCCCATGGTACAGAATTGTAAATGTTATATTTAAAAGAGACGAGGTAAAGTTTTATATATATTTAGTCTTCCACCTAACGAATAGAGTGTTAATTGTCAAATCCTCGTGAGTATCGAGTCATTGATGATGTTATATGAAAATGTCGTATATGTTCAAAGTATACAAATGTGATATATAAATGTCAAGTATAATGTGAGGAATATTGTGTTTATTTTATGTATCAGAAAATATGTGTATTCTCTTGGTTCCTCTTCCTCCAGGGGTGTTCTTAATGGTCACCCTACCGAGTGTAACTCTGAGTTATTGCGAGAAATGCTTGTACTCCACTGTTTTCGATCAACTGCCTTGTTATTTCATGTTTAATAAATGTGTTTGATTTCAAAACTTTGTCTTCTCTGTCGAGTATACCAAAACGTTCGCGACAGAATTGGTGCCGTTACTTTTCTCGGTGAGTGGGGAAGAGCTGAGAGAATTAAAATTTTTAAAAAATTTTCTTAAGAATTGAAATTTTGAAAGTTAAAAATTACCGTTGTGCTAAAATGAGTGTTTTCTTAAGTAAACAGAGTTCCATGTTCTGTTTTCGGTATTCTCAAAAACGAGTGTTCTTGGAATTTGATATGTGCCATTTGATAAAAAAAATTGATTTGTTTGCATATTTATGTCATTTGATTTGATAAAAACTGGTTTTATTGTAAATACTGTTTAAGAACATTGCAATTGCATATTGTGTTAAACTATACGAGTATATTTGATTGTTATGCAAAATGGCTCCAATTACTAGAAACAAAAAAGTAAATGTCGGTAAGATGAGTAAAAATTCAAGTAAAAAATTAAATTCCTCCTTGAATTTGTCGCTTGATATTGCTACTGAGTCGGATACTGTTAATTCTAGAAGTAAAGTTAAAAATGTTAGCCACAAAGCTAAATCTAATGAGGAAAATATATCAGATAAATCGCCGGTATGTCTGAATTCTTCTTCTGGCACTTTGCCAAATCAAAACAGTGCTTCATCGGTAAATGATAACATGTTAAAATCATTCCATATTTTCACACCTAAGTTCGCACATCATATTCCAAAATTCTCGGGAAATTCAGAGCTTTCGTTGTCACAGTTTTTGGAAAAGTTAAATTTAGTAGCCACTCATGCAAACTGGAGTGAGTGTGACAAATTAGTTTGTTTGAGATTGAATTTAGAGGGGGAAGCAAATAGATTGATTGAAGAGAATCCAAAGCACAGAAATTGTAAAAATTTGCAGAAAATTATTCACATTTTGAAAGATCATTTTGAAGTGACCGAAAATGTTACTAAAAACATAATTTCACTCGTAAACTTTACACAGAGACCAAATGAGTCGGTTAAACAGTTTTCGATGAGAATCGAAGCTGCTTCATTTAAGGTTGTTCCGGAAGATGTAGATTCCGAAAGTGAGAATAAAATCAGGCAAACACTTTTGAAAATTTCATTTATTAATGGTTTATATCCGGAACTAAAAAGATTGGTGTTGTCACAAAACCCTAGAGATTTTTATTCGGCTAGAAAACTTGCAATTCTTGAGGAATCTATTTTAAATGAAAATAATGCTATGTACTTGACTAATCCGGTACTTACAAGAAAAGGTGTTCTCACACCAGAAAAATATGTTCTCACACCAGATCAAAGTGAAAGTATGTCAGATTTAAAAAGAAAAGTGTTAGAACAGGAAAGGGACATTGAATTTCTTAGGGGTAAAATAGAAAAATTTAAGTTTAATTCAGATAAAGTTAACGAAAAGCGTTCACCGCGTCCAAAGTGTGACAAATGTGGTAAATTAGGTCACGTTCAAGAACAGTGTTGGAAAAAGGTTTTTCAAAAAAGAGATGTGTACGGTATAAAATGTAGGAAAATTTATACCAGTCCTGGAACTAGGTATCACCAGGGTGAAAGACACAGAGGGCAAATGTCTGCAAATGAGTGGAAGTATAGAAAGCAAGGAACGCAAAATTATAAAAATAAGGAGTCATATAAATCTTTGCAAAATTCCAAAAATCATTCTTCTGGGAATCAGAGTAGATATCCCATGCACAATTATAATAATAGAAAAACTTTTGATAGGCAAACATCACATTTTGAGGAAAATAATATTTGTCATAATATTACAAATTCTTTGTCATCTTCTTCTATTATAAAAGGAAAATTAGTGAGCAGTGAAGTGTCAATATTGATTGATACGGGTAGTTCAATTAATTTAGTGTATGAGGAAGCTTTAAATACTGTACCCATTGCACATATGTTGCTAACATACAAACCAACAATTTTGCGTAGCTTTAGTTCACAAGATACTAAAGTTGAATGTTTAGCCACTATTTCACTAAATTTGGGAAAAGAAAGATTCCCTACCGAATTTTTTGTGTTAAAATCACCAGCTCCTATTTCATATAATGTAATCCTTGGTAACAAGTTTTTACATAAACATAATGCTATTATAGATTATAATCACTTCTGTTTTAAGTTTTCAAACTCTTCCATTCCTTTTGTTGGTTATCAATGTACGAATAATTTACTTTCGATTTCAAATCATGAACCGGCAAATGAGTCGGAAATTGCAGACTCAAACCTAAGTAGTGTCGCAAAGCGTATTGCTGTGCCTGACTCGCAGATGAGTAGTGGAAAAAATGTTCGTGTGGTAGAGGACTGTAAACCGAAAGAGTTCCATACGAATGCATGTGCCAAATGCAAAGCAGATCTGGCACCGGTAGTGAATGAGTCTCAGGTCATTCGGGAAGAGTATGTGAGCAGAAATTTTTCGGAAAATAATGTAGTGCCACATTTGGGTAGTGAAAAGGTACATATTAACGATTTGGAAAATGGAAGCAAATCTTTTAGAGATTTGGTAGTAAATGCACAGAATGTTACTTTGCATATGGGGGAAAAGCAAAATCATGTTAGAGGTGGTACTGAAGAAGTGGCACAGCATAAGAACTTAAACATTAAAACTGTTAATAACTTATGTAGAGTAAAAGAAACTCTAAATACAAAAATTAAAGAGCCAATTATTGTGAAAAATTCACAAAAATGTATAATTCCTCCTTTATCTGAATCATTTATTAAAATCAAACTTTCAGAAGGGTTTCCGGAAAATTCCACCTTGCTTCTGGAATCAGAGAAAAATGACCACATCTTCATTGCTAGAGCTGTATATAGAGCTCCTAAGGATGGAATTATTTGGGTTCGTGTTGCTAACCCAGAGGAAAAACCTTATCATTTGAATAAGGGTAGAAAAGTGGCTCATGTTCAGGAAATTCAGGTGTCTGAGGAGGTTGAAGTTAATGTAGTGAGTGAGGGAGAGTTGGACTCCAGTGAACCTTTGGAGCCTTTTGAAAGTTGGGGAGGAGATTTTGACCTGAGTCATCTCCAAAAAGATCAAAAACATAAATTATCAACTTTGTTGAATAAATATAGACAAGTTTTTGCAAAGAATGTTGCTGAGTTGTCTGGTTGTAAAACCATATTACATGAGATAAATTTGGAAACATCTGTTCCTGTTTATCAGAAACCATACAAAGTTCCACATCATTTACAAGGGGAACTCAATAGACAAGTCACAGAATTATTAGAAGCTAAAATAATTAAACCTAGTTTTTCACCTTACAATACGCCAGTACTGTTTGTAAGGAAACCGGATGGTTCTTATAGATTATGTTGTGATTTTCGCAAGTTAAACAAACTTACTATTACAGAAAATTTTCCAATTCCTAACATTAGTGAATTGATTGATAATTTAGCAGGTGCTACATTTTTCTCAACTTTGGACTTAACTTCAGGATTCTACCAATTGCATTTGAATCCACAGGATTCACACAAAACAGCTTTTTCCACGCCCACCGGTCACTACGAATGGTGTAGGACCCCTTTTGGTCTAAAAAACGCACCAGCGTCTTTTCAGAGATTAATGTCTCTTGTACTGGCAGGGTTATCAGGAATATACATAGATGATGTTATCATCTCATCAAAAACTTTTGAAGAACACATGATGAAATTAGAAGAAGTTTTTATTAAATTATCTCAACATGGTCTTATGTTAAAGCCATCAAAATGCTTCTTTTTCAGAAAGACAATAAAGTACTTAGGTTTCAGAGTGTCTGAGGGAAAAGTTCAGCCAGACCCTCATAACATTGATTTAGTGCAAAAATTTAAAGTACCCACCTGTGTCAAGAATATCAGACAATTTTTGGGTTTGACAGGCTTTTATAGGAAGTTTGTACCAGATTATGCAAAGATTACTCTTCCACTAACTAATCTTTTAAAATCAAAGCAGAAAAAGTTTGTGTGGAGTCAGGAGGCTCAGGAAGCTTTTGAAATACTTAAGAACAAGCTTATTCAAGAACCAATTTTAAAATTACCAAATTTTAATTTGCCCTTTACTTTGCATACAGATGCCTCTAATTACGCTTTGGGATCAGTTCTTTCGCAATTGGATGAAAATGGGTTATCTCACCCAGTTTCCTTCGCTAGTCGAAAATTACAAGGTGCTGAAGTGAATTACAGTGTAGTCGAGAAAGAAGCTTTGGCTGTGGTTTGGGCTACCCAGCAATTTAAGCACTATCTCTTAGGCAAACATTTCAAAATTTACTGTGATCAAGCATCCTTATCGTTCATTTTCAAATTAAGAGATCCTACTTCGCGCATAGCTCGCTGGATCGTTTCATTGCAGGCTTTTGATTATGAAATCATTCATAAACCGGGGAAACATAATGTTGTAGCTGACTATTTTTCGAGATGTATTGATGAGTCTTCTTCAAAGAAATCTCAAAACACTCAGAAACAAACTGTTCCTAAAAGTATTGTAGAATCTGTCCCTACGAAAATTTCTGGAAAAGTAGTGGTACAGAATAATGATAGTAGTGAAAACATAAATGCAATCGTTGAAAATTCTCAAGATCAAGTACAGACTACTGTGGAAGCTTCTCTGGTAACTAGGATAGCTATTGGTCAATTGAAAGATCCTAGATGTATAAAAATCAAAAATCTTCTGGAAAAAGGTGTAAAACCATACCCACAAAAACTTTCATTTTTCATGAAAAATGGTATGTTACATTGCATACACAAAAATCCAAAGCAGAGACAGCAATATAATGAGAGAGTAGTTATTCCTCAAGACTTAGTCTCAGAAATTCTATGGCTTTGCCATGATTCTCCTGTTGCTGCACATTGTGGTTTTCAAAGAACTCTGGCAAAAATTTCAGTTAACTATTATTGGCCAGACATGCATGCTCAGACTGAAAATTATGTGAAGTCGTGCACAACTTGTGTAAAAAACAGAGGTTTTCGTAACAAAAAGGCTCCAATACAGAAATTTCCTATTACAACTTATCCTTTTGAACGTGTGGCTATGGATGTAGTCGGCCCACTACCTATCTCGAATTCTGGGATGAAGTACATTCTTGTCATTACAGATTACTTCACTAGATGGCCAGAGGCTTATCCACTTGCTACAGTTAAAACTGAGGATATTCTCGCTTGTTTAGAGAGATTTATAAGTATTCATGGAATTCCTGCTCACTTAATTACGGATCAAGGTAGTAACTTCATTTCTGAAGCTGCCAACAATCTATACAAGAAATTAGGCATAAAAAAACATAATACTTCAGCGTACCATCCCCAGTCAGACGGGCTAGTCGAAAGACTGAACGGTACGTTAGTTAGATCCTTAAAGAATCTGGTCTATTCTGATAAGGGCGATTGGGATCGAATGATTCAATTTGCTTTAATGGCTCATAGAACGTCAGTCCATGCCTCAACAGGCGAGTCCCCAGCACATCTTGTCTTTGGTCGAGACCCTGTGCTACCTGATGCTCTTTTAACAGGTGTAAAATATCCAGTTTACAAATCTACTCATGATTATTCAGATGACTTACAGGTTCGCTTAAAAAAGACCTTTGTAACTGTTAAGAAAAACCTTGAGGAAGCTCAGGAATCACAACAACTTCAACAACATAAATCTGCTAAAATGCCTAAGATTAAAGTTGGTGACTTGGTCTATCTTTACACACCTCATATTCGGCCAGGCCAATCAAAAAAACTCAGTTCTTTAAATCATGGTCCTTTTGAAGTTATCAAGCAAACAACTGAAGTTAACTTTGTCATTCAACACAAAAACAATCCATGTAATCAGCAATTGGTCCACGTTAATAGATTAACTCCTTTACCTCCTAGACGTAGTGAATTGATTTCTAGCACATATAATGATAACATTGATAATTCTTCAACTCAAGAAACAAGACAATTTAAAAGTAGATATTTTCTAAACCATCAAAATAGGGTTAAAACTCAAAATGTTCCTAATTCACACAAGTATGACTTGCGCCCAAGAGGCCAATTTATTCATTAAAGTTACTTGTCAATTAAGGCAATATGTCAAGAGAGCAATTGGCTCAAAAGTAAAGTAAAATGTTTAAATTATGAAATTCTCACATTTTCAAAAAAAAAAAAGACTGATATTGTTGTGAGATGGACAATTATGTTTCATAATATTATATTTTCAATTGTTTCACAAAATGTTTTGCAAAACTGTATGCTATGTTAAAATGGATCCGATATTTCTGAACTTCTGTGTAATTTGCTTTATGTGTCAGTCAGCTGAATGTTCTGTACTGCAAGTTCTGTGCCAGTGCAGCTTTCTGAATGTGAGTGCCATGTTAATCAGGTTGAAGTAGTGTTTTAAAATTCTAAATACTTAGATAATAATTTTTTTTGCTTTACTTTAATGATAAGCAGTAATGTTTTAAAGTAATTTTAAGATAATTAAGTACTTGATGGATTAGAGTTTTGGTAAGGATTTTTAAGGATAACTGATAATTTTTATCTCTGTTTTATTTTATGAATGTGTGAATGATTTTTTTTTAATTTAAAGGTCTAGTAAATTTTAGAAATTTTTTTTTGTCATTTGGTGTTTGTTGACTTATTGGTTGGAGGTACCGCCACCTCTAGGTTTGCAACTTTCTAATGGACTTGTTTCTTGCCTGGGTGCCTGATCAACATTCTTGGTTTGAAAATTTGTCTCATTTTCTAAATTAGTAATTTTTTTTAAATGTCTTTTAAAGTAATTTGTTGGCAAGGTTGGATAATAGTTAATAAATTGATTTCTGTGAAAAGTAAATTTATAGAATTTTAATTGTAAAATTTTTGAAGAAAGAAAACTTTTTGTTTAGTTAAACTTTTTGTGAGTTGAGTAAATTAAATTTTCATGTCTCTGTGGTACTCACCAGAAAATGTATTAGTGTTTAAGTTTTAAAAGGGGCAATTTCATCATTTGTGTCTTGTTAATTTGGTGTTGTCTTGTAAAGGTCTATGCTTGTATTGAGACTTATTTTTTTTTGACTCACGAGTCAAACTTTAGGCCACTCTTGGATTTTGGTTATTATGCTGGTCATGATCTTGTTTGTTTTTGTTTTTTTTCTTTGATGTACATGTACATCGCTCAAAATTTACACTAAATTCCTCTCAATGGAACATATGTCATTGGGAACTTAATGCAGGTATTTTCCTAGTATTGTGTGGAAAAATTCCCCGCTTTGCAGGAAATTTTTCTCCCGGGCCCCGAAGGAGTGTGATAAGGCTTTCACACCTCTGTGTTAAAATTGTATATTAAAGTATTGTTTTATTTCTGTGTGATTGAAAGTGTCAATTTCGAAATGTAAATGTCTTTTCTACATGTTTTCAATTACATTGACTTTTAAGGGAAGTGAACTCTAAAATCGCAAAAAGTGTTTATGTTCCAGAAAAATAGTAATAGTTTTGTATTTTCGCTTCTCAGTCGCTAGTTGGGAACTTGCAGGTTTTGCGCACGCGCGCGTTTGAAAAAGGATTTTGGAAGCAGTGTGGAAGGAGTCGTGGAAAAATGTAGACGTGTGTGTTTGATTCGCGTATGATCGCGAATTTTAAGAAAAGGTGGATTAATTTTGAAAGTGGAAGGATGTGATTAAAATATGTAACATAGTTCGACAAGTTGTGCGTAGAGTCGTTTGGCTCGGTTCAGAGATGAGTCACTCGTGTTTTTAAATGAATCAGCCTGGTAGTAATGGAATAATGAGTCTTGTGAAAAGAGAAAATGGTTCTTTCACTGGTCGGCTTGAATCGCTAATAGGGCTAGAGGGAAAGCTCATTTTACAGCGATTTGTATTTGCCTGACTACTCCTTGTGTCCTAAGGTACGAATCAACCAATCTCCGTAACCAACCAAGATGTCGAATTCCGCCAGCATGATGTTGTGTAGTCAAGTTTCCCGACCATTATGGATTTTGTTCTGCGCAAGAATCTCAATGAGTTTATGCCGAGAGTCCATCCTGATATCCTTTCCCATGGTACAGAATTGTAAATGTTATATTTAAAAGAGACGAGGTAAAGTTTTATATATATTTAGTCTTCCACCTAACGAATAGAGTGTTAATTGTCAAATCCTCGTGAGTATCGAGTCATTGATGATGTTATATGAAAATGTCGTATATGTTCAAAGTATACAAATGTGATATATAAATGTCAAGTATAATGTGAGGAATATTGTGTTTATTTTATGTATCAGAAAATATGTGTATTCTCTTGGTTCCTCTTCCTCCAGGGGTGTTCTTAATGGTCACCCTACCGAGTGTAACTCTGAGTTATTGCGAGAAATGCTTGTACTCCACTGTTTTCGATCAACTGCCTTGTTATTTCATGTTTAATAAATGTGTTTGATTTCAAAACTTTGTCTTCTCTGTCGAGTATACCAAAACGTTCGCGACAAATCTAACAAATGTCATATTTACAGTTTTTCTTTCAAAAAGGGGTGATTTATTATCAAAACGGAATTTCAGAAAAAAAATACGGAATTTCAGAAACACGGTTTAGATTCAGCATGCTGAGTGTTCTGCAGCAACCGTTACAGGAAAAATTACAAAATTTTAAGGAACGGTAATGACTTTTCTAAATCTTGCAAATGTGTTTATCAGTTTTTCTTTCAAAATGGGTGACTTATCATCAAAATTTCACAGAAAACATATCTAAAATGCAGTTTAAATTTGGTATACTGAGTGTTCTGTAACAATTGTTGAAAAATTTTCAAAATTTGAACAAATTTTTAAATTTTAAAGAACACTAATAGCTGGTCGACATATGTATTTTCTCATAATATGTCACTATCCATCAAAATTTCACAGGAACTCTATCCATCTAAGTCAGCTAGTTAAAATTTAGCATGCTCTTTGGCATGTAAATACCGTTATTAGAAAAAATAGCAAAATTTAATGTTTTCAAATTTTAAGGTACCCTGGTGGCCGATCAAAATATTGCAAATTTCTATATTTTCTCAAAAAAAAACATTGGCAAGCCAAGTACTTCAGTAAGCATGTTAACGATAGACAGTTGCATTTCAATATGTTAAGTATCCTGACTGCTTCGAGTGTGCTGAAAATAATATCTACAAAAGGGACCGATATCCGATAAAAAAACTTGTAAAAAAAGCCAAGTTCTTTAGCTTTACCAAACGTGCAGCCACAAAGATGATTGAGATGAAGATCTATTGCCTTAAGTAACTACAGGATTTAAAAGCATATAGAAGAAAAGTTATTTGAGGCATTTCGTAATAAACTGGCAAATTTACCTCTTTGATCCAAAGCAAATTCTTGCTACAATGAACTTGGATTAATTGAAAGAAGTTAGGATGATAAAACTTGAACTACGGATATATCACATCTCTATATATCGTTATAAGTTAAATTTGCAATTTATTACCAATTAAATCCAATAACTTCTCTATACACATTCCACTCATAAAAATTGATAAACTGGGAAATAGGTCTTTATCTTATAATTTTTGTGCCTGACACTTCTGTAAAGCTTAAGAAGTTTGATTTATCTTTTTTTACAAGTTTATTTTTTTAACGGAATAATCTTAAGTAAATAAATGTTATAATAATTTTTTTTATATAATTTTTAGTAATGAATAATCATTTAAAGATGTTTGAAAATAAATGATATTTTATGAAGAACAATTATATTTAGTTAAGTCTTTCAGTCTTCATATTCATTTAAGTTTATTTATTTTGTCTTTCAACAATTTTCAGTTAAAAATTGTAAACATCTGGAAATTTTTAAAGTGCATTATTGTATATGTTATTCTTTATCACAACACATCTAAAACTTAGTCATTAAATAAAGGAAATTTCAATTAATTTAATTAAATACAAAATGTTCTCACAGAAACTAATCACTGTGATTCTAAAATATTTAATTTTTCAATTTATATTTACGTATAGAACAGATTCAGACAACCTTCCCCACCCACCCACAATCACACTTCACTGACATCCGCCCCTGAATTTTAATAATCTTATAAGTTTAGACGTATTTTTTTTATCTAAAACAAAATAAAACTCTTGCTTTGTATCTTTGGAAAATGGAATTTTAATATTATCAGAATCCTAACGTCATTTTCAGACTTCGTGAGAAGCAATATTCATTAAAATATCATGTTGCATAACTTAAGTTTATTGGAAATGTATTAATAAGGATTGAAAACAGTGTCAAAATAGATATAGTAACAAGTTGATACAGAACAAATGCATTATTTGAGATGGAAAATTTAAAATTCAAATAAAAAAAGCGGAGGTACATAATGAGGCAAATAAGGCGGAGAATCGAAAGTATTGAACTTTAAATTATTGGAAATAATATGAAAAGAAAATTGCAGCAACAACATTTTTTGATGTAGGCGAAAGAAATATTTTTGGATTAATAAAAAGATATTCATGGAAAACAGTCAAACTGGAGTTTTAGTACTTGAAATATTGTGTATCAGCAGATATACCCGGCATCGCTCATGAGTTTATGTAGAAATCCCAATAGAATTCCAATATTAATTTTTCAAAGAATTCTATTGAAATATTTAATGTAATTCCCCTAAAGAAGGCATAATAATCTCTAATCTCACTATACAAAATTATCTCTACAGACAGATTTAAAGAACAAAACATCCTGGTCCCATTTGTAAACAAATTTACAAAAATATAATGCTTGCTCATCATACGCCAAAACAAAGACGATAAAATAGTAGGCAAAGATATATCTATACCATCTAATTTCTATTCTACTTCAACAATCAATTAAACGCAATAGAAAATATTTAAATTTGACAAATTTTTCCCAAAATAAAGCAGTTGATTTAAGAAATTGAAAATATTAATAATTGTCCTAATCTTATATCCCAAGGCCGTAACTGAACCGAACCAAACATAAAATGCCATTAATTTATAAAATAAAATTTATATTTCTATAATTTCTTTTATTACAAAAATCGTATAAATTAAATGAAAGTTGTCTATACCGTATACACATTTGATTTCATTTCGTTGCTAAGCAACATGATACAATTTTCTTCAAATAAAGTTTCCAAAAATAATCGTCTGCATAATATTTCATTAGAAGGTTTAACTTTGCTTGTAGAGAAGAATCGTATACCAAATTTGAGAAAAATCCGTCAAAAGCAGTGCATTTTTATACGGAACAGACAAAAAATAAGGTTTCAATTTTACATACGTATATAATATTCTAACACATTACTTTAAAAGGGTTTTCCGTTTGGACACTGAGGGGTCGGTCACATTTCGTGGAGCATGGAGAATATAACGTGGGAAGAATTCCCATGGGCAAAGCACGGTGGTGCTGGTATTGATAACGTGGAGACCAGAGAAAGATAGCAAGAGCAGCTTGATAGGATAGAGTGGAATAATTTTTACACTGAAGATGGGTTCAACCATATGGCAAAAAAGAAGATGTCAGTTGCTCTAAAAACCAAGTATACTGCCTACGAGAAAGGAAAGGCTAAGAAAGAGTACGAAAGAAATTATGAGTCATTTCCAATTACCCGGAAGAGTTTGAATTTAAAGAGTATCACCAGTTGAGAACCCGTGCTGCACGTGCGGAATCTAAACTCAAGATGTTTGCAGAGCTGCAAGCCAACGTGATCCTGCCGTAAGTTCTTCTGACAGGTGTATTGTCTCTTAATCCCCTATCTTGACAACCCAAGCTACCAATACCTCAAATTACCAGATGACTTTTACAAGCGTTAAGCCAAAATCCAAAAAATAAAAGTTTAAAAAGCGATCCCTAACTCACCAGGAATAGTACCCGAAACAGCATACTGGGCTTGCCCAAGAACACCTGCAGTCCCAATTCGAAATTCCAACTACTAAACATATCCTATAACCATAAGTTAATGCGCCTAGAGCCGGAAACATTATGGAAACTAACCAAGCTCCGAAGGAAAAACGACCACCCCCTTCTCTATATTTCGCATGCCAATTGGCCGAAATATTTAGCAGACTTGAAAACAATTACTCCCTCTATCAAAAGTGACTTGGAAGGGGAGTTAATCGAAGTAGATGTGTAAACTGATAAATAATTCAGAATCATACAGACCAAACTTTAGTTAGACAATTTGTCCCTTAGAACCTACTTTCTAGATACATTCAAACCACTCAAAGTCGTTATTAAAGGGCTCCCAGTTCTTACAGACCCCAAGTGCATAGGCAACAGCTATAAGATAATAATTTTGAAATAATTACTGTAGCCCAGCTTACTATAGGGCCTAAAATTAAAGAAAAAATCTTATGCCGCTTTTCTACGTCCAACTCTCCAAAACTCCAGAATCTTTAAACAAGTGCAAAGTAAGAGAAATTTTAGGAGTCAAAATTAAAATCAAAAGGTACAGAGGGCGCAAGGACACCACACAATGTTCTTCGTTCCAATCTTTGCACCACTCGTCCAATTCGTGCTATATGCCATCAAAATGTGTCAAATATGATCGGTCCGCATTACACCCGCTACTGCACCAAACTTTGCGAAACTAAATGCACTTGCACGAATTGCGGAGGTGCACACTCCGCAAGCTTCAGAAGTTGTCCAAAATTTTCTAAACATATAACTAATAGGCAAAGAACTTATAACAGTAGATACGTGGATGCTTTTAATCTCAGCCCAGATGATTTTCAGAACTTCAAAATCAGCAACCCTTTAACAATAATATATATAATCCTCAACCCACTGAGGAGAAAAACTAGACATCATAAGTTTCCAAAACTTCATTTAAAGAATATGACAAATTCTTGATGTTAAGAGCTTTTAACAAAGCCCTCCCTGATATCAAAAAAGCTGCACACATTATGGACAGAATTTTCATTTCCAAAGTGTTGTCACTTTGAGTGCATAGGGTTAGTTCTCCTGATGGGGCCTCTCGTAAGATTTCCTCGATACTTCCTGGCCTTCTCCTGCACTTTCGCTAAACCTCTTTCCAAGCTTGGCTAGTGGCTCTCATTATCTCAAGATCATGTTCTGCTGAACACGCTTACCACCTAAAAATTTCTTTTCTTTCTCTTAGAGAAATTATCTCCTCCATTCTAAATTTCATTGCATAAGAATACGGAATTGGAACGTCATCTCAATTCCATTACAAATGCATCTCCTCTTCTCACAAATTGCGCAAGTATCAGTTTTTCTAGGCTGAAACTAACATACATACTAATTTACCCTACCAAAAGACGTAAAGGATTGACTTGCAACTAAGAGAAATAGTTTGCGGGATGAGAAATAGATGGCGCTGTCTATCCATTGACTTTTCCAACCGCGCTATCTATTGCGCATTTCCTAAACTATTTCTCTTAGAAGCAAATCAATCATTTATCTAAGCAAAATGTATCTCTTTAAGTAAGATAAATTCTTGAAGTAGGATAAATTATTTAAGTAGGATAGATTAAGTAGGATAAATCATCATTTAAGTAGGACAAAAATTGTGTGTATGTGCGTGTCTGTCCTTGAATCTATGGAGTCGATATCTCATGAGCGAATGGAACGAATCGAAAGAAATTTGGTACAAAATTACAATCAGTGAATTCTAGAAGCCTATTAATTTTAAACAAAATCGCGTGCTCGAAACACCCTCAAATTTTTTAACACGTTTTGAAAAATTCATTAAAAAATCTAAACCTTCAATAATGTTGTGCAAATAATCATCTCTTATGTAATTTTTCATTAGAAAACGATTGAGATAAATTTTAGAACGCTAGCGTAAACTGTTCTCGAGATATTGCACATTTTTTAAATATTTTTTTTAAAAAATCACATAAGATTAAAAAAGTATTAATTATAGTGAAATATGTTCATTTTTAATATATAAAATTTTGCAATAAATTTGTGAACATCATTCTCGTGTATCTCGCTCGCTCCATTCAAGAGAGAAGATACTACGGTTAAAAAATTTGTATCTTGACGCCTTACAATTCGTTAATAGTTATTTACTATAAGAATAATATATAAGTATAATTAATTACTATAAGAATAACCTATTTCTTCGTCCGTACCTCTTGGCTAAATTTTGTCGACTAATTCGGAGGAATATCACCAATTTGACGACTTTTCTCTTTAAAATTCCCAAATTGATGAAAATGCTGCCAAATTGATAAAAACGACTCTAAATCAGTGCAAATGACGACTAATTGATGAAAATTCAATATTTTGGAAGGAATATAAAATTCTACTATAAGAACAACATATTTCTCCGTCCGTAACCCTTGGCGAAATTTTGGCGACAAATTTGGCGACATATAGACAACTTAACGAGTTTTTTTAATGCTGCAAAATTGATGAATATGTCACCAAATTAATAATAAAATAAAATTGTTACCAATTGAATATGTCACCAAATTAATAATAAAATAAAATTGTTACCAATTTGATAAAAACGGCTCTATATCAATGAAAATGATGACTAATTAATGAAAATTTAATATCTTGGAAAGAATATTAGAATGTAATATAAGTATAACCCATTTATTCGCCTGTCCGTTCGTAAAGCTTGATGAAAATTTTAGCGACTAATTTAGCGGGATGTCGCCAACTTGGCGACTTTGTGAAATATTGCCAAATAGACGAAAATGTCACAAATATGATGAAAATGTCGCCAAATAGACAATAATGACGGTTATGGGACGTAATGTTTTGCAAATTTTGAATCCCGTCATACAACGAGCATACCATCTAGAAATACTATTCTCTCCTTTTGTCTGTAATGCTTGGTAACGTTACGTGTGATGAACTTGGTGAATAATCTAGCAAAATATCGCCAACTTGGCAATATTTCGCTCCAGATTGACGAAAATTTCGTCAAAATTGCAAAAATGTCGCCTAGTTAACGAAAATGACGCCAAATTCGTGAATTCATTATTAAAATATTTTAATATATGGACTATATTAGTTATTGAGGATACTAGCAATATTAATAAATGTCAATTTAGAGCTGCGTAAATTATAATTTAATTGGGTATTTTGAAATATTCTTACATGCTGTCATTCGGAAAAGACCAAATGTGCAATTAATTCAACGTTAAGAACACTGTGCCTTGAATCTTATACATCATTCATTCACTGTGAAAGTAGTAAATTCATTGCATTATATTAGGAAAGCTTTATGCTGCCAACATCAGACTTTGCTTATAAATATACTTGGCAATGTGCCCGATTAAGATTATCGTCTCACTAAAGTATCGTGATACGATACACTTATGCAATAAGCCCAGATATGAACTCAAATCCCGACATTTTAATTTTCAGATCAGCGTGAAAGAGAGGTAGAAATGTCTTTGTATTCAATCGAAATAATGCTAAATGCAATCGAACAGCTAAAATAGCTTGAAGAGCAACACCAAATAGGTCTAATAAATATAGAATGCTCTGCGGGCATGAAACAATTTAAGAACCAAATTTTCTCCATCTGTGTAAGAAAAAATAATCGTTTAGTAAACTACATGTACACAAGTTTACCACCTTATTAATTCCAGATTAAGTATTTGATCATTATACAATGAAATGTCACAAAATTCATAAGTATCAGTTTTTCTGGGCTGCAACTAAAAAAACTAAAATGTATCCTACCTAAAGACGTAAATGATTGATGCGTAACTAAGAGAAATACTTCGTTAGATGAGAAATAGATGGAGCTGTCTATTCGACTTTTTCTCTCTCTCGCCATTTATTGGACGTTTTTTGAACTATTAATAGCAAATCAATAGCAAATCGTTCTCGAGATGAGAAAGAGATGGCTCTATCTATCCATTGATTTTTCCTCGATCGCCATCTATTGCACATTTCTTGAACTATTTCTCTTAGTAGCAAAACTATCTAAGAGAAATAGTTCTCGAGAGAAGAAATAGTTCTCGAGAGGAGAACTAGTTCTCGAGTTGAGAAATAGATGGTTCTGTCTACCCATTAACTTTTCCTTTCGAGCCATTTATTTCGCATTTGCTGAACTATTTCTGTTAGAGATAATCAGTCTAAAAGAAATAGTTCACGAGATGAAAAATAGATGGCTGCGTCTTCCCATTGACTTTTCCACAAGGGCCGTCTATTGCGCATTTCCTAAAATATTTCAAATTGTGTATTTGCAATTTTTGAGCGGTAAATTGGTATAGATATTTTGAAAATCCGTTTGTATCGTCACCCTCAATTCGAATTTTTGGTTAACCTTTGGTTTTTATTTTTCGTTAACCTTAAAACCTGCGAGGGATCGCATGAGAATTTGTTTTAATTATCCCTTTGAATCGTTATTCCTATTTTGAGTTTTCGGAATATTAGATGTCTTTTTCTTAATTTGGGACCTGAGACAGATTGAATGACATTAAAATCAAGATTCTACTAAGAATGGAAGTGCTTAATAATTAAACAAAGTGTTTCTGATTTTCATTTTTTATTATTATTATTATTATTCCTTTGCACCCTCTCTAGAATTTTTTATATTCGAATTTTTTAAATTTTAGATTTTTCATTTGTCTCAAATCTGAGACATATCGAATGACGCCAAAAGCAAGATTCCAATTATAGTGAAAATGCTCGATAATGCTGATACATCACCCCCTCACTCACTGAACTGACTAACTTGGAGCAGTTAGTCAGTTCAGTGCATAGCCCATATATAAAAAAACAACACTTAACACATGCCTGTGTAGCCCATTGAGGTGAAATAAATGGTTTATATCTTAGGTCAAAGGCGTTGCCACAACATGATGCAATTACATATGATCATGAAATTGCAATGCCTGAAGAAGCTAAACGGGAAAACTGTATTAATCTCATCCCTTTAACTCTGATTCAGCTAAATAAGAAATTTAATATTGAAAGCGCTTTCCAATTTTAAAAGTCAGAATGAACATTTAAATCATGGAGTTAGAGAGACATGCATCCTTTTTTATCTTAAAATTCATGTTTTAAACAATGAAATGAATGAAAAATTGATAGATAGATAGATTAGTTTAAGATCAATTGTATGACCCATGAAGTTAGAGAGAATGAGTAACTTTTACGTCCATGGTATGACCTGTCATTGAAAACTTGAAATAAAATGTTTGAGGTATTAAACTTTATAAAATCGTTGTTAAAATGTCTAAAGGAGCGAAGATTAATTGCGTTATGTTAGCGGCGGGTAAATAGAATGTGTAATTTGGTAGGGAGTCGTATAATCGTATAATTGAAGAAAATATCGTCAAATCGTTAAAAATGTCGCCAAATTAATAAAACTAACACCAAATC
Source organism: Amaurobius ferox (assembly GCA_951213105.1). Lineage (NCBI taxonomy): Eukaryota > Metazoa > Arthropoda > Arachnida > Araneae > Amaurobiidae > Amaurobius > Amaurobius ferox. The sequence continues at coordinate 44,429,920 of OX578145.1, read as the reverse complement.
AATAAAATTAATTGTATTTTGAAAGGGGATAGTATTGGAAAGATGTATCGTTTGCGTGTGTCTGTCAGTCCAACAGTCCGATTGGCGACAAATTCGGCGACTTTTGTCTCCAAATTGATCAAAATATCACCAAATTAATGAAATGGTTACCAAGTCGACAAAAATTAAATATCTTGGAAATAATATAAGAATCTACTATAAGAACAACCCATTTCTCCTTCCTTCCGTCCATCCGTCCGTAACGCTTGACAAAAGAATTTGCAACGATATTGACGGAATGTTGCCAACTTGACGAATTTTTTAAATGTTACCAAGTTGACGCAAATGTCGCCAAATTGATAAAAATGACGCTAAATGAGAGGTAATGTTTTGCAAATTTTGAATTCCGTCATATGACGGGCATACATTCCAGTAAATAATAATATTGAATGGGAGAAGTGCATGGCTAGCATGCTGAAGCGCGGAGTGGATGGGAGAAAATCCTTTGAAACTTTATGAATAGTGGATTTGAGATAATCTTTTGCAACTTCATACCGTCTTATGACGGGCTTGTCCTTCTAGTTATATGAAAATGGTTACGCTGGAATTTAATTATTTTGTTTCTAACACTGTAGTGGAAATATAGCATTATAATGCCATAAGGAGAAAGAGTAAAATTTACAAGAAAAATTTAGGAATGAAAAGGTGTAAAATTTACATGCAACATAATTTCAACAGGCAATTGATAGGTATAAAAGAAAACGCGAAATGTCGACATTGCATGTAGGTACAGTAAATCTTGCGTGCGGAGATGACTCTGACCTTGCCTTATTGCTTTCAATGCGAAACTGTATTATGAAAACAATGTACAATGAACTCCGTTGCTGTATTTCGAAAATAGAATCATAGAAACGCAATGCAATTGATTGATAACACTTCGCATTCCAAGTTCATGTTCATTTATATTAAAATTACACTTTTAGACAACTCTTAACAGGTTTCTACTTTGCCTACTATACATAGTGTATGTAAATAGAAAGCATTGTGATGAAGTCGAAAATCCAACCCTATTATTTTGATGGATCTTCACGTCTTTAGCATCCCTGAATACAAATCAACTATTCTTCAATGATAACTCGAGAGATAGTGTCTCTAGAGGCAATATCTCTCCAATTTAAGGGGACGGTGGACGTTGAAATTTTTTTTATTTATTTATTGATTTAGAAACGTGAAAATTTGTATAAATATTCCTCTTAACATTACTATATACAATACCCTTAAATTCTTTTTCAATTTCGTTATAATTTTGTATTTTTTTTATTTAATTTTTTTTAACGAAAATTTGAAAATGCTCCTTGCATGCCATTTGTTCACATTTTTGATTAATTTTACATTATGATCACTCAAAAACACATTATGAACAAATTTAGGCATTCATTTTTAAATCCCTTAAAAAGTTAATTTTTTAAAAATATTTTTCTGCATTAAAACTTAATTTCCATCATTTAATTAGATTCTTATTCTCTTTTAATTACCTTAATAAGGTCCAATTATGAAAGGCATACCCAGTTCCATTAAAAAGTATATGAGGTGTCTTCTTGCCAAATTTCATGCATCTCAGACAAAAATTAAGACGCGTAGAGCATTTTAAAAATGTAAAACCTTTGAAAATTCCGTTTCGAAAAAATGCATTCAAGCTTTTTGCTTACGGGTGGGACAACGTCCATCACAGAAACATTGCACCTGCTGCAGCAGGTGCAATATTTCTGTCAGCGATTTCCATGGACGCTAATTCCTGCAAAGGGGGTCGAACTGTTTGGAATAGGGTGTGTCAAATACCTGTCTTTTTGGGAGGTTCTTCGTTTGGGATGGACGCTGTCCCACCCGTAAGCAAATGTTCAATGCGTAAAATGATGTTACATATTAAAACTTTTTTTAGTTGATTTTTGCTCATTTCAACGTCCATCGTCCCCTTAAAATAATGAAAAGAAATTTCGATTGATTTTCTTTTACCCATAAATGTTAAGAGACTCATAAGTTTTCAGAAAGATCGGATCAAAACCAGGTCCTCATTTTTTTTTTAAAAATCCAAAAATCGAAAAAAATATTAATAAGTATGCTAAAAATTGCTACTCAAATAGTTATTTTATATGGGAATTTTTACTTCAAAGTTCATCGCTTACAGACCGCTAACAAGCAACGTTATCGAGATGTTAAGCAATTTTAAGAATCTGAAATGGAAAAAATTGTAAGAAAATTAAAGATATTCAGTATTAATAAATGTGTAAATATTCTATAAGTACGCCTGACTAGAAATAAATGAGCATTATGGTTTAGGAGTTATTGCGAGTCACTCTGGAGATATTGAAAATGTTCTTTTCCAATTGCACAGTTTGTTCCGGAATATATTGAACAAATTGAATTAAATTTTGTAGGATCATTACAATGGATAATTTTTAAAGAAATAGTGTTCTAAAATCTTACATTAGTCCTCCATTAGTCCCCTATTGTAAAACGAATTTCAGCACTGTTAGCTCCCCCCCCCCCCCAAATGCTTATTACTCCCTTCCCCATTCTGAAATTCTGGCTAAGCTTATGCTATAGCAATATACATGTACATATAGTAAAAATCTGGTTCTGATTTTTCACACCATTCCCTTTCGAACTATTCTGAAGATCATTTTCACCTTATACATGTATGTATAATAAACATAAATAATTTTTATATTTATTCTTAATGTTTACTCGTTATTTGCGGGTTATACTTTTTGCTTATTTAGTTATTTTATATGTAATGAATTCGTATATTTCTTTACTTCAGTAAGCAGTAGCTATCGAATATTTAAAAATTCATAGTCACATGAGTTTGTGAAGTTCAAAGTATAAATTTTTACAATTTAAGTATACATTTTTCCTAAAATGAAAACTCAGATAATATTCTTATTAAATATATCGTAAATACTGTTTTCATTGTTTTTGGACTTTCTTCAAAAGTTTCGCAGAATGCAATATTTATATCATTTAATTTTCTTGTTTTCTGTTTAAGTGGGAAATTACACCGAAATCTTTCTTATAATCAATAAATATAAATAATGTCAAATACTTTACATATTAACATCCTGATATGATTCTTAACATTTCATACTTTTTTAATGTTATATGAAATAAGTAGAGCACGTGACTTTGTGCATCATCAGTTATGAACTAGTTTACATAAAATGTTTGCCAATTTGGCAATCGCAGATTTTTGCTTTTGGGGGCCTTCAGGTACAGACTTTTTGCACTGGAGAAGGAAATTCAGTTGATTTCCGAAAACGTACATATGTTTAACTTATCTTGATTTGCACTGCGTTTTACGTTATAAACCAGTTCATTATTGTATGAAATGTTCTTTATTCTGTGCAGTATCCACTACACGAATATGTACGTGATATTTACCACATGAATACAAATTATTTAAAAAAAAAGTTTTGATGTAAATACTCGCGTCATTTCAGCTGGAACCAAAAATTAAAATATCGTACAAACAGTATCCATAAAATGCATGCTTCATTGTAGAAACAATATAATTTCAACATGATATAAAAATTTCATACATGTACACGTACACGTAAAAAATAATATATGCGGCAAAAAGTCCAAAATATGCATTTTATATAAAGAATCGCAGTTTTCAGCGAAAAGCAACGAACACAGGTTTCAGTGAAAATCAAAAAATGTCCCTTGTTCCAAGTTTCTCACAGTAGAACTGGATTCTGCAGGGAAGAATGTATCTTACCCATCATTTAGGACTCCAGGTGGACAATGATTGACAGCCATCCTTCGTTGCCACTAATGGAAAAAGGAGAAAGAATTCGAACGAATCTTCCCGTTTTGAGAAAGAGTTTAGGTTTTACGACCCCGAAAGCTAAAAGTTAAAGTAGTTGCTATTTAAAATTATATTTCATAAAGGTGTGTTGTATATATGATATGTACGCAGAGGTAAATGCTAATAATTTATTTATATAATATAATTATACATCTTTGGGCATTTTAGTATTTGATGGACATATCAATAAAATGTATTTGATAAACGTATTACCAATACATATTTAAAGATTTGTTATGGGTTTTCTAACCATTATTTTTGAACAAAAAGATGGGGAAAACCAATATTTAGAAAAGTCTTACAAAAAAGTACACATTTTGTTTTATTGATTCTACTATTAATCTAAATTTGTGTAATTTATATTTATATGCAATCTTTTACTTAGTCATATTTTAATTAAAAGATATTTTTACTCAATTTTATAGCACAATTATTTTGAAATAATTTTATAATAAATGAATAGAGTTTTAATAACACCAATATATTTTATGTTCATTTAATAAATAAGCGAAAATTTTAGTGATGATAAATTAGATTAAAAGGAAATATTTTCATTCTTTAAAAACATTTCTTGCGTCTTATATTTTTATATTATTCCCTTTAAAGTAAAAATGTATCTTTAAAGTAAAAATGTTTTAAACAACTTTTTTCTCTTTTATAAATATTAAAACTCTATATTTCGAATTGACAAAAGTGATATTTCTTTTTTATTCTAAATTCAATAAAATTCTAAATAAATTTCAAGTGATAAATTTTGAAACATGTACTTACGTATTTGGTGAGTAAATTGCTGGAACTTCGGATCTGCTGCCGTTCAAGAGTCAGAAGTGGCTGCTAGGATAAGAATGATCCTTCTCTGTAGAAACGCACGCAGAAATATTACTTCGTCTCGGCGCTGTTTCATTCTTGCATTTTATAGGACGAAATCAGACATGACGTCATGGCAGCAAAACTCCGACAGCCAATCAAATTTCTATATACTGATGCGTGAATTTAGATTCGTGGATTGGTTGAATTTGTACGTAGGCGATAAAGTAAGGTCATAACGTCACTCATATTTACGTGGTAAGGGAGTTTTTCGAATTAAGTTATATTTGGTAGCTTAACTAAATTGCACAACATAAAAAAGACAGTGTCTTTTTACTTTAATATTCTGACGTTTAATCTTAGGAGAAAGTATAAATAAAAATATGTAAGTTCTTGAAAGAATCAGAAAATTTCAAGAATGTGAATGTGGGCGTATACTTATAAAGAATGTTTTCGTTATGCAATGGTGTTTGTAAAATTAATGATTTTGGAACTTAAAACAAATCAAATTCTTATGCGTTTATTAAAACTTTAAAAGGCAAACATAATTGTCAAAATTACAAAAAAAACATAGTTATACGTATTGTGAGTTGACTATATTTTCTTGGAGAAAATAAATGATAAATCTAAAGCATATTAATAAGAATAAGAATAAAAAATTCTAAAAATGGAGATGCAAAATAAAACTACGAACACTTTAATAAAATTGCTTATCAAAATTAATATTTTGATTTAAAAATATCAATATTATTATACGACTTATCCTTTCAAATCTTGAATGTATTCAGGATACGCAAATGAATCCGAATTTCGGGATAACTAACACTTTTACTTAAAAAGCACTTATAAGCGTAAACAGGAACAATATACAGCAAATAGCACAGTAACTATCTTACAAGATCTCTTAACAACTGAGATGCTGTTCAATAAAGTTCCTAATTCACAAAAGAGCAGATTTTTTTCTCAAACACACAATATTATTATTTCACAATTCACTTTGGCTCATATCAACTCTTTGGCTATGTCAGCTCTCGCTAACTGAACGATGACTTTCTTATATAGTCTAAATGGAAATTCCTAGAAAGAGGGTTGTATTATCGAAACTAGTCGATATCTGGAAAGTTGCAGTAGGTTCAAAAAGTCGCCAAATGGGCACACATGTCGCCAAATTGGCACCCATTTGAAATTTCGCCAAATATGACACCCATGTCATGAAAAAGTCGCCAAGGTACAGCAACTCTACTTTTACGTGATAGCAATGGTTGCCTGTACAAGTGTTTTCTCCTCTTGGAGATGCAAAGTACGGAGAAACTTTTTACATATCCGTAACAATCCATATAAATAAAATTGAAAATATGTATTTCTTTCTGTTTATCTGTCTGTGTGTGTGTTTGTTTGCCTCATCATCACGGGAGAACTTTAATTAATTATGTTTTCACTTCCTTTTCTGTTTTTTTTTCCCAGTGAAGTAAATAGCGCTTGTGCAGAAATAAAATTGGTGGGATATTAAATGCAAAACTATACATGCGGCTATATTTAAAGTAAGATAAACACCATACTTTCAAAATTCGTGAGTTAAAAAAATAGAATAAGCAACACCACACTATAAATAAAGTATCGTAAAATAAAATTCTAAAATAGTTTATAAAGTTTATTCATGGTTTATTATCTCATTTGTTTTGTTTACAACAGATAATATGGGCCTATAGGAACTAAATTAAGATACATAATTGAAATAACTTAATATGTTTAAATTAAGGACGAATATCAAGTTTATAGAAGTTTGACTGCACTTAGTAGATTGTATAGGATCTTACAACAACTATAATTTGAAAACTAAGAATCTGATCCGAAATTCAAATATACTGGATCCTTGTTAGACTTTTAAAGATCTACAAGTTAATCGCTTACTATTTGTAGCTAACCTTTTTAGTTTTCGAGATATAAGCATTAAAAACAGAATTTTTTCAATCTTCTTCAATCCGACAAGAAGATTATTCTAAAACTATAATAGCTTTGTAAAAACAAATTAATGATCCAGAAGCTAGATTTCCTTCTAGAAATTTTTGTGACTTACTATCTTATACATTTTAGATAATACTTTGAGTAAAAAGTAAGCAAAGTGGATCACTCGCTGGGACAGAATGTTTTTTTTCTTCGAAAAAAAATATTCAAAATATTGGAGTTATTTTTGTATATTTATAATTGGTGCAATATTTCTGACAAAGGTACGATACTGACAAAGAAATTATAAATTGCGAATATATCTTATCTATTTGTTTCGGAGACAAAAGCGTTCAAAGTGTTTACATTTTCCTTTACGCTCTGATTTCAGCCGCATACCTCGATTATAGACTTATTTACTTCAAAATGTGACTTCAAAATGTGACTTCAGTGGCGAAGTGAAAATAAGTGGCGAAGTGAAAATAAGTGGTGAACATGTGCTAAATACAGACCATATCCGCCAGACAAAATTTACATATTAATCAATTCATTTATATGTAAATATGAACTAATTATTCATATTAATTAATCATGTAAATTTTGTCTGGCGGTTATGGCATGTATTTAAGCACATGTTCGCCCCTTATTTTCCCTTCGCCACTGATGAAGGGCATAGTAATGCCCATGGCCGTGTAATTTTAGTACGTCATGAAAGGAGATTTTAATAAAAGACTTTTGGACAATTGTTTGGTTGTCTTTATTTTTAAAGTATCTCAATCAATTTGTTTAAGAGCCAAAATATATTTATGAATATTTCGATCAACTTTGCATTAGAAATCAATAACTTAAAGTGCCCACTCACAACAGATCCCATTTTCAATCAGCTAAAGAGTGCATTAGTTCACATTTTAAGAGGCTGTGCCTTCTTGCAAACAAAAGCGTTCCAATGTTATAACTAAAACAAAAAAAACTTTTTTTTCTGAAAGTAAAACTCCTGCTAGAGACTTCAACTATTGGAACAAAATCTGCTATTCACTTACATTCGGCATATTTTACCTAAATCGTACTGGCATCACGTTTATATTTATTGTATCTACATAAAATTGAAAGATGATTACTTAAATGTAAATGCAGAAAAATATCTTATAGTTTATTTCCGAACCATTTTCCGATATAGGAACTCCTCAAATATATCAAGTGGAGCAAAATTACGACTGAGTTGTCAAACGAAAAATATCTGAAGTATCAGTCTCCACTCGACCTTCTCCTGCAATATTCCATATTATTCAGACAGATCTACTTATATCATATTCAGTGTCTGTATACATAAAATGTAACTGTTTAAATGTTTTCGTTGGCTCTGTTCTTTTTATATAAAACAATATTTAAAATATATTTTTTTAAGTTGGCAGCAGTTCTCTCACACTAATGAATAGACTGATTTGTGATTTTAATCGGCGACAGTTCTTTCACACTGATGAATAGATTAATTTGTAATTTGTGACTTTAATCGGCAACAGTTTTCTCACACTAATGAAAAGACTGATTTGCGATTTTAATCGGCAACAGTTCTCTTACACCGATGATAAGACTGATTTGTGATTTTAATCAGCAACAGTTCACACTGATGAATAGATTGATTTGTGATTTTAATCGGCAGCAGTTCTCTCACACTAATGAATAGACTGATTTGTGATTTCTATCGGCAACAATTCTCTCACACTGATGAAAAGACTGATTTGTGATTTTAATCGGCAACAGTTCTCTCACACCGATGAATAGACTGATTTGTGATTTTAACCAGCAGCAGTTCTTTCACACTAATGATTTGGGATTTTAATCGGCAACAGTTCTCTCATACTGATGAACAGACTGATTTGTGATTTTAATCCGCAACAGTTCTCCCACACCGATGAATACATTGATTTGTGATTTTAATCGGCAACAGTCCTCTCATACTGATGAACAGACTGATTTGTGATTCTAATCGGCAACTGTTTGTTCTCTCACACCGATAAATAGAGTGATTTGTGATTTGTGATTTTAATCGGCAACAGTTCTCTCACACTAATAAACAGACTGATTTGTGATACAGGATTCCTAAGAAAGTCCGTATGCACCTCAATAACTTTGTAAGGAAAGGTCTACGAGTGTACTATCTGTAGGAAAATGACCATGCCCGAGCAAATAAAAGTGATTTCAGATCCCCTAGTGGAGAATTTAAACGTCAAAAGAACTAACTTGGCAACGAATCAAGATAGAAGAAAAAAACTAATTGCAAAGTTTTAAACCATTGTCTAATGCAGTGGTCTCTAAAGTGTTGCATGTGTAGTAGATAAGTGATGGTACGCCAAGAAAATTTAATATTGTCTTTTTATTATGTTTTCCTAAGATAAGTTTCATAATGGCAGAAAATAAAAGAAAATTAATTAAAGAATAACAAATAATAACCTTATATAATATTTAACTTTATAGTATTTTTAATCTATATGACCATAAACACAATAATATTATGATTATGCAAGTATTATTTTACAAAAACACTCCTTTAAAGTAAATAATCAAAATAAAATCCCAGATCTGTCTTTACCATAGAGTACACGATGTAAAAATGTAGTTCTTAGGGATATGCCATGTATAAAAGTAGGTTTTAAGGGTCAAGAAAGCTTGGAGATCACTAGTCTAACAAATAGGAATCGGTACCAGGAACACAAACGAAACACGCATACTAAAGACAATAAATACCGACCGAAAAGTTGTACCATCAGGGCCTCTAAAGCCGGTAATATTGTTTACTAAATTCAAATGTGCATTGCTCTAATAGTGGGAATTTTAAATGATCTCTACACTAGATTTCTGTCCGTTTAAATGTTGGCTGTTGCATCATCCCTGAAGAGAACTCCCATTCACCAATAACCCTATTATGTCAAATGTATGCCATCTGTGGCAGTTTTATAGTCGATTATTACTCATTGGCAATGTTCTACAACTGTGAAATGGGAATGTTTTAGTTTATCTCGCTTTGTTGTCGAGTTCGTTTACTAAATTTTAAATTGACAGCTAGGAATGCTGCAATCACGTTTATTCGATCAGGCATAGTCATTTTACTATAGACAGACCTAACTTGTACACTCATGGGCCTTTATAAAATTGCTATAGTCCATAAAGACTTTCCAGAGAACCATGTACAGTATGTTCTTTTTATTTGCATAGCATAGTTCAAAGTATCCTTTTCCCGCTTTGACCACATCACTATTGTTCTAGGAAGGAATTATCCTGTTTCTCCATAGGAAATTATTCTATACAAATCTCCAACTTCGAATAATTCGAGTTCCATTCATGGAAATTACTAAACATTCTAGCCAACTCTAATATTTTCAATCTCACACATAACACCATCGTAAATAAAGAAAAAAAATCCCCGCCAAGTGAAAAAAAAAGGTTAAATCTCAAAATGATTTGCGACAAGTCTCCGCAACACTGGAGCTGTTCTTCCAGGACTGGGGTACTTTGTTGAAGGTTAATAACCCTTCTCAAAATCATGGTAGCCCTTTTTAGTAGTAGTCATTTTTGCAACTTCTTGGCGCCATAAAGGTAAAAATACCGTGAGTGAACTCCAAAAATGAAACAAGGGCAGAAATTGATATGAGGTTGAATAATTAATCCAAAATCCAACAGTGCGTAATGCAAATGCTTCTGATGGGCCCGTAAACATTAGACCTATTGTGTAAGTGGGGGTTAACAGATGATATTCATTGTCATTTTAATTGGAATTAAATAAAAATAAATTATATGTAGGTGCATTCAGTGGTGTACTCGTAAAATAAATAGTGTCGTGGTGAGTTACAAAGTGCATCACAATGACATAAAATACTCGTAAACTGCACAATATGGTGGTGTCATGGTTAACAAGATGTTTATTATTATTACGATTATTATTATTATTATTATTATTATTATTAGAGTATAGCACGAGCAAGACCGCAGAGATACACGTGAAAGACGAGGCACCAATCACATAGTATAGTATCATTCGTATTATTGTTTTCTTTTATTATTTTGTGCTCTGTATTGACAAGCCAAAGGCAGTGCGTTAGAATAATTTCATCTCAAGTGTCTGCTAATAGAATAATTATTATCTTGTTGTTATACAACAAATAAGTCCTTACGCTATGTTACGTTTTGTTTACTTAGACACAATAAAATAATATTAAAAAATATGATGTGAGCAGCACATGAATTTCCTTATATAATACAATTCATTTACTAATTTTACAGTAAAATAAAAAAATCTGATGTGAGCAGCCCATGACTTTCCTTATATAATGAAATGAATTTACTGCTTTTACAGTAAAAAAAATAGGTTATTCTTATAGAAGATACATATATTACTTCCAAGATATTGAATTTTCGTCAATTAGTCGTCATTTTCATTGATTTAGAGTCATTTTTATCCGTTTGGCGAGATTTTCGTCAATTTGGCAACACTTAAAAAAGTCACCAACTTGGCGTCATTCCGCCAAATTCGTCGCCAAAATCTCGCCAAGGTTATGGACGGAGAAATAAGTTTTTTTATAGCAGATAAAAGACTATTGGCGTTCAAATACAAAAGTATTACTCAAAGTATCTTTTCTCATGAATGAAACGAGTTAGATCCACGAGAATGATGTCACCAAATGTATCGCATGATATTACATATGAAAAGTGAACATGTTTCTCAACAGTTAATATATTTCTTTTTAATTTATGGAATGTTTTGATAAATTTATTTGAAAAATGTGCAATATCTCATTAATGGTTCATGCTAGCGTTCTAAAGTTTATGTAAATCCTTAGGAAAAATTACATAAGACATGTCTATTTGTGTAACTTTATTAAAAGTTTTGATGATTTTTTCAAAGTTTCACTCGAAAATTTAGGGGGATTTTGAACATTCAATTGCGTTTAAAAACAATAGGCTTCCAGTATTCACGGATCGTGATTTTTGTACCAAATTTCATTCAAATCGCTCCATTCGCTCGTGAAATATCGTCTTCACAGACTCATTCACACGCACACACATACTTTCACACACACACAGACATCACCTCAAAAATGTTCGATTCGTGGTCAGGAATGCTTGAAACGTGCTCTCCCGTCGAAAACTCGAATTCAAATTTTCGACACCGCCACAATACTTTCAGTATACATTATGTATATAAGGGAAGCAATAGGTTATTCTTATAGTAGATACTTATATTCTTTCCAAGATATTGAATTTTCGTCAATTAGTCGTCATTTTCATTGATTTAGCGTCATTTTTATCCATTTGGCGGGATTTTCGTTAATTTGGCAACATTTAAAAAAGTCGCCAAGTTGGCTACATTCCGCCAAGTTCTTTGCTAAAATCTCGCCAAACGTTATAGAAATAAGTTATTCTTATAGCAGATAAATAACTATTGACGTTCGAATACAAAAGTATTACTCAAAGTATATTTTTTCTCATGAATGGAACGAGCTAGATCCACGAGAATAATGTCACCCAATTTATTGCATGATATTACATATGAAAAGTGAATATATTTCTCAACAGTTAATATTTATTTTAACTTATGGAATTTTTTAATAAATTTATTTGAAAAATGTTCAATATCTCGAGAACGGTGCATGCTAGCTTTCTAACGTTTATGTCAATCGTTTTCTAAGGAAATATTACATAAGAAATGTATATTTGTGTAACATTATTGAAGGTTTTGATTTTTTGATGATTTTTTTAAAATTTCACTTGAAAATTAAGGGGAGTTTTGAACATTCGATTATGTTTAAAAACAATAGGCTGCCAGTATTCACGGATTGTAATATTTGTACTAAATTTCATTCGAATCGTTTTATTCGTTCATGAGATATCGTCTCCACAGTCTCACTGACGCTCACGCACACACACACACTTTCACACACAAATACAGACATCACCTCAAAAATTTTCGATTCGGAATCAGGGATGATTGAAGCGTGCTCTCCCGTCGAAAACTCGAATTCGAATTTTCGACCCCGTCGCAATACTTTCTTTATACATTATACCACGTATATAAGGAAAGTAATAAAGTAAATTTAAAAATTATGTATTTTCTGTCATTTAGTGATGCAGGATGCGCCCTGGTTACATAATAAAGTGCCGGGGCGGCGCCCTGGCGCGCCCTGACACGACTAGACTACTGGGCGTATTCTTTAAGATACACACTTAAATTCTTGAAAACGTCTTTAAGACCGTGTGCAATTCCCCTTGCGTCGAATTAGTCTAGTCTTGAACCATGATTTATCATTTATTTATAATTTCCCAGTTTAATCCCACTACGTGATGAATTTAGCTTCTAGTCAAGATTTAATTAAATGTCTGTTTATACCACAAAAACATGGTTCTGATAGCACAGTTGCCAATTTCGCCATTTTATGGCTAGATCTAGCTATTTAGCTATAAACCTAACCATTAACGGTTGCGAATTAGACATTTTCTAATCATTAATTTGATTCACAGCCCATAGTTTTACTCCTTTATTCTCAAACCAGCAAATTTTTCACATTTATGAAGTCGTTTCAAAATGTATAATCTTTTTATTTAAATAAATATTTTGTAAAATTTTCTGGAATATAGTTAAAATTAGCATACACCATTGTATGACACTAATATTTTTTATTTTTAACGATGAAAAATATTATAAAAAAAATTGTCCGACTGTCACTGACCCCCTTCAAGACGCCCTATAACCCCCCGTCACCTGCATCCCTCAGATGATGTTGTCTACTTACTTTTCAAAATTTGACTATTTCGATTTTTCTTCTGGGATACGTAATACGGAAATACAAGCTCTACAAAAAAAACAGGCCGTTTTAATACTTAATACATTTTCTTGTTAAAAAATATTGGTGTACAAAATGTTTTCTATGAGAAAGTGTCCGCAAACGTGCGCCTGTCATGTATGAAAAATGCTGTGGCTACACGTTGTTTTTTTCATCGAATATACTAATTTTTCCGTTTGTTGCTTAACTTTTAGACATGAGTGTATAAGCGTTTATGAACATGAGTGTACAAGCGTTAATGGGCATAAGTGTATAAGCGTTCATGGACATGAGTGTATAGGCGTTAATGGACATGAGTGTATAAGCGTTCATGGACATGGATGTATAACCGTTAATGGACATGAGTGTATAAGCGCTAATGAACATGAGTGTATAGGCGTTTATGGCCAATAATGACTCTATTTCTATCCTATAACAGGATGTTGCCTAAAAGCAAGAAAGGGCTCAACAGGTTATCCATCCCCACCCATGGATCATGGTTTTACCTCTTTGCCACTCGTCAGGTCTTTACTGCTCATCACTCCTTGCTTTAAGGAGTTTCACGCTCACTGATCATCTTATCGCCTGTGCCGTGCTGGCGAGCGGCAAAGACCCCGAAACCAGGGTCCACAGTATTAATTGATGGTCAGTTAATCACTTTCTTGCTTTTTTGCAAGTTTTGTTATAAATCAGAATGTGCTTCACTGTTGTTACTGAGCATATTAAATTTTAACATCGTTTCAAAACATGAATTTTGAACTGCAGTTATAATTTCATTAATAATTTTAAATTTTTCCCCAATTTTTTCCTTATAGATCCATGTTTTCTAAGTTTCATAGCTCCCCTGAATGCTACAACAATGTCTTAATAAATTACACCATATGGCTAGTTCAATATATTTATTAGATTTCTTCTAGAAAGAGTTCCGTAAGACTTCGTATTGTCTAAGTGGAAACATGTGCTTCGTTGATTTATACAACTGTCCTTACTCTTAAGTAAGGTTTTCCATTACTATTCGTGATATATATGTTTGTGTCTTCGTATGAACGTGTATTGCAATAAGAAAATAAAAAAAAATCTTATATATGCAACACGTGCCTTTCTCTACAAATTAAAGTTCACTATTTTCATTCTAATATATTAATTTGTGGTTTATCGCACGAATTAGCGCGTGGAATAGGCACTTAAATACAAATCGAATTTGTAATTGAAAATAATTTACTTTTCATTTAACGATAGCTAAAATTCCGAAAAACTTAAATATTTCGAGAAAGGCTTAATGTACGTAGAATATTAGGAGTTATTTTATTCTTTATTTTCTTTATCAAAAAAAATTGCATGTTAAACAAACATACGTGATGGTTTACAAGTTAATGATCCGGGGTGGGACAGTCCAGTGGTTAGAGAGCGAGAATCGCACTCGGACGGCCCGAGTTCGATTCCCGCCTCTGCCGAAACTGTCCCCGTCTTCTCACGGAGTGCGGGCTTGTTAAATATGTGGGTCATAAGTCGTTTCGAGAGGTTGGTAGTCTTAGAAGGAAAGTACGATCCTTGTGGATGCCTCCCCCACTGGATTAAGGTGTAAATTGGGTGGCACTTCCCGGTCGTCCAAACAGATACCTTATACCTTCTGGTAGGTCGAACGGTCTGGGTCTACGAAGAAGAAAATGATTCGGGGGCTGGACAGCCCAGTGGTTAAGGAATGAATATTACATTCGGGAAAAACCGAGTTCGATATCCTACTCTGCCCAAACTGTCCCCGTGTTCACGTACAGGACGGACACGCTAAATATGTAGGTCTGAAAGTCCTTAGGGGTAGGGGAAATAGGGTGGGGGCCCTGTGGTTGTCATCCCCACTGGGTTCCTCTCTAAATTGGGTGGCATTATCCTGGTCGTTCGAACAGATGCCTTACACCTTCAGGTAAGTCGAATGGTTTGAGTTGAAAGCAAAGAAGAAAAAAACAGTCCAGTTGTTAAAAATTTAAAAAAGTTTTGTTAAATACAGCTATACAGGATGATTCTATAAAATAAAACCGCATATCTTTACGATAATTATAATACATCTTACAAATTTTGGGTTGATAGCAAGATCGACTGGTATAAACCCAATTGATTTGAACTATGATTTAAAATATGGTTTGTTTGTTTAAACCAACCATGGTATAAACCCCGGTTTTTCCTTTTTTTAGTTTTTTAAACCCGTTTTTCTCCAACCCTGTTTAATTGAAAAAAATTAATTTCTCAAAATTAGCAACTCGCAGAGCAAAGTAAAAACTGTTTTATACAATTATTAATTGAATCCAAATTTGGTGCATGAAATAAAGTTTTTCCACAAGAAACTAGACGGAATTTTTTTAATTCAGACGAAAACGAAGAAAGTGTAAGCGAAGAAAAAATAGAAAGTATCATATTTTTGTCGTTATTCGAAATTCATTTGAAATTTTATATTTTCTCAACATGGCAACATAAGACAAAATTTGACATAATTATACATAAAAGAGGGCATTTGTGTCACAGTGATCATGATTAATTGATTAATTGATTAGGGTTTTGTGGCAGAAAATCCAAAATGGATAGTCTCAATGATCGCAAAACATAACAGTTTAACACATTGTAGTGAAAAATAACGATGTTTTTTGTATGTGACGTCATTAGCACTCCTCTGGGGAGTTGACCCCCCTCCCCCCTCCAGTGGGGTACATTGTCAAACTTAGTATCACTCGAAAGATTTTTTCATATCCTATAAAATGAAGCGTAACATATTACAATTGCGATCACTTGGCAAAACATGCAATATGAGAATGAATCCAAGTCAACAGAGTGAAGAAAGAGTAGAAAGTGTCATATTTTTGTCATCAAGGCTAAACGACATTGCACATGTCGTTTTTAACACTTTACAACATAGTCGAAAAGTATTTATGACTTTGTTCATTCTGTCTGTCTGTATGCATGTCCGCTCGCACTATAATTGCTGTAAAAATGGCTTTATCAAGATGAAATTTTAGTATGTAGTTTTGACGGTCTGTGGGTAATATGAGAATGTAAATGAATAATATCACCTAATTAGCTTTGGATTGAACCCGGGTTGAAATAATGAAATACATTGAACCCTATGGGACCTAATTTTTTAAACATTTTTTAACCAAAGTTAAAATTCACAAATTACTTCGAAAATTTTAGGAAATACTCAAATTATACCATAAAATGTATAAAACAAATTCCATCAAATTAATTTCGGTATTTTTTTAAATAAAAATTAAAATAATACATACAGCCATATAATATAAAGAGATCAAGTGACGCACTTCAATATAAAATATGGCATTCATCTTTTTTTCCAGAGTAAAAATCGTGATTTTTAAAGTTCTTTTAAATTTACATTTAGTGTTGCATCCGTCCTAAAACCGCTTTATTCATGAGTATTTTCTGTGCATCTATATTTTTCAAACATTTTTTAACCAAAGTTAAAATTCACAAATTACTTCGAAAATTTTAGGAAATACTCAAATTATACCATAAAATGTACCGGGTGGTCAAAATTAAAACACCCCTACTCTGAGCTCTCTATACATTGAACTACTCAGTGTAAAGGCTCCAAAATTGTTGAACCTACTATTCAAGACATGAGAAAAGGGGTTACGCGAAAAAAAATTAATTCCAGAAACACCGATAGGCGGCGCTGTACAACAGAAAATATGCTGAAAAGACACAAAATAATCACAAAAAAACAAACACATGCGATGTGGAATATTTCCTTTTTAATTTCTTTTGTTGATATGAAAAAAAAAAGATAAAAAAGTTAAGAAACTTAAACTGTCATTGTAACTGCAATTTCGCACTGTAAGCACAAAAATTTGCATAAACCCTTGGATTGCAGCTACTATGTTCTAGGCATAAAAGTGGATAAAATTAAGAAATTTTCATTCTTATCAGCGATGGCTGTCACACTGCCAGAACGCGCTTTGCTTGTGAAGCTGTTTTATGAAAACAAAGGACATGCTGCAGCTGCATTTCGAGAGTTTCGTCGACTTAAGAATTTTCGCAAAGGACCATTACTTCCACAAGCTCTCAGGAGAATGATCGCTCGATTCGAGAAAACTGGACAACTTGGAGTTCAGCCGGGTCGAGGACGCAAATCGACTCGTTCAGATGTCGTTGACGATGTTACCACCGCTATTGTTGAACAATCAATGAATAAAGTTATAGGCTGTAGTAGTGCACGTGGAGTATCACGACACTTGGGTGTTCCCTACAGCACAATGCGGAACGTACTGAGAAACATAGTGCATTTTTTCCCGTACAAAATTAGTCACAATCACCACTTGCTGACCATCGACAGGGAGAAGCGACTGACCTTTGTATTGACATTTCTGGCTAGAGTTGAAGTGGATGCATCGTGGCCATGGCAGATTCTATGGAGCGATGAAGCGCATTTCCATCTAAGTGGAACAGTCAACACCCATAACTGTCGCATTTGGGACACGGAAAACCCTCGTACCTTCCAAGAGATTCCACTTCACTCACCGAAAGTTACAGTCTGGTGTGGATTCACAGCCACATTCATTCTTGGACCTTTCTTTTTCGAAGAGGCTACTCCCAACGACCCTGTGACATGCACCGTGATGGCCAGGAGGTAGAAAAACATGCTCGCAAATTTTGTTGTACCCCAACTGCAACAGCACCAATGTCTTGATTCAATTACCTTTATGCAAGATGGAACGCCTCCACACATTGGACTCTGTGTACAGCAGTTTCTTCGGCAACATTTTACTAATGATAGAGTAATTAATCGTGCGTTTCTGACAACCTAGCCATCTTGTTCTCCAGATCTTAATCCCTGAGATTTTTAGCTGTGGGGATACTTAAAAAGTCTTGTTTATCGAGGACGTCTGGTAACCTTGGCAGATTTGAAAGACAGTATCACTCTGCATGTTAGAAGCATCTCAATCGACCAATTACGACCCGCAGTTGAACAAGCTGTCCACAGACTGCGGATTTTACATCTTGAAGAAGGGAACCATATTGAGCAGCATTCCCTGCATCGATAAGGTCCTTGTGATATGAATGTTTGGTACGTTCGAATAAAATGTGTTACAAATGTGTATTTTGTGTCTTTTCAGCATATTTTCTGTTGTACAGAGTCACCTATCAGTGTTTCTGGAACTAATTTTTTTTCGCGTAATCCCTTTCCCCATATCTTGAATAGTAGGTTCAACAATTTTGGAGCCTTTACACTGAGTAGTTCGATGTATAAAGAGCTCAGAGTAGTGGTGTTTTAATTATGACCACCCGGTATAAAACAAATTCCATCAAAATATTTTCGGTATTTTTTTAAATAAAATTTAAAATAATATCTACACCCATATAATATGAAGAGATCAAGTGACCCACTTCAATATAAAATATGGCATCCATCTTTTTTTCCAGAGTAAAATCGTGATTTTTATTCTTTTAAATTTACATTTAGTGTTGCATGCGTCCTAAAACCGCTTTATTCCTGCGTATTTTCTGTGCATCTATATTTTTCAAACATTTTTTAACCAAAGTTAAAATTCACAAATTACTTCGAAAATTTTAGGAAATACTTAAATTATATCATATAATATATAAAACAAATTCCATCAAAATATTTTCGGTATTTCTTTAAATAAAAATTAAAATAATATCTACACCAATATAATATGAAGAGATCAAGTGACCAACTTCAATGTAAAATATGGCATCCATCTTTTTTTCCAGAGTAAAAATCGTGATTTTTAAAGTTTATTTAAATTTACATTTAGTGTTGCATCCGTCCTAAAACCACTTTATTCTTGCGTATTTTCTGTGCATCTATATTTAATTCTGTGCCAACGCAATTACAATATTTTTGAGTTTAAATGATCATCAAACTTTTATTATTTCTACAACGAAGCCTAATTTTAATGGATGCAGAATGTAAACAAGTGATTGTAAGATGACTCGTATAAGAATTGTTCATTTCCTTTTTTTACGCAAAATTATTTAACTCTGGAATAAAAGTGTATGAATGAAATATTCAGTGCTTTATGAGGACAGCTAGACGATTTATATTTCGATGACGTCATTTGAAAGAGCTCATTTTTTTTCAATAAAGTTTTAAGTTTTCAAGTAAAATAACTTATTGTAATTCTGTGATAATTTAAAGAAATCACCGCTGAATGTATCGAATTTTAGAGATGTTTAAATAAAATTGCATTTCAGCTGAAAGTGTTTCCTGATCAATGCTTTATGCATGATTAATCTTTCTTGTTAAACTAATTTTCGATTTCATCGCAGCTGATGCGCTGAAACTTCGCTTTTAAAAATCAAATTGTAGTTAGTTCCAGTAAACCCCAAAATTTTTTGCACGGAATTTCACGGCATAAACAATGCCAACCCTCTTATTAGTTTCCTTACAGCATATAGCACTCGTACATGTATAGGATGTATTATGTTGACGTCCAACTCTCTGACTTTAACAGATATGTCTATCAATGAATCTGTGGAAACGATTATTCGAATAAATTGAGCAAATCGGATAAAATTTGGTAGGATAAATTCCATTCCATGAACGCAAGTAGCCTATTGGTTTTGAAATTGAATATACTGGTAGAAGGCAATTAATTTTTCAAAAATAAAAAATATACTATAAAAAGATAATTAATGTTGAAAATATTACGGAAATAACTATTTTTCGATATATTGCACATTTTAGATCCAAAGTGAAAAGGATAAAAAAAAAATACACTCGTTATAAGCAAATGAGTGACTTATATGTAAGAAATTTTACTGAGAAATTAATATACCTCAATATTTAAAAGTTATCACAAACAATTCTCGAAATGTTAAAAATTTTACTCTCCCCACCAGGGTGTGATATTTTTCGAAACAAATCAAGAAATTTCCATGGAATATGGTGTATTCAATATAATTACTAAAAATCTGATGTGGGCAGCACATGACTTACCTTATATAATGCAATGAATTTACTACTTTTACAGTTAAAAAAATCTGATGTGGGCAGCACATGACTTTCCTTATATAATGCAATGAATTTACTACTTTTACAGTTAAAAAAATCTGATGTGGGCAGCACATGACTTTCCTTATATAATGCAATGAATTTACTACTTTTACAGTTAAAAAAATCTGATGTGGGCAGCACATGACTTACCTTATATAATGCAATGAATTTACTACTTTTACAGTTAAAAAAATCTGATGTGGGCAGCACATGACTTTCCTTATATAATGCAATGAATTTACTACTTTTACAGTAAAGAAAATAGGTTTTTCTTATAGTAGATACTTATATTCTTTCCAAGATATTGAATTTTCGACAATTAGTCGTCATTTTCATTGATTTAGCGACGTTTTTATCCATTTGGCGAGATTTTCGTTAATTTGACAACATTTCAAAAAGTCGCCAAGTTGGCAATATTCCGCCAAATTCGTCGCCAAAATCTCTCCAAGCTTTACTGACGGAGAAATAAGTTATTCTTATAGCAGATAAATGACTATTGGCGTTCAAATACAAAAGTATAACTCGAAGTATCTTTTCTCATGAATGGAACGAGCTAGATCCACGAGAATGATGTCACCCAATTTATCGCATGGTATTACATATGAAAAGTGAACATGTTTCTCAATAGGAAATATATTTTTTTATTTTATATAACTTTTTGATAATTTTTTTTAAAAATGCGCAATATCTCGAGAACGGTTCATGTTAACGTTCTAAAATTTATGTTAATCGTTTTCTAATGAAAAATTACATGAGAAATGTCCATTTGCGTAACTTTATTAGCGGTTTTTGTTTTTTGATGAATTTTTCAAAATTTCACTCGAAAATTTAGGGGGTTCTGAACATTCGATTACGTTTAGAAACAATGGGCTTCCAGTGTTTACGGATTTTGATCTTTGTACCAAATTTCGTTCGAATCGGTCCATTCGTTCGTCAGTTATCGTCTCCACAGGCTCACTGACACACACACACAGACATCACTTTAAAAATGTTTGATTCGTGATCAGGGATGCTTGAAACGTGCTCTCCCGTCGAAAACTCGAATTCGAATTTTCGACCCCGTCACAATACTTTCCTTATACATTATGTATATAAGGAAAGTAATAACGTACTCCTGTTAATACACAACGCGATTGAAACTCAAGAAAATTCAAACCTTTGTTATCCTTTAATTTCTAAATTTACTCCGTTGTAGGGAATGTAATAAATTGAACACATTATTTTTTTTAGTTTTAATTATGAATAGTTCTACTACTGCAATCTAAAACTACATAATCTTCTGCAATCTGAAACTACATAAATGTTGTTCATTTCGCTTAGAGAATTGAATGGGTGGAATCCCGATGCTCCATGCTTTTCGTATATTTAATCCAAGAAAGGATTTTTAATATAATCATATGTTTAAGACTCGTTTTCTGCAGCTAATTAAATATACAGTAAGTGTTCTTTATTTCCATTGCACATGAATAACAATACGAGGGAATAAGAAAGCATAATCTAATGAGTATAAGATGCGTAATTATATTATAATGTTCTTCCGTTTACCCAATAAAATTGCTGAATATTTAACTTAGGTAAGAGTCTGTAAAATTCTTTCGGATCAAAACAGCTTAACTGCTTAGAAGAATGGCGTAAAATATTTTATCTACGCTTTGTGTAAAAATAATTGAATTGCAGCGCTTGCTAATAATGTGTGAGTGTATGCGTGCGTCTGTATGTGTGTGCGTGCTGCTGTGTGTGTCTGCGCCCGCGCAGTACATGAACCCACTCAGTGGCTTAACTACAACTTTTGAGCTCAGAAGCAAAATTAATTTGGAGTTTAACTTATTTTCTAGCTGAAACTATTTGGATGTATTCTGAAATAGTTTACAACTGATAAATTTGTTCCCTAGTAGAAGAAAAAGCCTGTCATAAGACGGAATAAAGTTGAAAAAGATTATCTCAGATCCGCTATTCATAAATTCGCAAAAGATTATCTCAGATCCGCTATTCATAAATTCGCAAAAAGAATATCTCAGATCCGTTATTCATAAATTCGCAAAATATTATCTCAGATCCACTATTCATAAATTCGAAAAGATCATCTCAGATCCACTATTCATAAATTCGCAAAAGATTATCTCAGATCCGCTATTCATAAATTCGCAAAAGATTATCTCAGATCCGCTATTTATAAATTCGCAAAAAGAATATCTCAGATCCGTTATTCATAAATTCGCAAAAGATTATCTCAGATCCACTATTCATAAATTCGAAAAGATCATCTCAGATCCACTATTCATAAATTCGCAAAAGATTATCTCAGATATATAATATCCACTAACATAACGGAATTAACCTACGTCCCTTTTCGCCCCTTTCGAGTCCTTAACATCGTATTTATCATATATATATATATATATATATATATATATATATATATATATATATATATATATATATATATATATATATATATATATATTTATATATATATATATATATATATATATATATATATATAATACAACAGCTAGTTGTACAGTCTTTTAGTTACCACATAAGTCCATTCTCATTTCTCTTTTTTATATACAGCATTTTTTTATTAATGGTATATTTCGGGCAATATATTACAAGTTAAAATAAAAATTTTCAATTATATACATATATATATATATATATATATATATATATATATACATTGGATATTTATATATATATATATATATATAGGTCTAAAAAAATAAATTATTTATAAAAATAAATTATTAGCGCAATGCAAAGTAGAACTGAATGATGAAATAATAAAGAACATTTCTACGTATTCAAAATTATTTTACCTTTGAATTTATTTTTATCTCCATATATTGTGTTCTCTATCCTACAACTATGAATAAATACTTGTTAATTATACTCACAATTACGAAACCCTTAATTTAAAAATAATCAAAAATACATATACTAAACACTACGCCTTTCTGTCGTGTCAACTAATAATAGCAGCTACTTTACTAACACTAGCGACACCTAGATATAATTCTCAAAGCATTATGGCATTTTCAAGCGTTCCATCTATAAGAGTTATATCTCCTTTCTAACTCCATGCTCTCAGTATTAACTTTCCTATTCAGCTGAATCATGAAGGAAAGAGATGGTCTTATCTTTAATTCCATGAGTTTAATACAGTTTTCCCTTTAGTTTATAGGCGTTAAAATCTCATGAACATGTGATTGCATCCTGTTGTGGCACGCCTTCACTCTTAGATATAAACCCTCTATTTCACCTTGATGGACAACACAAACGCAGATTGAGTGTTGTCTTTTAAGAAATCACACATAATTGTATCCCATAATTATGTTAATAAAACATTTGCGGAAAAAAAAGAAAAACGAGTTTGTTTGTTTTTTAAATCATGTTTTTCATTAATGTTTTAATGTGGGCAAATTGAATAGGTAATAGTGTGGGAAAACGATCGAAATAAGTTTTCTGAAGAATTTCGCGTTCTTTCATTCAATCCTGTAAATCTTTGTAAATCCTGTAAATCGCATTCCTATAAATCTTTGTTAAATTTGATTGGTCCTTATATATATCACGCTCTAGAATAAGCTAACTCGAAAATTATCCAGCTTATTATTTTATGATAGCGATTTGCGAGCATTTTATTCTACCGTTTTGCCTAAAGTAAGTTCTAAAGTCATTAAGCTTTGCTTGCTTTTACTACCTAATTGTTACGTAGCTTAAATTTAATTACATTAAATACTATCAAATATCGAATGTCATCAAATATCAAATACCATCAAATACCAAATACTATCGAATACCATCAAATATCAAATACCATCAAATATCAAATACCATCAAATATCAAATATTATAGTATTTTCATTAAATTTGACAAGTAGGTAGGTTATGTGTTACCCTGGCACCGATTACATATTAATACGAATCAAATCTACACGATATATATCATTATAGATATATCTGTATTCAGAATACAGTAATAATCTATATATATTGGGTAAAATAAATGGGTAAAATAAATAAACACTGGGTAAAATAAATTTCTATTTTCAACCTCAAGCAAGGGCGGATAAATTTAGTATTAAATAAAGTAATAATTTCTGAAATTGCAACTTATATAATCCAATAGAGACAACAAATTACTTCATCTTTTAGCCAACAGAGATAATCTAATATTCAAGCTTAGGTCTATATTTAGATTTGTTTATAAAATCAAGTGCATTCTGGAAAATTACAAATTTGCCGAGCACATTTTCCTCTAGGGAAAATTAAAATGAAAATTTTAATATTGTTTTAAATTAAGCATGCGAATAATCTACTTATGCATTTAACCTCACTTTCACACTACCATATATTGACTTGGAGTTATAACGCATATTTGAGACATTCACTTGAAAAATAACAAGTATATGATGTGTACTGACTCACAAGAATGACTTTAATAACATTTACGCAATCGTGACGGTTAAAAATATATGTAAAATATAGACTCATTTAAAAATCAGAGGAATATTTTTGACGGAAAGATTGTGTATGGTTGGAGTATTCGGCTCAAATCGGAGCTTTACGAAAAATATAAAGAATTTAGATCCTTATATCTCCGGATCTAACAGATAAAAATATAAACCATTTATACTTGTTTTATCGAAAATATTGAACTATTCATGAATATACAAAGATAATTTCAATATTTTAACATCTAGAACGATATTTTTTTTCGAAACAAACAAAAAGTTATTGGCCGAGCGAATTTTCGCTTCACTTTGCTTAATTTCACTCGAAATATCTTTCTTCTAAACTATTAAAGATAGATATAAATAGAAAGCGACAAAGGTGTTTAGTAGGCACTCTAATTTTTGTCCCAATAACTTTTTTTACCAAGTTCTAATAGATTTTGAACAGTCATCTTGTTAAGTTGAAAATATCCCGCATTTAAAGATTGTAATACTTATTTCTCAAAAGTTAAAAGTTCTAGCTACAAACAATAAATAATTTTTAGGCTTTCAAAATTCCTACAAGGATATACAATTGGATTTTGGATCGGATTCTTAATTTTTAAAAAACACTCTACTGCAAAAAACTGTATGCACCCATAAAAATTGAGTTACAGCCGCGAAACTCGGCTTGAAACTGTCGTTTGAAAAGTTATGTACATAGTCAAACTGTCAGCGCCAATGATGGACCCAATCAACGCGCATGAGAGCAAAGCATTGTGTAGCATTTAAAACGTTCGGTGTTCCCCCTCACGGGCAATTGAAACTGCATTTTCAGCTTTGATACTGCGAGTTGCGTACAAAACAATCTATGAGACATACTCGACGGCGCTACGAATTGTCGGAATTAGAGAGAGGTCACATCATAGACCTAAGGGCAGCTGATTGGTCCAATAGACGTATCAGTCGCCATCTTGGTCCAAGCGATATGGTATTGCTTGATATTGGAAACAGTAGATCAAAAAAGGTCCATGTAACCGTCGCAGAGGTTCTGGTCGCCCCGAAGACAAACAGCTGCTTGAGAAGATCGCGCTGTCAGGAGAGGAACCATGTCCACATCACTGCTGTCACGATCAGCTATTTGAAGGCATTTATCATATTTGTCATCCTCCATGCATTCTATATGTCTCGTATCACCAGTAATTAAAAACGTTTTGTCCTTCTAGTATAATATAAAAACTTAAAATTTACAATTGTGTGCAAATTCTTGTAGTATTTTTAAATTACATTGTTATTCAAAACATTCTATAAATGCATTTAATTTAATTCTCCTAAAAAGAAGCATGAGAGCCCTGTTCTTGCTATATAAAATTGTCTTCACAAACAGATCTGTATAGAATAAAAAATTCTGGTCCCGTTTGCAAACAAATTTTTAAAAAATATAAAATTGGATCAGTATATGCCAAAATGAAAACGTTAAAATGGTATTAGAAGATATACCGGTACTACTTACATTCTATTTCAACAAATGGTTAAAAGCAATAAATGAGTTAATTAGCTAAACACATATATGAATTTAAAAAATATTTACCAAACTAAATCAGGTGACGTAAGAAATTGAAAATATGAATTAATCACGTAATCGAAAAACCGGAAGCCCGTAATGGATATAATCCAATCAAAACTGCAACTCCGCTAAAATCTATACTTACATACATTTCTTTATTGTTTAAATCAAAAAATATTTAATATAGTCTAAAATAATGCTGTCTTTGTGTGTTCTAAAAACTCGAAAAAAAAAAAAAAAATTTATGTGTGGCTATTCCAAGGCTACCCATAAAATTTTATAAAGTTCGTTTCAGTCATTCTCCCGTGATGATGTGACAAGCAAACAAATAAATACATATACATACAGCAAAGTTTTCAGTTTTATATATATATATATATATATATATATTTGTACATACAGTAGTTAATGCATAATTTTCGATTAAAATCTTTTAATTTTTATTTATACATATATATAGATCAATAATATATTAGAATCAATAAAATTTGTGATGAATATTATAAATTAGCGCACTTTATGGAATTATTGAGTACAGCGACTAATAATGCATATCCCCCCAATTTTGTTATTAAAATTATCAACTCAGTGTATCAAATTTCACTCGATAACATCCTAGAAAACATTCCCATTTTTAGTGACTAACATACAGGAGAGAGAGAGAGAGAAAAAAAAAATTAAATAAATAAATAAATAAATAGATAAATATATATATATATATATGTTTGTATGTTATATATAGTTATTTATTAATTATATAAATAGATAAAAATGAAAAATAATAAACTAAGTCAAAAACATTAGAAAAATCAAAAAATCGGAAAATAAGATGTATTAACATTAATGTTTTCAATTTTATTTTCGCAAAAAAATGTAACTTTTGTCAGTATTGAAACTACGTTTTGTGCGCCCTTATAATGGTGTATAGTGGCATTCTCGATTATCCAGTTTTCCTATGAATTCTTGTTTAGTAGGAATTTTCATCTATGATTCATATTCATATTCTGTTCTGCATGTTTGGGAAGTTGTATTCTGAATTGCTTGTCCAGTCTTCAGCTTAGACTCACTGGACGGGTTTGGGATTATTTCCGTGAACGTTCGTACTGCCTCCCTGGTAGAATTTCGACTTGTTCATTCCGGTGCTTCTAGATTAAGTTGTTGAGGTTGATCGTGTATACACGTGGTAGAAGAGGAATGATTCATGCCACATGGTAATACAATTTTCGTAATATATCCTTTTTTCATTTTTTCATTTTTTGATGCCTGTAGTCTGAGTTTAAGCATTTATAGTAATGTACTATTGCTTAATCTGAAACAGGCATTTGTCTGGGTTAATTAGAATTAAATACTCAGACCTGAAGAGGAATTTAATTCTGATTAATCATCGAATTTGGGAAGGTTCTGTTCTTTTCTCTTATCGGCATTATGGCCGTGAATTTGCTTCTATGGTGATGTTAATATTACTTGAATTGTATTTTTATTATTTTTTATTTTTACATAATTCTTATTATTACATTTCAAATATATATATATATATATATATACATTCCTTATCGTGTGCTCACCAAAAATTTTTGAAGTCTGTGAGTGCGCTCTAGTGGCAAGGTTGCAGACCTCTGATCTAGTTAGTCAAAAAGATTGTTTGGAAGACTGAGCAGGCTAACAAAAGTTAAGTAAGCTGAATACAGAATTATCATTTCAAGAATTTTACAGCTAATTATTTAAAATTAAGTATATCACCATATTTTCTTAATATAAGATATCTCTACAAAAATTCGATAAGAAATGCCTGTTCAAAGATTTTACTTTGGTTTTTTTTATTCTAAGCAGGTTTATCGTTAGAGTGGAGTTAGTAGATCTAGTTTCATTGCGCCCTGAGTTTTTCTTTAGTTCATTCATTTAAAAAAGCTATTTCTAAAAAAGTGACCACGATAAAATAACAGCTATTTGCTCACATAGCAAGCGCTGATATAGAATGTATGTAGACTGCTGCGAAGACGCATTTTCTTAATTCCATTAGGCTACGATTATTTTAATTTTTATTTTTATTATTTTATTTTTATTTAATTTTTTGCTCATAGCCTACGGTTATTTTATTTTTATTTATTTGCTTATCTTATAGGTTTATGTGCTTGCGTAACAGGTGCATATTTCATTTTATTTGGTCTTTTTTTCTAATATTTACCAAACTAGTGACAACTGGTTGCGGATTATTTATTAATATCCTTCCGAATCCCCAAATCCCAGTAGCAATTTCCAATTATTTCGATTATTATTTTTCCGAAGAAGATGAATGACCAGAGAAGAGAAGGAACTTAATGTGTTGTATTATTTCTACAACTAAGAGAAGCCGGAACCGCTAAGTATAATGGAATGATGAAAAGCCTTCTCATGGGGTCCCTCAACCCCACAGCGTGAAGTGTGACAAGGAGATAGATCAAAAGTGGGTGTCGTTTCTGTCCGGATTTTCAGAACTAATAAAAGTATGATATTAAACTTCTTTCCCTCTTGTTAACGAAAAAAATTGATATCATAGAGAATGATGCCCGAACTTTGGAGTTATTAATGACGAATTTTGTACAGTTAGTCATCGATTATTGGGAAAGCGATCATCAGAAATGGGATATTTTTAAGCAATGGAGTACTTCGCCTCCTGTTTCGGGAATATAACAATTACAAATGCCTTGTAAATATGTAAAGAAGAATTCTTATTTACAGTAAAACCTGCAGATGTAAGTACTGGCAAAACAATTTAAATTACAGATTATTGTTTTGCTTTGGCTTGAGTAAATTTGTCGATGATCTCAAAAAAGTTTGTTTGTAGCTTTATATCCCTCTCAAAGCAAATTAACACTGGTGCCTTCAGTTTACTTCCACAAGAAGGGATCTTTCAGTATTCTTCATACTGATTAAGACAGAAAATACTCTTTTCGCTGTATAGTTAGTGACTGGTAAAATAAGGAATTTTCATATATTATTAACACACTTTTTAAGTTAGAGAAACTATTTTGGAGATTGTTATGTCTTATATAACAATACAGTTCTAATATCGTTGTCAATATCAGCTTAACGTACATCTTGAAATGTGCTTTGTACAACGTACACTTGTTTCCAAAATCGCTATAAATATTTTCTGGATAGTACTGTGATAATTTCAGTGTATCCTCCATAATATCTTGATTTGCTGTACATGGAAACTTTACTTTTTAGCCATATATAAAAATATATTATTCTTTAATAAACTTTAGAATATTCAATCTGAATCTAATTTGTCTTGAAACATGATATTTTTAATTTACAACTAAAATACTAAAACTTCTCGAGAAAAACGTAAATGATTGATTTGTTACAAAGAGAAATAATTCATGGGATAAGAAATAAATGGCACAGTCTACTCTGTAAAAGTGTCTATAGACAGAGCCATCTATTGTACATCTTGGAAACTATTTCCTTTAGAAGCAATTCAATCATTGACGTCTTCAAGTAGAATAAATATTAGTTTAAATACTTATTAAAATAATAATTGCAGGTCAGAAAATCGATACTTGTACAATTTTCCACTTTTAACTGTACACTGGGCTAATCCCAAATTTAGAAATAAGAACACGCTGTGCGTGATAAATATGTATATATGCAGAATTTTATTTTCCCACACAGATGGAAAAATCGGTTTATTAAACTCTTTCTGGTCGGGGCGAAGCATTCTATATCTACTCTACCTATTTCGTATACTGTTTCCGTGTACCGCTTAGTGTTTTTCTTCGAGTGCAAAACGATTACGAACATGGCAAACGGAATGAACAACTTTTGATTCAAATATACAGGGTGTCCCAAAAAGATTGAAACGCGCTTTAATTCTTTACCTGTTGGAGATAAGTAGACAATGTAAATTGCAAAAATGTTCAAAGTAAAGTAGTAAATAAGACTACATTAATGAAATAATCCTCCCATTAATTTTAAAAAAGTTACACTTTTTAAATTTTTATACGTCCCCTCCCCCCCTTAAACATATTTAGTCAATCAGAAAATTTTTATTTTTAATGCAACAAGATCATTAAAAAATTCGCATATCTGTATCTTTAAAATTGAGCGATTTATATTTAACTGAAAATTGAACAATGTGAATGGGGTCCATATATCAAATTAGAAATGTAAATTTGTGACATATCACAAAAAAAGATAAAACTGGATGATAATACATAGGATACCCAACCGCGTAATGAGTACCACTGCTTTATATGATCTCTGTCTGTGTAATGCTTTATTTAGATGCATTTGTGATAAAAAAAGTTTTGACACATATTAACGCATTTTTTATCTTAATTTCCATCGTCAATTTGTTTATGATCCCTATCTTCACTGATGAAACAGCCTTTCACACGGTACAGAAAGTGGCAAAAGTTAGATATTTTCCTTTATCATAATTCAGTTGATTTTAAAGATACAGATATGCGGGGTTTTTTAATGATCTTGTTATATTAAAAATAAAAATTTCCTGATTGACCAAATTTGTCTAAGGGGGTCGTATAAAATTTAAAAAGTATAACTTTTTGAAAATTAAAGGGAAGACTATTTCATTAACGTAGTCTCATTCCCTACCTTACTTTCAACATTTTTGCAATTTACATTGCCCACTTATCTCCAACAGGTAAAGAATTAAAGCGCGTTTCAATCTTTTTTGGGACACCCTGTATGTGGTGAGGTGAATTTTACACATAAATATAAAATAAAGCAATAAATATTACTCACCACTAGTGCCCCTCCGCTCAACCAAAATCGTATAGTGGGATCCTTACGGATCAACGTACATTGCTGAAAGCTACTTAATGAGTCCCAAGATTTGTGGCCACATTACAATTTATTAAAAAGAGCACATGAAATATTTAAATTGACACTAATGTTAAAATACAATTATAATTTACTTCCAAAACACCCAGCTTGACATCGGGTGTACGTTTAATTTTACATTAATTTGTATTTTTTTAAATTTTTCCAAAACTTGCATTTAATTACTTTTAAAAAAATGTTCATTGGGCAAATATCCCATGAAGCTTAAAGTTAACCTTAAACACTGGAGATCACATCAAACACTGTTGACACATTACTAAAAACATTTAAAATCAAATATAATTCACCATACCTCCATTACAGAAGA
The DNA here is from genome assembly GCA_951213105.1 of Amaurobius ferox. Lineage (NCBI taxonomy): Eukaryota > Metazoa > Arthropoda > Arachnida > Araneae > Amaurobiidae > Amaurobius > Amaurobius ferox. Next base: position 44,398,328 of record OX578145.1, on the reverse strand, counting down.
AATGACACTCAAATGGGTGCTGGCAGCAATCCCTCTGCACATTGGAAAATGGGTGGCAATATTATTTGGATGGCTAGTTCAGTATTGGACATTTCATAAATATCACTGTCAGTCGGATCAGCTCGGTCGAGGTTAAACAGGTGACGATAATTCAGACAAGGATTATTCAGGAGATGGGCACACTGCCCACTTCATTTCTTCTCCTCTTAAAGTTGGCTTATGCCCAGCGGTTCGTAAGAACTTGCGTACAGGCGTTACCGGAAGGTCAAGAGCAATTACGTAAACTATCATCGTCAGCAAGATCAGACAGGCTGAGGCTGAGACAGGAATTTCTCCACCTCCTAACGTTGGTTTGGGCCCAGCGGTTGGTCAGAACTTGCGTACAGGCCGCTAAAAGTAGGTCAAGAGCAACTTCCCGGCTAAGTAGAAATCAACTCCTACGGACCTCACTGATTCCAGTCGATGTCACCCAGTTGGCGCGCGTCTGCTGCATAGAGGCCCAGGATTGATGCCCCTCAAACACTCCGTCCATGCAGTTGCCACGGCTTGAATGTAGCTAAGGGAGCACAGGGTCCCACACCACGCCGTTTAGAGGCAGAGCTGTATTGCACTGCGAAACTAAAAAAATGACGACTTTCTTTACTTCACTGGTCGCGACCGCCCGAAGAATTGAGCCCTCGCGCTGAATTAGGCTCTGGCTCATTTTGGCTACGAATCGCCATCCATCAACGGACACACGATATCGGATCCTAGCTTATAAAGCACTAGTTGCTATACTTGGAACCTTTACTTTTTTAGACACATAGAACAATATAATATTCGTTAATAAACTTCATAATGCTGAATCTAACATACAATGTGAACCTAATTTGTGATGGAAAATGATATTTTTTATCTGCAACTAAAATACTAAAACTTCTCAAAAAAAGTCGTAAATGATTGATTTGTTACAAAGAGAAATAGTTCGTGGGATGAGCAATAGATGGCGCAATCTTTCCTAATATACTTTTACTCAAAAAAGACATAAATGATTGATTTGTTACAAAGAGAAAATAGTTCATGGGATGAGCAACAAATGGCGCAGTCTTTCCATAACCTTGTCTATAGACAGCTCTAGCTATTGCGTATACTGCAAATTGTTTCTCTTAGAAGCAATTCAATCATTTACGTTTTCAAGTAGGATGAGTTTAATGTTTTATTTGCAGGTCCGTAAATTGATACTTGTACAATTTGCGCCAGCATCTTTTTTTTTTTACACAGATGGGAAAAAAATCTGTTTTTTAAACTATCATGACTGAATATAAATACTTATATAAACCGGGGGTTTGATGACCGAATAAATGTTGGAATACTCGTACTAATAGAATACGAACGATAGATACTTGGCCAATTCATCAACGGACGTTTGAATACGTCAGAATATACTCTTGTGGACTAAATCCTGTTGATCATGATTGTACATATCTCGGCTCGTGCCTCTTGTTAGACCACCGGTTACACAACCGCCAGGGTTTAAATAGCATGCTCCTCTTAGAACTCGCGAAAGTGGGAATTCAACTCTACTACTCACACGGACATGCACTTGCTCACGCTAAACCAAGCCATTATTTCTTACTCGGACCAAAACTTTATCCTGTTCTATTTCAGGATCGCAGATATTGTCATCTGGTTCAATATTGGCCTACATAACCGAGCCAGTAAGAAGTTGTTAATTTAAAGAAAATCATAACTTTGTACATAAAGTAAGTGAAATCTTAACTAGATGTGATATAGACCTCACAAGTACTATAGTATAACGAAACATTTACATAATTATTGCTTTTTGTTGACCTCATTATTTATCGTCTGTATACATTTTAAGTACAATCCACACCTCTTTCCATATAAAATAGAGAACGTTGTATAACTTTATCGTTGAAACTCTTTGCTTATCTTACTTCGTTTTCGAGATGGAAATTCACTTTTTCTTTCTCACTTCGAACTTTTTCAATTCGCTGCTAAAGGCGCTACAAACTTTCTCAATTGATAACGCATAGTCGCTTTCTTATAAGTAGATCCAACTTTTGCAGCTTTAGATCACTCCAATCAAAAGTTAAATGGATGCATAAGGACTTACGAGTGAACCCTGTATAGTATGATATAGTTTCTAACATCTTACCAGCGAATAAGTTTGTATTTATAACCTAACTCTTTACAGACAAAGCCCATGACGATATACTAAGCCATCTTTGAATCTCGGAAAGAAAATTATTTTATTATCTTCTATCGCAGCAAAATTCTGAGAATAACAGAGATACTTAAAAGTTTTTCTAATTTTCGTATTCTGATTTTTGTTACTTTCTACTTTATTAATACATTTATATAACTCAAAACTTTCTTGTTCTGCATCATTATTTTTAATTTAATCCGTATATCCGCTGCAATGCATCTATCATGGCAACATAACTTTTGAAATTTACCTTTCCATTTAATATGAAATCCGGTTTCTTTTTTTTGTTGTTGTTTTTTCACTCTTACATCTTAAACAGAGTTCTTGTACCGTTTCTCTATCGTCGAATGTTCATTTCTCTATCTTGTACCGTTTCTCTATCATCGGCTTGCGAAGCAAACTCGACTTATCAGAACCCAAGACAACTGTCAGGCACACTCGTATCACGTTCTGTTCCGATTTTGTATTAGACTGCACGTGCATTAAATAGCATTCAACTTAAAAAGCTTCTGGGGGGGAAATGAAATTTCTAAAGTTACGTTTTTGGAAACATCATTACAAAAACCATAATATTTTGGAATATTTTAGAATATTTTGAATATTTTAGATTCTAATAAAGTAGTTGGATTGATTAACTTTTGACAGGAATAACGTTTATGGTTGGAGTATCCGGCTGGAGTGAGAGTGTTACGAAAAATGTAAACTCTTTGGTCGCTGATATCTCCGAATCTAATAGATAAAATATAATCAATTTAGTGGTTTTGTTGTATATTTAGTACCATTTATAAATATATAAAAGTTAATTTCAATATTTTGATTTTTTCTAAACAAAAATTGTTTTGAGGAGATTTTCTTCACTTTGCTTATTACCAGTCGAAATATCTTCCATCTAAACTTCAAAAGATAGATCTAAATAGTAAGCAGCAGAAATATTCAGTAGACAAATACAGTTTCAAGATCAATAATTTATGTTTAAAATCTCTTACAGTTTGTGAGCAGTCGTCTTTTCAAGTTGAAACAGATTGAAAATTTTTCGTTTTTTAAAAATTATGATGCTCATATCTCACAAACTAAAAGTGCTAGTTATGAAGAGTAAGCATGTATATAGTAACTTATTGGTCTTTAAAAGCCCTACAAAAATATATAAATGTAATTTTTATTGGGATCTCAGTTTTCTAAATATGATGGTTATAATTTCGATACATTAAAATTTTTAACTACTAGGGGCTCTACCCCCTGCTCGTTACGTTTCACCAACCCCGTAACTCTCTTCGTAAGTCGAGAGACTTTGCTTCCTACTCGCTGAACTCGCAGAGCGAACTATTTTAAACCAAACTAATGTTTATATCTGTAAACGGATTACGGGTTTACCGATCAGTAAACGGTTTATCAACGAACATGATGTTATGAACTGTTTCTTAATCTTTCTACATAAAATTATTTTCTCTCATCGTTAATGTCCAGATTGTCAAAAAGTAAAATTCCCGAACATTTCCCCCCATCTTGCCATTCACTTTCTGAATCGCTTTCTCTCTCATTCCCCAAAATTCATACATTTATCTGTCTGTTGATTCTATTTTGCTCTGTATCTTACGGCATAATTTAAGCCATATATCCACTACACTGCATTTGTCATGATGACATCCTTTCCAACGTTTGCTTCTCCATTTAATGTGAAATCCAAAAACATTTTTTTTCGTTTATCTCAAGCACGGTTCTTCTACCACTTACTTCTCTTCCTCTTGAACAGATCCTTTACGATATAGCTTTTACTTGTCACGATCATTCAAAGCGACTGTCAGCCGCATTCCATCATGTTCCATTCCCATTCCACATTTCACTGCGCATGAATTAAATATATGGTCTATTAAGAAGATTCTGTAAAGAACTGGAAACTGAAAGAGGCTTTTTAGCGTTGAATTAGGAATATATGGTGTGTCAGTAAGTAAAATTCCCTTTATGCAAAGGATGAAGAGAATTTGAGAGGCACAAATTATTGTGTTGATAGTTATGCTTATATTCGTTGCTCAAGTTTTTCTTATGATGTGTGATGCTCCACTTGATTTCCTTATATATAATTATTTCATATTTTTAGACCCTTTATTTCATAATCGGTAACAGAAATAGAAAAAAATAGGATATACACAACACTTGATATTCCCTACAAACTCAAATTCTTTTTTGACACTTTACAACATAGTTGAAAAGTGTTTATGCCTTTGTTCATTCTATCTGTCTGTCTGTCTGTTCGTTCGCACGATAACTGCCGTAAAAATGACTTTATCAAAATGAAATTTTTAGTATGTTGTTCAGACGGTCTGTGGGACCTATGGGAATATATATATATATATATATATATATATATATATATATATATATATATATATATATAAATGAATAATATCACCCAATTAGTTTTGAGCTGAACCCGGGTTGAAACAATGAAATACATTGAACCCTATGGGACCTAATTTTTCAAACATTTTTTTAAGCGAATTTAAAATTCACAAATTGCTTCGAAAATTTTAGGAAATATTCAAATTATCCCATAAAATATGTGAAAAAAATTCAGCAAAATATGTTCCGTAGTTTTTAATTAAAAATTAAGATAATAATTACACCCATATTATATGAAGGCCAACGGCCGTACCGTGCTGAAAATACCGGTTCTCGTTAGATCACCGAAGTCAAGCAGCATCGGGCGCGGTTAGTACTTGGTGGGTGACCACCTCGGAACACCGCGTGCTGTTGGCCATCTCGGGTGCGGTATCCCCGTGGTTTGCGCGCTAGATTTGCACGCTACCACAAATGCCGCCGTGTTCATGCGGAGTACGATCACGTTAAACATGTGGGTCCGTAAGTGCTTCCGAGAGGTTGGTGGTAGGGGAAGGAGGGTACGGTCCCTGTGGATGCCTCCCCCACTGGGTTCCGGTCTAAATTGGGTGGCACTTCCCGGCCGTCCATACAGTTACCTTACACCTTTCTGGTAGGTCGGACGGTCTGGGTCTCAACAACAACAACCCATATTATATGAAGAGATCACGTGACCCGCTTCAAAATAAAATAGGGCATCGATCTTGGATCAAAATCGTGATTTTTAAAGTTCTTTTTAATTTATATTTAGTGTTGTATACGTCCTAAAAACGTTTTTTTTTTGCTTAATTTCTGTGCATCTACATTCTGAAAGAACGCAATTACAATATATTTGAGTTTAAATGATCATCAAATTTTGATTATTTCTACAACGAAGCCTAATTTTCACCTATGGAGAAGGTAAACATATAAAAATGTAGGATGAGTTGTATAAGAATTGCTGAATTTCTTTAACACAAAAGTATTTAGCTCTGGAATCTGCAATATAGCTAATATGAATGAAACATTCATTGATTTTACATAGAGAACAGACGATTTTATAGCAGACGATTTTTTCGATGAAGTTTTAAGCATAGAGTACTTTACCTCCATGATTTTAATTTTTTGAATGAAATAAATTATTGTAGTATTGTGATGAATGAAAGGAATGGAATAAAAGTATATGAATGAAATATTTACGGCTTTTACATAGAGAGTCAGACGATTTATATTTCAATGACGTCATTTGAATAAAGTTCATTGTGTTTCGATGAAGTTTTAAGTTTTCAAATGTAATAAATTATTGTAGTATTTTGATAATTTTAAAAATATTACCGCTGAATGTATCGCATTTTAGAAATGTTTAAATAAAATTGCATTGCAGTTGGAAAGTGTTTCATAATCAATGCTGTTTGCATGATTGATATTTCTTGTTTGTTTTTTACGTGAATAATATCTATTGTTGGAATATCTGGTTAAAATCAAAATGTCACGAAACATGTAAACATATTGGACGCTTGTAAATATGTGACATTTTAAATCAAATTGTAAACACTTTTTATACTTGTTTTGTCAGAAATAGGGTATAATTTATGAATATATAAAAATAATTTCAATATTTTTATATTGAAAATAATTTCTCAGTATTTTAATATTAATTTTCTTTCCAAAAGAAAAGTTTTTGTCAGAGTGAATTTTCACTTCGCTTTGCTTATTTTCACTCACAATCTTCTTCACTATAAAAAATAGATACAAACAGTAAATGATAAAAATGTTTTTAGACAATATTTTATATATATATATAAAGCTCTTATAGTTTTCGAGCAATCGTATTGTCAAGTTGAAGGAGAGTGAAATTTTTCCGTTTTTAAAGATTTTAAAACTAAATCTGTCAGCTATAAACAATAAGTGAGTAATTTGTATCCCCTTAAAAACCCTACAAGAACATATAACTTGATTTCTGCTCGAGTTGTTAGCTTTTGAAATATAGTGGTTATAATTTTTATCTTTTAATATTTTGGATATTTTGGAACAAGTGGTTCCAATTTCGACTCGTAACTTCAAAAAGTGTTATTTCAATTATTAGTTTTGTTACCATGGGGGCCATGGTAACAAAACTAATAATTGAAACAACACTTATCTGTTGTAGACAAAACAAATGAGACTGAAAACAACAAATAAACTTATTGAACTTTATTAGAGTTTTTTTATATATAATACGTTACTCAAGCAAAAACCATTTCGACTCTATCAAACTGGAGCCAACGGAGGTTTTTTTTTATATATATATGAATAACATCTATCTTGGGATATCTGAGCTTGCGAAAATTCCAAAAATTTAGCTTACGAAATATATAAGCACATTGAAAGCTTATACCTACGAACCTAATAGATGAAAATGTAAATAATTCCCTTCTTTAGTCGGAAATCGGAAATAGGGTCCAAATTATGAATATATAAAAAATTCAATATTTTAATACACTACGTTGCAAAAACAATATATGCATCCATAAAAAAAAAATCAGCTTCAGCCGCGAAACTCGGCATGCAAATTTCGTTTTAAGAGTTATGCAGATGATTAAACGGTCAACGCAATAATGTCATAGAGCTCATGCAATGCTCATGAGAACGATGTATCGTGCAGCATTTAAAACGACCGATATTTTCACTAACGGTCAATTAGAACTCAATTTTCTGCTTTGATACTGCAACTTGTGTACAAGATACCTTTAAGACGTACTCAACGGCGCTACGAACAATTGTCGGATCTAGAGAGAAAGAGGTCGCACCATAGGCCTAAAGGAAGATAGTTGGTCCAACAGATGTATCAGTCGCCATCTTAGTCAAAGTAAAATAGTAGTTGCTCAGGTAAGTAGTTGCTCAGGTAGTAGGCACAGGTAATCGTCTCAAAGGCTCAAGACGCCCTTGACAGAAAAAGTGCTCCAGAGGATCATAAAGTCAGGAGATGGACCACGTCCACACCAATGACGTCGCTATCCGCCATTGAAAATCATTTGCCATCCTCCATGCATCTTGTATCAAAAGAAACTATTCGGAGACGACTAGTAAAAGCTGGGATTAGGAAGCTACATACATTAAGGCGCCTGCCACTGACCTCTCAACATGGGCATAACCGTCTGGTTTGGTGCCGAGCTCGGAGAATTTCGCCTATAGGAGTGTGTTTCTTGCAAAAAAAATCACGATACGGACTGATTTCAATTCAAAGGAGTTCTAGTAATCGTTTAGACAATGGACTGAGCTTGAAGCTGGCCAGTCTCAAGCTGAGGTCACTCGATGGTTACGAGTGTCTCGAATGGTGGTATCCAGGTTATAGTACCAATCTCAAACAATGGGTACTATCACCAGGAGGCCCGGCCAAGACCACCCAAGAGCCACGACATCTGCGGAGGATCGATACGTGGCATTAACAATATGACGCCATCGAGAGATGACGGCTAGAGAGCAGCTCTCTCAGGACCTCGCTGCTGCGTCTGGAACAACAATTTCTAGGCAAAGTGTATACAGACATCTAGCAGAGAAGGGCTTTTATGCCCGGTGACCAGTGATGTGAGTCCACCTCAACAGATTGCAGAAAAGAGCCCGTCTTTCGTGGAGCCAGGCACACCAGTCTTGGACACAGCAAGTTTGGGGACGTGCCCTCTTCAGTGATGATTCGAGATTCAGTACCCAAAGTTATTTCCAACGAGTCTTCATCTGGAGAGAGCCTGGAGCACGCTATCGGCATTCCAACGAAAGGAAAATCGACCATTTGGGTAGAATCCTTGTGTAGGGAGGCATCATGTTAGACGACTGTCCACCACTGCACATCTTCGATGAAGGCACTCTGACCGCACAGCACTATAGGAATGAGGTCCTTGAATCTTATGTGTGGCTTTTCCGGGGAGCTGCCGCAGAGAATTTTATTTTTATAAACGATAACGTGAGACGACACAAAGCTCAACTTGTGGACGATTTACTGGAGGAAGAGGGTATTCGCCGTATGGTGTGGCCAGCGAAATCACTGGACCTAAATCCTATAGAACATGTTTGGGATGCTCTAGGAAAAGCCATCGAATGACGTCAACCCCTCCTAGGACATTCCAGGCGTCGTAATCCTCACTTTCAGAAGAATAGGATTTGTTGCCACCCAAGCTATGATCAACAAACTTCTTTACAGTATGAGTACCCGCTGTGGAGGGTGGTTGGTCACACTCCTTATTAGCCGGACCATTCTGGAGATATTATGTATCAAGGTATGGCCGTTTTTGGTCTCATTTATATATCGCAAAAATATACCTCCTGTTTATTTTGTTATGTTACTACTGGCTGCTTTATAGTATGGGTCATATGTGTACAAAATTCCATTGCAACACACCAATTATTTTTCGAGATATCACATGTTTTGTGTTTGCAACCTTAATTTTGGACCCCAGTGTATAAATGAATTCATTGATAGAATATAACAAGTCATCTGAAGCAATTATAAATTAAAGTATATCAAGAACGGGTGATTGTACACCAATAAAGTAAATTGAGAATTTATTATGTTTTTTTCAGCGTATGTTGGTATAAAAATGAATTTCGTGTATCTAACAATTCTTGGGTTATAGCTAAAAGAATGTTAGAGCAAAAAATTCCGCTATTTATAATTTTTTCGAACAAAATTCCAAAATTTTAAATTCTTCTCATTATTTACAGGTCAAATCCCACATATACGCAAAGTTTCATGTTCAATAATTTGGGCAGTGTAACTAACTCGTACCGTACTCAGACAATCGTACTGAACTACAATATAGCCACTGTACAATATAGATACAAACTACAATATAGATATCCAATATAGATACTACTACAATATAGAAAATCTTAGAATCTCTGCTTCTCTTTAATAGCATAGTAGCTACTAAAAAGGCAGACACGTCATGGAACATCAAACCTATTCTTTTATATATCTTTGCACGCACTCAGCACTCATAAATCCCTCTCGAATAAAATGCCTTCAATGCATTATCAGATTGCCAAAATCACTCAAACAACTGTCAGATGCAATATAGTACATATCGCTGCCTTTCTTCATTTCACTGCATGCACTAAATTGGAGCGGTACTATTCATTGGGTTTACAAAATAGGAGAAAGGTAGATTGAGATTTCTTGAAGTTAGAAGAAACGTTTGATACACTTAATAACCTGAAGAATACTTGAAGCTTTTGTTATAAGAGAATATGTATGATTTTAACACACTTGAGGTTTGTTTTCAAACTGATAGACTATCGCAATACTAGTTTGAATCTATTATATAAATACAAGGAACTTAAGTATAAATAAATAGTAAAAAAGCTTATTTCACCATTCATGGATCATATCCGACCCTTAAAGTCACCACTTGCGGCCCGTCGGCATTGCGATTGAGAACTTAAATTTACCCCGGAAAAGTTTTATTCACTGAGAAACACTCTATGAATAAATACAAGGCAAATTGTTTTAGGTAACTACTGGCATAAAAAGTGTCAAATCAAGTCCAGTAACTTTGTTATAAAATGAAAATGACTTCTAAATTCATGCAATGCTTATAATATTTCAAAAACGAACAAAATATCAAAAGTTGCAACGCAAAAATATATAAGAAAAAAGTTATAGGTGTTCCCTAATTTATTTCTACATTTCTGATGACACCCTATCTGTTATTTAAAATGATCCAATTCAAAACAGCAAAAAACTGTTTCTTTTGCCGTTTCTGACACTTCAAAAAGGCAAAAAAGAATCGAACTCAAAATAACAACGTTTTCTTCTAAAAGGAGGGAGACAGTCTTTTCTTTATTTTTTCTTTTTTTCTGTAATAAAAGTTTAACAATTTTATTATTAATTTAACAGTTTTATTATATCTATATAAAAGAATGACGAATGTCAATTTTCCGAATCTCTCTCTCCATCTTCTTTTGTTCTCTTTCTTTCACTCTCTGTCTTTATTCTTCTTTTTTCCCTTTCACTTTTTCTCTATCAATTTTTGTTGCGGTTTTTCATTTTTATCTCTTTATTTATTTCTCTCTTTCTTTTTCTCCCTTTCTTTTTCTCTCTTTCTTTTTCTCTTTCTTTTTTCTCTCTTTTTTATCTTTTTCTTTCTTTCTATTTCTCTTATTTCGTTCATTTTCTTCCACTCTCTTTCTATCTTTATTTACCTTTTCTGTCTCTCTCTCTTTCTCTCTCTCTCTCTCTTTCCTTCAGTGTTCTTTCTTTCTCTCTTTCTTTTATCTTTCTTCTTTTCTCACTTTCATCCTTTTCTTTCGTGCTCTTTCTTTCTCTCTTTCTCTTATCTGTCTTCTTCTTTTCTCTCTTTCCCTTATCTTTCTTCTTCTTTTCTCTCTTTCTTTCCATTCTTTCTCTCTTCTTTCGGGCCCTTTCTTCCACTCTTTCACTTTTCTTTCTTTTGTTCTCTTACTTTCACTCTCTTTTATCTATATTCCACTTCTCTCTCTGTTATTCCTCTCTCATTCCATCTCTCTTTAAAAATAAGAACACCTCTTTTTTAGCCCTATATTAAATTCCTCACTGCGGAAATATTAAAACGCAACTTCTCCACAATATTAACTACTAAAAGATAGCAGAGATGTCACAGAATATCAGTCGTATTCTTTTATAGGTTTCTGCACACACTCAACACTCATAGATCCCCACGTCATTCGCGAATGTATACTTTCAATGCATTCTCAGCCTGTCGGAATCACTCAACCAACTGTCAACTGCACTCCATTAAATATCGCTCCTTTTCTATATTTCACTGTTTATACACAAAATAAGATCGGTATTATTTATTGAGTTCACAAAATAGAAAGGATGTAGATTGTGATTTCTTGACGTAAGCATATTGACTTAAAACAGAATGCAAGATTTTTGTTTGTTTGTATTTATTTGATTTTCTATGCATGATTTTGCCATAGTTCAATTTTATTTTCTGCTGATGATTTATTATTAGATTACCCGTGTAATTTATTCTGAATTCTTATCACAAAAATGGAAGAACTTTATAAAAACGATTTTCATTCACAAGTATTAATAAATATAAAGCACATCTCTTCATATAGAAACGGTTCCCTCAGAAAACTGTCTATCTCATTGAACGGTTTTTAACCGATTATTTTGACATTTTGTTGATAGGCTTAATATTACATCAAGCTGCCTCTTCCAGAAAATTGGGTTGAATCGACATACTCAGGGCCGGGAGTTTTGCTGTGAGTAACATCTATGCTTGGTGTACAAGTGGAGAAATAGGAGAGTTACGAAATATAAAAACACATTGGAAGCTTATATCTCCGAACGTAATAGATAAAAATGCAAGCATTCTTTACTTGTTTTTTTGACAAAAATATGGTACAAAAATAACTTCAATATTTTAATATGTTGAAATTATTTTTCGAAAAATCTTAAAGTACCTGCCAGAACAAGTGTTTTTTTTTTTTCATTTTGCTTAATTTCGCTCGAAATATGAACCACGAAGCATTTCGAAGTGTTTTTATAGTGTGATTGTGATCTTCAATGAAGCGTAAATTCATGCAATTATATGAAAATTCATGGAGTTGTCATTCCATGTCCTCTGTCCACCGTAGAGCTCCATTCAAAGCAAGACATAGTGATGTGTCGTCAATTTTTCTCATCCTCTGGCTGTATCGAGCTCAGGAGTTGATCAATTTTTCTTCCTGTACGCGAAAAAATTGCGACTTTCCGGCGGGGATAAGTTTTGTTCAAATCCAAATGTATGGTGTCTCTGACAGATTGCTGAAAGGAATTACGACGTGTAATAGGGCATGAATGGTGGTATCCACCCCCTCCCCTCCCCAAGATGCAAAATTTAGAATATTTTATAAAATTACTAAAATAACCATATCTTGATCTTTTAAATTTTCAAAATTTTGCTGTTGAGAAATACCCGGACCCCCCCCCCCCCCCCCTTCTGCTTCCTTCTACAATTTGCATGTTGATATTGTCCATTTATGCGGTACTCAATTTTCCTTATCAAGCGCCCTTTTCAAAGCAATTATACGTTGTTTTAGTTACATTACATTAAACAAATTGGGACAAAATTGTAAGATATTGTAAATTACTCTGTTAGTCTATTAATATTAATATATATTTTTGCTCTATTTCTGCTAATATATACTTTTTGTTACCCTTTGAATCCTTAGTGCAATGCAAACTATTTTACTTTCCTTATATACATAATGTATAAGGGAAGTATTGTGACGGGGTCGAAAATTCGAATTCGAGTTTTCGACGGGAGAGCACGTTTCAAGCATCCCTGATCACGAATCAAACATTTTCGAAGTTATGTCTCTGTGTGTGTGTGTATGTATGTGTATGTGTGAAAGTGTGTGTGTGTGTGTGTGTGTGTGTCAGTGAGTCTGTGGAGACGATAACTGACGAACGAATGGACCGATTCGAACAAAATGCGATACAAAAATCACAATCCGTAAACACTGGAAGCCTATTGGTTTTATACGCAATCGAATGTTCAGAAACCACCTAAATTTTCGAATGAAATTTTGAAAAAATCGTCAAAAAATCAAAACCGCTAATAAAGTTACGCAAATAGACATTTCTTATGTAATTTTTCATTAGAAAACGATTGACGCAAATTTTAGAACGCTAACATGAACCGCTCTCGAGATATTGCACATTTTTCAAAAAAATTATCAAAAAGTTATATAAAATAAAAAAAAAATATTTCCTATTGAGAAACATGTTTACTTTTCATGTGTAATACCATGCGATAAATTGGGTAACATCATTCTCGTGGATCTAGCTCGTTCCATTCATGAAAAAATATACTTTGAGTAATACTTTTGTATTTGAACGCCAATAGTCATTTATCTGCTGTAAGAATAACTTATTTCTCCGTCCATAACGTTTGGCGAGATTTTGGCGACGAATTTGGCTGAATGTCGCCAACTTGGCGATATTAATTGTTGCCAAATTAACAAAAAACTCGCCAAATTGATAGAAATGACGCTAAATCATTGAAAATGACGACTAATTGAAGAAAATTCAATATCTTGGAAAGAATATAAGTATCTACTATAAGAATAACGTTTTTTTAAAAGTAGTAAATTCATTGCATTATATAAGGAAAGTCATGTGTTGCCCACATCAGATTTTTTTCCTCAGCAAGCAATACTAATTCCATTAGTTTTGAAATTATCATGCTCACCAAAAGAAATAATACTATCAATGCTAATAAATGCACTAAAAGATGCCAAATGTGTAATTGTGCTAAATGTGCATGTGTGCCAAATGTGTTTGTGTGCCACATGTATGTGTGTGACACAAATATGTCCACATACATGTATAATGAACCCATTTTCTCTGCTATACACATTTAAATATATTTTTCCAATAAATTTTTAATTTATTCACTCCTTTATTGTACTTTTAACTACTAATATCTACTAACTATTGAGCATTTATTTGTGATTTTACTTCTATACCCCTTTATCCAGATATATCAAACTTCCAATTATCAAGTTTTGAGTTCTGAATTACTGGGAGTATTATAAATTTTCTGTAATGACATTATATTATCCTCTCGGGTTGGAGAACAATCATCTCTCTCGAAATATCTCAAGCTACCAGGATTAATAATAAATAGTTTAATAAAGTAAAATTAGAAAAGGTAATAAAGATGCCCTATAAAAAAAAGAAAACTTACGTTTCATCTCCAAGTGCTTTTGAAGAAAATCACTTCAAATCCAATCCAGCCTAATCAAATTTGGAAAGCCAGTAAGATAATATATTTTGCTATTTCTTAATAACTATACCCTACATCTTTTCAACGATATCGGCTATCAATAATAAATTCGGTTAATTCTGATTTCTGAGTTTAGTTTGAGTTTGGAATTAATTTATGACTTTCGCGTATTATTGTAAGAAAAGTATTGTTTCAATGAAATATTCGAATTCGAGGTTTATAGGAATAAATACGATTTCAAGTCACGTGAACTCACTTTGAACACTTTTCGAAAGATGCATATGCGGAATGACGCGATATCTCACGATCAAATGAAGCGTTTCATAAATAATTTGGTACGATTATTATAATCAGTGAATACTGGAACCCTAGTGTGTGTGTGTGTGTTTCTTGTATCTCATAAACAAATGAAGAGTTTCAAAAATAACTTGGTATGACTATTGTAATCTGTGGGACAGATTTAAAAATAATAAAAACTTAAAGTTAAAATTGACATTATTATACTACAACGTTGTGTTCGCAATAATCCTCCAATTATTTAACTTTCGCGCGAGTTCTATCGAATGCAATAAATATGTACATAAGACTGTCTCACCAAAGTGTAAGATCTCTTTCTGGTCTCACATAATCAATGAATAATGGGAACCTAATCTGGGCACGATAACTGATGAACAAATACTCCTCCCGCTACCAGATATTTGAGCTCATATATAATTTCTTTCTTTAATTAAAATTCACAGAACAGTAAGTATTTTGCTACATGACACGTTGATATAGAGATAAAAAGATAGCTTCAATGAATGGTGTAAAAATTCTGATTTGGTAATTACAAAGTCTGACAAGAGTGGTCAAATTGTTGTTTTGAGATGGCAAAGCGTCAAGGAAGACAAGGGAGACAACAACTATAATTTACGATCATGTAACTTCTATTTCAATTATATATATTATCCGAAATAAATGTATAAAATACTTTCTGTATAAATAAACAAAATATTTTCACTCCGTCTGACGCAGAGATCAATGTCGGCGTCTTTGTGTATCTTCTAAATGTCAGTCCGGATTTTCAGGAGTGGTGAATCTCTCTCCTCGTCTATCTACGTAAAAAGGCATTCCATTGGAAATGGAACCAAAAGAAAATGCGTGCGCAACTACTACCTGGACAACGGCAGTTCTTTGATAGACATGTCTAAACTACAAAGAAATGATTGTATTTCTTTTTTTTCTCGCAAATATAGTGCTTGTTATCTGAGTCATCTGCGGAGTAATTTAAAAAGTTAATAGGAAATTTGATATAGAAAATCGCAGAATTGTAGGGGTTTTCATATATTTTTCGGGCTTCGTTAGAAATTTATATTTTTCAAAAGTATGAGATATCTTCTCAAATATACAGATATTTTAATTTAGTCGAGTTCACCTTACATTCTTTGATTTTTATTTACTATTTGCTTCAATTTTTTAACACTTTACAACAAAGTTGAAAAGTGTTTATGACTTTGTTCATTCTGTCTGTCTGTCTGTCTGTCTGTCTGTCTGTCTGTCTGTCTGTCTGTCTGTCTGTCTGTCTGTCTGTCTGTCTGTCTGTCTGTTAGCACGATAACTGCCGTAAAAATGACTTAATCAAAATGAAATTTTAGTATGTTGTTCAGACGGTCTGTAGGACCTATGGGAATATAAATGAATAATATCACACAATTAGTTTTGGATTGAACCCGGGTTGAAAAAATGAAATACATTGAGCCCTATGGGACCTAATTTTTCTAACATTTTTTAAGCGGATTTAAAATTCACAAATTGCTTCGAAAATTTTAGGTAATAGTCAAATTGTTCCATAAAATATATAAAAAAAAATTCAGCCAAATATATTCAGTAGTTTTTTAAATAAAAATTAAAATAATAATTACACATCTTATATGAAACGATCACGTCACCATGATATGAAACGATCACATGACCCACTTCAAAATGAGATATGGCATCCATCTTGTTTCAAATTCGTGATTTTTTAAAGTTCTTTTTAATTCATATTGAGTGTTGTATCCATCCTAAAACTACTTTATTTCTGCTTAAATTCTGTGCATCTACATACTAAAACAACACAATGACAATATATTTGAGTTTAAATTCTCATTCAAATTTGATTATTTCTACAATTAAGCCTATTTTTCACCTATGTAAAATGTAAACAGCAAAATATGTAGAATGAGTTGTATTAGAATTACTGTATTTCTTTAACACAAAATAATTCAGTCCATGGAGTCTGCATGGCTGATATGAATGAAATATTAATTCATTTTATAAACAGAAGGACGATATTTTTCGATGAAGTTTTAAGCATAAAGTTTATGAATTGTAGCTCCATGGTCTTAATTTTTAAATAAAATAAATTATTATAGTATTGTGATGAATGAAATGGAGAAAGTTATGAATGAAATCCTGCTTTTATAGAGAGATCCAGGCGTGTTATTTTTTCTATGACGTCATTTGAATTAATTTCAGTTGTTTTCGATGAAGTTTTCAAATATAATAAATTATCGTAGTATTATGATAGATTTAAAAATATTACCGTGGAATGTATTGCATTTTAGAGATATTTAAACCACGCAATTTATATTTCAATGCCGTCTTTTGAATGAAGTTCATTTTATCCAATGAAGGTCTAAGTTTTCAAATATAATAAATCAATGTAGTATCGTGATAAGTTTTAAAATATTACCGAGGAATGTATTGCATTTTCGACTTTTTTAAATAAAATTGCATTGAAGTTGGAAAGTCTTTCATAATCAATGCTTTAAGCATGATTGATCTTTCTTGTTTAATATAAATTAGAAGCGGCATAGCTATAGCACAGAAATTTACGATTCTGTGTATTAAGAGCAAGGAAAAAATTCTTATGGAAATCGAATCAATTATGAATGTAATATGCAAATATCAAATTTTAAACCGTTTGGAATTTTTCTATGTGAATCAGAAATTAAAATTTTAACAAGTGAAAAAGTAAAATTTGGTAAGTGGTCTATTTATTACATGTTTTCTTGATTTTTATATTCTAATTAAAATGGAGTTTCCTGTGTATTGTGTTTTCTCGCATACAAAGTTTTTTAATCAGTTCAATGGAGAAGCAAAACTGGGGTTCCATGGCTAAATATCATAAATTTATTTTCATTGTAATTCAGTCAATACAATAAACTTACAGAATAAACAGTAGGTTATCGGATTTAATAATGAAAATTTAAAGTAGGAATAAATATTGATTCAAATGACGTAAGAACTTTAGATTAACATCAAAATTTATAATTCGATGAGAAGATTATTACTATGGTGGATATCTTTCGAACTTACTATGAATATCTATGCGATTAAAATAGTTGTATTTCTATCCGAAGCGCTTGACAAAACATTGACGACGAATTTGAGAAATTTTTAATGTTGCCAAATTAATAAAAACGGCGCTAAATTAACAAAAATGCTGCATATACTTATGTTTTAAGTATACTTATGTTTTGATTGTAATGAAATTATGAAAAACCCACAAGTAGGATATTGATTAATTTTTAATTTTAGGAGCGGATCATAATTCAAACAAATTAATACGGATGGTACATTAATTATGCTTCAATAGGGTCTCACTACTTATCTCATTTGGCGATAAATTTGGCAACTTTTTAAAATGAAGCAAAATTGACAAGAGAACGCGCCAATTTGACAAAAATATTGCCAAACTAACGAAAATCCAACGGCTCATGAAATCTACACTACTAATAAAGTTTAATGTCTTTGATTACTATAAATCGTTAATATAAGTCGTTAATATTACTAAAAGTCATTAATAATGCACTCTTTCATTTAAAATAACTGTTTATTAACTTATTAAAGCCAAAACGATTTAGCATTTCTAATTGATTTCGAGATGACTTTAAGACGGGAAATTAGTTATATTCGTCATAAAGCATGCAGAAGTGTGTAGAGTGACACTGAAATTGCTGATGGATCTATTGAAAAAAACGCCCTGAAAAATGAAGCTGATAAACTTCAACAGGACGAAGAAAGTATTGAAAACAATCTCAATCAAAGAAGAAATGGCCATAGAATCATTTAAATTGTTATTTTCAGAGTCCTACTGTCAAATTTTTCACAGATGCCTAGGTCACAAATGCTTTGCACGGGTACAGCTATAGCGTTTCAGAAACTAGTTATGCAACTATAATGTGAAAAACTACAACTAAATGCAATTTTTAGTAATTCCCACGGTTAGAACTCGAATTATTCCAATTTAATATCTTTATAGCATCATTCCCTACGTAGAGCAATGGCAGTTCCCAAAACTCTGGTTAGTATATGAAGAATTACTAATTTGAGCTATGTAACGGACTTTAATGGCATATAAATAGGTTTTACTGACACAGATAAGTCAAATGCATCCATCGGCGATACTGTGATGTTTTCAACTGCTCGCAGATCAATATACTCACTGAAGACACTTGTACTGAACGAACGACAAAACACAGATGTCATGCAAAAAACAAACTAAACGTCTTCTACAATTCTCAATAAGTAAATATCCGTCGTAAACTTGAATTTGAATTTTCGATACTGTTGTAATATTTTTCTTAAACGCATACTACATATATTGCAGAGAAAATAATACAAAACAATTCCCAAAGTTGCAGATTTTGAGATAACAGAAGTCCTTAAATTAATATTTTCGGTTATTAAAGAAATATAAAATGATGCATTTGTACGCTGCATCTATTCCGAATGCACTGATGCTTTCAGAAATGCTTTTCAAACAGTACAGACGAAGATGCTTCGCCTAAAGTTTGAATGCCCTTCAATGGATTTTCTTCAATAATGTGTTTCCTTTTCAGCTTCAAAATAGTCTGCATACACTAGGGCAGTAATGACTATAAGAAATCGTGACTTTCCGCGGTTTCGAAGACTGGATAGACATCCGTCAGAACTATCACTGTAAACGTCACGCACGAAACTTCAGAATATGGAATCCATAGATGTTTGAAGAGACTGGAGAAAAACTATTCGAAATATCTTGTTCTCGTAATAATAGAATATATCTATGACTCTATTTGATATGAATTTATATAAAACTAACTGTTAAGCCCGGGAGATGCAGTATTGTTCGGACCAAATCATCACTCAAAACTTCACCAGATGGTCATATCTGTTGCCCGTAAGTTTCAATGTTTTGCAAGTGATTAACTAATGTTTATTTGTCATACATCAAGAAACGGTAGATCCCCTCTAATCCGTCATCATTTATACCTCACCCTTGCTGGACGTCCAAATTTAAGTACGCAGTCTGAACAGACTAAAGGTGCCTTCCCACTCACCGCATCGCAACGATAGACGGTTCACGGCAACGCTCGAGGTACACGCAAGTATTTGCCGAGCTGTAAACCCCTTTACACTGTCGGTCGACGGCGAAGAAATGTAGCCAATCAGATGAAAGCGCAAAAATTTCTCCTAGTTCAGCGGCCGTGTTTATAAACCATCTCTTCCAAAGCGATTTTATATACATGAAATATTATATAATAAAAATTAAGACATTATTACTAATATAATCTCTTTAGTCTGTTCTGATTTAAATTTATATTTACCAGTGGCTCGTTAGTTTACAGCATTGGCGCGTTTCAGAAAATTCGCCTTTCTGTGAATTTAAACAAGAGCGTACGCGAGTTTGCTCTGGTGATATATACATATTTAATCAGTTTTCTAAAATAAACTAATTAAAGTAATTCTATCATAAAACACAAAAGATCCAATTTAAATTGTTTTAGAATATTTACTACATTAAAGCAATGTCCACGTTTTAACGAATACAATTATGTTGTCTTTCTCGAATCGTTTAAAAAAAACACCCGACAGAATTTTGAAAATTAATTTAGAGTTGCGTTGCAGTGAGTGGGAAGGCACCTTAACAATAACAAGACCACGAAGTTTTGCACGCATGTAGCTACCTAGTTGATTTTTTTCAAGACAGGGCCCTTTTATTAACTTCTATGTAGTTTGAGAGTTATTCTACTTTTTATGCACTTCTGAAGTGAAAACTTTTTTCAGCATGTGCGACTTTCTCTGTCTAGTATACCGCAAAGACTATAGCATATACAAAAATATGAAATTTGGTACATTTGTAAATAAAAGACAGAGGAACATATTGAAATAAATCGTTTTTCGATTTAAACTTTAGTTTTGCTTGAAACAGCCCGCTGAGCGATCTTAGCGACGAGTAGGAGACGAAGCCTCCAAACTCGCGAAGCGAATTGTTGGGGTTGGCGAACCTGGCGAGCAGGGGACAGAACCCCTAATTAATATAAATTTATATAATATATTCATTATGTAATATATTTGTAAATATATGTCATACATTTGCTAATCCATATATTTCATTCGCCAGTCAACTCCTCAATCTCCGACCCCTGATGGATTAGCGGGGTTCTACTTAAATGCATGTTTTACATCATCACACTTTGTAAGCGGAAGCGAAAATACTATAGTGCGTCTTAAAGTTAATGGCCTCTTATGTAACACGTGATGCTTATATTTCATAATTTGAATTCATGATTCAGCAAATTGTTCACAATATTCTTATTCGAACCGCTTTCCTTAATTTTAATCACACCGATAATTTATTTTATAATAAAAGTTCTGTAACATATTTGAATATCTATAGCTTTCATTTATTACCTTTTGATTCGGTTAGGTCCGGTTTTTCTCAGTGAAAAGCAGAAATTTTGACTGCAAACTAATAAATTAGTTTGAAACTGTAGATAATTAAGTAACCTGAGAACTCAAACTTTATAATTAATATCTTAATTACTTCGCTTTCCTAAATATACGAGTATCAAAATGCATTCCAAAATTACGCTTCAAATTTTACAAATTATGTTTCGTCTTAACATCTAACTTTTCAAAAGAAAACACATTTATCGTAGGAGAGAAATACCATTATAAATTCATTATCTTTAGCGCAATTTTTATTACTTTCCCTACATAGTCCTTTTGAGTATCAAAACGACCCAAAGTCAAGTCAAACAGGTGAAGTATTTCATTCTGAAGCCTCATCTGGAAGCTTGCTGCAATAAAAGAAATCTGATGTAGGCAGCACATGACTTTCCTTACATAATGCAATGAATTTACTATTTTTACAGCAAAAAAAAGGTTATTCTTATAGTAGATACTTATATTCATTCCAAGATATTGAATTTTCGTCAATTAGTCGTCATTTTCATTGATTTAGAGTCATTTTTATCCATTTGGCGAGATTTTCGTTAATTTGGCAGTATTTAAAAAAGTCACCAAGTTGGCAACATTCCACCAGCTTTCGTCACAAAAATCTCACCAAACGTTATGGGCGGAGAAATAAGTTATTCTTATAGTAGATAAATAACTATTAGCGTACAAATACAAAATTATTACTCAAAGTATCTTTTCTCATGAATGGAACGAGCTAAATCCACGAGAATAATGTCAACCAATTTCTCGCGTGATATTACATATGAAAAGTGAACATGTTTCTCAACAGTTAATGTATTTTTTTCAAGTTATGGGATTTTTTGATAAATTTATTTGAAAAATGTGCAATATCTCGAGAACGGTTCATGCTAGCGTTCTAAAATTTATGTCAATCGTTTTCTAAGGAAAAATTACATAAGAAATGTCTATTTGCGTAACTTTATTAAAGGTTTTGATTTTTTGATGAATTTTTCAAAATTTCACTCGAAAATTTAGAGGGGTTCTAAACATTCGATTCGTTTGAAAACAATAGGCTTCCAGTACTCATGGATTGTGATTTTTGTAACAAATTTCATTTGAATCGCTTCATTCACTCTTGAGTTATCATCTCCACACACACACACACACAGACATCACCTCAAAAATGTTTGATTCGTGATCAGGGATGCTTGAAACGTGCTCTCCCGTTGAAAACTCGAATTCGAATTTTCGACCCCCGTCACAATACTTTCCTTATACATTATGTGTATAAGGAAAGTAATTACTTAAATGTAAAAAATTGTCAAATTAAAAGACAAAGAAGCCACCAGTAATGAATCCTGATCTATAGAAAGCAGATCATGCAAAAATGCATCTTTCATACAATGCCTCCACAATACTTATGTGGCATTCACGATATACTCTGTGTGGCATTCATGATAAAAAAAATCTGATGTGAGCAGCACATGACTTTCCTTATATAATGCAATGTATTTACTACTTTTACGGTGAAAACAAAATAGGTTATTCTTATAGTATATACTTATATTTTTTCCAAGATATTGAATTTTCGTCAAATAGTCGTTATTTTCATTGATTTAGCGTCGGTTTCTTTTATTTGGCGAGATTTTCTTTGATTTGGTAACATTTTAAAAGTCGCCAAGTTGGCGATATTCCACCAAATTCGTCGCCAAACTCTCGCCAAGCATTATGGACGGAGATATAATTTATTCTTATAGCATATGCATGACTATTGGGGTTCAAATACAAAAGTATTACTCAAAGTATCTTTTTTCATGAATGGAACGAGCTAAATCTACGAGAATGATGTCACCCAATTTATCGCATGGTATTACATATGAAAAGTGCACATGTTTCTCAACAGTTAATGCATTTTTTTTAAGTTATGGGATTTTTTGATAAATTTATTTGAAAAATGTGCAATATCTCGAGAACGGTTCATGCTAGCGTTCTAAAGTTTATGTTAATTGTTTTATAAGGAAAAATTACATAAGAAATGTCTATTTGCGTAACTTTATTAAAGGTTTTGATTTTTTGATGAATTTTTCAAAATTTTACTCGAAAATTTAGAGGGGTTCTAAACATTCGATTGCGTTTAAAAACAATAGGCTTCCAGTACTCACGGATTGAGAAATTGTCTTATATGGTCTGATTTAAAAAGTTCATATGTTGTCCGTAATTTTTTCTTGTTTAGAATAACATTTTTACATTTATTTGCATCCGGCCACACATCTTGCTACCATAAGCCTTCGGGTTGGTCGTGTGGTCTGGGTTTTCAACATTTATTTGCATAGAATCTCAAATTATATTTTCAAAACTTCAATTTACTTGAAGTTATGCATGCTGTACTGTTTATTTTCAAAGCCAAACTGAAAAATAAGCATTGTCTGTAACAAACATAATTTATGTATGGGTATAAATGAATTTATCAATAGTTAGTTATTAGATTTAAATGTATATGTATTCAGCCTTGGTGTGAATGGTAATCCCTATTGTATTTCCCAAAGATAAAAATTGCATTTCCATTAAATGTCTGATGTTTCTTTTTAATATTTCCTGTCTGAATTGGAATGCTTCCATGGACTTGCTTCTATGTTTAGTTGGTACCTTCTAGAAAGGACCTTTTTCAAATTTCAATATAGCATTCTAAAGTATCTTGCCATTGTATGCTGTGATAATTTCTCCTGAATTAACTTTTATTGAGTTCGCTCTTTTGAGCAAGACATTTTGTATCACACATATTTTATATATTAAAAGTTTAACATATTTAAAATTGTTCTTGCAAAAGTCTCTCTTATTCCACGAAATGTTAATTTTTTTATGAATGATTCTAATGATAACACTAGTAAAATAAATCTTTGAAAATAGGATAGGATAATTTCTATGTTATTAATAAACTGGATAACAATATAAAATACAGCAAAAAAAAAAGAGCATACGTATATTTATTTACCTTGCATTTTATATTGTGTTCTAGTTTATTATATTGATTGTGCGGAAAGTCTTATTCTTTACTTAATTTCTATGTTATATAGGAAATAAAATGAAATGTGTCTTCACAAATTAATAACTAATATCAAAAATAAGTGATCAAAATTCTCTTTCAAATTTCAACACACTACAATTGTTTTAAAAATAACTTTATTTACCTATATAAGTGAATAAATGACGTTGTCTTATCAGTAGCGAATACTGTCGTTGAATTTGGTATGGCACTACTATACCAAATGTATCGACAAAAACCCTTCTCTAGGTTAAAATATATAACACAATAGCAGTAACATTATTATCATTACTATTATTGTCATTATATCCCTTGAGTATTGTGGTGTAATTGGGAACACAGGGATTGGAATGTAATATGCACTTTTGAATGACCTGCTTTCTGGACTAGAATTCACCACTGTACCGTATGTTAAATATTTTTGTTGGAATTTGATCAACTTTGCTCCCTAGACAATTTGTAAAATTGTTGCGTATATACTTTCAGCTCGGTTTTTATGTCATAAAATAAATGAATTTTTTTTTTTTTTGCTGTCAAGTTTGGTAAGTGTTATACATTAAAATGCTTTAATGGATATATAACAAATGTGAAGTGATTTTTGAAGTACTTTGTTTTCTGTTATATACACCAGATATTTGCCCCAATATTTTATCTTTTAATTGATGTACAACGGTATTGATGTAGCAATAGCTTGATTTATTTATACCATGTACTTCAATAGTTTGAACAATGAACAATGATTGTTCGCCTAAACACAATATTATAAAACAACATAAAAATTTGATTTTGTTTATAGCAGTACTTGCGCAAAGATGATTTATAACTGGTAATAAATAGTTCATAATATTGGTTAAACGAAACTCTTCTTTTCGTTTTACAAATTTGCATTCTACTGACTTCCCCCTGGATGTCAAGCTCATGTTTTAATACTATACAGTAAAATCTGATTAATTTGAATAATTATATTTGAATGTTAAAACAAATCAAACTTTTTCATGGCAGCAAAAGGATAGTTTATTTTACTGATAAGGTAACACAAGTTTTGGGGATCTTGTTTGTGACCACTGCCGTTTGAAAATTCACTTCAGTGACATTACGATTATAACCAGATTGACCAAAAACTTTCCCTGGTTACCTTCATTATGTGGTCACATGATATGCAGAAGCAGTCGCATATCAAATGTGGCCTTAATAATAATTAGAATATTATTTTCTTTATTTATGATTAGGCATAACTTGCCGGATAGTCTACAAATCACATATGCTTTTATCCTTAAAGTAAAAGCTTCTTTACAATTACAGCATATAACAAATAGTATCAGTATCAACCGGTTTCGGAAACAAGAAACATCTAATTTTTCAGGATAAAAAGACATAGCAATTACACCAAGAGCAAGAAGGTTTTTATGTCTGTCTCTTTGCTTTTCTCGACATGGATGCTTTGTTTTTTTTATTTTAAAGAAGGAGCTTGTTCCAAACTGGTTGATACCATCACAAATTTTTTACATATTGTAATTTTAGTGACAGTTTTACTTTACAGTTTTACTATAGCATATTGTTTTAATTTAAATAATTTCTTAATTTATATACATTTCTATTAGTTTTATCACCACCAAAAATGGATATTTATTTAAAATTACATTGAACTCACAATTTTTAAATAATTTTTTCATATTTTGTTATTTGGAAACATTTTAAAATGCGATATATAAGAATTTAGTTCATAGTATTTTATCGTGAAGTTTTTTTATACATGAGTTCGCTTCAAATGAAGTTTGATTACACAATGTACAGGGTACAAAATTTTCATTTGTAAATGAGAAGTAGACGTTTTCATCTGAATAGCAAAAAAATCTACATATGGGTTTATTTCTTCAATGTATAAGAAATGACAAACGTTATGCAATGCTATATATATGGTACTGATAAGTAAAAGAATCTTTTGGCGAGTAAATTCTGAGCTAAAATTTCTAATCCTGCTATGTATAGAATTTTCAGAATTTTTTTCTATGAATATAAATGTTTGTCATAGAAATGCCGCAATATAGCAATATTTAACTGTAAACAGAATTATTTATACAGAGTGGATACTGTATATATATACATTTCAATGTACTGTTGCTCATTTTAGACAAAAGACAAAGACAAAAGACACACAAGACAAAACACAGAGATTAAAATCACCACCTCCGTCATGTATCGCTGAACTGATTGATATCGTTGAAATTTGTTTTATGCTGTATTTTTAATGAGATTTTACTTTAAAGCAATTTTTGTAGCATTCTGATGTAATTTAAATATTTTTCCTTATTTATATACATTTGTGAGTTTTATTGGCTTCAAATAAGGATATTTATTTGAAATTACATGTAATTTGCAGTTTTCAAATAATTTTATATTTATATTTTGCTATTTATAACCATTTAAAAATGCATTATCCATGAATTCAATTCGAAGTAATTTTTGGTTAAGTTTTCTTATAAATTTAGATAACCGAAGTTTTCTTATATATGAGCTCACTTAAAATGGAGCCTCTAATCACAAAATGTATATAGAATATTCATAAAGACTTTGAATTTAGGTCATTATAACCCTAGTTCCGTATAATCAGTTTATATTGCATCATAATTTCAAGGCATTATAGAATATTCATAGACTTTGAATTTAGTACATTATAAACAAGTGGTCATTATAACCCTAGTTCAGTATAACTAGTTTACACTATATCATAATTTCAAGGCATTTTCGGAAACATTACTAAAGTATAGTGATAAATACTTCACAAACTTTTGCTTTATTTTATACTAGTGAAACCACAGGTATTCTGCTTAATAAGTAATTTAAAAAATCAGTTTATTTATTGTGAATGCCCTGTATAATCATTACAGTGGAATCGAATTTATTACGGTTCATTTCTGAAAATTGTAAAGTGCAAAACCCTTCTTCTTTGAATAAAATCTGGTACAGATGTCATATTATCCCATTTTCATTTTTGCCGATTATTTGGAGGGATTCTGGCAATCCCTACTTTGAATTAGAGAACATTCCATTCTGACAACTATTTCCGCATCGTGCAACATCATAATTAGTGATTGCAATACCGGACCAAAAATACAATACCGGTATTTGGTATTTTTTAAACGTTATACCAGAATGCTGGTATTAATACCAGTATTAGGAATTTTTCAAAAAAAGTACAAAAATACAGTTGTTTCTTTGCTATATTTATTAGTTTTAAACAAAAAATGCATAAACTATAAAAATATAAACAATTTTGTTATGTACAAATATAAAATAAAGGAACAAATGTTATAATCAAATATTATTTATAAGAGCAGTAAAATAATAATTTATAACATTAGTAACAGAAAATATTTACAGTATTATAATATATTAAAGGAACAAAATATATATTATTATTATTAATAACAGTAAATATCACATAAAAATCTTGTTGTGTAGTCTATTATATAATATTTATTAATAAAAATAACTAATTTATTAACTGCATATATTTGAAATGTGATCGTAAAAAACATAATGCATCTATTGAACTGTTATTGAGCCTGGAACGTATTTTTGTGCACAAATTACCTGCAGTTGAAAATGTTCTTTCTGCATCCAAGCTGGTTGGTGGTACTGTTAATAATAAGCGATATACTTTCTCTAAATATTCGCCTCGAAGTCCTTCACCTTCTAATAACTCGGTCTGTCATCTGACGGTTTTGGATAAATCTATTCCTTGTATTACTTTTGTATCATTGTTTGTGGCAATTTTTTTATTTATAGCTAATTGTAATTTCTTCTCCAGAGACAATTCTTTTCGGATATTAAGATCAATATCATCTTCAACGAATTCCTCTGGATAGGTTTGTGTTTACTTTTCATAAATGTTTTCGTGGAAATTTACGACGAACTTAATTAAATTTGACTTTGTTAGCTTCTTTTCTTCATTTTCATTTTTAAAGTCGTTATAATTATGTAAATAGTACCTTAAAATATTTTCTAGTTCACTGTCACCACGGGAATTCCGAAGTCGCAACGGATTCCCGCCCGACACGGCTGACCGAGAAAGTCTAACTTTCTCAGAGAAATTTCAATAACCCAGGTTCTAAACACACCTCCCGTCAATTGGAAGAATTCCAATTGATGACATGCGAAAAACCCAACCAAAATCCAAAATAAACAGAAAAACACTTTTACCTTTAAGAACTCATCCAAAGCTGAAAAACATAAGTCTACACAATTTCTACACAAATAAAAACACAATTTAAATTTAAATCCAATATTTATTAATTATTCAAGAAGTGGAGTCAGCACATCAAATACAATTTCTGAATTAAAACCACTGGACCTCTTCTACCAAGAATCATCGGCTCTTTGCCGGAATTTAAATATCAAATCAATAAATCATTAATACATATTATTACACATATCAATCAATTAACTATGGTATGGTCATGAAGAGAAGGTCACACTCGAGGAACGCTTAAGGCTTAATTTAAATTACTTTAGGTGCATTAATTCTTAAATTAAGGATGGAAGTTGAAGTTAAACAATATATAATATAATTAATAAAGGCAGCTGAAATCAAAGGCGAATGTGGTGAGGTGAATTTTACACATAAATGCAATAAAACTTAAACACATAAATACATTAAAGATACTCACCAAATAGTTCCACCAGGCTCAAGCGCGTTAACGTATAGTGGGGTCCGATTGGACCAAAGTACATTGCGTTATGTTAAGATAATTAATCACTCCCTTTTTGTGGCCAACTAACACTTTATTTATGGAACACATGAAAATCTCAATTTTAAACATTAATATACAAAATACACAATTACAAAGAGTTCCCAAATTACCTAACTTGACCTCGGGGTGCACAGTTTATTTTGCATTAATTTGCATATTTATAAAATCCAAATTTGTAATTAATTACTTTTTGTTAAGAACGCAATATGTATATTCAATTTTGCTAAAACTCCCATTTATCATAACCCTGCCCTTACACTATTGGATTACATCAGTTACTTAAACATTCATGTACACATTTTAAAATCAATATATATATTCCATACCTTCATACATAGGACTCTCACTGAGTGCTGTAGCTGACCTCTGCACGTAGGAAAGGGTGGCACAATTAATTGAATGTTTATTAGTTCATTTATACCGATGGTTCGTGGAAAACACTACCAGTCCGGGAAACACTAGGTTGCATATCATCAGGTCATAAGTTATTGAAAAGTATTATTTTGGAGATGGGCACACTGTCCACTTTCCTTCTCCTCCTCTTAATATCTGCCTCAGTCCCAGCGGCTCTTGAGTGAGCATGCGTACAGGCTTTGCCAAATATATACGTTTTCGTAGAGGCTTGTCTGCTGCTTAGGATCCCGGAATTGCGGCTCCGCAAACAGTCCTTACACGCAGTGTTACAGTTACCACGGCTTAATGCAGCTAAAGGAGCAAGGTCCTACACCGCGCCGTTTTAGTGGTAGAGCTGTGTTGCACTGCAACTAACAAAAACAAATGACGATGGGCATACTGCTCACTTTCCTTCTCCTCCTCTTAATGCGGCTTAGACCCAGCGGCTCTTGAGTGAGCATGCGTACAGGTCCTTGCCTAAAGAGTGGAGATCAGATACTTTATTTGTAGAGATTGACTGCTGCTTAGGAGCCCTGGATTGATGCTCCGCAATATTCCGTGCACACAGTATTTACGTAACCACGGCTTAAATGCAGCTACAGGAGCAAAGGTCCTATGCTGCGCCGTTTTGGTGGTAGAGCTGTGCGTACTGCAACCAATTGAAACATGACGACCTTCTTCCATTTACTGGTCGAACTGCCCGAAGAAAATGCGCCCTCGCGCTGAGTTAGGCTCGGCTCGTCTTGGCTACGAGTCGGCATCTATACCGGACTCACTACGTCGGCTCCTCGGCAAAGACATTTGCCGCCCGAGATAGGAACCGCGGATGCCGGGTCAGAGATGCATCAAAAACACATGCCGGATCGGGCTACACCGAAATACAAGTGCCCCGCACTTGGAGTGCTCTCTACTCGAGCTCAGAAAAGCAACTGACGATTTTTACATTTCTTAAAACTTTCAGAATTTTACAAACAAGGGGAACGACAAAGACAGGGAGGAAGTCCCCCCAACTCTCATTCGCTGTTCCCAAACGCTATAAAAAGAGGAGGTCCAAAAATGCCTCACACCATTGGTCTAGAAGCGACGCTAATTTTTTATGCGTTCCACTAAAAAACAAGAACCAGAGGGCATCCAAAACCAGGGTGGTCCAAAATACCGGACACCGACGCGCGCCACACCTGACAGGGCTATAAATTTTCAAAGATTTGTAGCTCAACTTTGACATTTTGCTGCAATTAAATCTCTGAATATTTACAATCCATGTCAGTGCGCACACAACCCAACGGCGCCAAAAAAATCCCAATTCCGTCTGTGCAAAGGCCTAGCTATAAACATAAATCACAAAACATAGTATACATTTCAATATATTTACAATATACATTCCCGTTTTTCCCAGGGTTACGTATCAAGATATGTGATTACAGTATCACATATTTACACCCCCCTGAACAGAAAAGAAGTCAAGCTAGGTTTACAAAATATTACATAGTACACTTTACATCATCATTATTTGTTTACAAATTTTTCATCACTTTTTCTCAACAGTTCACAATTTTTTTGTTTACAGTACGCATCATATACATTTACACACAACAAGTCTATCTGATCTACATTTGTATAATTTCACAATTTTACTTTACACATTTTAATTTACAACGCAATACGACCACAACAAAACAACTGTCAGTCCAGCCGTTTCCCCCACTGTTTATCTCAAAACATGTGTTCGAAGCCATGGCAACGGCGAAACTAGTTTTTCCCCGAACTGCGAGTAGAACCGGCAGTCCAGTTGCCCACCCCTTTTTATCTTCGCACACTGCCTTCGATAGAACAAAATGTGCTGGTCATTTTCCTCGCCAGTTCTCTCTCTATTGCAAAGGCACAAAAGCAGGTAAGTATTTTTGCATGTTTTTAGCATGTACTTTAGCAATGTAATCACTGTGTTTTCACACACGTGAGTTATTTGATGTGGAAATGAAATTTGGCTGTCTAATTTTTACAAGTCAACTTCATTCTCTTTGTCATCTGACCATCGTGCTACATTGGCGGGAAATCCAAATCGTCACATACACTGATACTGTGTCACAATAATCCCTGATCTCTCTTTCAAAATGTTATTATTACTTATTTTTAATCTAACTTTACGTCTGTTTTACTGTGATTTGAATTTTTATTTTATGTTTTATTTTTTGCGCATTTTCATGTATTCACGAGTTAACCCAATTTTTTTTTGAATAACATCTATAGATTTACCTAGGACACCTTTTATAATTTTAATGTTTAGTATTTAAATTGAACGACCCGCGTTTTAAATACCTGTATTGGTTCACTACCCTGAATCATGCTTCTAACGCAGCTATATGTTTTATTTATTTATTTATATTTTATTCTTAATTTATCTTTTATTGTCATTCACTTATATTTACATTAAAATCTGTATATTGTTATTCCTCTGTGATTCTCTAATCTTGTACATATTTATTCATTTTTTTTTTACTATGAGTTCATCACTTCGTATTACTGTGTTTGCTCCATGCCTATTTGTGAACATATGCTAAGCTTCCCCCCGCGTTGAAGAGAATGACCTTGAATTTCCGCCTGCATACTTTGTCTCGGAACCAGGTACGCGTTACGGTGGTCTATGTGGTGAGGTGAATTTTACACATAAATGCAATAAAACTTAAACACATAAATACATTAAAGATACTCACCAAATAGTTCCACCAGGCTCAAGCGCGTTAACGTATAGTGGGGTCCGATTGGACCAAAGTACATTGCGTTATGTTAAGATAATTAATCACTCCCTTTTTGTGGCCAACTAACACTTTATTTATGGAACACATGAAAATCTCAATTTTAAACATTAATATACAAAATACACAATTACAAAGAGTTCCCAAATTACCTAACTTGACCTCGGGGTGCACAGTTTATTTTGCATTAATTTGCATATTTATAAAATCCAAATTTGTAATTAATTACTTTTTGTTAAGAACGCAATATGTATATTCAATTTTGCTAAAACTCCCATTTATCATAACCCTGCCCTTACACTATTGGATTACATCAGTTACTTAAACATTCATGTACACATTTTAAAATCAATATATATATTCCATACCTTCATACATAGGACTCTCACTGAGTGCTGTAGCTGACCTCTGCACGTAGGAAAGGGTGGCACAATTAATTGAATGTTTATTAGTTCATTTATACCGATGGTTCGTGGAAAACACTACCAGTCCGGGAAACACTAGGTTGCATATCATCAGGTCATAAGTTATTGAAAAGTATTATTTTGGAGATGGGCACACTGTCCACTTTCCTTCTCCTCCTCTTAATATCTGCCTCAGTCCCAGCGGCTCTTGAGTGAGCATGCGTACAGGCTTTGCCAAATATATACGTTTTCGTAGAGGCTTGTCTGCTGCTTAGGATCCCGGAATTGCGGCTCCGCAAACAGTCCTTACACGCAGTGTTACAGTTACCACGGCTTAATGCAGCTAAAGGAGCAAGGTCCTACACCGCGCCGTTTTAGTGGTAGAGCTGTGTTGCACTGCAACTAACAAAAACAAATGACGATGGGCATACTGCTCACTTTCCTTCTCCTCCTCTTAATGCGGCTTAGACCCAGCGGCTCTTGAGTGAGCATGCGTACAGGTCCTTGCCTAAAGAGTGGAGATCAGATACTTTATTTGTAGAGATTGACTGCTGCTTAGGAGCCCTGGATTGATGCTCCGCAATATTCCGTGCACACAGTATTTACGTAACCACGGCTTAAATGCAGCTACAGGAGCAAAGGTCCTATGCTGCGCCGTTTTGGTGGTAGAGCTGTGCGTACTGCAACCAATTGAAACATGACGACCTTCTTCCATTTACTGGTCGAACTGCCCGAAGAAAATGCGCCCTCGCGCTGAGTTAGGCTCGGCTCGTCTTGGCTACGAGTCGGCATCTATACCGGACTCACTACGTCGGCTCCTCGGCAAAGACATTTGCCGCCCGAGATAGGAACCGCGGATGCCGGGTCAGAGATGCATCAAAAACACATGCCGGATCGGGCTACACCGAAATACAAGTGCCCCGCACTTGGAGTGCTCTCTACTCGAGCTCAGAAAAGCAACTGACGATTTTTACATTTCTTAAAACTTTCAGAATTTTACAAACAAGGGGAACGACAAAGACAGGGAGGAAGTCCCCCCAACTCTCATTCGCTGTTCCCAAACGCTATAAAAAGAGGAGGTCCAAAAATGCCTCACACCATTGGTCTAGAAGCGACGCTAATTTTTTATGCGTTCCACTAAAAAACAAGAACCAGAGGGCATCCAAAACCAGGGTGGTCCAAAATACCGGACACCGACGCGCGCCACACCTGACAGGGCTATAAATTTTCAAAGATTTGTAGCTCAACTTTGACATTTTGCTGCAATTAAATCTCTGAATATTTACAATCCATGTCAGTGCGCACACAACCCAACGGCGCCAAAAAAATCCCAATTCCGTCTGTGCAAAGGCCTAGCTATAAACATAAATCACAAAACATAGTATACATTTCAATATATTTACAATATACATTCCCGTTTTTCCCAGGGTTACGTATCAAGATATGTGATTACAGTATCACATATTTACACCCCCCTGAACAGAAAAGAAGTCAAGCTAGGTTTACAAAATATTACATAGTACACTTTACATCATCATTATTTGTTTACAAATTTTTCATCACTTTTTCTCAACAGTTCACAATTTTTTTGTTTACAGTACGCATCATATACATTTACACACAACAAGTCTATCTGATCTACATTTGTATAATTTCACAATTTTACTTTACACATTTTAATTTACAACGCAATACGACCACAACAAAACAACTGTCAGTCCAGCCGTTTCCCCCACTGTTTATCTCAAAACATGTGTTCGAAGCCATGGCAACGGCGAAACTAGTTTTTCCCCGAACTGCGAGTAGAACCGGCAGTCCAGTTGCCCACCCCTTTTTATCTTCGCACACTGCCTTCGATAGAACAAAATGTGCTGGTCATTTTCCTCGCCAGTTCTCTCTCTATTGCAAAGGCACAAAAGCAGGTAAGTATTTTTGCATGTTTTTAGCATGTACTTTAGCAATGTAATCACTGTGTTTTCACACACGTGAGTTATTTGATGTGGAAATGAAATTTGGCTGTCTAATTTTTACAAGTCAACTTCATTCTCTTTGTCATCTGACCATCGTGCTACATTGGCGGGAAATCCAAATCGTCACATACACTGATACTGTGTCACAATAATCCCTGATCTCTCTTTCAAAATGTTATTATTACTTATTTTTAATCTAACTTTACGTCTGTTTTACTGTGATTTGAATTTTTATTTTATGTTTTATTTTTTGCGCATTTTCATGTATTCACGAGTTAACCCAATTTTTTTTTGAATAACATCTATAGATTTACCTAGGACACCTTTTATAATTTTAATGTTTAGTATTTAAATTGAACGACCCGCGTTTTAAATACCTGTATTGGTTCACTACCCTGAATCATGCTTCTAACGCAGCTATATGTTTTATTTATTTATTTATATTTTATTCTTAATTTATCTTTTATTGTCATTCACTTATATTTACATTAAAATCTGTATATTGTTATTCCTCTGTGATTCTCTAATCTTGTACATATTTATTCATTTTTTTTTTACTATGAGTTCATCACTTCGTATTACTGTGTTTGCTCCATGCCTATTTGTGAACATATGCTAAGCTTCCCCCCGCGTTGAAGAGAATGACCTTGAATTTCCGCCTGCATACTTTGTCTCGGAACCAGGTACGCGTTACGGTGGTCTATGTGGTGAGGTGAATTTTACACATAAATGCAATAAAACTTAAACACATAAATACATTAAAGATACTCACCAAATAGTTCCACCAGGCTCAAGCGCGTTAACGTATAGTGGGGTCCGATTGGACCAAAGTACATTGCGTTATGTTAAGATAATTAATCACTCCCTTTTTGTGGCCAACTAACACTTTATTTATGGAACACATGAAAATCTCAATTTTAAACATTAATATACAAAATACACAATTACAAAGAGTTCCCAAATTACCTAACTTGACCTCGGGGTGCACAGTTTATTTTGCATTAATTTGCATATTTATAAAATCCAAATTTGTAATTAATTACTTTTTGTTAAGAACGCAATATGTATATTCAATTTTGCTAAAACTCCCATTTATCATAACCCTGCCCTTACACTATTGGATTACATCAGTTACTTAAACATTCATGTACACATTTTAAAATCAATATATATATTCCATACCTTCATACATAGGACTCTCACTGAGTGCTGTAGCTGACCTCTGCACGTAGGAAAGGGTGGCACAATTAATTGAATGTTTATTAGTTCATTTATACCGATGGTTCGTGGAAAACACTACCAGTCCGGGAAACACTAGGTTGCATATCATCAGGTCATAAGTTATTGAAAAGTATTATTTTGGAGATGGGCACACTGTCCACTTTCCTTCTCCTCCTCTTAATATCTGCCTCAGTCCCAGCGGCTCTTGAGTGAGCATGCGTACAGGCTTTGCCAAATATATACGTTTTCGTAGAGGCTTGTCTGCTGCTTAGGATCCCGGAATTGCGGCTCCGCAAACAGTCCTTACACGCAGTGTTACAGTTACCACGGCTTAATGCAGCTAAAGGAGCAAGGTCCTACACCGCGCCGTTTTAGTGGTAGAGCTGTGTTGCACTGCAACTAACAAAAACAAATGACGATGGGCATACTGCTCACTTTCCTTCTCCTCCTCTTAATGCGGCTTAGACCCAGCGGCTCTTGAGTGAGCATGCGTACAGGTCCTTGCCTAAAGAGTGGAGATCAGATACTTTATTTGTAGAGATTGACTGCTGCTTAGGAGCCCTGGATTGATGCTCCGCAATATTCCGTGCACACAGTATTTACGTAACCACGGCTTAAATGCAGCTACAGGAGCAAAGGTCCTATGCTGCGCCGTTTTGGTGGTAGAGCTGTGCGTACTGCAACCAATTGAAACATGACGACCTTCTTCCATTTACTGGTCGAACTGCCCGAAGAAAATGCGCCCTCGCGCTGAGTTAGGCTCGGCTCGTCTTGGCTACGAGTCGGCATCTATACCGGACTCACTACGTCGGCTCCTCGGCAAAGACATTTGCCGCCCGAGATAGGAACCGCGGATGCCGGGTCAGAGATGCATCAAAAACACATGCCGGATCGGGCTACACCGAAATACAAGTGCCCCGCACTTGGAGTGCTCTCTACTCGAGCTCAGAAAAGCAACTGACGATTTTTACATTTCTTAAAACTTTCAGAATTTTACAAACAAGGGGAACGACAAAGACAGGGAGGAAGTCCCCCCAACTCTCATTCGCTGTTCCCAAACGCTATAAAAAGAGGAGGTCCAAAAATGCCTCACACCATTGGTCTAGAAGCGACGCTAATTTTTTATGCGTTCCACTAAAAAACAAGAACCAGAGGGCATCCAAAACCAGGGTGGTCCAAAATACCGGACACCGACGCGCGCCACACCTGACAGGGCTATAAATTTTCAAAGATTTGTAGCTCAACTTTGACATTTTGCTGCAATTAAATCTCTGAATATTTACAATCCATGTCAGTGCGCACACAACCCAACGGCGCCAAAAAAATCCCAATTCCGTCTGTGCAAAGGCCTAGCTATAAACATAAATCACAAAACATAGTATACATTTCAATATATTTACAATATACATTCCCGTTTTTCCCAGGGTTACGTATCAAGATATGTGATTACAGTATCACATATTTACACCCCCCTGAACAGAAAAGAAGTCAAGCTAGGTTTACAAAATATTACATAGTACACTTTACATCATCATTATTTGTTTACAAATTTTTCATCACTTTTTCTCAACAGTTCACAATTTTTTTGTTTACAGTACGCATCATATACATTTACACACAACAAGTCTATCTGATCTACATTTGTATAATTTCACAATTTTACTTTACACATTTTAATTTACAACGCAATACGACCACAACAAAACAACTGTCAGTCCAGCCGTTTCCCCCACTGTTTATCTCAAAACATGTGTTCGAAGCCATGGCAACGGCGAAACTAGTTTTTCCCCGAACTGCGAGTAGAACCGGCAGTCCAGTTGCCCACCCCTTTTTATCTTCGCACACTGCCTTCGATAGAACAAAATGTGCTGGTCATTTTCCTCGCCAGTTCTCTCTCTATTGCAAAGGCACAAAAGCAGGTAAGTATTTTTGCATGTTTTTAGCATGTACTTTAGCAATGTAATCACTGTGTTTTCACACACGTGAGTTATTTGATGTGGAAATGAAATTTGGCTGTCTAATTTTTACAAGTCAACTTCATTCTCTTTGTCATCTGACCATCGTGCTACATTGGCGGGAAATCCAAATCGTCACATACACTGATACTGTGTCACAATAATCCCTGATCTCTCTTTCAAAATGTTATTATTACTTATTTTTAATCTAACTTTACGTCTGTTTTACTGTGATTTGAATTTTTATTTTATGTTTTATTTTTTGCGCATTTTCATGTATTCACGAGTTAACCCAATTTTTTTTTGAATAACATCTATAGATTTACCTAGGACACCTTTTATAATTTTAATGTTTAGTATTTAAATTGAACGACCCGCGTTTTAAATACCTGTATTGGTTCACTACCCTGAATCATGCTTCTAACGCAGCTATATGTTTTATTTATTTATTTATATTTTATTCTTAATTTATCTTTTATTGTCATTCACTTATATTTACATTAAAATCTGTATATTGTTATTCCTCTGTGATTCTCTAATCTTGTACATATTTATTCATTTTTTTTTTACTATGAGTTCATCACTTCGTATTACTGTGTTTGCTCCATGCCTATTTGTGAACATATGCTAAGCTTCCCCCCGCGTTGAAGAGAATGACCTTGAATTTCCGCCTGCATACTTTGTCTCGGAACCAGGTACGCGTTACGGTGGTCTATGTGGTGAGGTGAATTTTACACATAAATGCAATAAAACTTAAACACATAAATACATTAAAGATACTCACCAAATAGTTCCACCAGGCTCAAGCGCGTTAACGTATAGTGGGGTCCGATTGGACCAAAGTACATTGCGTTATGTTAAGATAATTAATCACTCCCTTTTTGTGGCCAACTAACACTTTATTTATGGAACACATGAAAATCTCAATTTTAAACATTAATATACAAAATACACAATTACAAAGAGTTCCCAAATTACCTAACTTGACCTCGGGGTGCACAGTTTATTTTGCATTAATTTGCATATTTATAAAATCCAAATTTGTAATTAATTACTTTTTGTTAAGAACGCAATATGTATATTCAATTTTGCTAAAACTCCCATTTATCATAACCCTGCCCTTACACTATTGGATTACATCAGTTACTTAAACATTCATGTACACATTTTAAAATCAATATATATATTCCATACCTTCATACATAGGACTCTCACTGAGTGCTGTAGCTGACCTCTGCACGTAGGAAAGGGTGGCACAATTAATTGAATGTTTATTAGTTCATTTATACCGATGGTTCGTGGAAAACACTACCAGTCCGGGAAACACTAGGTTGCATATCATCAGGTCATAAGTTATTGAAAAGTATTATTTTGGAGATGGGCACACTGTCCACTTTCCTTCTCCTCCTCTTAATATCTGCCTCAGTCCCAGCGGCTCTTGAGTGAGCATGCGTACAGGCTTTGCCAAATATATACGTTTTCGTAGAGGCTTGTCTGCTGCTTAGGATCCCGGAATTGCGGCTCCGCAAACAGTCCTTACACGCAGTGTTACAGTTACCACGGCTTAATGCAGCTAAAGGAGCAAGGTCCTACACCGCGCCGTTTTAGTGGTAGAGCTGTGTTGCACTGCAACTAACAAAAACAAATGACGATGGGCATACTGCTCACTTTCCTTCTCCTCCTCTTAATGCGGCTTAGACCCAGCGGCTCTTGAGTGAGCATGCGTACAGGTCCTTGCCTAAAGAGTGGAGATCAGATACTTTATTTGTAGAGATTGACTGCTGCTTAGGAGCCCTGGATTGATGCTCCGCAATATTCCGTGCACACAGTATTTACGTAACCACGGCTTAAATGCAGCTACAGGAGCAAAGGTCCTATGCTGCGCCGTTTTGGTGGTAGAGCTGTGCGTACTGCAACCAATTGAAACATGACGACCTTCTTCCATTTACTGGTCGAACTGCCCGAAGAAAATGCGCCCTCGCGCTGAGTTAGGCTCGGCTCGTCTTGGCTACGAGTCGGCATCTATACCGGACTCACTACGTCGGCTCCTCGGCAAAGACATTTGCCGCCCGAGATAGGAACCGCGGATGCCGGGTCAGAGATGCATCAAAAACACATGCCGGATCGGGCTACACCGAAATACAAGTGCCCCGCACTTGGAGTGCTCTCTACTCGAGCTCAGAAAAGCAACTGACGATTTTTACATTTCTTAAAACTTTCAGAATTTTACAAACAAGGGGAACGACAAAGACAGGGAGGAAGTCCCCCCAACTCTCATTCGCTGTTCCCAAACGCTATAAAAAGAGGAGGTCCAAAAATGCCTCACACCATTGGTCTAGAAGCGACGCTAATTTTTTATGCGTTCCACTAAAAAACAAGAACCAGAGGGCATCCAAAACCAGGGTGGTCCAAAATACCGGACACCGACGCGCGCCACACCTGACAGGGCTATAAATTTTCAAAGATTTGTAGCTCAACTTTGACATTTTGCTGCAATTAAATCTCTGAATATTTACAATCCATGTCAGTGCGCACACAACCCAACGGCGCCAAAAAAATCCCAATTCCGTCTGTGCAAAGGCCTAGCTATAAACATAAATCACAAAACATAGTATACATTTCAATATATTTACAATATACATTCCCGTTTTTCCCAGGGTTACGTATCAAGATATGTGATTACAGTATCACATATTTACACCCCCCTGAACAGAAAAGAAGTCAAGCTAGGTTTACAAAATATTACATAGTACACTTTACATCATCATTATTTGTTTACAAATTTTTCATCACTTTTTCTCAACAGTTCACAATTTTTTTGTTTACAGTACGCATCATATACATTTACACACAACAAGTCTATCTGATCTACATTTGTATAATTTCACAATTTTACTTTACACATTTTAATTTACAACGCAATACGACCACAACAAAACAACTGTCAGTCCAGCCGTTTCCCCCACTGTTTATCTCAAAACATGTGTTCGAAGCCATGGCAACGGCGAAACTAGTTTTTCCCCGAACTGCGAGTAGAACCGGCAGTCCAGTTGCCCACCCCTTTTTATCTTCGCACACTGCCTTCGATAGAACAAAATGTGCTGGTCATTTTCCTCGCCAGTTCTCTCTCTATTGCAAAGGCACAAAAGCAGGTAAGTATTTTTGCATGTTTTTAGCATGTACTTTAGCAATGTAATCACTGTGTTTTCACACACGTGAGTTATTTGATGTGGAAATGAAATTTGGCTGTCTAATTTTTACAAGTCAACTTCATTCTCTTTGTCATCTGACCATCGTGCTACATTGGCGGGAAATCCAAATCGTCACATACACTGATACTGTGTCACAATAATCCCTGATCTCTCTTTCAAAATGTTATTATTACTTATTTTTAATCTAACTTTACGTCTGTTTTACTGTGATTTGAATTTTTATTTTATGTTTTATTTTTTGCGCATTTTCATGTATTCACGAGTTAACCCAATTTGTTTTTGAATAACATCTATAGATTTACCTAGGACACCTTTTATAATTTTAATGTTTAGTATTTAAATTGAACGACCCGCGTTTTAAATACCTGTATTGGTTCACTACCCTGAATCATGCTTCTAACGCAGCTATATGTTTTATTTATTTATTTATATTTTATTCTTAATTTATCTTTTATTGTCATTCACTTATATTTACATTAAAATCTGTATATTGTTATTCCTCTGTGATTCTCTAATCTTGTACATATTTATTCATTTTTTTTTTACTATGAGTTCATCACTTCGTATTACTGTGTTTGCTCCATGCCTATTTGTGAACATATGCTAAGCTTCCCCCCGCGTTGAAGAGAATGACCTTGAATTTCCGCCTGCATACTTTGTCTCGGAACCAGGTACGCGTTACGGTGGTCTATGTGGTGAGGTGAATTTTACACATAAATGCAATAAAACTTAAACACATAAATACATTAAAGATACTCACCAAATAGTTCCACCAGGCTCAAGCGCGTTAACGTATAGTGGGGTCCGATTGGACCAAAGTACATTGCGTTATGTTAAGATAATTAATCACTCCCTTTTTGTGGCCAACTAACACTTTATTTATGGAACACATGAAAATCTCAATTTTAAACATTAATATACAAAATACACAATTACAAAGAGTTCCCAAATTACCTAACTTGACCTCGGGGTGCACAGTTTATTTTGCATTAATTTGCATATTTATAAAATCCAAATTTGTAATTAATTACTTTTTGTTAAGAACGCAATATGTATATTCAATTTTGCTAAAACTCCCATTTATCATAACCCTGCCCTTACACTATTGGATTACATCAGTTACTTAAACATTCATGTACACATTTTAAAATCAATATATATATTCCATACCTTCATACATAGGACTCTCACTGAGTGCTGTAGCTGACCTCTGCACGTAGGAAAGGGTGGCACAATTAATTGAATGTTTATTAGTTCATTTATACCGATGGTTCGTGGAAAACACTACCAGTCCGGGAAACACTAGGTTGCATATCATCAGGTCATAAGTTATTGAAAAGTATTATTTTGGAGATGGGCACACTGTCCACTTTCCTTCTCCTCCTCTTAATATCTGCCTCAGTCCCAGCGGCTCTTGAGTGAGCATGCGTACAGGCTTTGCCAAATATATACGTTTTCGTAGAGGCTTGTCTGCTGTTTAGGATCCCGGAATTGCGGCTCCGCAAACAGTCCTTACACGCAGTGTTACAGTTACCACGGCTTAATGCAGCTAAAGGAGCAAGGTCCTACACCGCGCCGTTTTAGTGGTAGAGCTGTGTTGCACTGCAACTAACAAAAACAAATGACGATGGGCATACTGCTCACTTTCCTTCTCCTCCTCTTAATGCGGCTTAGACCCAGCGGCTCTTGAGTGAGCATGCGTACAGGTCCTTGCCTAAAGAGTGGAGATCAGATACTTTATTTGTAGAGATTGACTGCTGCTTAGGAGCCCTGGATTGATGCTCCGCAATATTCCGTGCACACAGTATTTACGTAACCACGGCTTAAATGCAGCTACAGGAGCAAAGGTCCTATGCTGCGCCGTTTTGGTGGTAGAGCTGTGCGTACTGCAACCAATTGAAACATGACGACCTTCTTCCATTTACTGGTCGAACTGCCCGAAGAAAATGCGCCCTCGCGCTGAGTTAGGCTCGGCTCGTCTTGGCTACGAGTCGGCATCTATACCGGACTCACTACGTCGGCTCCTCGGCAAAGACATTTGCCGCCCGAGATAGGAACCGCGGATGCCGGGTCAGAGATGCATCAAAAACACATGCCGGATCGGGCTACACCGAAATACAAGTGCCCCGCACTTGGAGTGCTCTCTACTCGAGCTCAGAAAAGCAACTGACGATTTTTACATTTCTTAAAACTTTCAGAATTTTACAAACAAGGGGAACGACAAAGACAGGGAGGAAGTCCCCCCAACTCTCATTCGCTGTTCCCAAACGCTATAAAAAGAGGAGGTCCAAAAATGCCTCACACCATTGGTCTAGAAGCGACGCTAATTTTTTATGCGTTCCACTAAAAAACAAGAACCAGAGGGCATCCAAAACCAGGGTGGTCCAAAATACCGGACACCGACGCGCGCCACACCTGACAGGGCTATAAATTTTCAAAGATTTGTAGCTCAACTTTGACATTTTGCTGCAATTAAATCTCTGAATATTTACAATCCATGTCAGTGCGCACACAACCCAACGGCGCCAAAAAAATCCCAATTCCGTCTGTGCAAAGGCCTAGCTATAAACATAAATCACAAAACATAGTATACATTTCAATATATTTACAATATACATTCCCGTTTTTCCCAGGGTTACGTATCAAGATATGTGATTACAGTATCACATATTTACACCCCCCTGAACAGAAAAGAAGTCAAGCTAGGTTTACAAAATATTACATAGTACACTTTACATCATCATTATTTGTTTACAAATTTTTCATCACTTTTTCTCAACAGTTCACAATTTTTTTGTTTACAGTACGCATCATATACATTTACACACAACAAGTCTATCTGATCTACATTTGTATAATTTCACAATTTTACTTTACACATTTTAATTTACAACGCAATACGACCACAACAAAACAACTGTCAGTCCAGCCGTTTCCCCCACTGTTTATCTCAAAACATGTGTTCGAAGCCATGGCAACGGCGAAACTAGTTTTTCCCCGAACTGCGAGTAGAACCGGCAGTCCAGTTGCCCACCCCTTTTTATCTTCGCACACTGCCTTCGATAGAACAAAATGTGCTGGTCATTTTCCTCGCCAGTTCTCTCTCTATTGCAAAGGCACAAAAGCAGGTAAGTATTTTTGCATGTTTTTAGCATGTACTTTAGCAATGTAATCACTGTGTTTTCACACACGTGAGTTATTTGATGTGGAAATGAAATTTGGCTGTCTAATTTTTACAAGTCAACTTCATTCTCTTTGTCATCTGACCATCGTGCTACATTGGCGGGAAATCCAAATCGTCACATACACTGATACTGTGTCACAATAATCCCTGATCTCTCTTTCAAAATGTTATTATTACTTATTTTTAATCTAACTTTACGTCTGTTTTACTGTGATTTGAATTTTTATTTTATGTTTTATTTTTTGCGCATTTTCATGTATTCACGAGTTAACCCAATTTTTTTTTGAATAACATCTATAGATTTACCTAGGACACCTTTTATAATTTTAATGTTTAGTATTTAAATTGAACGACCCGCGTTTTAAATACCTGTATTGGTTCACTACCCTGAATCATGCTTCTAACGCAGCTATATGTTTTATTTATTTATTTATATTTTATTCTTAATTTATCTTTTATTGTCATTCACTTATATTTACATTAAAATCTGTATATTGTTATTCCTCTGTGATTCTCTAATCTTGTACATATTTATTCATTTTTTTTTTACTATGAGTTCATCACTTCGTATTACTGTGTTTGCTCCATGCCTATTTGTGAACATATGCTAAGCTTCCCCCCGCGTTGAAGAGAATGACCTTGAATTTCCGCCTGCATACTTTGTCTCGGAACCAGGTACGCGTTACGGTGGTCTATGTGGTGAGGTGAATTTTACACATAAATGCAATAAAACTTAAACACATAAATACATTAAAGATAC
This sequence comes from Amaurobius ferox, assembly GCA_951213105.1. Classification (NCBI taxonomy): domain Eukaryota; kingdom Metazoa; phylum Arthropoda; class Arachnida; order Araneae; family Amaurobiidae; genus Amaurobius; species Amaurobius ferox. The sequence continues at coordinate 44,353,673 of OX578145.1, read as the reverse complement.
TCACCAAATAGTTCCACCAGGCTCAAGCGCGTTAACGTATAGTGGGGTCCGATTGGACCAAAGTACATTGCGTTATGTTAAGATAATTAATCACTCCCTTTTTGTGGCCAACTAACACTTTATTTATGGAACACATGAAAATCTCAATTTTAAACATTAATATACAAAATACACAATTACAAAGAGTTCCCAAATTACCTAACTTGACCTCGGGGTGCACAGTTTATTTTGCATTAATTTGCATATTTATAAAATCCAAATTTGTAATTAATTACTTTTTGTTAAGAACGCAATATGTATATTCAATTTTGCTAAAACTCCCATTTATCATAACCCTGCCCTTACACTATTGGATTACATCAGTTACTTAAACATTCATGTACACATTTTAAAATCAATATATATATTCCATACCTTCATACATAGGACTCTCACTGAGTGCTGTAGCTGACCTCTGCACGTAGGAAAGGGTGGCACAATTAATTGAATGTTTATTAGTTCATTTATACCGATGGTTCGTGGAAAACACTACCAGTCCGGGAAACACTAGGTTGCATATCATCAGGTCATAAGTTATTGAAAAGTATTATTTTGGAGATGGGCACACTGTCCACTTTCCTTCTCCTCCTCTTAATATCTGCCTCAGTCCCAGCGGCTCTTGAGTGAGCATGCGTACAGGCTTTGCCAAATATATACGTTTTCGTAGAGGCTTGTCTGCTGTTTAGGATCCCGGAATTGCGGCTCCGCAAACAGTCCTTACACGCAGTGTTACAGTTACCACGGCTTAATGCAGCTAAAGGAGCAAGGTCCTACACCGCGCCGTTTTAGTGGTAGAGCTGTGTTGCACTGCAACTAACAAAAACAAATGACGATGGGCATACTGCTCACTTTCCTTCTCCTCCTCTTAATGCGGCTTAGACCCAGCGGCTCTTGAGTGAGCATGCGTACAGGTCCTTGCCTAAAGAGTGGAGATCAGATACTTTATTTGTAGAGATTGACTGCTGCTTAGGAGCCCTGGATTGATGCTCCGCAATATTCCGTGCACACAGTATTTACGTAACCACGGCTTAAATGCAGCTACAGGAGCAAAGGTCCTATGCTGCGCCGTTTTGGTGGTAGAGCTGTGCGTACTGCAACCAATTGAAACATGACGACCTTCTTCCATTTACTGGTCGAACTGCCCGAAGAAAATGCGCCCTCGCGCTGAGTTAGGCTCGGCTCGTCTTGGCTACGAGTCGGCATCTATACCGGACTCACTACGTCGGCTCCTCGGCAAAGACATTTGCCGCCCGAGATAGGAACCGCGGATGCCGGGTCAGAGATGCATCAAAAACACATGCCGGATCGGGCTACACCGAAATACAAGTGCCCCGCACTTGGAGTGCTCTCTACTCGAGCTCAGAAAAGCAACTGACGATTTTTACATTTCTTAAAACTTTCAGAATTTTACAAACAAGGGGAACGACAAAGACAGGGAGGAAGTCCCCCCAACTCTCATTCGCTGTTCCCAAACGCTATAAAAAGAGGAGGTCCAAAAATGCCTCACACCATTGGTCTAGAAGCGACGCTAATTTTTTATGCGTTCCACTAAAAAACAAGAACCAGAGGGCATCCAAAACCAGGGTGGTCCAAAATACCGGACACCGACGCGCGCCACACCTGACAGGGCTATAAATTTTCAAAGATTTGTAGCTCAACTTTGACATTTTGCTGCAATTAAATCTCTGAATATTTACAATCCATGTCAGTGCGCACACAACCCAACGGCGCCAAAAAAATCCCAATTCCGTCTGTGCAAAGGCCTAGCTATAAACATAAATCACAAAACATAGTATACATTTCAATATATTTACAATATACATTCCCGTTTTTCCCAGGGTTACGTATCAAGATATGTGATTACAGTATCACATATTTACACCCCCCTGAACAGAAAAGAAGTCAAGCTAGGTTTACAAAATATTACATAGTACACTTTACATCATCATTATTTGTTTACAAATTTTTCATCACTTTTTCTCAACAGTTCACAATTTTTTTGTTTACAGTACGCATCATATACATTTACACACAACAAGTCTATCTGATCTACATTTGTATAATTTCACAATTTTACTTTACACATTTTAATTTACAACGCAATACGACCACAACAAAACAACTGTCAGTCCAGCCGTTTCCCCCACTGTTTATCTCAAAACATGTGTTCGAAGCCATGGCAACGGCGAAACTAGTTTTTCCCCGAACTGCGAGTAGAACCGGCAGTCCAGTTGCCCACCCCTTTTTATCTTCGCACACTGCCTTCGATAGAACAAAATGTGCTGGTCATTTTCCTCGCCAGTTCTCTCTCTATTGCAAAGGCACAAAAGCAGGTAAGTATTTTTGCATGTTTTTAGCATGTACTTTAGCAATGTAATCACTGTGTTTTCACACACGTGAGTTATTTGATGTGGAAATGAAATTTGGCTGTCTAATTTTTACAAGTCAACTTCATTCTCTTTGTCATCTGACCATCGTGCTACATTGGCGGGAAATCCAAATCGTCACATACACTGATACTGTGTCACAATAATCCCTGATCTCTCTTTCAAAATGTTATTATTACTTATTTTTAATCTAACTTTACGTCTGTTTTACTGTGATTTGAATTTTTATTTTATGTTTTATTTTTTGCGCATTTTCATGTATTCACGAGTTAACCCAATTTTTTTTTGAATAACATCTATAGATTTACCTAGGACACCTTTTATAATTTTAATGTTTAGTATTTAAATTGAACGACCCGCGTTTTAAATACCTGTATTGGTTCACTACCCTGAATCATGCTTCTAACGCAGCTATATGTTTTATTTATTTATTTATATTTTATTCTTAATTTATCTTTTATTGTCATTCACTTATATTTACATTAAAATCTGTATATTGTTATTCCTCTGTGATTCTCTAATCTTGTACATATTTATTCATTTTTTTTTTACTATGAGTTCATCACTTCGTATTACTGTGTTTGCTCCATGCCTATTTGTGAACATATGCTAAGCTTCCCCCCGCGTTGAAGAGAATGACCTTGAATTTCCGCCTGCATACTTTGTCTCGGAACCAGGTACGCGTTACGGTGGTCTATGTGGTGAGGTGAATTTTACACATAAATGCAATAAAACTTAAACACATAAATACATTAAAGATACTCACCAAATAGTTCCACCAGGCTCAAGCGCGTTAACGTATAGTGGGGTCCGATTGGACCAAAGTACATTGCGTTATGTTAAGATAATTAATCACTCCCTTTTTGTGGCCAACTAACACTTTATTTATGGAACACATGAAAATCTCAATTTTAAACATTAATATACAAAATACACAATTACAAAGAGTTCCCAAATTACCTAACTTGACCTCGGGGTGCACAGTTTATTTTGCATTAATTTGCATATTTATAAAATCCAAATTTGTAATTAATTACTTTTTGTTAAGAACGCAATATGTATATTCAATTTTGCTAAAACTCCCATTTATCATAACCCTGCCCTTACACTATTGGATTACATCAGTTACTTAAACATTCATGTACACATTTTAAAATCAATATATATATTCCATACCTTCATACATAGGACTCTCACTGAGTGCTGTAGCTGACCTCTGCACGTAGGAAAGGGTGGCACAATTAATTGAATGTTTATTAGTTCATTTATACCGATGGTTCGTGGAAAACACTACCAGTCCGGGAAACACTAGGTTGCATATCATCAGGTCATAAGTTATTGAAAAGTATTATTTTGGAGATGGGCACACTGTCCACTTTCCTTCTCCTCCTCTTAATATCTGCCTCAGTCCCAGCGGCTCTTGAGTGAGCATGCGTACAGGCTTTGCCAAATATATACGTTTTCGTAGAGGCTTGTCTGCTGCTTAGGATCCCGGAATTGCGGCTCCGCAAACAGTCCTTACACGCAGTGTTACAGTTACCACGGCTTAATGCAGCTAAAGGAGCAAGGTCCTACACCGCGCCGTTTTAGTGGTAGAGCTGTGTTGCACTGCAACTAACAAAAACAAATGACGATGGGCATACTGCTCACTTTCCTTCTCCTCCTCTTAATGCGGCTTAGACCCAGCGGCTCTTGAGTGAGCATGCGTACAGGTCCTTGCCTAAAGAGTGGAGATCAGATACTTTATTTGTAGAGATTGACTGCTGCTTAGGAGCCCTGGATTGATGCTCCGCAATATTCCGTGCACACAGTATTTACGTAACCACGGCTTAAATGCAGCTACAGGAGCAAAGGTCCTATGCTGCGCCGTTTTGGTGGTAGAGCTGTGCGTACTGCAACCAATTGAAACATGACGACCTTCTTCCATTTACTGGTCGAACTGCCCGAAGAAAATGCGCCCTCGCGCTGAGTTAGGCTCGGCTCGTCTTGGCTACGAGTCGGCATCTATACCGGACTCACTACGTCGGCTCCTCGGCAAAGACATTTGCCGCCCGAGATAGGAACCGCGGATGCCGGGTCAGAGATGCATCAAAAACACATGCCGGATCGGGCTACACCGAAATACAAGTGCCCCGCACTTGGAGTGCTCTCTACTCGAGCTCAGAAAAGCAACTGACGATTTTTACATTTCTTAAAACTTTCAGAATTTTACAAACAAGGGGAACGACAAAGACAGGGAGGAAGTCCCCCCAACTCTCATTCGCTGTTCCCAAACGCTATAAAAAGAGGAGGTCCAAAAATGCCTCACACCATTGGTCTAGAAGCGACGCTAATTTTTTATGCGTTCCACTAAAAAACAAGAACCAGAGGGCATCCAAAACCAGGGTGGTCCAAAATACCGGACACCGACGCGCGCCACACCTGACAGGGCTATAAATTTTCAAAGATTTGTAGCTCAACTTTGACATTTTGCTGCAATTAAATCTCTGAATATTTACAATCCATGTCAGTGCGCACACAACCCAACGGCGCCAAAAAAATCCCAATTCCGTCTGTGCAAAGGCCTAGCTATAAACATAAATCACAAAACATAGTATACATTTCAATATATTTACAATATACATTCCCGTTTTTCCCAGGGTTACGTATCAAGATATGTGATTACAGTATCACATATTTACACCCCCCTGAACAGAAAAGAAGTCAAGCTAGGTTTACAAAATATTACATAGTACACTTTACATCATCATTATTTGTTTACAAATTTTTCATCACTTTTTCTCAACAGTTCACAATTTTTTTGTTTACAGTACGCATCATATACATTTACACACAACAAGTCTATCTGATCTACATTTGTATAATTTCACAATTTTACTTTACACATTTTAATTTACAACGCAATACGACCACAACAAAACAACTGTCAGTCCAGCCGTTTCCCCCACTGTTTATCTCAAAACATGTGTTCGAAGCCATGGCAACGGCGAAACTAGTTTTTCCCCGAACTGCGAGTAGAACCGGCAGTCCAGTTGCCCACCCCTTTTTATCTTCGCACACTGCCTTCGATAGAACAAAATGTGCTGGTCATTTTCCTCGCCAGTTCTCTCTCTATTGCAAAGGCACAAAAGCAGGTAAGTATTTTTGCATGTTTTTAGCATGTACTTTAGCAATGTAATCACTGTGTTTTCACACACGTGAGTTATTTGATGTGGAAATGAAATTTGGCTGTCTAATTTTTACAAGTCAACTTCATTCTCTTTGTCATCTGACCATCGTGCTACATTGGCGGGAAATCCAAATCGTCACATACACTGATACTGTGTCACAATAATCCCTGATCTCTCTTTCAAAATGTTATTATTACTTATTTTTAATCTAACTTTACGTCTGTTTTACTGTGATTTGAATTTTTATTTTATGTTTTATTTTTTGCGCATTTTCATGTATTCACGAGTTAACCCAATTTGTTTTTGAATAACATCTATAGATTTACCTAGGACACCTTTTATAATTTTAATGTTTAGTATTTAAATTGAACGACCCGCGTTTTAAATACCTGTATTGGTTCACTACCCTGAATCATGCTTCTAACGCAGCTATATGTTTTATTTATTTATTTATATTTTATTCTTAATTTATCTTTTATTGTCATTCACTTATATTTACATTAAAATCTGTATATTGTTATTCCTCTGTGATTCTCTAATCTTGTACATATTTATTCATTTTTTTTTACTATGAGTTCATCACTTCGTATTACTGTGTTTGCTCCATGCCTATTTGTGAACATATGCTAAGCTTCCCCCCGCGTTGAAGAGAATGACCTTGAATTTCCGCCTGCATACTTTGTCTCGGAACCAGGTACGCGTTACGGTGGTCTATGTGGTGAGGTGAATTTTACACATAAATGCAATAAAACTTAAACACATAAATACATTAAAGATACTCACCAAATAGTTCCACCAGGCTCAAGCGCGTTAACGTATAGTGGGGTCCGATTGGACCAAAGTACATTGCGTTATGTTAAGATAATTAATCACTCCCTTTTTGTGGCCAACTAACACTTTATTTATGGAACACATGAAAATCTCAATTTTAAACATTAATATACAAAATACACAATTACAAAGAGTTCCCAAATTACCTAACTTGACCTCGGGGTGCACAGTTTATTTTGCATTAATTTGCATATTTATAAAATCCAAATTTGTAATTAATTACTTTTTGTTAAGAACGCAATATGTATATTCAATTTTGCTAAAACTCCCATTTATCATAACCCTGCCCTTACACTATTGGATTACATCAGTTACTTAAACATTCATGTACACATTTTAAAATCAATATATATATTCCATACCTTCATACATAGGACTCTCACTGAGTGCTGTAGCTGACCTCTGCACGTAGGAAAGGGTGGCACAATTAATTGAATGTTTATTAGTTCATTTATACCGATGGTTCGTGGAAAACACTACCAGTCCGGGAAACACTAGGTTGCATATCATCAGGTCATAAGTTATTGAAAAGTATTATTTTGGAGATGGGCACACTGTCCACTTTCCTTCTCCTCCTCTTAATATCTGCCTCAGTCCCAGCGGCTCTTGAGTGAGCATGCGTACAGGCTTTGCCAAATATATACGTTTTCGTAGAGGCTTGTCTGCTGCTTAGGATCCCGGAATTGCGGCTCCGCAAACAGTCCTTACACGCAGTGTTACAGTTACCACGGCTTAATGCAGCTAAAGGAGCAAGGTCCTACACCGCGCCGTTTTAGTGGTAGAGCTGTGTTGCACTGCAACTAACAAAAACAAATGACGATGGGCATACTGCTCACTTTCCTTCTCCTCCTCTTAATGCGGCTTAGACCCAGCGGCTCTTGAGTGAGCATGCGTACAGGTCCTTGCCTAAAGAGTGGAGATCAGATACTTTATTTGTAGAGATTGACTGCTGCTTAGGAGCCCTGGATTGATGCTCCGCAATATTCCGTGCACACAGTATTTACGTAACCACGGCTTAAATGCAGCTACAGGAGCAAAGGTCCTATGCTGCGCCGTTTTGGTGGTAGAGCTGTGCGTACTGCAACCAATTGAAACATGACGACCTTCTTCCATTTACTGGTCGAACTGCCCGAAGAAAATGCGCCCTCGCGCTGAGTTAGGCTCGGCTCGTCTTGGCTACGAGTCGGCATCTATACCGGACTCACTACGTCGGCTCCTCGGCAAAGACATTTGCCGCCCGAGATAGGAACCGCGGATGCCGGGTCAGAGATGCATCAAAAACACATGCCGGATCGGGCTACACCGAAATACAAGTGCCCCGCACTTGGAGTGCTCTCTACTCGAGCTCAGAAAAGCAACTGACGATTTTTACATTTCTTAAAACTTTCAGAATTTTACAAACAAGGGGAACGACAAAGACAGGGAGGAAGTCCCCCCAACTCTCATTCGCTGTTCCCAAACGCTATAAAAAGAGGAGGTCCAAAAATGCCTCACACCATTGGTCTAGAAGCGACGCTAATTTTTTATGCGTTCCACTAAAAAACAAGAACCAGAGGGCATCCAAAACCAGGGTGGTCCAAAATACCGGACACCGACGCGCGCCACACCTGACAGGGCTATAAATTTTCAAAGATTTGTAGCTCAACTTTGACATTTTGCTGCAATTAAATCTCTGAATATTTACAATCCATGTCAGTGCGCACACAACCCAACGGCGCCAAAAAAATCCCAATTCCGTCTGTGCAAAGGCCTAGCTATAAACATAAATCACAAAACATAGTATACATTTCAATATATTTACAATATACATTCCCGTTTTTCCCAGGGTTACGTATCAAGATATGTGATTACAGTATCACAGCGAAGTGTTCTTCGGAGTCGACGCTCAAGTCCATACGACTGCCCAACGGCACGTCTAAATAATCAAGGCTTACCTCACAAACTTGAAAAGGACTCATGGTAGGAAAAGCGTAGGCATCCACTGGCAGATTCCCTCGGGGCAAACATTGCCCCGCTCCAGCAGGAACGGCAGAACCGCAGTTTTCGGCAAGGTGCCGAATCAGGTAATCCGAGGATCGACCAGTTTCATAATTGCTCTTGCAGGACCCGGTACACGAATTCACATGAGGTTGTCAATCATCATCCACACGGCGGTCAACGGTCGGCGAGGGCAAGGCATGAGCAGATCTCAGCAGAGGCGACGAAGGCAGCGGTGGCGTCTCCCCCGAGCCCCACATCGACGGAACTCAGCCTGGGGGATGAGTTCCGAGCCATTCGTGGGTTCGAAGATGTTTCCAGGGAGAGAGCCCAGAAATCAGAATCACTCAGCTTTTAAACACTCCGGGTGGATCCAGTACCCGGCCAATTAAAATTTAAGAGGGGCTCACAACTTCTCCTTTCAGCCAATCCAAAATTCCTTCCATTTCAAATACATCCAGGGATCCGCCCCCACAACGGCAAATTCAAGGCACGTGCAGAACAACGTGAACATCAGCACCACGGTTGCAACACCCAAAACATAGCAGAAGAATGGAGACATCTGTCTCCACCAGCAAACAAGTGCGACCTTGAACGACGTACGTTGTTCCTCGAGTGTGAGAGAATTATTATGGAATAAAAATGGCCACAATTCAATACAGATTTTGATACGTTTAAATATGCTAAAATGTATACAATGACATGAGGGTTCCAGGACACAGATAATTAAATAAAAGTTTAAAAAGTACAGAAGTTATGCAATTTACAAAGGAGTGACGAATTCCGTCACGACAGACTCCCCCTCCCTCCGGAGAAAAAAAATTCGACAAGGGAGGATTTTTTTTCAACCAAACCAGCAGGAGCAAGTAGACATCAGGCGCCTTGAAGTCCATGAACCTTCAAGAAAAAATTTCAACAAAATTTTGAAAAGATGCAGTCGGCCAAAACTACATCAAGGGCTCTTGACACGAACACCATCCCACATGGGCGCATGTCGAAGAACCAGGGCCAAAAGTAACCTAAAAGTGACTGCAAATGAGTCAAATCCTAATGAATACAAGCCCTTCACAAAAATTTCACATTACGTGAATTTCCAAAAATATTAAATACATTTCAAAATTTCAATAAAATTCTAATTTTCAATTAAATTCAAAGTTTTCAATTAAATATTTATAAAATTAACCCTCAAGTCAGCACAAAAGTTAAAAAAAAATTTTCAAATAAAATTTTCAATTAATTTCAATTTATAAACTATTTTCAATTTTCTGCTTTTAAATTTCAAATTATTTTCATATTCTTCAAGTAAATCAAATTCCAGCAATTATATTTACAAATGGTCAGCAGAACATTTTTCAATTATAATATTAAGTTTTATTCCTTCAATCTATTGCAATAAAATTTAATGACCACACAAAATTTTCTTCAATTATATATACAGCAGCAAGTATGTGGCTCAAGGCTTGTCTAAATAGACACAGAATTTATAAATAACTATTTTTAAATAACAATATAAATATTAAAACAGATTTAATTAAAGTGACCATACCAAGACAAATAAAAATTTTACCAACCTGGTCCAGTGGCGAACACACATCCATTGACATCAAAGTGTCCATTTGACACAAAAAATTTTCATTTCTCTTAGAAAGAGGCAGCAGGCAACATTCATTTAATACAGGTATTCTTTCCATAATACCTTTTCATATTATACAATTTTCAATTCTAATTTTTAAATTATTACTTAATTTTCATTTTCTTTACATTTCAATAATATTTCCAACATTTTCAAAATCATTAATATTATTATAAATCTCATTTACTATTCAAAATTCAAATCATTCTTTTATCAATTAATGACACTTTTTTTTCAAATAATCATTTCATAAATACAACATTATTATTTTATTTCAATTATTCAACCAGATCATGTGGCAGAAAAGGGGGATCAGTGGTCGAAAACACGTCCACACAATTTTAAATTTCAAACACGAAATTTAATTTATTTCTTTTCTTTTTCTCAAATGTAAGCAACTGTGGACAACTGTGGCAAGCAATCAACAAAGGTGACCGGGTGACAGAACCGAACTCATATACTGTGATTATTTATTTTTTCTCAAAATTCAAAATCATTTTCTCCAAGGTCCTGTGACTCGCAAAAAAGAAACACATGAAAATATATACTGAATAAATATGTCAAGAAATTTTTCTCAACATCAAAAGATTAAATATGAAATATAATATATATACTGAAATATATGAGATTAAATATGCAAATAAAAATCAAGAGATTCTTTCTGCCAATAACAGTAAAGGATATATATGAACATATAACATAAATAAAACAAGACTACAAATGTGGCAGTAAGGGAGGATCTTACTCCACAAAACTCATTTATATACACACTTCTCATTCCAAAAATCATTTTCTTTTTACCACGCAATGGAATTTGGAACATCCCCGAAGCAACAGACAAACCAGCTCCTAGTACTGGCGTCTGCAATTTAGATAAAATTTAGCAGAAAGGCAGTGTGCGCACGTTAACACCACCACACCTACAAGATCAGAATGCGGCCAACACTCAACACCTGCAGGGCAAAAGTTCCGAAAAAGGCCTAAAGCAAGGATGACCAATTCCACAATCCCAAAACACCAATAAAAAAAATTACAGTTTTTATATTAAATTCAATTTATGTACAACACAACAATATGCAATTTATTTTGGTCTCGCTATTCGAGAACCAACCGAGTCACGGAGAAAATGCCAAAAAATTTTCTGTCACCACCGGTTCACACCGAAATAAAATATTTTGTTTCGTAAATAACAAGTGCCTCAATTTCATTAGTGCTCTACAGGCACGGGCACGAAAATCAAATTTGAACTTCAATCCACACATTTTTGTAATAATCATTTCTTATGTATTATTTTCTTATTCTCATGAAGTTCACCTAGCTTTGCCACCAAAATAAAATCTCTTAAATTTCAATACAAATTTTTCGCCACTCCCCAACCAGAGCATCAAGGCCACAGATCAAAATTTCAAAAAATTTTCAAATCAATTTATAATTTCCAATTATTACCAACATTTTTAAAATATTTGTAAATAACAAATCATCAAAGTACCAATTTTTCAAAATTTCAAACATTTGTAAATAAAATAAATAAGTGTCATCTCAAAATTCACTAATTTCCATTTAATTTCATTAATTTCCTTTCAAATTCAGTAAATTTCTTTAAAGTTTAAGTTTAAGTTTGTCTTTCAAAAAAAATAATCAAGTTATCTGAAGTCAAGGACGAAATTCAATCATTCAAAGAAAAAAAAATCTTTTTCTCAATGTTCTTTCACTTTTGCACCAATTCTCAATATTAATTTCTTAAGTGCAAAAAAAAATTCAAATGCGTAACTCCACAATTAAACGAAATCCAAAATTTATCTTTATAATTAATCATTACGTTTTCAAATTAAAATTCTTAAATTCAAATCAAAATATTTTTAAGTATGGATTTCAGAAAGTAAATATGTAAAGTAAAATTCAAAATAATTATCAAGTAAATTAATTTGTGGAATCCAATTTAAAAATTCAACATTTATCGAAATAAATTAGAGTTCACTGACACTTTTTAGATTTCCACATTACGTAAATAAACCCTTAAAATGTTCTTATTCCATTTTAATTCAATTTGTGGAACACATTCTCAATGTTTCTTATATTTCGTAATTAACCTAGAGTTTCCTTACTCTACCAAGTTCCACATTTCCAGCTCCACATCATTAAATAATCTTTGAAATATTTCAATTCGTATTAAATTATTTATGGATTCACTTTCCATATATCAATTTAATATTTATGATTACATTTAGAGTTCTTCTACTCTAATTCGAATTTCCACAAAACCAGACTCCATTCAATTATTATATTATTTTTTTCAAATATTTCTCTAAATATTTCATATTACCAATAGGAGTCACAAAATTATTCTAAGTTTTTAAAATATCTCAATTTCAGTTATTTCAATTTACATTTCTCTTTTATTATTCACTTTCGGTTTTGTGATCAACAAAAACACTTATTTCAGTCAGCATATTTTTCTTCGATGTTAAAGACATTCACTTCAAATCAGTCACACAACAAAAAAAATCTACTGCTACATTTCAAACCAAAACCTATCGAAAGTAGGTCAAATGTTTCTCACACGTCATCAAAATTATTTCATTAACGCTCTGCACTATGCAGAAACCGTCTCGAATGGGGGGGAAAGAAAATTTCGCCCACACATTCGGCGTCAGCTCATTATCGGCTGAAGTAAACACAGCTCTTAGAACCTGTAATCAGAGGAATTTAACTCAATCGAAAAACCAGAGTCCAGGAACGGAACTTTCAATTTCTTTTTGCAATTAATTTCAGAACAACATTTTTTCTCGTTCAATACCAAGGGGAAACAAGGGAAATCTGAGGCCGAAAATGCATTTCAAACTTTAAATTCAATATCAATGTTAATAAATAAGTCACTTTTCGACTTTTCTCACAATATATTTCAAATTAAATAATTTCAATTTTCTTATTTTCAAAACATTTCTCCACAATTTCTATTTAATATTTCGACATTATATTTTCAATTTTTCAACATTTTATTTTTCAATACCTCACCTGCGAGCAACTCATTCTGACAGAATTTTCAAACTTTTCAACAAAAACTCGTTGGACACAACACGGAATTTATTCAATATTCCAATCAGAAGTTTTTCTCGAAAGCAAATATTTTTTTGAGCAAGACTTTTCATTGCTACCGAAATTAAACACAGATGAATGCAAAGAGGGATCAACCCACGAAAACAACAGTTCTTAAATTAAGTAACATTCCAAACAAACAAGGTCAATTCCAACCCAAGACATTCAACACTCCTCAAAATAGTTTGTGAGGCAATTTCGAGCAACAAACATTGACTGGCATGCACAGTCAAACAAACACAAGCAAGTGAAACACGGGTCGACTTCCGCAATCACAACAAACTTAGGAAGGTCAAGACACGGAAATAAATATTTAGCAAAAATGTTTGGATGCAAAATTTTTAGCAAGGAGGCAGAAACAACCAGTGGAGAATCATTCATTTCATTTAATCATCCTGAGGCAGACAAATCAATTACAATCACTCACAAGCACTCAGGGAAAATAAATATATAAACATGGCTCTCAGTCCCACACAAACACATTTTCACAAGTTGACTTTTCAAAAATATCATTTTTCATAAAATTATTATTTATCCTTATAAAACTGTGGAATCAGATTTTTCATTTCTTATTCATAAATTCTATTATTTTCATATCTAAACTGTTCCATCAATCATTCATTTTTTTTTCAAGTCAAAATTTTCATTTCTCAAATTCTAAGTCAACATTTTTCAATAAATTTACCCCTTTTTCAAAAAAAATTCCTGGCTCATCCCCGTATTGAAATGACACAGTACATACATTTCATTTTGATAATACACAATTTTTCACTTCATATATTTTTATATTTTGTGTACTTATTTAATATTTCATTTGTAAATATCATCAACAAATATGTGTCAATACAATAACCTATATATGTAAATCAATTATTTGTGTTCTAATTCAGTTTACCATAATACATAATACAATATTTTTCACTTACCGTAATTATTACATGTACACTTTTTTCTTATTATCATAAACAATTCACAACTCATTTATTTTACTCAATAATTTACGTGATCAAAAGGGACCTTTATTTAATATTATCATATATTTTTTTTCATGAAAACTCAAATTTACAATTTGGTCCGACAACTCGAGTCTGTCTGTCATACAGAACTAAAAAATTTGTGTGCTCTCTTAGCTACACAACACAAAAACTTTTTCCACACGGAATTATTTTTATTTTCTCACGTAATTATTTTTATTTTTAAACTCTTCATATTCATCAATTTTTATAAGTCATACTCAGTTATGTTTTAGAACACAGGGTGTACAATCAAATCATTTAACTATTTAATATTTCAGTGTTTAAATATCTTAGCATTTATTAAAATTCAAGTACTTAATTCAAGCATTTATGTACTTCATTAATTTAAGTATTTCGATCAAATTTCAAAACAACCATCATTTCCGGTTCAAAATTTCAAATCCATTTTTAACCATCTAACATTCCATGAGACTCGGACTCTGCAAACCCCAAAATTTCATTCTTTTTTTTTTTTTTTCATTTGGGAAAGGGCTCAATGAGCTCGTCGAAATAAATATTTTTGCAGCGAATCTCCTCACATTAACTCAAACAAAAATTCTAAACCGAAACGAAAAGAATTCTCAAAATTCAAAACGAAAGTTCTTCTAAAACAATTATTTATATTTAACTTTCTCATATAACAACTTTAATTTTCAATTTAATTAATGTCAAGTTTTTAATTTAATCAATTTCTTAATTTTTAAGCTTTCCACAAATTTTTCAAAGTTCAGAACATTTTTTTTTTAAATATTTTTACTGTTAACTACTTAACATGTATTCTTACTTTATGTCGCTTTACTATACACCCTTCAACAAGTCATAATAAATAAATAAATATAGAATTTTTCATTTCATTTCCGCGCAACTTTTGCACAATTTTTTCAAATCTGGCTATGTGCCACTCTGCACATACCAACAACCAAATACTTTATATTTTTTTTTCACTTCACAATATTTTTCACACTACATAAGCTCAATGTATTCTATATCTCACAAGTCATAATCGTGTAGTCACAATCGGGTATAGACATAATTAAGAATTGTCATTCAAACACAGGTGTACTTTCGATTTAGATTTAAGTAAAGCAATTTATATTTCAATTTACACAGATTTATTTTATTTTACGAATGAAATTCAGAAGACGGCCTCCATTCTCGGCCCAATTTTTCAATCTCACATTCTAAAACAAAACTAAACACACGGAGTTTCGAAAACTGCCAACCCAATTTTTTTCTTTTTTTTTTATTGGGAAAATTTGCTCAACAGAGCTCGAAGGTAAGATTACAGCAAGAATTCAAAAATCCCACACATTAATACTCTCAAAAAAATCAAAATCAAAAACAGAAGAGTTCCTCAAAATTCCAAATCGAAACAAGTTTTCACATAAAAATTTTATACTATTTAAATTCAATTTTAACAGCATTATATTACAGTTTTATAATTTTCAAATTTCATACTATAATTTTCAAATTTTAAAGAAATTTTTCAAAAACTGTGTTCTTAACCATTTTTATAGTACACCAAGCATTTTTCACTTAAACCGTGCCACTCTTCACCAAGATCTCACACATTTAATTCAAATCATTTTTCTTTGCACAAATACTTTTTACAATAATTTCATAAATAATGCATAAAAATTTTCAACACAAAAGTGTGCAACTCTCCAAACCAAAAACAAACCATACCATT
Source organism: Amaurobius ferox (assembly GCA_951213105.1). NCBI lineage: Eukaryota > Metazoa > Arthropoda > Arachnida > Araneae > Amaurobiidae > Amaurobius > Amaurobius ferox. Next base: position 44,337,834 of record OX578145.1, on the reverse strand, counting down.
GGTCCAGTTTCACTAAAATTTCACAGAATTTCAACATTTTCAAAAACTCCAATTTAAATTTCAAAACTCCAAACAAACAAAATTTTAAAAAAACAGGTGCTCGAGAGGGAAGGTCAAAGGCACCAATTGTCACCACGGGAATTCCGAGGGCATCAGAAGTCGCAACGGATTCCCGCCCGACACGGCTGACCGAGAAAGTCTAACTTTCTCAGAGAAATTTCAATAACCCAGGTTCTAAACACACCTCCCGTCAATTGGAAGAATTCCAATTGATGACCTGCGAAAAACCCAACCAAAATCCAAAATAAACAGAAAAACACTTTTACCTTTAAGAACTCATCCAAAGCTGAAAAACATAAGTCTACACAACTTCTACACAAATAAAAACACTATTTAAATTTAAATCCAATATTTATTAATTATTCAAGAAGTGGAGTCAGCACATCAAATACAATTTCTGAATTAAAACCACTGGACCTCTTCTACCAAGAATCATCGGCTCTTTGCCGGAATTTAAATATCAATTCAATAAATCATTAACACATATTATTACACATATCAATCAATTAACTATGGTATGGTCATGGAGAGAAGGTCACACTCGAGGAACGCTTAAGGCTTAATTTAAATTACTTTAGGTGCATTAATTCTTAAATTAAGGATGGAAGCTGAAGTTAAACAATATATAATATAATTAATAAAGGCAGCTGAAATCAAAGGCGAAGTGTTCTTCGGAGTCGACGCTCAAGTCCAGACGACTGCCCAACGGCACGTCTAAATAATCAAGGCTTACCTCACAAACTTGAAAAGGACTCATGGTAGGAAAAGCGTAGGCATCCACTGGCAGATTCCCTCGGGGCAAACATTGCCCCGCTCCAGCAGGAACGGCAGAACCGCAGTTTTCGGCAAGGTGCCGAATCAGGTAATCCGAGGATCGACCAGTTTCATAATTGCTCTTGCAGGACCCGGTACACGAATTCACATGAGGTTCTCAATCATCATCCACACGGCGGTCGGCGAGGGCAAGGCATCAGCAGATCTCAGCAGAGGCGACGAAGGCAGCGGTGGCGTCTCCCCCGAGCCCCACATCGACGGAACTCAGCCTGGGGGATGAGTTCCGAGCCATTCGTGGGTTCGAAGATGTTTCCAGGGAGAGAGCCCAGAAATCAGAATCACTCAGCTTTTAAACACTCCGGGTGGATCCAGGACCCGGCCAATTAAAATTTAAGAGGGGCTCACAACTTCTCCTTTCAGCCAATCCAAAATTCCTCCCATTTCAAATACATCCAGGGATCCGCCCCCACAACGGCAAATTCAAGGCACGTGCAGAACAACGTGAACATCAGCACCACGGTTGCAACACCCAAAACATAGCAGAAGAATGGAGACATCTGTCTCCACCAGCAAACAAGTGCGACCTTGAACGACGTACGTTGTTCCTCGAGTGTGAGAGAATTATTATGGAATAAAAATGGCCACAATTCAATACAGATTTTGATACGTTTAAATATGCTAAAATATATACAATGACATGAGGGTTCCAAGACACAGATAATTAAATAAAAGTTTAAAAAGTACAGAAGTTATGCAATTTACAAAGGAGTGACGAATTCCGTCACGACATCACTATGCCTTTCCTCTATGCGAATTTTCAATGCACTGTATAATTCTTCAGATAGTGTATTCAGAGAACCAATAGGGGCTTCACAGAACTGCGCCTGTGCACAGAGATGTTAGTTTAGAATACGATCTTGTCTAGTAATTCCCATTATTAAATAGTTTAGAATATTAAATTCTAAGTTATAGTTCATGCTAGAAATTAACTACACCTGTGCAAGAAGTATTTTATTTTACAATTTTTATACGTATTTTTAAAAATACGTATAAAATACATATTTTTATACATACTTTTAAATATTTTTATTTATATACATATTTTTGAAAATACGTATTTCAAATAACAGTAGATGCCCAATAAGTTAAATTAAATCTTTTAATAAAAAAAATATTTATTATAGCTAGTGTGTGGTAGGCTGACTTTGAGCACAATGGAGGTGGCTAATAGGATTTTTATTTTTCAATTTTGCAGTTAATTTTATATTTTGCATACATAGTGAGGAATGAATTCAAAATTTCACTTTAAAGGGGTTTACATTGTATTTAAAAAATTAAGTTGTTGACATTTGCTTTCTTTTGTATATTTGTTATTTTAATGTTTTTAAAATTTTCTAATTTTCATGTTACATCCACTGTATGGACCTAACTGTACTTTATGTGGCACGGAATACCTGTTGCTACGTGCAATCTCCGACAGCCAGTAGAACTGCTTTCTGTGATGTTCTTTTAGTGGGCGAGTGAAACTCGCATAGCAGGCATAGGTTCATGTTCAAATTGCTACAAATCAACTGTTGCACAAACGACTGTTACAACATTGCAGATTTCGACAGAGAATGACCATTCCTATATAAAATAACCAATATAGCTGCTCTTCTTTTATTTAATCAAAATTTCTATAATTGTATTAAATCATTATTAATTTTATATTTTTATGCATTTCAGTTATGGCAGACATGCTGTCCGACAGACTTAGTGGCATTTCTATGTCACCAAGGTAAAAATCGCAGAAAAAAGGATAATATGACACCTGTTCTTAAAATCCAATTGAAATCAATTTAATAAAACATTTTAAATCTATTTGAGCATCGAACTCCTGCTCCCAACCCCTCTCTTTTTTTTAAAAAACCCTGTCAAACTGAAAACTTGTGTGTACATAAAAAAGTTCAAATCTAAACTTTAGATGGTATGTTACATTAATTCATATTTTTCAAATTTTGGTATACAAATTCAAATTTCATATTTTGGTATACTATAATTTTTACGGTACAAGACAGGAAAATCACTAGATGTGCCGATACGAAAAAAAAAGTTCCCTTCAGAAGTGCATAAAAAGTAAAATATTTTAAAAACTACATCAAAATTAAAAGAAGGGGAAAAATTCACCCATGTAGGTACCTGCCTTCAAAAATTTGTGGTCTTGCTATAGTTAGTCTATCCAGGATGTGAACTCGCAGCTCAAATATTTTGTCTTTGGCTTCGATATTAAATATTTCTTAAACTACAATATATATCAAAAAACAATTTATTTCAGCGTATTTCCCAAAGCTTTTTCAACAAGTGTACCAAATTTCATATTTTTATATGCAACAGTTTTTGCAGTACGAAGCAAAGAATCTCGAGAGATGAGAAATTTGTCAAACAATGGTGACGTCAGCTACTTTTTTTTTTAATATAGAGAGATTTTTAGGCAATAAATTGAGAAAACATCCAACGTTTAACAATTAAAAAACTATTGATATAAAAAATATAAAACTAATTGCTATTTATATCAGTATTGGAGTCAGATATTAGAAAATAGGAGGAGTCTGTGTCAGACAGTAGAAAAAACAAGAAAGATCAATCATGCTTAAAGCATTGATTATGAAACACTTTCCAACTTCAATGCAATTTTATTTAAAAAAGTCGAAAATGCAATACATTCCTCGGTAATATTTTAAAACTTATCACGATACTACATTGATTTATTATATTTGAAAACTTAAACCTTCATTGAAAAAAATGAACTTCATTCAAAAGACGGCATTGAAATATAAATTGCGTGGTTTAAATATCTCTAAAATGCAATACATTCCACGGTAATATTTTTAAATCTATCATAATACTACGATAATTTATTATATTTGAAAACTTCATCGAAAACAACTGAAATTAATTCAAATGACGTCATAGAAAAAATAACACGCCTGGATCTCTCTATAAAAGCAGGATTTCATTCATAACTTTCTCCATTTCATTCATCACAATACTATAATAATTTATTTTATTTAAAAATGAAGACCATGGAGCTGCAATGCATAAACTTTATGCTTAAAACTTCATCGAAAAATATCGTCCTTCTGTTTATAAAATCAATTAATATTTCATTCATATCAGCCATGCAGACTCCATGGACTGAATTATTTTGTGTTAAAGAAATACAGTAATTCTAATACAACTCATTCTACATATTTTGCTGTTTACATTTTACATAGGTGAAAAATAGGCTTAATTGTAGAAATAATCAAATTTGAATGAGAATTTAAACTCAAATATATTGTCATTGTGTTGTTTTAGTATGTAGATGCACAGAATTTAAGCAGAAATAAAGTAGTTTTAGGATGGATATAACACTCAATATGAATTAAAAAGAACTTTAAAAAATCACGAATTTGAAACAAGATGGATGCCATATCTCATTTTGAAGTGGGTCATGTGATCGTTTCATATCATGGTCACGTGATCGTTTCATATAAGATGTGTAATTATTATTTTAATTTTTATTTAAGGCGGAATTAGACCGATCCGAAAAGTTACCTTTTTCCGATAGATGGCTCTGAATATCGCAGGTTTGGCGAGATCCGACCTTGCGCCAAACAGCGATTATGCTCAATTTGCGGTAGCCATAGTCTCACTTCCGATTTAATCCTGAAACCGGATGTTATGAATGCATTCAATTAGAACTTGGTTTTATCGGCTGATAATTCAAAACGTGGACTATAAATAAAAGTATGTAGAAACTTTCTTCATATTGATAATAAAATTTCGTATTTATATTGCATGTTCATTGGGATCAGTATATATTTTAAATCTTTTATGCGTATTCATAACTTAAATTGAATTTGCAGCATGCCTATTCATAATGTAATAAATATTTGTTATATGAGTGTTGATGGGAAACTGACGAGTTAATTCATTCATTGCTGTTGAAGTATATTTGAAACTTTAACACTTTAAATGGATTTACTTGTCGTGCCCATCACCTACATACACTCTTAAGCATTTCATATTTTATTAGCTCTAATTCAATTGCTCATGGCAAAATTCAATGTACCTGCATCGGTAATGTTTTGTATGCGTTCATAATGATGTGTTTAATCTTTTATGTTTAATTCTAAACTATTTCAGAAATCAAGAACAAATTGGTTTCTGGTAAAACTGAGAAATTCCTATATGTTGTTGGAGTGTATTTGAATTTTCAGCAATTTACATATTTTGCCTATTCTATCTATGATGTATGTTCTTAACCATTTGTAGAGCTACTTTGTTTATTGTTTTTATTCTCTTGATAACAACAAACAAAATTCTAAGTAATGAATACTTCACAAACATTTTATAATGAAGTCACTTTACTCATTTTAAACCAAAAGATGAATAGTCGAAACCACTTCCTTGTTGTGACCCTGCATCAGTACCAATAAAACACAGACTTAAATGGAAAAAGAATTGAATAAAGGTTTAAATTGACTTGAAATGATATTGACAATTTCATCCCTTTTCTTATTTCCTATGAATCCAGTGTTAGCGAACATTGAAATTTTTTCTGTTTAATTGGAAATTCAACTGTACATATTTTAAATTCAATATAGTAGGGAAGTCATAGCAGTAAATATAATGATCGACAGTTACTGTATTAGGGATCTATGTTCCTGGTCGCTATACATAATAATCCATATATGTGCACATAGGGTTTAAACGGGCATATTAAAATCTTTAACAATTTTACTAAAATCGAAAATTATTTTAGCATTTTCATATTTTCTTTATCCAAAGTGCCTGTATTGATTTTTGTAATATTAAGGTGAAATAGATCTAAATGTTTATCTGAAAAATAAGTTGTAATTACTATACAATATTCTATTCCAATGTTATTTGAATTATAAATCATATTAAAATCTTAAGTATGAATACTTATATGGTAATGTCATTTCAACCATGAATAGCAGGTACTAGTTATCAAATATAAATAGAATCATTAACTAATTTAATATACCAAAAACTGTAATACCAAAATCTAGAGAAAATTGGATTCGCTTCAGAAAATTACCGGATGCATGTTATCTCTAACATTAATCATAATTTGCTGTCTTCTTAGTTCAAAGTACACGTCTCTATCCCCAGCGCCTTCTCTTTACCATTGACCAATTTTAACTAATTATAAGATATAAATAATTATAAGATATTTAAAAATATTTCACTTTCATGCACAATTTAAATTTCTTTTGCTTAAAATGCTCATGCTATCCAGAATTCGAAGACTAATGTTGTGTTTATGAGTTTTAAAATTTTAGCTAAAATGGCATGTTTTAACAAGATTTCTTTTAGAACAATGCTAAATAAAACTGGCACAGTTAAGGCATTGTGTACACATCAAAGTTAAGGTAGCTTTAGAAACACCCACCACCACCTCACCTTTTGTGAACAGATGATGCTGAATATTGCAGGTTTGACAAGATGCTCCAAAAGGCGATTGTTTAATTTGCAATTTGCGGTAACACTCTTCGCTTCTAATTTAATTCTGAACAAAACCTAATATTAGGGGGATATTAAGATCAACAGACAAAATTTTTCTCCGAGAAGTACTCGGCTTTATTTCGACATGTTTCCAAGTGTTTTTCAAATTATATTGTATATTAATGTCAGGGTACAGCATAAAATATAAAATAACTATAAGCTTCGAAGAAGCAATTGCCTTGAAATAGACAATAAAAAAAAGTAAGATTTATCGGGCTTTTTTCATATTGATAATATTTTGTTTATATTACATGCAAATTAACTTAAAGCCCATATAAATAAAGTAAAATGCTGTATAACAACATTTTACATGCTCTTATAATAGTATTGAATATTAGTCTGAGATTTAATGCAAAACTGACAAGTTGATTTTATTGAAGTGTATTTAAAATTTTAACACTTTAAATATATTTACTTTGCGCCTATATTTTATGTTTTTAAACATTGTTTGTTAAGTTATTTGTATATTTTGTTAGCTCTTACTCACTACATGAGGTAGATAAATTCTAGTATTTAACTTAACTGGTATTTTGCATACATTAATATTTTGTTTATTTTTTATGCTCAATTCTAAACTGTTTCAGACAACAAAAGCGAATAGGTTTATACAAAAATGACAAATATTTTTTGTTGTTTGAGTTTATTCAGCATTTGAAATATGTTTGCTTGTATATCTACATTTTTCAAGCTACTTATTATAGTTAGCTTTGTATATTATATTTTCTCTATTGATAATATAAGTGAACAAATGGAAATTCTATAAAATGAAATCTTTGACCATTATCATTCTATGAAGGCATAGCCTTTACTTTTCTTAACTCAAAGGGTTATTTCCCATAAATTCGCTCAATGAATATCATGAGTTTTACTGATTGAAATTCAGCTGCTTATTTGGTTATACATTTTTTATTCAATAAAATAGCAGAGTCTTAACAGTAAATCTAATAAGAATATACTAATAAAATAAGAACAAAATGCAGCATACATTACATTTTAGCAGTCAGCGGGCAAAACTTTAATGTATGCTGTATTATGAAATTTTTATTTTGTTTTTTATTGCAGTTTTGGAGTAATTTTTTTATATAAAATGTAATAATCGACAGACACTGTATATTAGGAACCTATGTTCCTTACTTAGTATGCATAGCCCTAATTTTTTGTACTTCAAAATTTAAATGAAAGCCCTATATCTTTGATATCTCAACAAATTTGCTAAAACAGATTAACATGTCTTTGTTGTAATGAAGGTCTGGGGGGGGGGGGGGATTATGCTATTTTCCAGTGGAAAACCATGGAATACTCTTCACTTCACCAATAAATTTTAAGGATAATCTCCCTTAAACTTGAAAATGCAAATTTTCACTTAGTAGCAAGTTGCCAGTAGCCCGTTTTAGTTTAGTGGTCACTGTATCACAATTTTTTTGTAAAATCAATAAGTATGGTTACATATACTTAATATATTATTATATATATATATAGATATAAAGGATAAGAATTGGGGAAATAATAAACAGTTAGTAAACTTTTGGGACAGTTTTCTGATTAAAACAGAATGGAAGAGGGATGTAGTGGCCCGAAGTTGTTTTATTTAATCACCACATTGCATTGTGTAATTGACCTATGGTGAGTGGTGAATTCCTATTTTTAGGCCTACTCTAGGATGATATTGTAAATTTGCATTTTAATTTTTAGATAAAGTTTCACATGCATACCCTCTTCCCTTTGAAAGAATAAGCCCTTCCTATTCTTGTCTCCTTAGAAGTACACACTGTTCCTTCTACACATTTAGTATATATTATTTTATTTCCTTTACTTTCTCTTTTATTTGTTTTGATTTTTTCATTTGTTTATATGTGAGGTTAAATTAGATGTTTGCCAACCTAACCACCACAACTAAAACCACTGCAGGTGTGCACTGCTTGCTGCATCAAATACTATTGAAACTATCGTTTGATGCCTTTTATCTGAATGGACCTTATGCCACAACTAACCTGTTCAGATTAGGCCACTCTAAAATATGTAACATTTTTTAATCGGCTCCAAAGTGAAATGTAAAACCGGTGTTTCACTGTAAAATTGCAAAATATCATAATTTATTTTCAGTGTAATTGAGTTATTAAATAAATTCTGGTTTATTCGACATCTAATATTCAGAATGTGTGATAGTCCAGCTTAGCTCTTAAATTATATTCGGGTTTAGAACCAAAATGATGCTTTGCTTAGAGGCCCTATGTCATATAAACAGTTTACAAAGAAAAGACCAATAACTTATAAAATAGGAGTATTATGGGGTATGCATTTGTTGTATAGGAGCCCAAAAATTCTGCTGGTTGCACTGTTTAGGTCCATTCTGCTTTATTGAGTTATATTTACTGTAATAAACTGAATGCTTTTATATCCAGATTTATGTTAATTGAAGTTTAACTCATAATGTGTGTGTGTGTTAAAATTTATTTAAATGTTTTTTCGCATACTGTACAGTATAATTTAGTATGTGTAACTCTTTAATAAAAAAAAAAATCATATTTATTTTCCATTATTTTCTTTTACATTAATTTTTTCCAATTTTTATAGCATTTTAGTTCAACATCCGATAATTCTGTAAATTTGGTAATCCGGCACCTCTGAAATATGCAGGATTATCTGAAGTTTACTGCATATTTTATTTTATTTGTAACCTTGCTAAAAAATATAGTATAAAACGTTATTTGTAAATTTTGGTCTCCAATTTTTATGTCTCTTCAAATTATTTTATCACTCTTCACCACTGGAATGCGTTATGTTATTTTTTAAAATATAATTCTGAACTATTACAAAATGTGATGCAGAAATGATAAGCTTATTCATTTGCTGCTGACATGTTTGCATAATTTATTCATTTAGATTCATATTCTAATTTTTTTTTTTTTTTTTTTTTTTAATAAAACTACATATGTTTTATTATTCAATATAGGTATATATACATATTAAATACAGATTGAGTAATAGAATTTTCAAGTTAAAATTTTGTATGCATTAATAATTTGCATATATTCCTAATATATATATTTGTAGTATAGTATTATATAATTTGTAGTATACTACATTCTTAATATAAATAATTGTTGTGTTATACAGTTTAATGTACATACATTCTTAATATTCTTAAAATAGTTTAATTATTCAGTTTCTGTAAGTAAGCATTGGTAAGAAATTAAATCTTATTGGAAGGCCTGGGTTCAACCCATAACACCATAACAAGTGCAGTGTAGGGCAGAAGTCATAACCCCATCCAGTTCAACAAAATCATTTGAGTTCCCATAAGTTGCATGCTGTCATGGAGTGGGATGGAGTGATCGCTCCAGGGTGTACAATAAGAAAAAGGCGCTTCTTGCTATGAACATATATTTAGTTTAAGGATCAAAGGAAATGCATTATGGGAAAGGAAGCAATGAAATAATTATGCCATGTGCTCAGTCATGTTCGGTATCTACTTTAAATAAGTTTAGTTGTATATACTTCAATTTTCAATGCATATTTGTTATTACATATCAAAATAGTTTTAAATCATTATCATCTCGTTTTGCACATGAGACAAGAACCCCACTCTATAAGTGGAGCTATGAATATTCCTTTGGTGGGATGCAATGTAGAATACCATGTACATGTGAAAAATCACTGGGGAGCATAATAATGTAACTTTGGGCATTGCATAGCCCCCTAAGCTTCCTTCTAACTTTGCTTATGCCTTACTTATTTCAGGGGTAGGCACAAATTACAAGGTGTGTTACATTATATTTTATTTATGTATAATGTAGTATCTTTTTACAAAGAAATATATATAATTATATCTAAAGAATGTAAATTTATTTTAAAATAAAATTATTGTAATTAATAATATTACATATATTCTACTTTCATATCTTTGTTTCCATTCAATGCAAGGTTTATATAAAGGTAAAGTATTTTGATGAAATTAAAAATTTCTAGGTGTAGTTTTAATAGATGTTTTTGTAACTAGGTAAAGAATATGTTTGGGGGAGGATATGTGATGAGTTATTTTTTGATTCAAACAGAGCAAAATCAGATATAAATAATAGAATGCTCGGGGAAAAGTTTATTGCTATAAATCTGTAATGAAAAGGATTGTAATGGGTTTAAATATGTAATATAAAGTTTTGACTACATATACATTTTGAACCTCACACTACAAATTGAGTGTGTATTAAATCTTTAAATGAAAAAGTGAGTACCTAATCTGAATATGAAAAAGTGAGTATCTAATCTGAATATGAAAAAGTGAGTATCTAATCTGAATATGAAAAAGTATATTAATTTTCATTTGTTTATAGTACCATTACAAGTTGATAAAAGAATACATTCTTCACTTATTGACATTCATATTCTGTTAAATATCTGTAATGCTAGACATTTACCTTTGGTGAATGGAATCTTATTTTTAACCTGAATTGGAGTAAGTACTGATTTAAATCAGTTTTAAGATATCAAAACTTGAAATGTTAATGAAAAATATAATCTTTTCTTTAACTTAAACAATATTGTAAAAATAAAAAAAAAAATTCATTGCTGTCAAAAAGAATCTAAAAACTTCAACTTCATTAGAACACATCATTGTCTTTGTTGGTATGGTACATCTCATTTATCATGACGAAAAAGGTTCTTTATTGCTTTTGAAACCGGTTGATACCTTTTTGCAATTTTTTATGTGTTGCTAATTTTTTTTAAAGCATTTATAGCAAAACTGGTCATAGAAAATGAGCCCACTACAAACATTTACCATGCCCCCACCCCAACTATGTTTGATTTTCTCCTCTTCGTAAATTTTTTATATTTTCTCCAGCCTAAAAAATATTGAGTTGTGGGATCTCCACTCGAGTGGTATCTGTCCCATCCCCCTATGGAAGGCCTGTTAATAGAATGTGAAAATTATTTAAATTAATTGATATATAATATTAATTGATAATAAATATTTTTCACTTTTTATGATTGATTCATGTGATGAAAAGGATATAAGCAAATTAGACATTTCATATTCAAAGTCTTTGTAAGATAGAAAAATACAGATTTTTTTTTTAATTAAAAAAAAAATACTTAACTACTTATATATATTTTTTTTTAATTAACAACCCTGTCATTTACATATTTCGATTTAAAAAATATGTTTGGGTGTTTTTATTAACAATCCAATGTTAAAGGTGCATGGCAAATGTCGAAAATACACTTAAAGCAAATAAAATGATTGTGACATTCAATTCATGAATACTTTAGCCACAGCTGTACTATCGACTGTCTGCATAGAGGGAATTTCTTTTAACATTTGGTGTAATTAACAGAAAATTATGAAATAGATTAGGTGTAGAGAAAGCATAAAAATTTATTTTCTTAATGAAACACATGAACTAGGTAAGAAAACAAAATACTTTATAAATTGGAATGCTCCTTTAACTTTTGTGACATAATTTAAGCAATTGGTTGACAAATAGTTTCGTGAGAAATGTATATTTTGTGATAATTATATAGAAGTAGACCCAAACACTATGTATGTCCAGTGAAGACTTACTCTAGATATATATTTTTTAATTCACTGTAATAAAGCTTTTCCGAATCATATAAGAGGTCTCTCCTTTAAATATCTGCAGTATGAGTCTCCACTCGACTTTTTATATATATGTACTAATATTCCATATTATTTACCCTGTCCTTATAATAAAAAATCTGATGTGAGCAGCACATGACTTTCCCTGCAAACTTATATTAACGTTCTCTTTATTTTAATTAAATTTATTTCACTTTTATTCAATTTTCGTTCTCATTCGGTAATCGGGCTTATTTTCAAAGGTGGTGTAGGGAAAGTACGAAAAACTAAAATATCTCGAGAACGGCTAGTCCTAGTGTAATGGGGTTGGTTTTATTCTTTTCTTCGTTAAAAATTACGCATTAAGTACGCATTTAATGGATATATTTAAGCATACGTAGCTTTTTAGATTTTGACAATTTTTGCGGGCCATTCTGCAAAAAAAGGCAGGTTATTTTTTTCTGAATCGTTCCAAAATCTAATCAGCACCAGGGTGACCTATACGTGACTCATCTACCGAATTTTGTGAAATTCGGTGCATTAGTTTTTCAGCTAGAGTGGATATAAGCTTTTGCGGGCCATTTCGCAAAAAAAGGCGGGTTCTTTTATTCCGAATCGTACCCAAAAATAATCAGCACCAGCCCCGCCCACAAGTGACTTACTTACAAAATTTAGTGAAATTCGGCCCATTAGTTTTTTAGTTAGAGTGGATACAAAATCTGCACAGACAGACAGACAGACACACACACAGACGTCACGCTAAAAATGTTTTTTTCATATTCTAGAGGTCTCGAAACGTGTAGATCCGTCGAAAACTCGAGTTGCGATTTTCGGCATGATTCCAATACTTTCCCTATACATTACCATGTACTGCAGGGAAAGTAAAAAATCTGATGTGGGCAGCACATGACTTTCCCTGCAGACTTATATTCACGTTCTATTTATTTAAATTAAATTTAATTAATTTTTAATTCAATTTTCGTTCTCATTTGAAAACTGGACTTATTTTCAAAAATGGTGTAGGAAAAATACGAAAAACTAAAATATCTCGAGAACGGCTAGTCCTAGTGTAATGGGGTTGGTCTTATTCTTTTCTTCGCTAAAAAATTACGTATTAAACAAGCATTTAATGGCTATATTTGAGCATACGAAGTTCTTAAGTTTAGATTTTGATGATTTTTGCGGGCCATTTTACAAAAAAAAGCAGGTTATTTTTTTTTCGAATTATACCAAAATCTAATCAGCACCAGAGGGTGGCCTACAAGCGACTTATCTACCAAATTTTGTGAAATTCGGTCCATTAGTTTTTCAGTTAGAGTGGATACAAGCTTTTGCGGGCCATTTCGCAAAAAAAGGCGGGTTCTTTTAACCCGGGTGATACCCAAATCTAATCAGCACCAGATTCGTGCACAAGTGACTTACCTACCAAATTTTATGAAATTCGGTCAATTAGTTTTTTAGTTAGAGTGGATACAAAATCTGCACAGACAGACAGACACACACACAGACGTCACGCTAAAAATAGTTTTTTCGTATTCTAGAGGTCTCGAAACGTGTAGATCCGTCGAAAACTCAAGTTGCGATTTTCGACATGATTCCAATACTTTCCCTATACATTACCATGTATTACAGGGAAAGTAAAAGGTGTTTGTGCCGTCTATAGCGGAAAAATCTAATCGCAGTACAGCCATGAAATTAGATACAAAGGTATCTCGGCTCCTGAGAAAAAACGCTTAATACAGATTTATTTTTTATCGGGCCGAGCTCAGCCGCGTATGAGCTCGCGCAGCGATCGACTACGCTTTTGTAAAAATTGGATGAATGAATGAATGTAATTAATTCCTGCTTTAAATCTCGGGCAATGTCGTGTGCCCTTTTTACTTTCCCTGCAATACATGGTAATGTATAGGGAAAGTATTGGAATCATGCCGAAAATCGCAACTCGAGTTTTCGACGGATCTACACGTTTCGAGACCTCTAGAATACGAAAAAACTATTTTTAGCGTGACGTCTGTCTGTGTGTCTGTCTGTGCAGATTTTGTATCCGCTCTAACTAAAAAACTAATCGACCGAATTTCACAAAATTTGGTAGGTAAGTCACTTGTGGGTGAGTCTGGTGCTGATTAGTTTTGGGAACGATTTGGAATAAAAGAACCCTCCTTTTTTTTGCGAAATGGCCCGCAAAAGCTTGCATCCACTCTAACTGAAAAACTAATGGACCGAATTTCACAAAATTCGGTAGATGAGTCACTTGTGGGTTATCCTAGTGCTGATTAGAATTTGGTACGATTCGGAAGAAAATAGCCTGGCTTTTTCTGCAAAATGGCCAGCAAAAATTCGTCAAAATCTAAACTAAAGAACTAGGTATACTCAAATATATCCATTAAATGCTCGTTTAATACGTAATTTTTAACGACGAAAATAATAAGGCCAACCCCATTACACTAGGACTAGCCGTTCTCGAGATATTTTAGTTTTCCTTATTTTCTCTGCGCCACTTTTGAAAATAAGTCCGGTTTCCGAATGAGAACGAAAATTGAATTAAAAGTGAAATAAATTTAATTAAAATAAAGAGAACGTTAATATAAGTCTGCAGGGAAAGTCATGTGCTGTCCACATCAGATTTTTTGTATTTATACACGTTTCCTCGGTTCCATGAAATTTAAAACTACTGTCTACCTACCCAAATATTTAATGTGTTGTTAAATCTGTTTTTCTGCAGTATTATAATATGATATTTCTTTTTTAAGGCAAGAATTTGCAAATTTACATCCTATATTCTGTAAATAACTGGAAATTATTATTATTATTATTATTATATTTTGATAAACTACTCATTTTGCCTTAACTTCAGATGGACTCTGTCCCGTCATTCAACATCTTTCACGGGCTTGTTCTCAGCTTCTAGATCATGAAGAGAACTAAAACTCGGCACATAGTTTCATCTCGCCGAACATTTTTATTTATTAAATATTCACGCCATTGCGTTGCATCGTTACGTCATTTACGCATATCATAACAATGTTTTTGCTCTTTTCAAGGTTTTTTTTTTTTACTTTCCCTGCAATACATGGTAATGTATAGCGAAAGTATATTGGAATCATGCCAAAAATCGCAACTCGAGTTTTCGACAGATCTACATGTTTTGGGACCTCTAGAAACGAAAAAACTATTTTTAGCGTGTGTGTGTCTGTCAGTCTATGTGTCTGTGCAATGCATGTATCCACTCTAACTAAAAAACTAATGAACTGAATTTCACAAAATTTGGTAGGTAAGTTATTTGTGTGTGACCATGATGCTGAATAGTTTTGGGTACGATTCGGGATAAAATAACTCTCCTTTTTTCGCGAAATGGGCCGCAAAAATTCCCTGTATCCACTCTAGCTGAAAAACTAAGAGATCAAATTTCACAAAATTTGGTAGATAAGTCACTTGTGGGTTACCCTGGTGCTGATTAGATTTTGGTACGATTCGGAAAAAAATAACTTTCCTGTTTTTACAAAATGGCCTACAAAAATCGTCAAAATCTGAAATAAAATACTGCATATGCTCAAATATAACAATTAAATGCTTGTTTTATACGTAATATTTAGCGATGAAAAGAATAAGATCAACTCCATTGCACTAAGAATAGCCGTTCTCGAGATATTTTAGATTTTTCGCATTTTCTGTACCCCTAAGTCAAGTTACCAAATGAGAACGAAAATTGAATTTAAAGTGTACATTCAGTGTAATTTTAATTCATTACGCTTGTTATTTGATGCAATTTAATGAATTATTGAAGAAATAAAGAGAACGTGAATTTGAGTCTGCAGAGAAAGTCATGTGCTGCCCACATCAGATTTTTTTTTTTTTCTTTTGCGCGAATTGCTGTTTAGTGTTTTCAGCTGAATGCTCTTTTACTTATTACGCATCGATCTATGTATATACTGCATAGGTTTGAATGCAAATTACGTCAAAAAATGAAGTATATACTATAGTATATATAGTGTATACTATAATATAATTAATTCATAGAGGAAATATTGTAATGGTTTCGAATTCGAGTTTTCGATTGATTTACATGTTTTAAATATTCCTGAGGTCGTTTTTGAAGTGATGTGTAATCCTTTCATGGATGAGCGTTATTTTAGAAACGAGTGGAAACAAGCTATTTAAATGAAATTTGGTACAGTTATTACAAACGGAGAATGACGCAACGACAGGATATTTAATAATATTAAATAAATAATTATTTGTATGTCATTTATCGTTAGAAAATGCATGGCATTCATTTTATAACTCTGGTACGAACCGTTTTCGCGATATTACACATTTATATAAAGATTTACATAAAATTGAAATAATAATAAGTATCATTAAATAGGTTGACTTTCCTTATGAAATATTACGCGACGAATTGACTCATATCATTCTCGTGGATCTAGCTAGTTCCATTTACGAGAGAAAACACTATATTTGTAATCCCTCGTGAGACACTATTACAAATAGTGTATTACAATGGTATTTGTAAGACACCATTTGTAATAGTTTTGTATTTTGTCTTTACACAATATACAAACAGCAATTTATTTCATGGGACAGTGCTGTTGTAGGCGGGTACTGCAAGTAGAAACTTCATTGTTGCAAAGTAAGTTTAATCTCTTTTGAAGAAATTTTAAGCTGACTGCGTGGTAAAACTGAATATGTCTGTCTCTATAAAGGTTTACAAAAAAGTGGCACATAAAATTTTTTCTCGGAATTTTTTTTGGTTGCAGATATGCGGTTATTTCCCGGGTACAATAGTCCATTTTGTCATTAGAAAAAAATTGCAGTAGAACGTAATTGTAATTATTGTTTTAAGTAAGTATAGCATAAACTTGAATATATAGACAATATGTATACTCATTCAAAGTGATAATTGTCAAACCCTGGCCTCATGGGGCATAGAGAACAGCAACAACAACAAAAAAAAAGTCAGTGTTAGCTGCTGAAGAAACCCTCCTGTCAGACAACACCGTGACCATGTATATGTATATTCTTTGCCGTGACCTTCAATTATTGGGAAGAATACGGGAGATGGGGAATGATTTTTTTTTTCTTTTGGTGGGGGGAGAGGAGGGGATAGTATAGTACTTCCACATGTACACGTTGCGTTTAGAAATAGAAGTCAAAGCTTGGCTGAGGTCTCTCTCGCTTGTCCCATCAGAAAGTAGAAAGTAACATGAATGAAATTACATTTACGTGTTTATGTAAGCGTAATTTTTTTTTTTTTTTTTGTCTAAAATATACATTTATCATTTTGATGCGAATAACATCTATATTTGGGGTATCTTTGGCTGAAATCGGAGAGTTACGAAAAATACAAACAATATTTGCTTTTCTTAGAAAAAATAGGATGACATATAGGAATATACACAAATAATTTAAATATTTTAATAATTTGAACTTTTTTTTTTTTTTTTGAACTTCAGTTTTTGTCTGAGCGACTTTGCGCTTCACTTAGCGAACTTCCACCCAAAATGTCTTATAAATTATAAGCTACAAAAATTTGTATTAAGAAGTCGAATTTCTAGATTAATAATTTGTTTTTACAAAGCTTTTCTAGTTTTTTAGTATTCATCAAGTTGAAGAATATAGAAAAAATTCCATTTTTCAAGTTTGTAATGCTTATATCTCGAATACTAAAGAACTATTTATGAACAGTAAGAAAATAATTCTTAGCTATTCAAAAGCCGTATACAAGATTTTTGGATCGGATTCTTAGTTTTCAAAATATAGTGGTTATAAAATCTATCATGTGCAGGGTCAATAGACTTGATATTTGCTGGTAATTTAGATTTTTTTATTTTTATAGACTTGATATTTGCTTTTTTTTTAAATTTGCTGGTTTATGTAGATGCATAACTAGAAGTTGTTCTAGTTATGCATCTACTTTAGTTTCCATGTCGTGATTCTAGCTAAAATACTAATTGACCAAATTTCATAAAATTTGGTAGATTACTTGTGGGATACTTGTTGGAAATTACTTGTGGGATACTCTGGTGCTGATTAGATCTTGGTACGATTCGGAAAAGAACAACCTGCCTTTTTTTACGAAATGGCCAGCTAAAATCGCCAAAATCTAAAAAAAAAGACTAAGTAATATGCTGTATGCTCAAATGTATCGATTAAATTCTTGTTTTATACACAATTTTTGACGAGGAAAAGAATCTAACACACTTCATTATACTTTAGGACTAATCGTTCTCAAGATATTTGAGATTTCTTGCATTTTTGTTACGCCGATTTCGAAAAAATGTCTAATTACCAAATAAACACAAAAAATCTGATTTAGGCAGCACATGACTTTCCCCGCAGATTTAAATCTACGTTCTCTTTATTTTAATTAAATTTAATTCGCTTTTAATTCAATTTTCGTTCTCATTTGGTAAGTGGACTTATTTTCATAGGTGGCTCAGAGAAAATACGAAAAACCTAACATATCTCGAGAACGGCTAGTCCTATAGTGTAATGGGGTTAGTCTTATTCATTTCTTCGTTAAAAATTACGTATAAAACAAGCATACGTAGTTTTTATTTTAGATTTTGAAGATTTTTGCTGACCATTTCACAAAAAAAAGAAGGCAGGTTATTTTTTTCCGAATCATACCAAAATCTAATCAGCACCAGGGTGACTCACAAGCGACTTATCTACCGAATTTTCTGAAATTCGGTCTCATTTGTTTTTCAGCTGGAGTGGATACAGGCAATTTTTGCGGGCCATTTCGCAAAAATGGGCCGGTTCTTTTATCGCGAATCGTACCCAAAACTAATCAGCACCAGATTCGCCCACCAGTGACTTACCTACCAAATTTTATGTACAAAATCTGTACAGACAGACACACACACAGACGTCACGCTAAAAATGGTTTTATCGTATTCTAGAGGTCCCGAAACGTGTAGATCCGTCGAAAACTCGAGTTGCGATTTTCGGCATGATTCCAATAATTTCCCTATACATTACCATGTATTGCAGGGAAAGTAAAAATCTGATGTGGGCAGCACATGACTTTCCCTGCAGACTCAAATTCATGTTTTCTTTATTTCTTTAAAAACTCATTAAATTGAGTTAAATTGCACAAAATGACACTAAATTTGCATTTTTAATTAATTTCTGCTTTTATTTGGTAATTGGACATTTTTCCAAAGGCGGCATAAAAAAATGCGAAAAATGTCAAATATCTCGAGAACGGTTAGTCCTAGAGTAATAGAATCGTTCTTATTATTTTCCTCGTCAAAAATTACGTATAAAACAAGCATTTAATTGATACATTTGAACATACGTAGTCTTTTTTTAGATATTGGCGATTTTTGCGGGCCATTTCGTAAAAAAAGGCAGGTTGTTCTTTTCCGAATCGTACCAAAATCTAATCAGCACCAGAGTATCCAACATGTGATTTATCTACCAAATTTTGTGTAATTTGGCCAATTTGTATTTCAGCTAGAGTGAATACATGAGATCTTTGCGGGCCATTTCGCAAAAGAAGGCGGGTTCTTTTTTTCTGAATTGTACCAAAAACTAATCAGCACCAGGGTCACGATCCAGAGTCTTACGTACCAAATTTTATGAAATTCGGTCCATTAGTTTTTGAGTTAGAGTGGATACATACATTGCACAGACACACAGACAGATACACAGACAGACACACACACACACGCCACGCTAGAAATAGTTTTTTCGTATTCTAGAGGTCTCCAAAAGTGTAGATCCGTCGAAAACTCGTGTTGCGATTTTCGGCATGATTCCATTACTTTCCCTATACATTACCATGTATTGCAGGGAAAGTAAAAATCTGATGTGGGCAGCACATGACTTTCCCTGCAGACTCAAATTCATATTTTTTTCTTTAATAATTCATCAAATTGAGTTTAATTGGACAAAATAACACTGAATTTGCATTTTTAATTTAATTTCTGTTTTTATTTGGTAATTAGACATTTTTTTAAAAGTGGCATAATTAAATTCGAAAAATCTTAAATAATTCGAGAATGGTTAGTCCTAGAGTAATAGAGTTGTTCTTATTATTTTCCTCATAAAAAATTACGTATAAAACAAGAATTTAACTGATATATTTGAACATATGTAGCTTTTTTTAGATTTTGCGATTTTTGAGGGCCATTTCGTAAAAAAAAGCAGGTTGTTCTTTTCCGAATAATACCAAAATCTAATCAGCACCAGAGTATTCCCCAAGTAACTTATCTATCAAATTTTGTGAAATTTGGCCAATTAATAGTTTAGTTAGAGTGGATACATGACATTATTGCGGGCCATTTCGTAAAAAAAGGCAGGTTGCTCTTTTCCGATAAATACCAAAATCTAATCAGCACCAGAGTATCGTACAAGTAACTTATCCACCAAATTTTGTGAAATTTGGTCAATTAGTATTTTAGCTAGAGTGGATACATGGAATTTTTACGGGCCATTTCACAAAAAATGCGGGTTCTGTTTTTACGAATCGTACCAAAAACTAATCAGCACCAGGGTCATACCCAAGTGACTTACCTACCAAATTTTATGAAATTCGGTCCATCAGTTTTTGAATTAGAGTGGATATATACATTGCACAGACAGACAGACAGACAGACACACACACAGACGTCACGTTAAAAATGGTTTTTTCATATTCTAGAGGTCTCGAAACGTGTAGATCCGTCGAAAACTCGAGTTGTGATTTTCGGCATGATTCCAATACTTTCCCTATACATTACCATGTATTGCAGGGAAAGTAAAAATCTGATGTGGGCAGCACATGACTTTCCCTGCAGACTTATATCCACGTTCTCTTTATTTTAATTAAATTTAATTCACTTTTAATTCAATTTTCTCTCTCGTTTGGTAACTGGACTTATTTTCAAAGTGGCGTAGAGAAAATACGAAAAAACTAAAAAATATCTCGAGAACGGCTAATCGTAGTGTAATGGGGAGGGGGGGGGGGGAGTTGGTGTTATTCTTTTCATCGTTAAAAATTAAGTATGGAACAAGATTTAATGGATATATTTCAGCATACGTAGTTTTTTTATTTTAGATTTCGACGATTTTTGCGTGCCATTTTGCAAAAAGAGGCAGGTTATTATTTTTCGAATCATACCAAAATCTAATAGTCAGCACCAGGGTGACCCACAAGCGACTTATCTACCGAATATTGTTAAATTCGGTCCATTAGTTTTTCTGCTAAAGTGGATACAGGCAATTTTTGCGGGCCATTTCGCAAAAATAGGCGGGTTCTTTTATCCCGAATCGTACTAAAAACTAGTCAGCAACAGGGTCACACACAAGAGACTACTAAATTTTATGAAATTCGGTCCATTAGTTTTTGCTTTAAGTGAATACATACATTCCATAGACAGACACACACACAGGCGTCACGCTAAAAATAGTTTTTTCATATTCTAGAGGTCCCGAAACGTGTAGATCCGTCGAAAACTCGAGTTGCCATTTTCGGCATGATTCCAATACTTATATTACCATGTATTTATTGTAGGGAAAGTAAAAAATCTGATGTGGGTAGCACATGACTTTTCCTGCAGACATATCCACATTCTTAAATTGAGTTAAATTCATTCATTAAATTGAGTTTAATTGCATCAAATAACAAGCGTAATTAGTTGAAGTTACACTGAATTTACACTTTAAATGCACTTTTTGTTCTCATTTGCTAACTGAACTTATTTTCAAAGGTGGCGTAGATAAAATACCCAAAATACTAAAATATCTCGAGAACGGCTAGTCCTAGTGTAACGGGATTGGTCTTATTCTTTTCTTTGTTAAAATTTACGTATAAAACAATCATTTAACGGATATATTTGAGCATGCATAGTTTTTTTATTTCAGATTTTGACGATTTTTAATGGCTATTTTGCAAATAAAAGGCAGGTTATTTTTTTCCGAATCGTACCAAAATCTAATCAGCACCAGGGTGACCCACAAAAGACTTATCTATCGAATTTTGTGAAATTCGGTCCATTAGTTTTTCAGTTAGAGTGGATACAAGCTTTTGCGGGCCATTTCGCAGAAAAAGGTGGGTTCTTTTGTCACGAATTGTACCCAAAACTAATCAGCACCAGATTCGCCCACAAGTGACTTACCTACCAAATTTTATGAAATTCGTCAATTAGTTTTTTAGTTAGAGTGGATACAAAATCTTCACAGACAGACAGACACACACACAGACGTCACGCTAAAAATGGTTTTTTCGTATTCTAGAGGTTTCGAAACGTGTAGATCCGTCGAAAACTCGAGTTGTGATTTTCAGTATGATTCCAATACTTTATACATTACCATGTATTACAGGGAAAGTAAAAAATTAGGAGGAGCAATGTTCTGACTTTTGAATACTTTTTTAAATTGTGTCATTTGAAATATTAAAAATGATTTTATATTCTTTTTTTATTATTATTATATTTGATACCAAAATTTTTGAAATTTGACGCCATAGATTTCATGATTTGCAAATCGTTCCTACTAAATTTTATTGTCAGTTACTGAATTTCAATTTTTTCAGTATATAAAATAATTATAGATTTAAAAATTTCGTGATTAAAAAAAAAAAATTCTGAAAAACTCAGGGAATTTCATTTTTAAGTTTCAGTATGATCTCCACATTTTCGGTCAATCTAGTTTTTTTATGTAGCTCCTCGTATATTTTATAAGAAATTATAAGAAATATTAGGGGTTTTCACTCGAATTTCTCATACATTCATATTCCATAGTGTTTAGGTCTACTTTTATAATTAATATCAAAAGACAATTATTATTTTATCGGATTTCGTACACAGATAATATTTTAATTTTTAGTAGAAATGAAAAATAAAATTATTTTTTCAAATTATTTTTCAACAGGTTTGTCACTCGAATTAATTTAATCAGTACCGTCGCAATAATTTTTCTTTGGAGGAGGGGGGGGGGGGGGGGCAAGCGGTAGGTAGCAAAAATATATTTGATTCTTATATCTCCATATATCATTTCTATAAGCTTCAATGGACTCTTACAGGAAATTTTCGAAATTTCTGATTTTTTCTGAAATTCGAATAATTTGTGTTTTAATAGTGTAAAGCACAAAATATTCTAATTAGTTTCAATGTTTCCACGTAATATCGTGACAAAATAAGATTTCATAGCGATACAAGTATTTATTTTTGGCTTGGTGTCCATATCTCACAGACACATACACGCACAGATACTAGTGCAATAGTTCAAAATATTAAAATATCGAAATCATCATATTTTGAAAACTAAAAATCTGATCAAAAATCCATTTATATATCTTTATAGGGGTTCAAAGATCTACAAATTACTCTCTTATTGTTCATAGAGAACTTTTAGTTTTCAAGATACGCTCTCGTGTATTTAATACTTTGTATCTGTTGGTATTATACTACCCAGTCCAGTCTCTATAGTGTCCGAGTCTTCATTCAACTTTTTCAAACATTAATATAGTATTTAGTTCTGTTTGTCTCACAATCATTATCAGAATAAAGGTATGAACTCTTACATTCCTGATATATACTGAAAGTGTTAACTAACATAAAACTAAAAGTGCTAGGTATGAACTAAAAAGTAATTTGTACTCCTTTGAAAACCCTACAAGGATATATATGATTTTTGATCAGCTTCTTAGTTTTCGAATTATAGTGATTACAATTTCGGTATTTTAATATTCTGAACAATTTTTTAGGAAGGTGGTCCTATTGTTGATATTTTAACATTTTGAACTGTTTTGAAAAAGTAGTTTTAATTTCAATATTTTAATATTTTCAACTGTATTTAAAATGTCTATGAAGGTAAATCACCTACAAAGAAATATGCTATTCACGCAAAAATATTTCATCTCCATTAAACTGGAGTCACTGCTAATTTTTTAATTATGAAAATTATGATTTCAAAACGAAAACTATGAAAGTTCATTTCACGAATTGACCAAGTGAGCAAAAGGACTGTCAGCTCTGAAGGTCGCCTGTGGTCGCCTCTACCCTTCAGGGCACAGACAGGTTGAAGGTTATAAAAGAGAGGGGTCATAAAAGGAAATACTTTTGGTCCAGCCCTCCTAATTCTTGGAAGAATGTAAAGGGGGAAACTCTAGTATCTATTTTGTTTCTGAAGATCTAGTGCACAATCTCTTTTTATGCCTCGTCTGGTTCTGGTATATAAATGCGGGAAAATGATGTTAGCTAGCTACGCGTAAATAGTATTAAAATCATATATTAACACAAATCACCTGAATGCGGCGAATTTATCGGGGTGACAGCCCTGCTACCAACCAACTTGATAAAATAAATATCTTAAAAACTTTTACGTAAATTTTTAAATGAAGGCTGGCTAATAAAAATATATATTTTTTACTTTCCCTGCAATACATGGTAATGTATAGGGAAAGTATTGGAAACATGCAGAAAATCGCAACTCGAGTTTTCGACGGATCTACACGTTTCGAGACCTCTAGAATACGAAAAAACAATTTTTAGAGTGACGTCTGTATGTGTGTCTGTCTGTGCAGATTTTGTATCCACTCTAACTAAAAAACTAATTGACCGAATTTCATAAAATTTGGTAGATAAGTCATTTGGATGTGACCCTGATGCTGATTAGTTTTTGGTACGATTCGTAAAAACAGAACCTGCCTTTTTTTACGAAATGGCCTGCAAAAATCGCCAAAATCTAAAAAAGAAAAAAAAGACTACGTTTGCTGAAATGTATCAATTAAATTCTTATTTATACGCAATTTTTGACGAGGAAAAGAATATAACACACACTCCATTATACTTTAAGACTAACCGTTCTCAAGATATTTGAGATTTCTTGCATTTTTGTTACGTCGCTATCGGGAAAATGTCCAATTACCAAATAAAAACAAACATTGAATTAAAAATGCAAATTTAGTGTTATTTGGTGCAATTAAACACAATCTAATGAACTATTAAAGAAATATGAATTTAAGTCTGCAGGGAAATTCATGTGCTGCCCACATCAGAATTTTTTATATTCCAATACTGATTGATACAAATGGACATAAACAATCTGGAATATGAATACGATAGTCAGTAGAGCAGAGAAGGTGGTGGACCGGGGGGCATGCATGCATCCCTCCAAGGGCTTTGTTTATTAAAATGCAGTTTTTCTTGTGTATTCTTATATAATTACTTTCCCCACAATATAATTACTAATATATATATTAATCCCCACAATATAATTACTAATATATATATTTATCCCCACAATATAATTACTACTTATACAAGTACTAATTCTTATATAATTAACACAATATATCGAAATGTATAGGGAAGGAAGAGTATTGGAATCGTATCGAAAATCTCAACTCGAATTTCCGACGGATCTACGCGTTTCGAGCACTCTAGAACCGAGAGAAAACTATTTTTAGCGTGACGGCTTTGTGTGTTTGTGCGTGTCTGTCCGTGCAATGTATGTATCCACTCTAGCTCAAAAATTATTCGACGAAATTTCACTAAATTTGAAGTGTAAGTCACTTGTTGGTTACCCTGGTGTTGATTAGATTTTGGTATGATTAAAAAAAAAAAAAAAAGAACCAGCCTTAATGGGTTGACCCATTTTTTAGCCATGTCCTGTACACACTGCGACCTACCGGGTAAAGGAGGTCGCGTTTGAACTATACATTGTATAGAGACCCCGGAGACCCGAGCAGCATAAAAAATATATATGATAAAAGGTCAACAATTGGGTAGTAAAGGGACCCATGTATTTACTGCATAAGGTTCCGCAAATTCTGTCAGCGGTACTGTTTATACATAAGACACTTTATGAGAACAGCCCGCCCCTTTAGAAAGCTATGGGGTTCCATACCCCAATTCGTAAAAACGATTAACGTTCCCATCACTGCATCTTTTGAAACGATAGGAAAATTACTGGACCCCTGAGTAGGTAGTAAGAGGCTTTCAAATAATATAGATTATTTGAAAGCACAGATGCAAAACACAGAAATTTTGATGTCTAAATCTTTGAAAAATACCATATCTTACATAACATTTCACTCACTTACTTAGATATTAAATTTTGTATTATTCAAAATACAATTTTTGATAAGAAATTCTTTATACTTCCTTGATAGAGGCTGACTGACGCATGAACATTTGGTGACTACAATTGCATCAAAGGTGTTGCGAGTTCTCATTTTTAAAATATATATTAATAATAAGAAGAAAGGCATGAATATGTATTGTTGCCAAAAAATAAGAGATTTTTTAAAAGAGTTTTAAAATGAGGATGCCAATTTGAATATAAAGCAATACTGCGTAACGCTGTAGTTTTGTTTATCTTATCTTTCTCTCTTATCACATGGCTATCTTATTTATACGTAGTTCTTTTTAACTAATAAAATTTAAATGCCATAAAACCATTTCTCTGTCCCACGGAATGAGGGGGTCGAGTTTGTGACATGAACGATAAAATAAATGTGTAAATATTCAGCTTTCTAGGCCACGAGAGGACTTTTGAAAGGTCCGAAAATAGTTTTCGGACCCCCCGCCCCCATTTTTTTTTTGTCTCAGAAAGTGTGTGTAGGTGAGGGGGGGGGGGTCGAAAATCAAACTTCATTAAGATCTATCCTGTGTTCGATACTATATTTGCAAACATTCAGTTTTCTAGGTCACCGAGGAGCTTCTGGAATCTGGAAAGATAGAGACACTCAGACTATTTCAATCCTTCCGCGTGAACAAAATAAAATTCATTTACAATTTAGTTCAGGCCACACGAAACTGCACAGGCAAAGTTCTTTATGCCGGCCACATGGAAGAACTGAAATTGTCAGTTCTCATAGAAGCTCGCAAAAATTGTGGCTTACAGCAAGTTTCTTGTTGGTACTGCAGATATCGGCTATTCCATACTGACGAGCGTATGACGAGGCAACGTAAAACCAATACGTAAACAGTTACGAGGCCAACGTAACTGTTTACGTTCCTCGATAATAAACGCGAAACAGGTACATTGCTGATATTTGCAATTGGACCTGTATCTATATTCTGGGGAATGCGGCGGCTTTTGTGTTTTATGAAGACAAAAGCATGTTAGACGATTATTATATAGATATGAATTACGTCCTCCAAATTTATTATTACAGCCCAAAATATATATAATTGTATTTTTACTTTCCCTGCAATACTTGATAATGTATAGGGAAAGTATTGGAATCGTTTCGAAAATCGCAACAGAAGTTTTCGACGGATCTACATGTTTTAAGACCTTTAGAACACGAAAAAACTATTTTTAGCGTGACGTCTGCGCAATTTATCCACTTTAACTCAAAAACTAATTGACCTTATTTTTAAAAAAAAAATTGGTAGGTAAGTCCTTTTTGGGTGACCCTGGTGATGATTAAATTTTGGTACGATTCCGGATAAACGAACCGGCCTTTTTTTTTGCAAAATAACCCGCAAAAATTGCCTGTATCCACTCTAGCTGAAGATGACCAAATTTCACAAAATTTGGTGGATAAGTCACATGAAGGATACCTTTTGGTGCTGATTAGATTTTGGTACGATTCAAAAAAGATAAATTTGCCTTTTTGTACGAAATGGCCCGCAAAAATTTAAAATAAAAGACAACGTATGGTCAAATGTATCAATTAAATGCTTGTTTTATATATAACTTTTGACAATGAAAAGAGTAAGACCAACCCTATTACTCTAGGACTAGCCGTTCTTAATATATTTCATGTTTTTTTTTTTTTTTGCATTTTTGATGCACTACCTTTAATAAGTCCAGTAACCAAATGAAAATGAAAATTGAATTAAAAGTGCAAATTCAGTGTTATTTAAAATAATTATGGTTGCAATTTTGCCATACTAATACTATATGTCATGAAGAGGAGAACAGACAGGGCGGGGGATGGGTCTCTTGCTTATGAAAATTGATTTAAATACTTCCATGTATTTAAAATATGTATCTTTTTCATTATGAAATTACAAATATTACAATATTTTAATACTTCTATGTCATACAATTAGAATATAACAAAGAATTAAAAGGTATGAGTAGGTGAATAATAAAAAGCCCTTACAAATGGAAAGATATACCCCAACTCAAATGGAAATGTCTGACTTCACCACTGGTGAAGTCAGACATTTCCATTAGCCAGTGGCTGTTAGACACCGACCAGATTGTATATACATATATCTAGAAGAGGACAATTTAAATCTATATAGTGATCTAGAGTAAGAGTAAGTGCATTTTATTGGTAGGTCATCTGATCAATTGAGTCAGTATTGAAGAGTCTAGTTGTAAAACTCTTCCCCATTTTTGGTCGAAAAGCTTTTCTTTATTATATATATTCTTGTTCATGGTGGTAGGTATGTGAATCAAGTAGTATCCTGAAAAAGTCACATTCTTTGATATTTATTTAGTATT
This sequence comes from Amaurobius ferox, assembly GCA_951213105.1. NCBI lineage: Eukaryota > Metazoa > Arthropoda > Arachnida > Araneae > Amaurobiidae > Amaurobius > Amaurobius ferox. The sequence goes on along the minus strand of OX578145.1, from coordinate 44,309,474 downwards.
CAGAACCTGATTTACTTGAAAAACTGACATTCTCCACTGTGAATTTTGCTGCAAAACTCACATTTTCCATTCACAGCCAATAAGAAGACTTTATCAGATCACATGATCAGCCATCTATTACCTTTTCGCTACATAGTATGGTTGAGTGTGATTCATTATCATTTGTAAAATATAGTATTTGAAGCTTATTTTAACCAAAGTAGATATTTTTATATTTCTTTTAAAATGTTACATTTTAATTAGTTTTGATGTAAAACATACCATTCATCAATTAAATCTTGTTTTTTACCATGGATAAATTTTGTTTTCCTGTGGTTAAATTACTCTTTATGAATCATTTCAGCTTACAGTATGGCGACAATTAAAATAAAAAGGTTTTCAGGTTTTATGAATTTTAAGCAAAGTGAGTAAAATGACAAAAATGGAGTTATGAGTTTTGCAGAGTTAAGCCTCTTTCTTTATAACTGGAGTGAGTGACTGATAAATTTCTTTGCAAGCCGTAACTTCCCTCCCCTTCTCTGGGGGGAAGGGGGATAGCCTGCATGGCAAAAGGTAATCTACTTGCAATCAATGTGGATATTTCTGTAAGAAGTTTCGATCAATATTATATGATGTTTCATGCACAGTCATTCTACATGGAGATATTAGCTTATATTAGTGGTGGATTTACTAAAAAGATGAATTAGAAGTCACTTATGGTCACTCCACCACTGCTAAAAGGTCCCCAATTAATCTATGTAAAATGTATAATATAGACTCCTTAAATTCATCACTATTTAATCTTGTAGATACTAAATCAACATTAATGATTTTCTTTACAACTCAGAATTATTTTCACACTTTAAATTAGTATACGTCAATTCTAATTTAGATAATTTTGCTATAAATCAAATGAATAGTTTTAGGAGAATTCTGTATCTTAGTGCTATAGCAACTCTCTCTCTCTCTCTCCCCCCCCCCCCCCTCAACTGTGAAAACCGCAAAGATAGTAAATCTGCAGTTGGCTCTCTTTACTTTTATAAATCATAATTTCTTTTTAATTAATTATACATTTTAAATTAATATAAATTTCAATTCTAAGTTAGACTAATTTAATATAAATCAAAGGGACATTTTAAGGAGAACTCTATGTAGGTGCTACTCTATATAGGTGTGACTCTAATTTATCATTCTTTAGTGTACTATGAATTGTATACCACATACTCAAAGCATCAAAGCATGTATGCTATAAGAAAATATTAGAGAAAGAATGACATCTGTTAATTTTTATTTAAGTTTGAAAAATATTTTTCTTGTGTTAGTTCACTTGCAAAAGCATACAAATGGCATCTTAACACAATTTTTGGTCTCCTCCCCCCCCTTTGTTATCTAGAAAATATAACAAATTAAGAGTTAAAATTCCATTATTTAGATGTAAAAATGGCGCCTAAATTTTTGTCCTAGCTGATTTAGCACCTTTACATATTTTTTGCCTGGGGGCTTCATTAAGTCACTAGTGGAACACAAAAGAATTAAAAATAGGAATGATATTCAAATCATATTACTGCAACAGTTCATAAGTACAGCACATGACTTTGCACATAATCAATAATGAACTGGTTTACAATGTAAAATGCAATGCAAATCAAAATAAATAAGAATACATACATTTTAGAAATCAATTTAATTTCTTTACTCAAACTTTAGCTATTTCAGTTTGAACTACATAGCCTTGCACTTATTTGGATGTTCACATTTAGACAGTTAATTTCTAAAACATATGTTTGCTTATTTATCTGATTTAAGTTGCATTTTTTGTTGTAAACCAGTTCATTAGTTAAAATAATAGCTGAAATACTTGAATGTGTGCTCTACAAAACAGTTTATAGCTTTCAGATCTGTAGAAACATTGATGGTCATAAAAGTGGAAACTGATAATTAAATTTGGCATATATAGTATTATTTCGAATAAATATTTATATTTTCATGTCTTAAGGTTGTTTTTCACAATTCCTATTGTATTGCTAAATAGATATCTCTTTTATTAGAAACACCCTGTTATATTCATTCAAATAAAAAATGACATTGTTATATTCAGTGATGGTAGGGGATTTGCACATAGTAGGGCCCGGGTTCCAATGTCGATGATGTCCAAAACTATTTTTGTGTCTACATAGTGTATGAGTATGTTAGTCTGTAGACCCAAATGTCCATTTAAAAGGTGATGAGGTAGGGGAATGATGTTGCAATCCTTGTGCTTGCCATTGGGTTCTGGTCTAAACTGAGTGACACTGTCATGGTCATCTAAACAGTTACCTGAAACCTTTTGGTAGGTCAAATAGTCTCGATACCCCCCCAAAAAATCAAAGAATTAGTATTTCACAGATTCTTTTTCAATTTGTGCTGTAAATAAAAATAAACTAAAGAAATTCATTTTTTTTTAAATAAAAATAAAATAAGAAAACAAAGTACAAGGGTAAATATTATAATTAATACATTTAAAAACACAACTCCATTAGCTTTAATTTATAAACTGATGTTGATTTTGCTTAATTATATGTCTCAAAAATATAAAGTTGAATATTACATGCAACGGCAAATCATGAATAATGCCCACTGTTTGAGAAAATCATAAGTGTATTTGTTTTTGTGATTATCTGACATAAGTTGCCTGCAACATAAATTTAATGATATTGCATTTATTAAAATGGTGCGAAACTTGGAAGAAAATTTTATAGATTCAAACAATATTAACAAAACTTTATAGATTAATATATAACAAAACTGTATAGATATTCAGACAAAATTTTATAGATTCCTACATCAAATATAGTAAAAAATTCACTTTAGTCTATCGATTAGTGAATTATTTTAGTGCAAAAGTTCATTAAAACTTCATTTGTTTTATAAATGTATATAAATTTTATAGTTTCAACTTATTAGAATCCCTTATTTCCATATTAAATTATGTTTCTTGGAAACAATATTTACTGAAATGATTTCAACTAAAGTTTAAAGAAGAAAAATCCTTTATCTAGACCAAATTTGCTGTTAGATACAATTTCCGATGCAATTCATTGCTCAGTTTAACATAAGCATTATAGCTGAGCAGGGCTTTTTATCATTAATGGTTTTACTACATCTTGAAACTTTATTGCGAATGCACACTTATGTGGCTTTTACTAATATAAACTGGCATCACAATCATAGCATGTGTGCAAGAGAACCTATATTTGAAAACATCTATATATACCATGGCATTAAAAAATTTATTACTTCAGCCAAACTGTACTTACAAGAAAGATTATAATGAGTCTCTAATAACGTAGCAACTGCTGTACTTATTTTTGACAGTTTACAATGATCATGTAGGGCAATAAATTTAAATTTCTTCATTGCAGAAATTGAAGTTCTGTGCAAATGTATTAATTTAATGAAATGAACAGAATATAAGTTCCCTATATATTTGGTAAATTTCAATGTGTTAAGAATCAAAATGAAGACAAAATTAAAGATTTGCTGTTTATAAATTTTTTTTTGCTGGTTTATTCAGGATGATTCCTAAATAAAATGTATTTAAAATATTTTTATATTGGAATATTTAACTTTTTAATAGTTTTTCAAATAACTTTAAGGCAATAAATTTAAAAAATATAAAATGATTGCCAATTAAGACTATTGCTATAAAAAATAAAAAAATAATTGTTATTTATTTGGGAGTTGGATGTTAAAAAACAAGGAGTAAGACAGTAGAAAAAAGAGAGTCAAATGTTTTAAGTACTGACTCCAAAGCCAGTGGCATATTTTAAGATTCAATTTGATAGGGGGGGGGAGGGGCAATTTTAAATATCAATCTCAAGGGTGTCAAAGTTAGAGGTCTGTATGGGCTCGGGTCTGGCCTATAGATTTAGGCCCAACCTAGAACACGGGCCAGGTTCGGACCACGTTTTATTAAATTCGTGTCAGGTTGGGTTTATTAAATTCGGGTCATTGGGGGTTTAATGAGTCAAATTTGAAATTACATATGAAACAAAATTTGACATTAGCAGATAAAAAGTTTCCACCCATATTAAGTAATAAAAGTTTACTTTGTATGAAAAATGCAGATGGGTAAATTAAAACCTGATACAGAAAAATTATAATTTCATATAAAAATTGAAGACGACATTCATATTTATTCGATGACATTCAGAAGCCAATTTGAAACATTGTTCTTTGCAACATTCAAGTTGTTTGAAACTACAGTGACAGAAAATATTTTCTGGCTTGGATGCAGCAAAATAAATATACAATGCCTATGTATCAGATGTCATGTTTCGTAACATCATGTGGGTGTTGAATCCTTTAAAACACACCCCTGGAGTTTTACACCTCTTTCCTCAAGTACTGTTTTTCTTGAGTGTGGTTTCAGTACTTTAATCGTATAAAAACACTAGCAGTATACCCATTTTTCGTATGAAGTATATAATATAAAGCTTAAAATGCACAATCATGTGCAAATTCCTATAGTATACTAAATGACATTGTTAATCAAAATATTCTATTAAAATATTTAATTTAATGCTCCTAAAGAGAAGGTTAAGAATATCTGTTCTTGCTATACAAAATTATCTTCACGAGCAGATCTGAAGAATAAAATGTCCTGGTCTTGTTTGTAAACAAATTTACAAAATATATGAAGTTGAATAAATTACAGTTGAATAAATATGCAAAATAAAAGCGCTAAAACTGTATAGGGCCCATACTACAACTTATGAGTTTCTAAAATCTTTGCCAAAATAAAACAGATGACGCAATAAACTGAAAATATCAATAATCCTGTAATCTTAAAACCTAAAGGCCGTAATCGATTCCAATATATGCCAAAATATGTGCAAATATACTCATATTCTCATAGAGTAGAAGATATATCCATGCATTTGTTAAAGATTACTTGGTACTATATACAATATATGAGTTTCAACAATTTTTGCAAAAATAAAACAATGACATAATAAACTGAAAATATCAATAATGTTAATGTTTAAACCTGAAGACCATAATTGATATAATCCAGTCAAAAATGTAATATCAGTGATATTTATTTTATATACCTATCTTTATTATTTAAATCAGAAAGGATTTAATAAAAATCAGCTGCCTGCCGTATAAACACATTGGATTTAAATCTGTTACTAAAAGACATGATAAAATTTTCTTCAAATAAATTGGCGGAAAAAATATCATCTGCATAACACTATATAAATGATTTAATTGTTCGTTTTTAATTAATATCCGGACAACCCCTGGTCTTATAAACTCAAAACATGGACTACATTTTAAGTCAGGCTATTTCAAGGCTGCCCACAAAATTTCATTTAAATTCGGTTCGGTTGCTCTCCCGTGATGATGAGACAGACAGATTTTCAATTTTATTTATATAGATTTAGAGAAATAGATTGAAAATCAGCAAAATAAGTAAACTTTTAGTTATCTATTAAATAAAAGTCTACATTTGGATAATTTTAATCCATAATCAGTCATTCATAAATGATATGTTTCAGCTGACAAATGTAAATATGTCAATAGCTAGGAAGAAATTGTTATCCACTCTGAGTGTGTACTTTTGTTTTTTTCTTACATATCATTATCAGCTTATGTAGGAATGTACTAAAATTTGTATTTACACAAGACTTTACAGTTATGTGCATATTTATATTATTTTATATTTTGACATAACATTACATAATCTATATAAAAAAAATTGAAAATCTGTCTGATTATCATGGGAGAACGGCTGAACTGAATTTATTGAAATTTTATGGGTAACGGAATAAACCTGCACTTAAAATTTAGTGCATATTTCAAATTTCTAAGACCAGGGGTTATCTAATTATTAAAATATTAATTAAAAACGAACAATTAAACCTTCCATAGAGATAGCATTATGCAGACTATATTTCTTCCGCCAATTTATTTAAAGAAAATTATATCATGTCACTTAGCAATGGATTTAAATCCAATGTGTTTATATAGCAGAAGATTTTTATTAAATCTTTTCCAATTTAAATAATAAAGATATGTATATATATCAAATAAATTTCACCGATATTGCATTTTTGATAGAATTATATATCAATTACGGTCATTATTATTATTGACATTTTTGGGGATTGTTGATAGTTTCAATTTATTACGTCATTATTTTATTTTGGCAAAAATTGTTGAAACTTATAGTAAATAGTACGGAAACTCTTCCACGAATGCATGGGTATACCTTCTAATCTATGAAAATATAAGTAGTACAGGTATAGTAGCATATATTTTGACATATATTATAATCAATTACGGTCTTCTGATTTAAAGATTACGGAGATTATTGATATTTTCCATTTATTATGTCATGTGTTTAATTTTGACAAGGATTATTCAAACTCATATTGCAATACAGGTAATCTTTTACTAACAGACGGGCACATCTTTTAATATACAACAATATAAATAGTACGGAATATCTCTCTATACAATTTTAGTGCTTTTTTTTAGGCATATATTGGAATCAGTTATGGCCTTTAGTTCAGTATTATCAGTTAGTATTATCAGTTTTGGCAAGATTAAGGATATCTTTAATTACGTCATCTGTTTTATTTTGACGAAGATTTTAGAAATTCATATGCTGTAGTATATGTAATCTTCGACTAATACACAGGTATATCTTTGGGGGTATATATTTTTGGGGCGCGGTAGCCCATTGGTTAGCGCGCTGGAGTTGCACTCGGTAGGCCCGGGTTCGATTCCAGCCACTGCCAAAACTGCCACCGTGCTCACGCGGAGTACGATCATGTTAAACATGTGGGTCCGTAAGTCCTTCCGAGAGGTTGGTGGTAGGGGAAGGAGGGTACGGTCCCTGTGAATGCCTCCCCCACTGGGTTCCGGTCCAAATTGGGTGGCACTTCCCGGCCGTCCAAACAGTTACCTTACACCTTTCTGGTAGGTCGGACGGTCTGGGTCTCAACAACAACAACAGGTATATCTCTTAATATTCACGAATATAAGTAGCACGGGTCCTATACCATTTGAGCACTTTTATCTTTTATTTTGCACTTATTGATTCAATTTCATGTTTATTGTAAATTTGTTTACAAGCGGGGTCAGGATGTTTTATTCTTCCAATCTGCCGTGAAGAAAATTTTATATAGTGAGAACAGCGATTCTTAAACTTTTTTAGGACCATTAAATTAAATATTTTAATAGAATATTTTGATTAACAAAGTCATTTAGTATACTATAGGGATTTGCACATGATTATGAATTATAAGTTTCTTTCTATACTATGTATGAAGAACGGGTATACTGCTAGTTGCACATAAATTTAAAAGTAATTTTTTATGATAAAAATGACAAATATGTTATGTAATGCTGTTATTTATATTGCACTTGCGAGTGAAAAGATTTTTGGCGAGTAAACTTTGAGCTGAAATTTCTTTTCCTAGACTAATTAATAATAGAATAATTGACAAAGTTGTACATTCAAATACAGCCATAAAGAAAGAGATGGCCAGATAATGGTTGAGAAAGCCAGACAGCAGTGCATGTTATTTCTGCAGGTATTAACATTTTGCATACCCATGATAACCGATAGATATAGCAAGACTTGCACAAAATTAACTTAACATGCTTTGTTTGGAACATTAGTATTAAAATATTTAACTAGTTGAATTTTGCAAAAGGTACAGAAAAAGATAGGATCTGTCACACTTTCCAAATAAAAGGAATGTAATTCTTCTCACTAAATTTATTACAAGTTACTTTATTTCTGTAATTTATTTAAAACATGAATAATTTTCTACAATTACAAAATTTATTCTGAACATTATGTGAGCATATTGTGAATATTATGTTTATTGTAAATAATTTATTACTCTATGTATTATTGTTATTAAGTAGATTGTGTTATTACTTTAAATTAAAATGCTGTAATAATTTATTTTTAGTTTATAAACTAAAAGTAAATCAATATATTAAAACAAATCAATATCTTAAATGATAAAAATGTTTTAAGTAGGAGGCGTACAACATATATGTAATTTAAATTTTAGTAGCTACCATATTTATAGAATTTGCAGACCATCGATTGAGATGTGAAAATAACTATTAGTACGATGAACTTGTTCATATAAATTACCGTTTTAGATAAATTTTAATACAAGATCTCGTTATCGTATGATCATTAGTTTTATGGCATTTCATTGATTCCGAAAGATCTGTCTGACATCGATCTTCAATTTCATGTAACATAACATAAATTTAAAATAATAGTACAAGGTTTCACTTCTATGAAAATTACTAATTGTAAGATTTAACAATTTTCAATCTTTATAAGACATAAATTGAGAAATGGAGTTGTGCTAGAAAATGTATCAAATATAATACTTACCCTTATGTAGAAAAGCTTTGTCCAGCTAAAACGTTCGTGTTTACTTTCTGAGCTAAGGTTGCCGTTCTACTGGTTTTAAGCCAATTTTGACAAGCATTGGCTGCAATAATGGCCGGCTATTGGAAATCTGATGAACATATGTGAGAGTTAATTAAGGTATAAAATGTCAAAAAGTTTGGTGTGAATGATAAAACTTTGGTATTTTAATCTTTTGGCAGAGGAAAACTCAAAATAACTAGATTAGGAAACCAGTAAACAGCTATTAAAGCATCCTGATAGCTATGAGACGGCACTAATGCGCCATCTATTGAAGATTTGAAAAACTACAAATTACTTAGTTTGTTTCAGTTTTTAATTGATAGTTTATTATTTTATTAACCTTCCTCGTATTTTCCTCTGCCAAAAGATGCTTCATATTCCATTCTATCACCCCCTGAAAACTGCAAAGAGATTTGAGCCCGCATTATTGCGTGGTTATGTTCAAGAGAATGTCCTATACTTTAACATGGGAGGAGAATAGTCGTAAACCGCCTTAAAAAACTACTGAATATATTTAGCTGAATTTTTTTTTATATATTTTATGGAACAATTTGACTATTACCTAAAATTTTCGAAGCAATTTGTGAATTTTAAATCCGCTTAAAAAATGTTAGAAAAATTAGGTCCCATAGGGCTCAATGTATTTCATTTTTTCAACCCGGGTTCAATCCAAAACTAATTGTGTGATATTATTCATTTATATTCCCATAGGTCCTACAGACCGTCTGAACAACATACTAAAATTTCATTTTGATTAAGTCATTTTTACGGCAGTTATCGTGCTAACGGACAGACAGACAGACAGACAGAATGAACAAAGTCATAAACACTTTTCAACTTTGTTGTAAAGTGTTAAAAAGAGGAGTTGGAAGTCCACGGTTTGAGTTACTGAGTTCACAACCCTGCTAGTATGTATTTTGTTCATCCAAATTAACTGACGCACTACCTGGCTCTTGGATAAGGCTTATTTAATTCATACCTATCCTATTGTAGGGTTATACATGAAACAAAAGCATAATATACTTTTAAGTTTGTTATTAGGAATATATTTTGCTTTCAATTTTGGGCATTACTTTTTTATGGATTTGCATCATGCTCTAATAGCACCATTGATCACATAGCAGAGCATACTAATCACTGGTTCCCAACCCAAGTTATGAAATTACATTTATGGTTGTTTCCATTCCACACACACACATTTCTCTACATTTTTGGCAGTACCATTCATACAAATATACCACATTGAAATAGTATTTATAGTGCGAATTAAAGAAACTATATATACTGATCATAATACAATTAAAGAGATTTTTTTTTAATCGGGTAACTTCTTAAATTAGAAATATATGCATTAATTTCAAATACGTATTTCCTTAAAAAGGAAAGAATTCCCGCTAAATTATAACAAAATCTTTTCTCATAATGGATATATATTTGTGTAAACGTGAATGATATTTATATTATTCCTGTAGAACAAATTTGATATAACACGAAAATAAATAAATTGCTCCCTTACGAGAAGTAAGAACGTAAACATGTAGAAGTTGAAGTTGTATTTTCGAGATAGAAATAACGGACCAATCAGAGAGTTTGTATCATCTAGGTTTAATCATTGATTAACTAACCTGAACGTTTTTAACAGTCAAATAGCTTGGTGGGACGCAATGGTTTAATCCTTTAGTGGGCCGTTAAATTTAGTGACTGATTAGTTAATCAGACATTAGCACTATTTTAACAGACGTTGGTGGGATCGGCCCTAAGTCAACTGCTGCATATTTAGCAAAGAATCAGAAACAGGAATAAAATGTATCCCATTTAGAGCCGATCCCACCAACGTCTGTTAAAATAGTGCTAATGTCTGATTAACTAATCAGTCACTAAATTTAACGGCCCACTAAAGGATACTTAAAAACCATCGCGTCCCACCCATCGAGGGTCCCACCAAGCTATTCGACTGTTAAAAATGTTCCGATTAGTTAATCAATGATTAAACCGATTTCTAGATGAAACGAGCTCTCTGATTGGTCCGTTATTTCTATCTCGAAAATACAACTTCAACTTCTACATGTTTACGTTCTTACTTCTCGTAAGGGAGCAATTTATTTATTTTCGTGTTATATCAAATTTGTTCTACAGGAATAATATAAATATCATTCACGTTTACACAAATATATATGCATTATGAGAAAAGATTTTGTTATAATTTAGCGGGAATTCTTTCCTTTTTAAGGAAATACGTATTTGAAATTAATGCATATATTTCTAATTTAAGAAGTTACCCGATTTAAAAAAATCTCTCTTTTTAATTCTATTACGATCAGTATATATAGTTTCTTTAATTCGCACTATAAATACTATTTCAATGTGGTAGATTTGTATGAATGGTACTGCCAAAAATATAGAGAAATGTGTGTGTGTGGAATGGAAACAACCATAAATGTAATTTCATAACTTGGGTTGGGAACCAGTGATTAGTATGCTCTGCTATGTGACACAATGGTGCTATTTGATCATGATGCAAATCCATAAAAAAGTAATGCACAAAATTGAAAGAAAAATATATTCCTAATAACAAACTTAAATGTATATTATGCTTTTGTTTCATGTATAACCCTACAATAGGATAGGTATGAATTAAATAAGCCCTATCCAAGAGCCAGGTAGTGCGTCAGTTAATTTGGATGAGCAAAATACATACTAGCAGGATTGTGAAGTCAGTAACTCAAATCGTGGACTTCAACTCCTCTTGTTTTTACTACTGTCTGACACAGACTCCTCCTATTTTCTAATATCTGACTCCAATACTGATATAAATAGCAATTAGTTTCATATTTTTTATATCAATAGTTTTTTAATTGTTAAACGTTGGATGTTTTCTTAATATATTGCCTAAAAATCTCTCTATATTAAAAAAAATGTAGCTGATGCCATCCATCATTGTTTGACAAATTTCTCATTTCTCGAGATGCTTTGCTTCGTACTGCAAAAACTATTGCATATAAAAATATGAAATTTGGTACACTTGTTGAAAAAGCTTTGGGAAATACGCTGAAATAAATTATCTTTTGATATATATTGTAGTTTAAGAAATATTTAATATCGAAGCCAAAGACAAAATATTTGAGCTGCGAGTTCACATCCTGGATAGACTAACTATAGCAAGACCACAAATTTTTGAAGGCAGGTACCTACATGGGTGAATTTTTCCCCTTCTTTTAATTTTGATGTGGTTTTTGAAATATTTTACTTTTTATGCACTTCTGAAGTGAACTTTTTTTTCGTATCGGCACGTCTAGTGATTTCTCTGTCTTGTACCGTAAAAATTATAGTATACCAAAATATGAAATTTGAATTTGTATACCAAAATTTGAAAAATATGAATTAATGTAATATACCATCTAAAGTTTTGATTTGAAATTTTTTATGTACACACAGGTTTTCAGTTTGACTTAACCTACAGGGTTTTAAAAAAAAAAAGATTGGGAGCAGGAGTTTGATGCTCAAATAGATTTAAAATGTTTTATTAAATTGATTTCAATCGGATTTTAAGAACAGTTGTCATATTATCCTTTTTTCTGCGATTTTTACTTTGGTGACATAAAAATGCCACTAAGTCTGTCGGACAGCATGTCTGCCATAACTGAAATGCATAAAAATATAAAATTATTATTGATTTAATACAATTATAGAAATTTTGATTAAATAAAAGAAGAGCAGCCATATTGGTTATTTTATATAAGAATGGTCATTCTCTGTCGAAAGCCGCAATGTTGTAACAATCGTTTGTGCAACAGTTGATTTGTAGCAATTTGAACATGAACCTATGCCTGCTATGCGAGTTTCACTCGCCCACTAAAAAACATCACAGAAAGCAGTTCTACTGGCTGTTGGAGATTGCACGTAGCAACAGGTATTTCGTGGCACATACAGTACAGTTAGGTACATACAGTGGATGTAATATGAAAATTAGAAAATTTTAAAAACATTAAAATGACAAATATACAAAAGAAAGCAAATGTCAACAACTTAATTTTTTAAATACAATGTAAACCCCTTTAAAGTGAAATTTTGAATTCATTCCTCACTATGTATGCAAAATATAAAATTAACTGCAAAATTGAAAAATAAAAATCCTATTAGCCACCTCCATTGTGCTCAAAGTCAGCCTACCACACACTAGCTATAATAAATATTTTTTTTATTAAAAGATTTAATTTAACTTATTGGGCATCTACTGTTATTTGAAATACGTATTTTCAAAAATATGTATATAAATAAAAATATTTAAAAGTATGTATAAAATTATGTATAAAAATTGTAAAATAAAATACTCCTTGCACAGGCGTAGTTATTTTCCAGCGTGAACTATAACTTAGAATTTAATATTCTAAACTATCTAATAATGCGAATTACTAGACGAGATCGTATTCTAAACTAACATCTCTGTGCACAGGCGCAGTTCTCTGAAGCCCCTATTGGTTCTCTGAAGCTCCTTAGCAATCACTTAAAGATCAGGGCACTACACTATCTGAAGAATTATACAGTGCATTGAAAATTTGTATAGATGAAAGGCATAGTGAACTAGAAAATATTTTAAGGTATTTACATAATTATAACGACTTTAAAAAAGAAAATGGAAAAGAAGCTAACAAAGTCAAATTTAATTAAGTTCGTCGTAAATTTCCACGAAAACATTTATGAAAAATAAACACAAACCTATCCAGAGAAATTCGTTGAAGATGATATTGATGTTAATATCGGAAAAGAATCGTCTCTCGAGAAGAAATTACAATTAGCTATAAATTGAAAAATTACCACAAACAATAATACAAAAGTAATACAAGAAATAGATTTATCCAAAACCGTCAGACAACAGACCGAGTTGTTAGAAGGTGAAGAACTTCGAGGCAAATATTTAGAGAAAGTATATCGCTCATTATTAACAGTGCCACCAACCAGCTTGGATGCAGAAAGAACATTTTCAACTGCAGGTAATTTGTGCACAAAAATACGTTCCAGGCTCAATAACAGTTCAATAGATGCATTATGTTTTTTACGATCACATTTCAAAAATATGCAGTTAATAAATTAGTTATTTTTATTAATAAATATTATATATTAGACTACACAACAAGATTTTTATGTGATATTTACTGTTCTTAATAATAATACTATATATTTTGTTCCTTTAATATATTATAATACTGTAAATATTTTCTGTTACTAATGTTATAAATTATTATTTTACTGCTCTTATAAATAATATTTGATTATAACATTTGTTCCTTTATTTTATATTTGTACATAACAAAATTGTTTATATTTTTATAGTTTATGCATTTTTTGTTTAAAACTAATAAATATAGCAAAAAAACAACTGTGTTTTTGTATTTTTTTTGAAAAATTCCTAATACCGGCATTCCGGTATAACGTTTAAAAAAATGCCGAATACCGGTATTGTATTTTTGGTCCGGTATTGCAATCACTAATTATGATGTTGCACGATGCAGAAATAGTTGTCAGAATGGAATGTTCTCTAAATCAAAGTAGGGATTGCCAGAATCCCACCAAATAATCGGCAAAAATGAAAATGGGATAATACGACACAGATTTTATTCAAAGAAGAAGGGTTTTGCACCTTACAATTTTCAGAAATGAACCGTAATAAATTCGATTCCATTGTAATGATTATGCAGGACATTCACAATAAATAAACTGATTTTTTAAATTACTTATTAAGCAGAATACCTGTGTTTTCATTAGTATAAAGTAAAGCAAAAGTTTGTGAAGTATTTATCACTGTACTTTAGAAATGTTTCCGAAAATGCCTTGAAATTATGATACAGTGTAAACTGGTTATACTGAACTAGGGTAATAATGACCACTTGTTTATAATGTACTAAATTCAAAGTCTCTATGAATATTCTATAATGCCTTGAAATTATGATGCAATGTAAACTGATTATATTGAACTAGGGTTATAATGATCGCTTGTGTATAATGTACTAAATTCAATGTCTTTATGAATATTCTATATACATTTTGTGATTAGGCTCCATTTTAAGTGAGCTCATATATAAGAAAACTTCGGTTATCTAAATTTATAAGAAAACTTAACCAAAAATTACTTTGAATTGAATTCATGGATAAAGCATTTTAAAATGGTTACAAATAGCAAAATATAAATATAAAATTATTTGAAAACTGCAAATTACATGTAATTTCAAATAAATATCCTTATTTGAAGCCAATAAAACTCACAAATGTATATAAATAAGGAAAAATATTTAAATTACATCAAAATGCTACAAAAATAGCTTTAAAGTAAAATCTCATTAAAAATACAGCATAAAACAAATTTCAACGATATCAATCAGTTCAGCGATACATGACGGAGGTGGTGATTTTAATCTCTTTGTGTTTTGTCTTAACTTGTGTGAAGAAAACTGATTTACGAATAAACAAACTTTGTTACATTTTAATTAACGAACTGAAAATAAAATTAAGGGTTTTTTACATTGAACTTCTCATACTTTACATCAAACAGGGGTCCAGCATAATATTTCAAGTTTGATGGAGATCTATTTATAAAATTTCAAAGTTTTTTCACATTAATTGAAACTTAGTATGAACTGTTTTGTATAAAATGAGCAACAGTACATTGAAATATATATATATACAATATCCACTCTGTATAAATAATTCTGTTTACAGTTAATTCTTGCTATAAGACTAGACTCAAAATCAATAATTTACAGGTTACAATTATATCCTAACCTTTTACATAATATGTAACTTCCCAATCACAATCTGTCATGCATTTCAAAAGGCTGATATTCTATGACAAACATATATATTCATCTATGCATTTCTATGACGATGCATTTCTATGACAAACATTTATATTCATCATAGAAAAAATTTCTGAAAATTCTATACATAGCAGGATTAGAAATTTTAGCTCAGAATTTACTCGTCAAAAGATTCTTTTACTTCTCAGTACCATATAAATAACATTGCATAACGTTTGCCATTTCTTATACATTGAAAATATAAACCCATATGTACATTTTTTTGCTATTCAGATGAAAACGTCTACTTCTCATTTACAAATGAAAATTTTGTACCCTGTATATTGTGTAATCAAACTTCATTTGAAGCGAACTCATGTATAAGAAAACTTCACAATAAAATACTATGAACTAATTCTTATATATCGCATTTTAAAATGTTTCCAAATAACAAAATATGAAAAAATTATTTAAAAATTGTAGTTTGTAATTTTAAATAAACATCCATTTTTGGTGATGATAAAACTAATAGAAATGTATATAAATGAAGAAATTATTTAAATTAAAACAATATGCTATAGTAAAACTGTAAAGTAAAACTGTCACTAAAATTACAATATGTAAAAAATTTGTAATGGTATCAACCAGTTTGGAAAAAGCTCCTTCTTTAAAATAAAAAAAACAAAGCATCCATGTCGAGAAAAGCAAAGAGACAGACATAAAAACCTTCTTGCCCTTGGTGTAATTGCTATGTCTTTTTACCCTGAAAAATTAGATGTTTCTTGTTTCCGAAACCGGTTGATACTGATACTATTTGTTATATGCTGTAATTGTAAAGAAGCTTTACGTTAAGGATAAAAGCATGTGATTTGTAGACTATCCGGCAAGTTATGCCTAATCTTAAATAAAAAAAATAATATTCTAATTATTATTAAGGCCACATTTGATATTATGCAACTGCTTCTGCATATCATGTGACCACATAATGAAGGTAACCGGGGAAAGTTTTTGGTCAATCTGGTTATAATCGTATTGACACTGAAGTGAATTTTCAAAAGGCAGTGGTTATAAGCAAGATCCCCAAAACTTGTGTTACCTTACCAGTAAAATAAACTATCCTTTTGCTGCCATGAAAAAGTTTGAATTGTGAGAACATTCAAATATAATTATTCAAATTAATCAGATTTTTCTGCATTAAAACATGAGCTTGACATCCAGGGGGAAGTCAGTAGAATGCAAATTTGTAAAACGAAAAGAAGAGTTTCATTTAACCAATATTATGAACTATTTATCACCAGTTATAAATCATCTTTGCGCAAGTACTGCTATAAACAAAATCAAATTTTTATAGTAGGTCATTAGTAGGTCATTCAAAAGTGCATTCCAATCCCTGTGTTCCCAATTGCACCACAATACTCAAGGGATATAATGACAATAATAGTAATGATAATAATGTTACTGCTATTGTGTTATATATTTTAACCTAGAGAAGGGGTTTTGTCGATACATTTGGTATAGTAGTGCCATACCAAATTCAACGACAGTATTCGCTACTGATAAGATAACGTCATTTATTGACTTATATAGGTAAATAAAGTTATTTTTAAAACAATTGTAGTGTGTTGAAATTTGAAAGTGAATTTTGATCACTTATTTTTGATATTAGTTATTAATTTGTGAAGACACATTTAACTTTATTTCCTATATAACATAGAAATTAAGTAAAGAATATGACTTTCCACACAATCAATATAATAAACTAGAACACAATATAAAATGCAAGGTAAATAAATATACGTATGCTCTTTTTTTTTTTTTACTGCATTTTATATTGCTATCCAGTTTATTATTAACATAGAAATCATCCTATCCTATTTTCAAAGATTTCTTTTACTAGTGTTGTCATTAGAATCATTTATAAAAAAAAATAACATTTCGTGGAATAAGAGAGACTTTTGCAAGAACAATTTTAAATATGTTAAACTTTTAATATATAAAGTAAGTGTGATACAAAATATCTTGTTCAAAAGAGAGAACTCAATAAAAGTTAATTCAGGAGAAATTATCACAGCATACAATGGCAAGATACTTTAGAATGCTACATTGACATTTGAAAAGGTCCTTTCTATAAGGTACCAACTAAACATAGAAGCAAGTCCATGGAAGCATTCCAACCAATTCAGACAGGAAATATTAAAAAGAAACATCAGACATTTAATGGAAATGCAACTTTTATCTTTGGGAAATACAATAGGGATTGCCATTCACACCATGCTGAATACATATAAATTTAAATCTAATAACTAACTATTGATAAATTCATTTATACCCATACATAAATTATGTTTGTCACAGACAATGGTTATTTTTCAGTTTGGCTTTGTAAATAAACAGTACAGCATGCATAACTTCAAGTAAATTGAAGTTTTGAAAATATAATTTCTGAGATTATATGCAAATAAATGTAAAAATGTTATTCTAAACAAAAAAAAAATTACGGACAACATATGAAATTTTTAAATCAGACCATATAGGACAATTTCTATAACTGGTTCAACAATAAAACAGTCTATCTGATATAATAAACAGATCGGCCGAAATATTGCAGTACAAGTTTAATTCTCTTTCAAGACTTGAAATTCTGTAATTTTAGCATAATTCAAAAGCGTACATTATGGTTTAAGAAGTTAAGAAACTTGTAGCATAATATAAACGAAATATATGCATTACATACCTACGTATTGTAAATACTCCTAAGTGTCTTTCAAACTTTCACTGACTTCGATAAATAAGCGAATTCGGCTTTATTTTCTCCTTTGTTGTAAAAACTTTCAAACACTCTTCTTTCAGAAAAGAAATATAAAAGAATTCCATCTTAAATAAAATTTCATCTGGAAATATCGAACGATACAGAAATTGCCGCCATCTTGTTCGACTTTTAATCAACTGTTAAATATTTAAGTGGCCAAAATCGGCCACTTAAATTAACAGCACTTTAGTGAGCTCTTTAACGCCGTTATAGTGTTGGTGGGACGCAAAACAGTGCTAATCAACCGTTAAACCTCTGCTATATTTTAACGGTTGTTGGTGGGATCGGCCCTTAATGAAATACCTGTAAAATCACCTGACATTTTTCCTATGGACTTTTGTGCTTTCGATGTACTAAAACGAGTAGGAAAACGGAATCCAAGAACACTGAAAGGACTTTGGAAAAACGACCGAAAAGGAGTAGGATAAAATTGACATGATGGTGCATGGAAAATTCGAGCTACAGCTATAGTCAAGAATCAAGGCTATCAGATAGAAACAAATTGCTGCAAGAAATACGCCCTTTATGCATAAAAATTATCAAAATCATTTCCATAAAGTGTAAACGACCTTCTGTATTTTCCTGGAAATTTATTGCTCTTGTCAATATTGACACGGAGTTTGGCGAGTCATAATAAAATGATTTAATAAGCATGTTTCCTTTATTAATATATCCATTAAGTAATACTACAGTTTCAGGACACATTGCAAATTTGACATGTTTATGACATGAAATTCAATATTAAATTTTGAAAATTTTATGAGTTTAGTTTTATTCAAATTAGCTTTGTGCTTGAATGTATTTTTATATTTGTATTGTATAATTGTTTTATATAGTGTTTTGAGTTCATAATTAAAATCTCTAGTTTAGAGAACAAGGTTGCTGTCAAGAACAGCAATAACTGATATTTCAAGTGACCAAATTGTTCATTGTGCAATAGGAAGACGAAATTTTACATCTTGTCTTAATTATATATATCTTGTCCTTTTTCATTATAAATGAAGCTCTTTCTTCATTTTCACATATTTTTAGATGCTTTTAAACATTAAAACTTCAAATGTATTTAAAAATATAACTTTAAATTTTCAAATAAATTTAAATATTGAAATTTTAAAATATTTTGTAAATATGAAATATTTAAAATTTTAAATGCTTAGTTTGAATAATAATCTATATATTCTGCCCTTCGGATAATGCAAACATTATATATATGATGCTCAGTGTATGGTCAACTTATATTAAATCTTCATTATAATATAAACATCCACAACCTTTTACTTATGAGAATCATAATGTTCCTGCAAGCATGGTGGTTAAAAATGTAATTTACATTGTCCCTAAAATTCGTGGACTTTGGACCTCACAAGTCTTTTGATAAAATATTTTTATACAGAATGTGTCATATGCACGAAACAGTAAAGGTAACTGTAGAATATGTATTACCTAATTTAGTACCTTAAAGTTGAAGACAAACCCCGAATGGTTTTCCCTTCATGTATCTTCCACATTTATGGTCAGTATCTGTGTTACCATTTAAATTTTCAGAAGTAATGAGCTACTAAAAATGAAGATGACCTCTTGTGCAAATTAGATGCACATTTATGCATAGTAGGCATTTAATCTAATTACACTTTTGGCTTCATTGTATAACAGGAGGAAATTTTTTTGGGGGCTGTTCGTACATTATGCAGGGTTCCCATTAGAGAACGAGACTAAGAATCTCTCACATATGAAAATGGCTGTGTGAAGTTTTCTCATTCTAGGAAACAAGACACTTCTCATCAGCCTCCCCTTTCTCCTCTCCCTCTCTACTGAACATTTAAAAAATGCATAAATTTTCCCAGGGGCTTTAATCATACGATTGACCAGTGTTTCAACACTGCTGTCTGCCAGTGTTTCCAATTTAAAGTATCGTATTTAAAAGAAGGCATTTCTCATTTAATCTGCAAATTGAACATTTTGGTGTACGGCACCCCTTAAATTAGCAAATATTTGAAAAATGAACTTTCTTCCTGTCTAACAATCTGCTCTTATACCAAATTTAAAGCCGCGAAGTATGTTTTCCTACCATTTCACCTTTCCAACATTTTGGTTTGAAGCTATCCTCCCTCTACTAAACATTTTTTCAATACTCAATTTTTCATAATTGCACACTTGACATGTGTATCAAATTTCAACTCAATATTTAATAGGTGTTTCTCATTTAGGCCTGAAATAGAGCATTTTGGTGTGTGGCACCCTTAAAGTAATAAATATTCAAAAAATGAAGTTCTACGCTCTCTTTTTTTTTTAATCATCTACCACTGCATCAAATTTAAAGTCTCTATCTCATCACAAAGAATGTTTCTCCTTCATTTCACGCATTGAACATTTTGGTGTATAGTACTTCCTCAAATGAACATTTTTAAAAACACTCTTTTCTTTTAGGTGTTTTTATTAAATGATTGGCTCATATACCAAATTTCAAACTTCTATCATATTTAAAAAGAAGCGTTTCTCATTTATTCTTCAAATCGAATGTTTTAATGTGTGGCATCACTAAAGTATCAAATTATGAAAAACACTTTTCAAACATTTTGGGGTTGAGTACCCCCCTCTGCAGAACATTTTCAAAAAAAAAATTTTTTTCAAGGGAGTTTTATCGAGCAATCGACCCGTGTACCAGATTGCAAGTCTATCTATAAGGGAAGTGTCTAAAAAAGGTGTGATAGACATTTGCCAATTAATATATATATAAATAGATTAAAATTGCTTCAATGAAACAAAAGCAAGTTTTTAAAATTTCACTTTCATTTTTTGCTAGAATGAGAAAAAGCTCACTTAATTTTTCGAGTTAGTTGAAAACTTAATTATGCAATATTTTTTTCCTACTATCCCTGTTGTTGGAGAGCTATTTTTAACAATTTAGTATCAAAAGATCACTCGTATTTCTTGCATTAAAAACAGTATTTTTCTTTATGGAAAATGTTGAATAGAATTTACTAGGAATTAATACCTTTAAACTGCTGGAGCATTTATGCTCTGTGGTGTTGTTGTTGTTACCCAGACCGTCCGACCTACCAGAAAGGTGTAAGGTAACTGTATGCTCTGTGGTGTATAAAAATTGATTTTGCTTAACACTTTTAATGCTAAAATCCGAGCACACACAGGACACAACTATTAAATAGATATTGTTACTCTTCATTTTAAATGTGTATTAAAATATTTTTATTTTAAAACATATAGTAGGAATGCAAAAAGTGCATACATAAAGATTTTGAATAATAAGAACACTGTGCATGGCAAGTATTAACATGTAGAAACACACAACCTTTTCACAAGATTAAAACAATACATTTAAGATTAAAACATATAATTTGTGCCAGTGCTGATCTTTTCTATTATCGGCATTATGGACATGGTTTTGCTTCTATGGTGATGCTAATATTTCACAATTACTTGAATTATTTTTATTATTACTTCTTTCTAATATATATATATATATATATATATACACACACACACAAGATTAAAACATATATATATATATATACTATCAATATCCTTAACATTCTAAATTCCAAATACTGTTCAGCAATCTTTTTATTTTCTGAATCGGATGAGAATTTCATATGAAATTAAGTTTTATTGAAATTTTGCCTATTTGAATGCTTCTTAAAATTCCCCGTAGTACTTGGAATAATTTCTCCTGAAGACATTTGGATGTCCTCTAGAGCGGTGTGATCTTGAACCTCTACCTCTATGCTGAGATCCAAAAGCAGTAGCTCCTACACTATGATATTGATTTTGGCTTCGCAAATTAAACTTTTTTACCCCAGAATCGAAAGTTTCAAAAGAATCAGAAAATAATCTATCACTGGTTTTATCAATGCATTCATAGCAACCTTTTTGAATACTCTCATTATATTCTGTAACACAACATATATGCCTGTTTGAACATTCAAACCAGTGACCAATAGACATATCCATAGCTTTTAAAATAGGAAGCTTGATAGTTGTAGAAATGTCACCACTACTGTCACCAAATTTGGTAGTTAAATTTTCAAAAGCAGCTAAGAAAGCTTTCACATTCTCTCCACTAAAAGATGTGTAATTAAGTACATATCCTACACAGTTGGCAAATTCTGGGCAATTTATATCTAATTTTTTATTTTTATAACTATATTCCAAAAGCTTCTCAATCAACTTCAGGCGATGCACCTCTAATACCAATTGCAACAATTGATTCTCAGATACTATGAAATGTTTCTGAATAAAAGTATTTAACCACTCCTTAGTAGTCTGACTATACTGTAAAAGCTCAAGTGAATGCTGTTTCAAAAGGAACAAGGAGCATTCATTGAACTTTAACATTACTAAGTCTGCAGCAATAGTAATGATGTTTTCTATAGTAGTAAGCTGTTGAATATCTTTAGATGATGATGATGACAAAAATTTTAACATAAACTTAGTGGAGGATTTATACAATAAAAATGGTTCCCTCAATTTCTGCAACAGAATTTTTTGCAGCTCTGGAGCTCTGTCTCCATCTCTTTTAATCCTTAGTTTAACAGCTTCAATGCGAATAATAGTGTTTTTGACAATTTTCCCATATCTAAAATTTTTCCTTATTACAGTTTTGCATAATGGACATGTTTTCATCTGAATATTTTTATTTTCTCTGGAGTTAGTTGCCATCCACTCATTTAAAGCAAGAAATTCAAAAGAATGATTACAATCTTCTAAAAGGACGTATCTTGCCCATACTTCATCCTTGAATTCAATGCTATTATCCTTTTCTTTATTACACACCCTACAATATTGAGGACAGGGTTCTCCACAAAACCCACAACATTGGTGATTGCATAGAAGAAGCTTAGGACAGGGTTCATCACAAGCAAGTCGATCACATATTTCACTACAAGATTTGGTGCATTTTTTATGACTACATGACCAAGGACATGGTTCTTTACATCTTATACAAGGTTCACCACATTTTTTATTACACTTTCTATGAATACATTTGCTTTCACATGGTTTCCTACATGGAGGACAACTTTTTGAGCACTTAGACTCACATGTGTGGCCACAAATTAAAATTCGTTCACATTTCTCATTACATGCAATATGAAGACGCTCCTGTGAACACTTGCTACATGTACCTTTGCATATATGACCACAAGATAAAACTCTTTTACATGGTTCAGAACAACTTTTAACCTTCTCTAAACACTTTTTAAATAACCCTTCTGAACTATTAGCAATATAACACTCAACTTTTAAGGCATGTCCACATAGAGGTGACTGGACTTCTATCAACTGCATACACTTTATTATACAAGGCATGCCACATTTATTTGAACAATTATGAGAGCAAGGCAATACTTTCTTACATCTAAATGGGCATTCAATAAACTGTAATTCTTTCCCACAAGGTACTTTAACAGGATGCCAATACTTTTTCAACTAAAACTGAACATAAGCAAACTTCAAAACATTCTTTTTTGCAAGGGTGACCATCTTTACAGGTCTTTATGCATGGTTGTTTGCATAGTGCTTCACAAACTTCACCACATTTCTTTGCACAAATATGAGTGCAAAGTAATATTTTTTTGCAATCAAAGGAACATTTTATGTTCTGCTCTCTCTCTCCACAATGAACTTTAACAGTATGTCCACAGGTTTTCAATGTTTTATCAATTAAAAATATACAAAAACATTTTTCATAGCATTTTTTTTCACAAGGATGCCCTTTCTCGCAGTTCTTAATGCATGGTTTTTTACACTTACTTTCACATATTTCGCTACATTCCTTTTCACACTCATGTGTGCAATGTAATATTTTTTTACATTTGAAAGAGCATTTTATTCTTTCTTCTGGATTTCCACATTGATCTTGTACAGTATGTCCACACTGTTTCAATGTTTTATTTACTATTACCCTACATGAGTTGCATGTTTCAAAACATTGTTTTTTACACCCATGACCTTCTGGACAAGATTTAGCACATGGTTTCATGCAGGTAATTAACTTATGATCTTGGTCATAAGGATGACATAACATAGGACAAGCATGGCCACAAAAAAGACGATACTCACAATTTCTAGTACAACCTCCATTTGAAACAGCCTCAAAGTCTATTTCCTCTGCTACTTCATTACACACATCAGAATGATTTTGACATACTAATTGAAGATATGGTCCAATTGACTGATTTTGAGTAAGAGTACCAACAATATTTTTCCACAAATCACTTTTTGCTGCTAATAATTCAAAATTTCCAATACAATATAATCCTTTTTTAGCTCTGGATAAAGCTACACAAACTCTATTAGAGATTTTCAAAAATCCGATTGCACCTTCATCATTGCTTCGTACAAAAGATATAAGAATAATTTCGTTTTCTTCCCCTTGAAAGTTATCTACTACAGTAATTCGAACTTTTTTAACCTCATCATCGATTGCAAGACTTCTTAAAACAAAAAGTTGTCCAGAATAAGTTGTCAAAATAGTAATTTGAGATGGCTCATATCCCTGTATTATGAGATATCTACACAGTTTAATTAAAAATCTGGCTTCATGTTCATTAACTTTACTTTTAGAATCATTCTCTTGTAATTCCTTAATATTGTGAGAAATAAAATATACACTTTTTTTCACACCTTTAATACTTTCAAACTCTGTAACTAATTGATGATTTTTCAAATTAGGATAAATATGAGGTACAATTAAAGAGGCAATTTCTGGTCTCATTCTATGTTGAATAGAAAGTTTATGATAGTCAATTCCATTTTTAATCATTCGTTCAAACAGAGAAACATCCATTCCATATTTGACAGCTAGCATGTAAACACTTGGAGATGGTCGAAGTTGTTGTTGATCTCCAATTAGTATCACATGTTGAGTATTAGAAGCAAGAGATGTTATGATATGACTTTCTAATATTTCCGCAGCTTCTTCAACTATTAGAACTTTATGATTCAACCTCTGGACTAAATGCCTGTATTTAGCAGCTCCAGTTGTCGTCATGCCAACCACATGAGATCCCTTAAGTACATATAAATCTTCTTCACAACGCATTTCATGCAATTCTTCATATCTCTTCTTCAGCTGTTTTTGCAAACGAAACAATTCATCCTTCTTTTCTTCAATAAACTTCTGAAGCCAGAACTTATATAACATCCATCGATCATGAATGTCAAGATCCCAAACATGTTTAACTTTTAAAGCTTTTTCTTCCGTCATTATTTCAGATTGATTTAAATGATACTTAATATGTTTAACCATTTCAAATTTTTGCTTTTTATCTTCTACCATTATCCATTCAGAATCTTCTAATTCAACAAATTCATCATTAGGTTCTGAATCCTCTGTAAACAAGTCTTCAGAAAATTCATAAAAATCAATATTACGTTCATTTTCAATAAATTTAATATCATCTTCTTCTTCACTCTCAATGTTTTCATTTGTTTCACTGGAAATATCAATTAAATTCTGAAAATGATTTTTTAAATTATCTCGATAAATAGATCTTGCAGCACTTAAACTAATTTCTAACCAATCATACACAGTATATCTATACATTTCATACCCATATGTGAAATCATAATTCAATAATGAGTCATACTGAATAGGGGGAATATTTCTTTTTAATTCAAATTCACTGAACACAGTTTTCATAGAAAATTCTATTTTCTGTTTAATTTTATCAATTTCAGATTTTAATTCCTTAAGTTCCTGATTCTTTTGTTGGATATTATTATGCATATAACTTGGAAAGGAGCGATTGTCAGATACAAATTTTTTTAAGATATTCAACTGGAACTCAAAAACTGCTTCATTTGATCCACGTCCACCAATCCTAGCAATTTTATTAGTGAAAAGCTTTATGCCTTCTAAAAATTGATCTAAGGCATGGTTTGTGTAACAAACAATTAATATTGGCAAAGAATTTACATCATCACAGTACCAGTTATTTAAATTATGTAAGAGCAATTGAACTATTCGTAAACCAATATAAGTTTTACCTGTTCCAGGGGGACCTTGAATTATAGCAAACTCTTTAGTAATTGCTGCTTTTAAAGCTAGATATTGTGAATGATCTAAATTTAGATCTGACGCTTTTGGCCAACAATCTTCATTCATAACTGTTGTAGATTCAAAACTATTGTTAATATCTGGTGGATACTCATATTCTCTATCTGTACTCAAACAATTTTTTTCAAAATTGTATTTCTCATCCATTGGGACCAAGAGCGGTCTTATATCATACATAGTTTCTGGATTCAAATAAAAAGGTTTACCAACAACTTTTTCTACATCTATAATATATGCTTTTAAAGGCAATACTTCTTCATTGAGTTGGTGAAGTACCTTTAAAGTATGGCGATATGACTCGAAGTATGCTGTAGATTCAATAACAACATAATCCATAATATGACTTAGATTCAATACTTCCTCAGTAACATCTTCAAATTGTATTCGTAACAAGCCTTTTTTAAGCTCTTTTGGATCTCGATAAACTACTGACGCAAACAACATAGTTTGGAAGTCATCTGAAGATAAACATAAAAGGGAACCTGTAATAAAACGCTTACTATGTTCCCATTTAATATTTAAAAACCTTTCATTTGAAAACTGTAAAATATGATATAGATCCCCATTATAAAAATCTGCATGTACAATGCGAACATTGTTGTAAACTCGAACATTTTGTGTATTTTTATGTGGTTTTCCAACTTTCTTCAGTGACAAATACTCAGCAATACCATCTCGTAAAGGTTTAATATAATCTTCCTTTAATAATCGAAATTGCACATCTAAATAATGTTCTGTATCCCTATATTTACCCTCAATTATATTAGGACGGAGGAACGTGCATGGTAAATTAACATCATCTGTGGTGGGTAAAACTGAGAGAGAGCGGAAGCTCTCAGGAGGTTCTAGCAAATGAAGTTTATCTTTCTCTGATCCTCTTTTCACTTCAACAAGACTGTGCTGGTTCAAAAAATTTTGATTTTGTTGTTCTATTTCTCTAATCTTTTGTGTGGCATTGCAATACAAGTCTTCATTAAGCTTTAAGCATTTCACACAAGTAGAATCTAGCAAAGGCAATAACATAGAAATCAACTCTGAAGATGATGATGGTAAAACACTTTGAAATTTCTCCAAAAATACTACCAAATAAAATACTGATTCAAGATGAAATTTTTCTAAAGTTTCAAAATTCTGGATAGACACTAAATATCTCTGGATATTAACTAAAATATTCTTAGAATTTTCACAAACAATTTTAATTAAGTTATTTATATTTCTATGCATATGTGAAGAACAAGATTTTCCAAGAGCAATTAGTATATATGCCATTAAATCTCTGTTTAAATTATTCCCATGAAGGGATGACAAAATACCAGACCGTTTATCTAATGTATTAAGTAATATTTCATTGGGATTTTTCTCTACTAGAACTCTCAATGACACAAAATTTGGATATTTCTGAAATGGCAAATGGCTGTGTGGAATATAAGATTTCTGCTTTTGCACTGGCCTAGTGCTTTGAGAATAATCACCTATCACTGGTTTTATTTTTTGATTTTTGGAAAAACCTTCCATCATTTGATATTTAGAGTCAGATGCAAAATTATTCCCCCTCTTCTTTATACCATGTGTATTTGAAAAACTAGCATTTCCTTTAATATCATCCAAAGAACAGACATTAGAATTATCATTTCTTCTACCAGTTTGTCCCTTATGTTGTTCATAAAATGCCATATCTTTCTTAGTTTTCTCTTTACTTTCTATAAGCACTTGATCCAATGTAATCACTCTGGATCTGACTCTAATTCTTCAATTTCTCTCCATATTTATAATGAAAATAACTCCTATAAAAGAAAAGAAAAATTATGAAATGTTGAATGCAACATCATGTACATCTACAATCTTTTTGAACACAATGAGAACAAGTATTCTGTAGTTACATACAAAGATTGCATGTTTAGCAAAGTAAAAAATGGGGCAAGTATAATCCCTCTCTCATTCTTGGCGATTTTAGATGAAATTCTAGCAATCCCTGCTATAATTTGGAGAATATTCCATTCTGGCAACCCTTTCCTCATCTTTTGTCATCTTCTGTCACCCTTTTGCCACTAAGGTAAAAATTGCAACATTCCATTTTAGCAACACTTTCCGTATCTTTTGTTGCCCTTTTGTCACCCAGATAAAAATCAGAAAATTTTCAGATTTTTATGTTGTGCTCTATATGCCGCCACATAACACCTGTTTCACAAACAGCTCTGACAATAAGTGGGGCTGGATTCTGTTATGTTTCTTTAGCGGGCGAGCATTTTTATCTTGGTGACAAAAGAGTGACAGACACGGAAAGGGTTTCCAGAATAGAATGTTGTGATTCTTACCTTGGCAACAAATGACATGGAAAGGGTTGCCAGAATAGAATGTTCTCCAAATCATAGCAGGGATTGCCAGAATCTTAACTAAAATCACCAAGAATGGAAAAAAGATTTTACTACATCTGTTCCTAAAAAATTTGGAAACTGCTAGCTTATTACAGGTTTTCTTGTTACCAATAAAGTTAATTTCTGTTCAGTACTGATGCACCCAACAGGAGCAAAACCAATAAACTGATGATGGCTGTTGAAATGAGAACATGACTCCAGGCTTTGGAGTGCATGCTTTCTGTTGTAAAGGTTTCACAAGCTCCAACCAGGCCATGGTGAGGTTGTTTTGAGAAGTTATTAAATAATATATACTCAAAATATATAGTCATTATTCATTTCAGCAATACATAGGAAAAAGCTGAATAAACAATGTTTTATACAATTCTGAGTGACTACACAGCTTCAATTCACGATATTTAGGTATAACCATCCAATAAACCAAAGTTTGGGTTGGGGCAGCTGGACCAGACCCAAAATTACAAAATGTCTTTGGGATGGGAAAATCTAAACTACTTCAATCTCATTTGTTTAATTACATTTAATATTTAATAGTGCTAAAATACTAATATTGATTACTGTATCAATGTTAATAGTTTTTTTTTTCCAAATAATTCTCTGATATGCCAAATTGTTTAATTGTTTATACATGCTTATCCTGCCTGTGCAACCACTTGCTAATACTATTGCCATTGTACCAGGAGTTTTTTTTCTTTTTATTTTCCCTACATACATTGGGGTAATATTGTGATGGAGTCAAAAATTCAAATTCGAGTTTTCAACGGAAGAGCATATTCCAAGGATCTCAGAACTCAGATTGAAGGTTTTTGAAGTGATGTCTGTGTGTCCTTTTGAAGTGATGTCTGTGTGTCCATAAGTTTGTGGATGCAATATCTCATAAACGAAATGGGTGTTTCGAAAGTAATTTAGTACGATTATTACAATCCATGAATACTGAAGCATATTGATAAGATCAGACTTTCAAGAGTAAATAGGTAAATTTGTTCGGACAATTGTTTCCATTGTGGATAAAACCATAGAACCAATCCTGAAATCAATAAGTGCACCAGGATCTCAAAAATGACCTTACTTACCAACACTATAAGGAAATGAA
This sequence comes from Amaurobius ferox, assembly GCA_951213105.1. Taxonomy (NCBI): domain Eukaryota; kingdom Metazoa; phylum Arthropoda; class Arachnida; order Araneae; family Amaurobiidae; genus Amaurobius; species Amaurobius ferox. The sequence continues at coordinate 44,279,895 of OX578145.1, read as the reverse complement.
TGCAAATGTTTAGCATGAGATTGATAATACTCAACAAAAGTGGATAAAAGAACAAATTTCCAGATGTCAGAAAATTTTCCACGAATGAAAATTCAGCAGCTCCAATGATGTTTCTAGCAGAGTCTTGGCAATAATAATAAATCATAACCTGTTCAGTGTTTTTATGTTTTAAACTTATCTGTAGAATAAATAAAATACCGGATTTGTACATGTTTCTAAAATGTTTAAAATTTTTCAGCAAGATCTTATGTAGTGCTCATCTGAATAATGTTTGGGGATAGTTTAGTATATATAATTTATTGATATCAGATGTTGAATTTGTTGATATCATAGACCAGTGTTCTTCAACCTTTGTCATCCCGTGGAACCCTTTTTTGAGATATTTTTTTATGGAACCCTTCGTTCAGTAGCACACCCAGATTTGAGTTTAGAGGGGATGTGTCATATTACGTATTACATGTTATGAATAAGGTGCGTCTCTGCCTGTGTTATAAAAACTTTATATAAGATATAAATTTGCATCAATTCAAACAAGAAGATAAATATTCCATATAAAGTATTTGTATTATACATACATATGTCATATGATATTGAAAACAAAGAAAAACAAAATAAAAACAACGAATTGTAGTATCGACTCGCGGAACTCCTAAAGCGTTTGAGTGGAACCTTAGGGTTCCGCGGAACACAGGTTGAAGAACACTGTCATAGACCATAGCTGCCAACCCAGAGAATGAAAAATTGGGAAAACTGTATGTGAGGAAAATGATACGCAATAGTTGCACACAAAATATATATACATGGGTATCTCGAGCATGGGAGTACTTGCCTCCCCCTCCACACACACACACCACAATTGAAATTAGCATGTTAGTATTTCTTAGCCAATGTATTATGTATTGACATCCATAAAATTATAACTATATTTGTTCTCCTTAAATAGATCAATATTCAACTAAAAGTAAAATTAAACTATTTTCATATTTGAAAAAAAAAATTTCATTACACAATTTAAATACACTATTACAAAGTAAGTAAAACAAAAACAAATTAAGAATCTATTTGGTTTATTGATACATAGGTAGCAGGTTTGGCCTTTTTCAAGAAAGTGGTATCATATGTTTGTTCATAGCAAGCACCATTTATCTGAGATTTGGCAATTAAAGTAGACTGTAAAGTCGAAATATTTATGGAACTTCTAAAATCAGTTTTGTTTCTTTTAACAAGACTAAAAATTCGTTCACATGCAGCATTACTATAGGGGAGTGTTAGTATCCCCAACATGATACTACTCAATTTATCATACAAAAGTTTACCCACAGGATCTTTTTGCTTTGCTAACTTAGCCCACTGAACATCTGGTCTATCTTCAGCAATTATTTCTTCTGGCAGAGCTGCAATTTGATAATGCAAAAACTCAGTCTCTACACTATCAATTATATCAAATGTTGATTCTGTTGAGTCTTTTTGCAGTATAGCGGGAAATCTGTCTATAAAGAATTTTATCGAGGTAAATTTAACTTTTTCCCTCTGAGACACATCTGCGACTTCATGATGTAAAACATCAGAGTTGATTGGAAAGTTTCTGATAATATAATTACATGTCATACAATAGTAGTTTTTGACGTACTCAAAAAACTGCTTTGTTTCATCAGAGTTTAACTTTTTCAGGCACTCTGACGCCTCTGATCCCACAGATATGTCTTCATTACCCTTATGATTTGTTGAATCACTATAAGAGATATCGAAGTTTTCACGACTTCAAGCTTTATGAATCTGACTAATAAATCTGTAAAAAAAACTTGAATTTGGGACTTTAGCTTATGGATTCAGGGGGTCTTTGATTGCAGACTCACATTAAATTTTTTGAAAACACTAATTACATTTTTCAGAAAAAATGCAAGGGCATGGTACATATCTGAACTTAGATATAAAAAGATCTTCTCTTCTCTGATGAGGATACTTTTTTCCAACTTTTTCTGACTGTTCAAACTGGCTTCTACATCAATGGAAGCACTTTTGCTGAATACACTTTCCGAAGCATTTCCTGTTTTCATATTCTGTATAGTTCCCTTTTGAACTAGTTTTGGATGGCTATGTTTGACATGCTTGGGCTTCTCACTTTGTGATTCGGCTTTTTGCTTAAGAGGCTGCTCCTTAGTTACCTTAGGAATCTTAAATGCAGCAATACATGGTGAAAATGGCTGTTTCACATTCAAACTTTTTGCAGATTCTTCTTTGAAATAAAATAAAACTCCATCCCATTGGTCAAGAAGACGCCCAAGACACTTGCCCAAAGAAAGCCAGCGTGTCACACAGTGCTTGAGAATTTTTTTAGACTCAGCATTGTGCAAATCTTGAAAAACCTTTAAGCATTGTTTATGCTTTGAACTTTTCTTCAGGTAATAGAATATATCTACTAGAAATTCATCAAAAGAAATTGGCATAGCTGCTGATCCCTTTTCAGCAGCTAAGTTTAATAGGTGGCACATGCAGCCCCAAATTATTTGTTCGAGGCCCGGCGACTCCCAATCGCCACACTATCAAATTTGGCTGTTTTTCTTTCAAAAATGATTCAACACCTTTCTTTTTACCAATCATCACATTTGCATTATTGCAGGATAATGCCAAGCAATTCTGCCATGGAATGGTAAAACAATCAAGTTCATCTTTCACCAACTTAGCAATATTCTCCCCTGTGCTATCACCTACCAAACATGGCAACGATAAAAGTTTGCAGCACACTTGTTCAGTTTCTTTATCGAAAAACGTTACAACGATGGGATATAGCTGATTATCTGCATCATTGCTACCATCAGTAGCAATTGTTAAAGGGCCAGTTTTTAAAGCATTTATCATGCCTCTGGTGCTTTCTAAAGCTATTTCTGTAATTATGTTGGATGTTTTAGTTCTTCCACAGGAATAATTTTTAGCTTCCAAAGAATTTGGGAACATTGCTGAAAATAGCTTGGAGGCATAGTCGGCAGCGGCAATACGAACATTATGTTCTAGCAAGAAACTTGTAAACAGCACTTCTACATGAATTGTCTGTATATCATTACTTGAAGCAGGTATAAAGTTCAACTTTGAAGCTTGCTTCACAACTTTAATTTGTAAACTATGCTTCATACCTTTAGCATGGATGATGATGTCTGTTTTACCACCATGAGCTATGTTTATATCCGTGTTGCATATGAAGCAAAAAACAAATGCTTCACCTTTTCAAGATTTTGTTATAAAATCGAATTCTGTTGAATATCTTTCGAGATATTTTTCAGTCCGACAATTTTTTGCCATTATGAATGTCAATAAAATGTAAGTATTAATAAGAAGATTAAATACACATACCTTAATTCCGTGTAATTTATACACGATGACGGAAAAAATATTCAAAACGCACAAAGAAAAAACGTGATTAAGTAGCGAACTAAAAATACACTTTCCGGAGATTGTAAAAACTAAACAAAGACCAATAGCTCGGACAAAAAAACGTGGTCGCTAATCGCATCGACAACAGAGCTAAAAAGTGCATCATAAAAACTATGCAGCCAGTATTTCCAGTCACGTTCGTAGTTCAAAACTAGAGAGCCTCTTTTAAACAATGATCCGCATTGTTGCCAGTTTCGTAGATTGCCCGCTAAAATGAGCTATTTTTCATGATAAATAGCAGTTTTCTTTGCTTAGTTTTTCTGATGTCACAAACCAGTCACTTAGCATGTTTTAACTTTTATGGTCGCAGAGGGGGAAAAATGGGGTAAAACAAGAATATTTTCAAAATATCGGATTTTCAGAACAGACGTAAAAATTCGGAACAAATCCAGAAAATCCGGAATGGTTGGCAGCTATATCATAGACTAATTAATTGTATGCAGTATAAAAAGCTATTGTTGGCACAAAAAGTGATAGAATCATTATTGAATAGTTGTTCTTTGAAACTCTAAAAAAAATTCAACTCCATATTCTTCATTTACCATATCTATTACACTCTGCAGATTATTTTTCTTTCACAGCTTTTAGTACATCAGAAAGAACACAAAGTATGATGGCTTGATGGTAAGTGTATTTTTCCTGTGAAACTCTAAAAACAATTAAAACACACTTGTGTTCTATAAAAAGAATAGTAATTTTATTGCTGCTTGATGAAGGATCTCACTAAAAAAAAACTTTTTATTATACAGAATTTAAATTTCTGTTTCATTTTCCTTAAAATTACGTTCTTGGAGATCATACACTTTTTGCCAGTGCCAGTGGTTGTTTTAACACTTTACAACAAAGTTGAAAAGTGTTTATGACTTTGTTCATTCTGTCTGTCTGTCTGTCCGTTAGCACGATAACTGCCATAAAAATGACTTAATCAAAATGAAATTTTAGTATGTTGTTCAGACGGTCTGTAGGACCTATGGGAATATAAATACCAATTGGGAATATAAATACCAATATTGGGAATATAAATATTGGGAATATAAATACCAATATATATATACCAATTCTGAAGAAGTTATGTTAATAGATTACCTTATAGAGGCATCTAAACATCATTATGGCTTAACAGTAACTGTAAGTTAGAACACTAGCTTTTCAATTTGATGTAAACATTAATAAAAATGTGCCACGAAATTGGATTTCAAAGGAAAAGGCAGGGAAAGACTAGTATTTCGATTTCATGAAGAGGCACTCTCAAAAGTTAACTTTTCGGACACCTGAATCCACTAGCCTCTCTCGAGCTACTAGTTTCAACAGGGATAATGTCAATGCTTTCTTTAATAATTATGAAATAGTACTCAAAAGAAGTGAATTTTCTCCTGGACAAATCTATAATGTGGATGAGTCTGGGATAACAACTGTCCATGTACCTTCAAAAGTAGTAGCTGCTAAAGGAGTTAAACAAGTTGGACAGATAACTTCTGGGGAATGTTGACAGCTTGTAACCATTATTGCTGCTATCAATGCCATTGGCAATACTGTGCCTCCGATGTTGATTTTTCCGAAAAAAAACTTCAAAGAACAATACTGAAAGGTTCACCATCCGGAACCATTGGATCTGCCAATCTAAGTGGTTGGTCAAATCCAGAGATGTTTATAAGATATTTAAAACATTTGTAAGTCATGTAAAGCCTTCCTCTCAAGCACCCATTATTTTATTCAAGGATAATCATGAAAGCCACATTTCCATTGAGGCAATTGACTTTTGCAAAAATCATGGAATCATTATTTTGACTTTTCCACCTCATACTTCTCATAAATTACAACCTTTGGATCGTACTGTATTTGGTTCATTTAAAACTTGTTATAATTCTGCTTGCAGCCAGTAGATGTTATCACATGCTAGCTGTCCAATTTCAATTTATGATGTTGCTGAATGTGTAGGTAAAGCCTTTCCACTGTCTTTTACACATAATAACATTGTGTCAGGCTTCCGTGCATCTGGAATTTGGCCACATAACCATGACATCTTTGGTGACGATGAATTCTTATCTTCTTATGTTACAGATAGGCCAGATCCTTCACTTGTTTCTGATGACTTGCACAAACCTTTGACTTCTTATACTGCACTGGTAAACAAATCATTGGAGTCACCAAAAACATTGGAAGAAATTAGACCATTTCCAAAGGCAGGTCCACGAAAGAAAAACAACAGAAGAAGAAAACAAGGAAAATCTGCTATTTACACTGGCACTCCTGAGAAAAAAAGATTACTAAAAAAATAGCTGCAAAAACAAGCAAAGAAAGTTAAAAAGATAAAATTCAGCTTAAAAACATCCAAAAAAAAAAACCCAAAAAAGTTGGAATGTTCAAACAGTGAAGTTAAGAAACAGAGCTTACACAATTAGTAAAAATGACAGCTGAGAGAAAAACCACAATTAAGTGATTTATGTGATGATCGTGAAGAATTTGATAGTGATGTTGGTTCTTATACAGACTACCAACATGTTCAAGAGGATAGTTTTGCACAGTCCAAGCACCAACTTAGAGTAGGGGACTACGCCTGGTAAAGTTTTCGGTTAAACATTCCATTGTTTTATTTGTGGGTCACGTTGAGAAAGTGGAGGATGGTGAGTATGAACTATCTTTTTTGAGAAGACATGAGCTAGACTCTCCATTCTATTATCCAGATAAAGAGGACAAATCTTTTGTAGATCCCAGTGACATTCTTTTGAAGTTGGAAAGGCCTAAAGGTATAATAGGGCAACAATGAACTTAGAATTTGAATAACAGCAGTTTGTTAATGTGAAATATAAGATATGTTAATGTAAATGTATTAATACTAATGTAAGTTCTTCCTGTTAGACTGTTTATCTACAAATAAAAATCTATTAGTCAATTTAAGTTTACATTTTGTATGTATTTCTGATTTTTGTTTAGTATCCCAACGTGCACCATGGAGTGGGGCAGGTTGGGACATTTTAAGAGTTTTTAATTTTTTAATTACAATTTATCAAGGTGAGATAATAAATTGAAATAAATTTTATTTAAAGCAGAAATGTCCAAAGTACATGCCAAAATGATTTTGAAAAAAATTGGATAAATAGTAAAATTTATAAATATCTTTATCTAAAAATATTGTCCAAAGATGCCCTACCTTCCTTGATCTACATAGGTCCATATGCTTAGAAACTTGAGAGCTACAGAGAAGAGAAAACATTTTACTTAACTTCATGCAATCCATACAGAATCAGTCTAAAGGAAGAGAGTTTCAAAAGCTAGGATGACATTCCCATTGCAAATAGCAGTACTTATGGACCAGTTCTGTATTTTTTTTTCTGTGCTCTTTAGCATGAAGTAACAGATACCTGTGATAGAAGTAAGAAAACTTACTATGTGCCACAATTTTATGCACTCTGCTAAATGATAAGCTTAACAGCTCAACTAAGATTTTTGTTTTTAATTGTGTCAGACTGGATCCAATTCCAACCTCCAGTACAATATCAAATGTCCACCAGGTATTTTACCTTTACCAAACTAAATTGAAGGCATTTTGTTTCCATATTTCATGTTGTTTTTAAATGCAACATTTCGATTCTGAGAAAAAGTATATATAACATACCCAAAATTTAATTTTGAGTGCTGCAATGGGAGCCTAATTTAATGTTCTTTACATACATTTCTTCAGGCAGTGAAAAAAAATTTTATTATGTAGAAGTGGTAAGAGGGAGGCACATTATACATAGCTTCCCTTAATGCCAAATACTGAATCTACCTCTGTAATCTCACAATCTTGTGTTTGATCTTGTTAATAATTTTATTTGGATATTGAAAGCTTTAACTTATTTTTAACAACTTGCCCTCAAAACAATAAACAGCAGACCCCCCCCCCCTCCACACACACACGGAATATATATATATATATATATACACAGAGTGATTAAAAAACGATGGGCCAAACTTTACAAGGTAGTAGTACACACCAAACCAAATATTTTTCATCATAGGCCAGGCCGGAATTGAAATGCAAAGACGTTACAGTACAGGGTGCTTACTCATTAGGAAGCTCCAATAGCTTGGCCCTCACGTCCGATCTGTCGTGTCATGACTTCTTTTTTGTGGGAATATCTCAAGAGACTTGTTTATAACACCCCCCTTGAATCGGGCGTGGTAGTCCACTGGTTAGCGCACGGGAATTGCACTCTGTAGGCCCGGGTTCGATTCCTGCCACTGCCAAAACTGACACCATGTTCACGTGGAGTACGATCATGTTAAACATGTGGGTCCGTAAGTCCTTCCAAGAGGTCGGTGGTAAAGGAAGGAGGATACGGTCCCTGTGGATGTCTCCCCCACTGGATTCCAGTCTAAATTAGGTGACACTTCCTGGCCGTTCAAACAGTTACCTTCAACTTTTCTGGTAGGTCAGACGGTCTGGGTCTCAACAACAACCCCTCTTGTATCTTGTTCCTGGCCACTCAAATTGCTGCTCGTGCCCTAGGGCAAGTCGGGTGGTCTGGGTTTTCGACCCCCTCCTGAATCTGAAGAGAAACTCATCTCCAGAATTTGGACCACTGCTGCCAAAGTTCACAACATGCCTCTTCTGTTCGAGAAAGTTCGCCAATCCCTCCATCGCCGCTATGAGACATACATTCTGGTTGGCAGTCACTCTTTTGAGCCATTACTGTAATTATTGTTTATTAAATGTCATTTTATAACTTCTAAGTTATTCTTGTGCTTTCGTTTCACCTCATTGGTTTCACCATTAACAGCCTGACGAAAAATCCTTAGTTTGGTATTTACTACCATCTCGTAAAGTTTAGTCAATTTTTTTTTATCACCCTGTGTGTGTGTATATATATATAAAGGCAGATAAATTTGTGGAAAACATTTAAGTTTTAAAAATACTTAACATTTTAAATATGCTGTTGCTCTCGGAATCATTCTTCAATATGATGGAACTAGATGATTTATAGGCTGTAGGTGGCTCAAAGAGAGCCTAGCACAGCAACCAGAGGTCTATTATACTGTCCCCAAAAAATGAAGCAGTACCTAAGAAAAGAGAATGGAACTAGATGGAACACTGGAATTCAATGAAAAAATATAACAAGTATAGGAATATGTGTGAAAATAGATATAAAAAAAATCTTTATGCTTAAAATTTACAAAAAAAAAAAAAAAAATTTAAAAATTTACAAAATAAAAAAAATTATATTCTTGTAAATTTCAGATGAATTTTTAATTGATGACAGTAAAAGGTTGCAACATTTTCTTGAATAAAGCAGGCATATTCAAGGAAGTTTTGAAAGCTTTTATCTTATATATAAGACTATCTTATATATATATCTTTATCTTCCCAGGTAACACACATACGGTATTATAACCATTGATAAACCGTTTATACGTTATATTTTCGTATGTGTTATACGATAAACGGTAATACATCGGTTATAATACCGTTATGAGTAAACGGTATATAAAAATACCGTATATCATACCGTATGTAGAAATACCGTTTTAAATACGTATGTATTACTGTTTATTTTACATTAAAATAACCGTTTTTATTACATTAAAAATACCAATTTATCATACGTAAAAATAACCATTAACGCTCCCCTCTTGCTCAAATCCTCTTTCAGCTTTGTTCTCGAACCCTTTTCCCAAAGGCATTTTTATGTATTACCGTTTAAAATACATTATAAATACCGTTTATCATACGTTATAAATACCGTTTATATTACATTAAAATTACCATTTTTCATAGGTAAAAATAACCATTAACGCTCCCCCCTTGCTCAAATCCTCTTTCAGCTTTGTTCTCGAACCCTTTTCCCCAAGGCATTTTCATGTATCCCTTCTTGTTTATCTTCACCCTCCCAAGTTCTAACCCCGCCGTGACGTCACGCAGTTCTGGAAGCTTCCAGAACGGACTCATTTCTACCTCAGGGGACGAAGCCATAAGCTTCGTGTATCTGGCAACACTGACTGCAGTCATTACTTCCCATTCCCGCCATGTTTGTAGGTTGGTATCTTGAACTTCTTTTCCCGTGTTAGGTTAGTGTTAGGTTAACATGTTGCTTAATTTATATAACTTATTTAATTATATTTAGCTTTAACTTTTATTTTATTTTATATATCTTCCTAGCTTTGTTGTATGTATGCACATATTGCTTTAAAAGCAAACGGGAAAAGTGCATGTTTTCAGCATCGTGGTATGTGCATCCATGCTCGCATTTAATACTATCTAAGCGGAGATTAAATGAAAACGTGGTCCGAGATTGCATTTGTTGTCATGCATGTATGTTTATTTCAAATATTGTAAAATCAGAAATTATTCTTTTATATGTTTTTATGTATTTTAAACTTAAAGATGGTATAACTTAAATTTTAAACTTAACTTAGATTTTAAACTTAAAGATGGTAATAGGCTGCAACCTGAAAATGCAGAACGCTTAATTTTCCTGTACCGTAACTTACCTCTAACTTTGATTACAAAGAATAATTAGTTTGTTTTTAAACAATATTTCATATGGTGTAAAACTTAAGAAATTAAAATACTGCCAAATTGAATATTCATCCAAGGGTCATTCCGAGTCAAATCAACCAATGATCTGAACCTTGACATCATGGAAAATGATAATTTTTGGTACAATAGTAGTACCAGTGAAGCTGACAAAAACTGTAAATATTAGATTTTTTGGGCTCTTAGTTTTCAGTTATTGACTTTCTTAAAAGCGAAATTTGGCAAAAAAAAAAAAGTATTTGACCTAGAGATCTCAAATTGGTGTCATTTTTTTTTTCTTTTAATGGGTCTTAATTTGATATGACTATGCTATTCTCTAAAAACAATTTCTCTTTTAGTTTGTAATTATTTTAGAAACTCCAATTTTAAAAAAGAGTTAAATACCATAATCATGTTGTATATCAAATTAAGGTCCATCGAAAACAAAAGACTGCACTAATTTGAACTCTCTTTGTCAAATAGTTTTTGATCTACCACTGTTTAAAGATTTCAAAACTTTACCAGATTTGGCTTTTTTAAAAAAGTGAATAACTGAAAATCTAAAAGTCCAAAAAATATGAAATTTTACGGTGTTTTTAAACTTTACTGGTACTATCACTGTACCAAAAATGATCAATTTTTTAGATATCAAGGTTCAAACCATTAAGTGATTTGACACAAAATGACATACATTTAGTACATAACTCATTAGCCAGTTTTTTCATACATTCAGCCCACATATGTTCTCAATTTTTACAATTTGCTACACACTTAATATTCAGGATGGCCACTCAACCGGGAAAAGTCAGGGAATTTTGTGAAAATTCTGTTTTTTTTTTTTTTTTTAATACTAGTTGTCCTTATAAAAACAGGACTGCCCAGTTTGTATGCCATTTTCGAAAAATTTCGCCAAGTATTATGCTGTACTCGTAACTTCTAAATAAAGGCTGCCATGTGTCCATTTGATTCCATATAAAAACAAAAATGCAGAGTTTGTGCTCCATTTTGGACAACTGTTGCCAAGAATATTATATACATTTTACAATATTTTTTCTATTTTAATGACATTCTTTTGACATTGCTGAATTGACATTAATTATTCAATGGCTGTGGCTTGTTACAGTGTAGTTTTTGCATATCTTTAATGTCTGTCATTGTGAACAATTTGCAATGCCCATATTTAAGGACATCAGTTTAGACTATTTCTTTTTATTTCTTCAGTGAAAAAAAACATTAAATTCTTTTAAATATTTCAGTAGTTCAATTTTGCTGCATTTACATGTATTTTTTATTAAAAATGTCAAAATTTATTTGTAAAAACAAAAAATGTGTATTTTTTTCTCCTGATTTAATATAACTTTTTTTTTAATAGTGGAGTAATTGTTAAGATTCTTTAATCAAATTTGTAACTAAATAGGGATGTGCACGCATTTTATGTTAAAATTACTGGTCTGGAATTTCTTTTCAATTCACCTGGAAAAGTCAGGGAATTTCAATGTGTCTGAAGAGTGGCCACCCTGATATTTCACATGCCACTCAATTTAATTTTATATTTACAATTATAATTACAAAACGTTCAAGAACTTTTAAAATAAGTTCTTCTCCAAACTGAGTGAAGATAATTTCATTTCTTCCTTGCTCAAGAGTACAAACTCTCCCAGTTGCAGTAACAGGCTCTACTTTTTGCAAAATGGTCTCACCTGGCACATTCAATACGTCACTCGGTTGAGGATGAAAGTAAGAAAAGGTCCCTTAGGATGTAGGAAGCTTACTTTATAGTCGCTCGTAACATTATTCTTCTCAAGAATACATGCAAGCCACAAAGATCCTTTATAGACTATATAGTGCCAAATCCAGATTCAATTTTTACTAAATTAGTTGGTGTAATATAGTCGAATGCTGTCACACGTTCAGTAAACCGATGTTCACTACAGTAATAATGCTTAACAAGAAGCCAATTTTCAGAAATTGGGTAAAAAGAATGAAGTTTTTGAGTACAGCACAGTTGATGAGTATGAAGAAGTTGAAGAAATACTGTCGCCACAGTTGAATGACTTTAAGGCAATCATGGGTACTCAAAAACTTCATTCTTTCTACCCAATTTCTGAAAATATACTTCATGTTAAGCATAATTACTGTAGTGAACACCAATTTACTGAACGTGTGACAGCATTAGACTATATTACACCAACTAATTAAGCAAAAATTGAATCTGGATTTGTCACTATACTCTATAAAGGATCTTGGTAGCTTGCATGTATTCTTGAAAAGACGAGCGACTATATAGTTAGCTTCCTACATCCTAAAGGACCTTCTCCTTCTTTCTTTTATCCTCAACCAAGTGACGTATTGAATATTTGAATGTGCTAGGTGAGACCATTTCGCAAAAAGTAGAGCCTGATACTGCAACTGGGAGAGTTTGTACTCTTGAGCAAGGAAGAGATGAAATTGTCTTCACTTGTTTGGAGAAGTACTTATTTTAAAAGTTCTTGAAAAGTAACGTTTTGTAACTGATTGTAAATACAAAATTAAATTTTGAGTGACATATGTGAAATATTAAGTGTGTAGCAAATTGTTAAAATTGAGAAGAACATATGTGGGCTGAATGTTTGAAACAACTGGTTAATGAGTTATGTACTAAGTATATGTTATTCCGTGTCAAATCAATTAATGGTTTGAACCTTGATACCTCAGAAATCGATCATTTTTGGTACAGTGATAGTACCAGTAAAGTTTACAAAAACTGTAAAATTTCAGATTTTGGGGGCTTTTAGATTTTCAGTTATTTACTTTTATTAAAGACATTAAGGGACTATTTGTGTGCCAAATTTCATAGTCGGTCGTTAAGGGGTTCCTATGGAAATTAAATTTTTTGTAATTTAGCTAATTTCACTTATAGTTCAATACAAAAAAAAATAATTTTCATAGGAACCCATTGGCTTCCCATTATGAAACTTGGCATACAAGTAGTCCATAAAGCATATATTTTTTTTTCAAAAAAATTAAAAGGGGTGTTTTTGAGATTTAAAAAAAAATTTTCAAAAAGCTTTTCAAAAAATTCAAATTTGAAATAGCATAGTCATGTTATATATCAAATTAAGACTCATTAAAAGCAAAAGAAAATAACACTAATTTAAGCTCTCTAGGTTAAATAGTAAGTCTTTTAAAATAATATGCTACTTAGGACAAATTTAAAAAAAAAGTTGATACTGGGGTGAAATGTTAAAAAACACAATACTAAATTAAAATAATTTGATACTTTTAAGAAAATAAAAAAAAATACCTGGTAGAAGTTAAAAAAGCCTTATACTTAAAAGAAAATAAACATGATTCGTACAAGAAATAAAAACACAATTCTGGGAATTTTTTTAAAAACATTAAACACAATATTATATTTCATAATGTAGTAGATTATAATTTTTGCAATTTTTAGAAATAATTGTGAAACAGTTTGTGTTCTGTGTATCTAGAAACATGTTCTACTTGGGCTCTGTGCCCTTACTCACTGTTTTCACTCTTAAAAATCATCACAGTTGCATGATACCACCATTGATCAGAGATGTGTAGTTTTAGCATGCTAAATTAAAATTTAAAATAGCCTATAATTGTAATTTAAAATAGCCTATAAACTTAATTACAATATTATTAATATTGTTTTTTTAATATATTTTTAGTATTGAAGTTTACTTTTAAAAAATTAACTCTTTAAAAATTGCAAAAATGTTTTAAGTATTATGTGTTTTAATATATCCCAAAATTTTATTCTGTATTTTTAAGTTATTTTCAATTTAAAATAGCTTATCTTTTAGATTTAAAATTATATTTCATAATGTAGTAGATTATAATTTTTGCAATATTTAGAAATAATTAGAATTAAAAATATATTTAAATATAAACTGAAAATAAAGGAAAAAAACATTTTTGCATTAAAATTATTGTATTTACAATATATAATATAAATTAAAATAAAAATTTTATTACATATGAACAGAGTGATTCTATAGTATTGTGAATTTTGCATATATAACACATTTGATATATCGTATCTTTGTAAAAATATGATTTAGATGAATGTATTTTAAATTTTAAAGATACTGTTTCAGATTGTGTTGATTTCAAATTTATAAATTCAAGTACATTATTGAAATCAACACAATCTGAAAATTTGACATCTATTATAAAAATATATTCACCTGGCTCAATATGTTTGTTTTACAAAGATGCATAAAACTTTGTAAATATCATGTCTGCAACATGCACTATTCTGTAGGGTTGTCCAATGTGTGATAAATATGTATATAAACACGTAATAAATACGTGTAGAAACACAATATAAACACGTAATAAATACGTGTAGAAACACAATATAAACATGTAATAAATACATGTAGAAACACAATATAAATATGTATGGGAATACATTATAAATGCATATGGGAACGCATAAATACATATGGGAACACGTTATAAACATGTATGTGGATATACGTAAGAAACACGTATGTGAATATACGTAATATACACGTATATGATATGTAATAAACATGTATCTGGATACGTAATAATAACGTATGTGGATATACGTAATATACACGTATGTGATACGTAATTAACATGTATCTGGATACGTAATAATAACATATGTGGATATACATAATAATAACGTATGTGGATACGTAATATACACGTATGTAGATACGTAATAATAATGTATGTGGGTATACGTAATAATAACGTATGTGGATATACGTAATAATAATGTATATGGATACGTAATAAACACGTATGTGCATATAAGTAATAATAACGTATGTGAATATACGTAATATTAACGTATAAGGATACGTAATAATAATGTATAAGGATACATAATAATAACCTTTTTTATAACGGTTGGTATACCGTATTCTAACGTACCATTTTTGCGTAATAATTACGTATGGCCTGACACGTAAAGATTACGTATTGCTTGATACGTAAGAATTACGTATTTGTGCTACCTGGGTTATATATATATATCTTATATATATATTTATCTTATATATATATCTTTTATCTTATATATATATATAAACTGCTGCTTATAAGCAGCAGTTTGATTTATTGTAACTGACAGTAAATTTACATTTCTGTCCTAAAGGAGTAAAAACTTGATGCTCTGCATTTTAATGAATGACGTACCTATTCACTGTTGTTCAGTCTCTGAAAAAAAAAAAAAAAAGAGGAATTATGTACAAAATACTTGTATGTGAAATGTAATAATAACTGAATACACAGAAATTTATGATATGCTAAGGTCAATCGCCACCAAAGGGAGAATGGAATGAAGACAAGCTTTCACGGTACTAAACGACGACTACATTCAAAGTGGCCGCTAAATAGAAATGTATTATACAACAATGGAGAGTATCGGTTACATGTTGGCGTTAGATTTGGATAGTGTCTCTATTTTTTTTTCCAATGCATAACACGAATGAGGCAGCTCTGTGAAATTTCCCACTAAACTCCGAGTGCGCCTACAATTTTACAAGACTACTAATCTAAAATCAAAACTTCATATAATAGAGCTTAAAACTGTTTACATTTTAGGAAGAAATGGATTATAAAGTGATACATGTATCTAAAAAAAGATTGTAAAATAAGCAAATAAATTAATATGTGTTGTGGAATTCATAAAAATTATGTACTAGAAAAAAAAAATAAAAATATACATTTTGATTGGCATCTAAAATTTACTTACTTCTTTGAAACAAAATCGGCTTCGGCTAATGCAAAATTATTAAAATACAGGGAGTTCCTTCTACGACAGCTGACAGAACATAAACTGAAACTTTTGCGATTCGGAACCGAAACTACAAATTTGTCTGAAGTTAGCGATTCATAGAGGTAAGATTGACAAGTGGCATCACGCTGCGTATATTGATACAAGATGTCCAAATTAAGTAAGGGCGGTTACGGGGGCGGGTCATTGTGACGTAAATCCTAACGTCACTTCGCTTCCCATACATCCAAGACTATCTAAAGGCCATACATCCAGGGCCAGCAGCAAGTTGATCCACCGCCTCCTCAGAATACTTGTTACCTTACACCTTTCTGGTAGGTCGGACCGTCTGGGTTTCAACAACAACAACCAGTACGCATATGTTCCGAAAACGTACCCTCTATACCCCCTGCTGTGAGGCTGATTCTTCGCTATTGGCTAAGTTAAATAACGTCATGGGCGGAGCCTTCGAGATTATACGTGTTTACATTTTCCTTAGATACATTTTGTCATGTATTTTACTTCATACACACATATTTATTTGCTTTTGATATGATTTTAAACCAAAGAATTAAATAAAATATATTATTATTATTACTACTTGATCAATGATAAAAATGCTTCATTTACGGGGAAAAAATTATATACAGCAAAATGCTTGTGTTATATGTATTATGTTTATTAAAAGCACCTTATGCCCATTTTATATTGTATTCCGTACCCGTATCGCAACTTTTTTAATCCTATTTTCATTGATGACTTTCCCCTTGGGACAGATGGCGGAGTGCCAAGTCCCACCTCTACACTCTAGCAGAGTGTTTGATTTGATTTGATTTCATTGATGACTTGTAGCACTTGCGGCAATTTGTTTTATTTTATTAATGTTTTAACTCCAAAAAAGCAAGTTACCTATCCAAAACAAAATATATAACCGTTTAAATATGGGTTACCATAACCTTTTTTGAAGTCGGTTTCAAATATTTATGCAAGTTTGTAAACAAAACTATGTGTTGATTTAAAAGGAAAAGCCCTACAATGGAATATTTTGGACAAAAAATGTGGAAATTTTTAAAAAAAATTAATCTAAAATTAATGAAAATGCTGACTTACAATGTAATCCTGGGTAAAATATTTGGTGTAGAGGGTGGGTAATTCATCCCACTCTATATACCCAGTGATGTGCTAATAATTTTCCATGCTAAAAATTTTTAATAACTGATATGCTTCGAAAATTATATATATCAATTGTTTGCTGTTCCCATTAAATTCTAAGCAAATAGATATGCATATTGGTTTCTTTACCACTTGAATAGGTGTGAGCTATGCTAATGCTATGCCACTGTCACTAACCGAAAGAAAACAAAGTGGCAAAACCAAAAGAATGACATACCTATATTTTTATAGAACTGCGTCAATGGATTTACAATTAAAGTACTTCAATACACCTTCTTCTGGATTTTGAGGAAATTTTTACACACATTAACAATTACAATATGATTTGTGTCTCGATTTAGTGTAATTAAAAAAATATTCGAATAGATTTTTTCCTGTAGTTGGGAGGAAGGGGGGTATCTTTAACCAGGTAAGTCCATCAGTCACAACCAGTGCATACTTTTAAATGTTAATTTCTTGGCATTCTTTATTAAACTTTTATTTACTTCAAACATTTTCAATGTAACAACTGATCCTTGAACATTGAAAATTTTAACAATCCGTATGTACATACTGACTCTAGTTCTCCTTTAATGTGCTCGCTCCTTGTTTCTATGTGAATAAAAGATACCAATAGATCAAAATAAATAAACTGCTGCTTTTGAGAATATAAATTTGTAATACTTTCTTGAAGAATCTGATTTGTCACCTAATTTTTTTATGTCTGGTTTTTTTACAGAAGTATTAAAAAGTTATAAACCAATAGAATAGAAGCTATGGATTTGAATTGATATCACCAGAAATAAACAAGTTGGTTGAGATTTGCACTCTAACTTAGTGTGTTACCTGAAAAATTTGACTTTCAGAGGAATAACTTTTTTTTTACATTAATTCAAATTTCATGTTAACTACTTTATATGTAACAAATAAATATATAATAGAATATGTAATAGGCACTGATAGTGCCTAGCCTGCAGTTCGTGCTAACTAATATTTCACATAAAGTGGTTTCAACTTTTATTAGACAGCAAAACCCTCATATAATTTCATATTTTAATATCAGAACACTCTAAATTGATATTTTGTCTCTATGATAACCATCTACGTAATATATGTATACGTAATAGGTGAATGGAAACAAATATGAGTAAATAGATACAGCTTTCCGAGTACATTCAAGTTAGTTTTAAATGCCTGAAATATAGCTAAAATACTTGTTCATCAAAGACGTCATGTGAAATATATTAGCTGCAGCCCCAATTTCAACTTTAAAATGGATCTGCTATTTATCTTGCTCATATTTGTTTCTCCAGTCATAATATTTTTTGTGAAAATAGCTTGATAAAACTGTTTTGCTCTTATAGTTTTGCAACATTCTAATATATCAATTTGTGAATAGGATATAATGGAGAAGACACTCCTATTGCAGATACTAGCATCCATGGACTAGTTTCTCACTTATTATATGCTCGTCATCATGAAATAATCAAAATTTGCAGTGGTAGCATGAAAGTTAGCATGCACCACAATTTTTTAGAACTTCTATGGGAACTAACATTTTCAGTTCTTCCACGTGGCCGGCTCAAAATTCATATACAATTTAGCTCAGGCCACATGAAGCTGCAAAGGCAAAGTTTATAAACACAAAGCCCATCTATTAGAGGCATTCTAAAAAATATGGGTGATATTCCTATTACAGATACCAGCATGAGCATTCTTGGACTGGTTTCATGCTTATGCATTTGTCAATATAGAATATCTGATATCTAGAATGGTAACAAGAAACTTAATGTAGATAGATCCAGGTATGGGTCATTGTGGCAATTACCCCCCCCCCCCCCCTTTTTCAGATATATATGTCATTTCTTGTGATTCTATAGATTTACTTATAAAAGTTTATTGCAATGTCATAAATTCCAAAATGACATAAAATTCATTTTATCAGGCTAGTTTGCTTCATTTTATGATTAATCAAAAAAAATTTATCAGTTTCGATAACTATTTACTGATATACTACAAAAACAAATGTTCAGTAAAAGAAACATGTCGAAGTAAATCCTTTTTTATTTCTGCCTGAATCTGCCCTTGTAATAACTGTAAACTTTGCAGCTACCTTTTAAATTTTGGTTAACTATACCCACGATTCATTAAATGATGATCAATTTACAAGGACCTAATTAACCTTCAGCTTTCTATAAGAAATTCGGATTGGCTAGACATGGATTAACATAAACACTATGTAATAAAAATTATAATGTTTTAAATTTGATTAAGTAGGTACTAATCAATCAGGTTCAGTTGATTAAATATTTATAATTTTTCAAGATATTGTTCACCGGATGAACTAAAATATGTTTTTTAGGTAATGCATATGGTTATCTTATTTGTACTGATTTTTTCCCATCAGTAGTACAGATAATAGAATTTTGATGCATAAAAGTAAATTCTTGCCTTAGAGTAAAGGTAAAAATAAATTTCAAAAGTAAATAAAAACATCCCATTTCATAAACTAATATCTATATATTGCAATTGTAACTGTAGACGAAGAAATTGAAAAGCAGATTTAGTTTTAGCTAGAATCATTGTACTATTAGAAAGAAATTGTATATATAGCTTGATTCAGTACTATCTTATTATAGTGGCTCCCATAAATCCGATTGAGCCAAGGTCGCAGTTAAGATTTTGCCAAAATTTTTGTTAACGAAAAAACAATATGACAATAATATAAACACGTGCTGTTTCTTTAGGACTGCAAACGTTTGGTGAGATTTTACAACCTACCTTGGTGATAAATCTCTGACGCTTGGTGATTCATCCTCGGGGGCCGCTATAATAAGGACGTACCCTTGATTCTTTAAAATTATAGAAATATATTTAAGAAATATTTTTTGTCTCTACACACCAATAGCATTACCAAGTAGGGAAATCATATTCTTTAGAAACCCATTTAAGTTCAGAGAAATGATATTTAACGAAATGGGAAGCAAACTGTTTGGTTACCAATTCAACTCCCCCCCCCCCTCTTCCTCAAAAAAGAATTGCCTGGGGACGCTACGCTACTGTTACACATATAATACTAACGTTAAAGGAAAATATTGTAATAGGATCAAATATTTGAACTATCAATGAATTTACATGTTTTTGTTTTAAATATTTTTATTTCGAATTGAATGCTTTTGAGATAAGCATGTTGTTGTTGATGTTGTTGAAACCCAGACCGTCCGACCTACCAGAAAGGTGTAAGGTAACGGTATGGCATGTGTACATTTGTAATCACTGATATCTCACAAATGATTCAAAAGTTAGTACTAATTTTCTACTACTCAATTGAATGTATCTTCAGGTAATGAAATATGGATTGTTATATTTTAATTTCAATATTTGTATGAAATTCATAATTTGTTGTCAAATCAAAACAAATTTTAATTTTATTTACATAAAAATGTTTTAAATATTTTGTTAAATCTTATATAGTCAAATTTCCCATTCTAATCAGTGAATATTAAATTTCAAATATTTGAAATACAGTACATACAGAGATGTATCTGCAGTGGTCGGGGTTTCCACCACTCAGAATTTCCGACCACCACTCATCCAAAAAATTATACATATTATAATTACATTTAAAAAAAGTTATATCCAATTTTATGAAATGTTTTTCTTTAATATAAAGTATACAATACTAATACTGTTTGTGTGTGCGAATTAACGCGAAGCTCGTTTCTAAATTTTATATTTGCAATTGTAATTGTTCTGGAAAATCAACCACCACTCATATTTCTCTAGATACATCCCTGCATATACTACTTACCTAAATTTAAGACATTTTTGCTGTTTTACGAACGTGTATATATCTCGGTATATTGTCACAAAACGTCATATCTTTGCACTTTTTCTTTCTATCATAATTTTCTTCCCGATTTAATAACAAACATTTTTTTCCATGTATAATCTCGAAGACGACAACTTCAAAGTGTATACTAGGCTCCGCCCATGACGTCATTTAACTTAGCCAATAGCGAAGAATCGGCCTCACAGCAGGGGGTATAGCGGGTACGTTTTCGGAACATGCGTGAGGCCGATTCTTCGCTATTGGCTAAGTTAAATGACGTCATGGGCGGAGCCTAGTATACACTTTGAAGTTGTCGTCTTCGAGATTATACATGGAAAAAAATGTTTGTTATTAAATCGGGAAGAAAATTATGATAGAAAGAAATAGTACAAAGATATACCGTTGTGTAACAATATATGGAGATATAGTTTCGTAAAACACTTTCGTAAAATACACTTTCGTAAAACAACAAAAATGTCTTAAATTTAGGTAAGTTGTATATGATATATTTATTACAATTTTTGCGAATAAAATGCTGACACTGAAACGTTATACCTTATACATCTGTAATAATCCGATTGAATGATTTTCTAACTTATTTTTTATAGTACCTAATTTTAGATAGAAGATCACCGACCAAATATGAATATATCAAAACGTGTACTACAATATTTCACCTGGCCTGTTTAAATAACTTAAGTGGTCAGATATTTTTATTGTTGTATCAGTTAAATTAAAGGAGAAACTTTGATTTATTTCCTTCTAGGTTAATTAAATTTGTGTAGAAGACAGCAATATATTTTTTAATCTGATTCATAGTTAATTTGTTTATAAAAGTAGTGTGTTATAGTATGAGTGTAAAGATGTTATACAAATTATTGAAATTACTAATAAAATTAATATATATTCTATATGTATATACCAAGTTGTAATTTAAATAGCATATATATGAAGTTTCATTTCAATTGTATGGGTGTTGATTTTGAGATTTTATTGATATTAAGTAACATTCTGAAGAAAGCAAACACTAATAGCCATTATCTAATGTTTATGAAATACTTTGAAGTTTGATCTGTACCCAGTAGTGAGCTGCCAAATTTTTAACAGCTAGTAAGCTATTATGCAAGATTATGGTTTCAAATGCTATCATTCTTCGCAGTTCACACTAACATAATATACATTAATTGTGCGTTTAGAATTCATCTGGTGTTCGAGTTAAAATTATTTACATTTTAACTCTGTTGCTGTTGTTTCTTATGACCTATTGATTTCCATGCACATTTTAGCTCTTAAACATGTTTATTTCAAATTATGTTTAAAATTTAACAACCAATATTTAAACTTTGGAAATGTTTAATAACAATTACATGTGTATTATCCTACACTTTGAATTTTGAATATACAAAATTTTGATATTCAAATTTAAAAGGCATGTATTGATACATCATTTAAATTTTTCAGAACATTTTGAATTTAACTCAACGTTAATTCAGTTAAAAACCTCTTTACACTTGCTATTCTGTATAACACATCTGAAATATAAAACCTGAAGTTTTATTTTTCAATCTCTTGAATAATTTCAGTTTGAAACATTTAGTCAAAATACTATTAATTTCTAAACCCAAAATTACTTATTTGAAACAAATATTAATTTTAATATCTTTATTACTTTAACAACTATAATTCGATTTAGATAATATATTACTATCTAATGTTAACGAAATACTTTAACATCGGTTGGACGCAGTGATAACTAGTCAAACTTTTAACTGGTATATGTATTTTCAGCTTCATCATATCTCATTACATCAGTATAAATCAGATAACATCAGTATTAACTAGGTAAGTCAATTTGCATCTATTCATGCATCCTAGGATATCAAATCCATCTTAAAATTAAAGTAGTAACTACTAAAAAAATTAAATTAGTAACTACTGTCTATTATTTTCAAAAACAGCATTCAGTAAGTTGATTTAAAATATCTGTTGGATAAACTCCTTCTTTATAAACATGTTATAAATTGAAATTAGGTAATATGCAACATTATTATACAGTTAAAGTTGTTCAAACAGATTGTACTGTTAAATAAAAAATGCATACTTTTAACTATAGTAAAGCACTATTTATACACTACTCTAGGGACCAGTGAAGTAAAGCATGTACCTATGAAAATATGTAATTCAAATTAATGTCACTGGATAGGAATGTTTGACGAGCTATGTAGAAATGCATATAAATGATATATGTACTGTATTTCAAATATCTGAAATTTAATATTCACTGATTCGAATAGGAAATTAGACTATATAAGAATTAACAAAATATTTGAAGCATTTTTATGTAAATAAAATTAAAATTTGTTTTGATTTGACAACAAATTATGAGTTTTATACAAATATTGAAATTAAAATATAACTATCCATATTTCATTACCTGAAGATACATTCAATTGAGTAGTAGAAAATCAGTACTAGCTTTTGAATCATTTGTGAGATATCAGTGATTACAAACGTACACATGCTTATCTCAAAAGCATTCAATTCGAAAATAAAAATATTTAAAACAATAACATGTACATTCATTGATAGTTCAAATATTTGATCCTATTACAATATTTTCCTTTAACGTTAGTATTATGTGTGTAACAGTAGCGTAGCGTCCCCAGGCAATTCTGTTTTTGAGGAAGAGGAGGGGGGGAATTGGTAACCAAACAGTTTGCTTCCCATTTCGCTAAATATCATTTCTCTGAACTTAAATGGGTTTCGAGGGAATATGATTTCCCTACTTGGTAATGATATTGGTGTGTAGAGACAAAAAATATTTCTTAAATATATTTCTATAATTTTAAAGAATCAAGGGTACTTCCTTATTATAGCGGGCCCCGAAGACGATCACCAAGCGTCCGAGATTTATCGCCAAGGTAGGTTGTAAAATCTCACCAAACGTTTGCAGTCCTAAAGAAACAGCACGTGCTTATATTATTGTCATATTGCTTTTTCGTTAACGAAAACCTTGGCGAAATCTTAACACCGACCTTGGCTCAATTGGATTTATGGGAGCCACTATAATAAGATAGTACTGAATCAAGCTATATATACAATTTCTTTCTAATAGTACAATGATTCTAGCTAAAACTAAATCTGCTTTTCAATTTCTTCGTCTACAGTTACAATTGCAATATATAGATATTAGTTTATTAAATGGGATGTTTTTATTTACTTTTGAAATTTATTTTTACTTTTACTCTAAGGCAGGAATTTACTTCTATACATCAAAATTCTATTATCTGTACTACTGATGGGAAAAAATCAGTACAAATAAGATAACCATGAGCATTACCTAAAAAATATATTTTAGTTCATCCTGTGGCAACCGAATCAATTAGAAACCTAAAGTTAAATTTTTAAATATTAATTTCATTTAAGATTGACATGGCCGTTAATTCATACATAGTGGATTTAGTATTTAATCGTACATTCTAGTTGTGCCGCTATATAAAACCCTCCAATTGTTTACCTTTCGTGTGAGTCCTGTAAAGGAATAATTATTTAATAAAATGCTAAATGGATCACACCATTTAAACTTTAACAATAACACATTTATCACCAATATCAAATCTAAATTATTTAATTACACCAATTATTCATATTATTATATATATGCTTAACAACAATTATACTCATTAATTATTGCGGCGGAGGGGACTTATGCGACCAGAACTATTAAAATTACGATCATGTGTCTAAGACCTGTGATTGTTAATGAGCACATACCTTCCAATTCGTCTTGGGCTTTGATCATATCAAATGCTTGCATTAGTTATATGCCCCGCCCTAACTCTTTAGTGTGCGGCTCCTCGTACATCTGATTGCACTCACACATTATAGATCTAGCCAGTATTTTTTGGGAACATTTGCACAATTCTTTAAGTCATGTTGTACAAGCTATATGTGCACAAGTTGCAATAATCTGCTCACGTCCTTCTTAAGTCAAATCCCTTCATAATTCTTTTCTGGTCTGCTCTTAAGTCAAAATTCCATAGTTTTTCTACTGGTATGCTTTTAAGTCAAAATCCCATAATTGTCTCTTGGTATGCTCTTAAGTCAAATCTCAATAAATGTCTACTGGTATGTTTTTAAGTCAAAATCCCATAATTGGTTACTGGTATGCTCTTAAGTCAACAATTTCATTATCGTCTTTTCTGGTCTGCTCTTAAGTCAAAATTCCATAGTTGTCTACTTATATGCTCTTAAGTCAAAATTTCATAGTGTCTGCTGGTATGCTCTTAAGTCAAAATCCCATAATTGTCTACTGGTATGCTCTTAAGTCAAAATCCCATAATTGTCTGCTTGATTCTCGGATCACAGGCTGTGGTTCCCTCGTTGGGGGGGGATAACTCCTCCTTTTCTTCCATTTGGCGCTTATTGGTTGCTCCTTTACCCAATGGCACCATTCCACATCTCGTAAGGCCCAGCTTAGCCACTCTGTCATGGCCCTCTAAATTTATGGTCTTCTGACCTTTAGGTTCACGGAGTGATAAAAATCGGTGCCAGCCAGACTACAAGCTTACTAATATTTACAAATACATTATACCTTCGCATTGAAAAAACAAAGGAAAACAAACAAACAAATTTTTTGTCAATATTATCACGAATTGTCATGCCATATTGCATTTCCTAATAAATTCATAATTTGTACAAACACAATAAACAAAATTTCTTTCAGGTTATTAATTAACTTTCCTTTATACATATCTCTTATATACATAACCCAAAATTCTGTATTCTGAATCTCGCCTTAGCGTTTTGAATTTTCCTTTAATAAACCATTTCCTAATAAAATTCATAATTCTCTTACCCTTCTTTTTATCATAAACTCCTTGTAAATTTTACCTTTAATAAACCATTTCCAAATAAAACTCATAATTCTCTTACACTTATTTTTATCATAAACTTCTTGCAAATTTTTCCTTTAATAAACCATTTCCTAATAAAATTGTAATTCTCTTACACTTATTTTTATCATAAACTTCTTGCATATTTCCCCTTTAATAAACCATTTCCTAATAAAATTCATAATTCTCTTACACTTATTTTTATCGTAAACTTCTTGCAAATTTTCTCTTTAATTCCTTTCTGTCAAAGTTTCGGGGGGGAGGAAGGGTCGTAACGTGTGAAGTCTATTTCCCATTCTGCCCCGTCAAAGGCCATCAAAGCTGCCCTACTTGTTTCCCCAGCATGTGTTCGTGTTCAACCTTCTTTTTTCAATAATTGGCGTCAAGGGTTTTGGAGAAAACTTGACCCTACCTCAAAGAAATTCGTGTCCTTAGAGCTGTGGGCCCCGTGTATTTGAGTTCCCGCTTGTACCGCGTGTTGGTTGTATAAGGATGAGTGCTTGTCTTAAAACTACACTGTGTTATGAAGAGAAAAAAATTTATTTATTTATTGTGCCTAATTCTGTGGATTATATTGTACTATCTACCCGGAGAAAAGGGGTAAGTGTTCAAATTTATTCATTATCTTTTAAAACTTAAGGAAGAAGAATGACCTTTAACGTATAACGCGTGTGGCTAAATTTACATGAAGCCTTTTCCGTGGTTTAAGCCAATGTGTAATATAAGTACGGCTAGGATGGTTGATCAGTCCCCCTAGTTTCACCCAAAAACGCATAGGCATTCCCCAAAGTTTAATTTTTAACGTTAAAAAAATTATTATATTAATGTTTCAGTATTTTTAAATTTTATATATGTTTCCTTATTGTATAACAAATTCCTATTCATTGCTATCCCTTATGTTAAAATAATTGCATGTTAGCCTCATTCTCCTTTGGGTATTTATGTTTATTAAATATATATATATATATTCCCTTCTATAATGAAATAAACTGTACCGGTGCTCAAGCACGATTTCTGTACACGCCTCTGTTTCGTTTCTGAATTGAAATTTGACTTTTCATCTTTATTCATTTCCTTCCGTAACCCAGGATTATTTATGTACTTTTTTTAAACCTTATTTACTTTATCCAAATTCCGTGTCATTACTATCCACTTATTGATTTTAATGTAATTTTCCTTTATTCTTATATTTAAATTCTTATTATTCTCATAAAAGTAATTTTCGCCATATCCATTCCTATATATTTTTATTTATTTATTTCGATTTTCGTCAACATCACTCCGTTATAATACTTAAAATGTCGCAAAGTGTTTTCCGTTAAAGTCTTACTTCAATTCATTTTTTATTTCATATTATTTTTTACTTCGTATCACACAATTTCCTTAAATGATATATTTATGCTATATTTATCTAAAATTCCCTCTATTTATAATGCAATATTTATTTAAATTTTCCTAATTAATGTAATATTTATTTAAAATTTGCGCCCCATCTTACACGCTTTTCGCACAGCCTTTAATGTATATTTTCTCTTGCTTTTCTAGAAAATTCCTGTGCGGAATTGACCAAGGGTAAATCATCCTTCTGCATTTGTTTTTCACTTGTATCTGAAACCAGTTCTTCCCTATGTATATCGTGCGTACCCAACTCCTGTGCAAACTGAGCTTGAAATTCACCCCCTTTTCTGAGTTTCCATTTCCCCTTCGTTTCTGCCTGAAAACTGACCTTGGGTGGAACCTTTCTCCACTCTCTGACCGCGAGTCGCCACGGGGAATTCTGCATCTCTGGAATTGTCGCTATTGGAGTGTTTTGCATGATTGGCAACCTGCTCTCCGCCATGTCTTTCTGCAAACCAGTTTCATCCCGTTGCACGCGTTCCTGACTGTTTAGGGGGGGGGGGGTTCGTTCGCTATGGTTGGGCAGTTTGTTGACATTTTGTGAATGTCGTGTGTTTTGTTAAATAAGAAAAACGGGAAGAGAGTGTTGTTTTCCATTACAATTTTGACCTCATGTCCATTTTTTTCATTTTTATAATTCATTCATTGCCAGATCCTTTTCCATAGAATTCATTTTGACTTATTATTATTTTTACCTCTTTCTCATTTTGAAATTTTTTGAATACCAATCATCAGACAATATTGAGTTCCTAAAAATTTTTGGCTTCATGAAAAAATCTGAATCAAGCTTTCTTTCATTTTGCTCTTGAATATCTTCAATTTAACTTGTGTTATAAACTTGTATTTCATTTAGTACCTCTAATTTTTGCCTAACATACTCTTTATATTTGTTTTGGTTCTCATCTATTTCTGAAGGTTTTTGAACATTATTAACTTCACTATCATTTTGATTTTTCTCCCTTATATTATAATTTTCATTTTGAATACTTTTACTAGTATTACTTGAATTTTGCAAATTCTGTAAGTTAACATTTTCAATATCATTGTCCACAACGCCCATTACTTTATTCTCATTTGAAATTTGAGTATTTTCTACCTCATGATTCTCATTCGTATTTCGAATGTCCTGAAGATTGCATTTTTCATTTTCTTTTTGAATTTCTTGACAATTAACCTCTCATTCTCATTTTGGACTTCTTGGAAAATAACATTTTGATTTCTATTAACTTTCATTATTTTATTTTCATCTGATTTCTGAATATTTTCATTAGTATGACTTTTATTTGTATTTTGAATATTTTCAAAATCAACCCTTTCACTAACCAAAACATCCGTTATTTTGTTTTCATTTGGAATTTGGATATTTTCATTGTCATAGTTTGTACTTGCATTTTGTGTATCTTTGGAATCAACATTCTCGCTAATCAAAACATCCGTTATTTTATTTTCATTTGGAATTTGGATATTTTCATTGTCATAGTTTGTACTTGTATTTTGTGTATCTTTGGAATCAACATTCTCGCTAACCAAAACATCCGTTATTTTATTTTTACGTAATTTCTGAGTCTCTTCTTTAATTTTTTTGAAAATGTTAATAGGCCAAACCGAAATGGATGCGTCGGAGTCTAAGAGAATTTCTGTGTCCTTGTCCTGACAATTAATTTCTACCGTGGGTAATTCTGTATTCAATTCATCTCCAACTGACCCGATAAGTTCAATTTTGTCCTTCCTGTCCTCTATATTATTTTGTGTACCATTCCTTTCTCTGATTTCTGCTCTATTCCTTAAAATTCTACTTTCTCTGAAATTGTTTCTATCCATGTACTGATCCTTTTCTGAATTACTCCCTATGCCTTCTCTATCTCTAACAGGGATTTAATTATCTTGATTTAAAGGAGACTGCGCCCCGTTTCTACGCCTTTGTTGACGATAATTCCCAATCTCCCCTTCTAGTTTAAATTTCTGCTAAAATTTGTATTTCGTCTAGAATCATTTCTGCCATTGCCGAATCTTTCTGAGCTTTCCATATATCTATATCTGTCTTGGTTTTGTCTCTGAAAATTATTTCTGTTACGCGGGGCCTCAAAATTTCGTTCGTCATTCCTATATGTATATTTCTGGTTTCTTATTCTCTGCTCATTAACATTTTCGTCCACATAAGCATGCTCTCCTTCCCTGAAGTCTTGAGTACGTGAGGGGTAAAATCTATCTGGGGGTCCGCTGTATGCCGTATTTGGGATCCTCTCCGCATAATTTGTTCGTATCGAATGGGGGACATTTCCCTTCTTCTCGCATAATGTTCTGCTGGCCTCCGCGAAAAATTATGTTTGGTTTGTAATGAGACTTGTGTTTGTTGATTTCTCTCTCTAATGTAATGCCAGCAATCCTGCATAACATGTCTGGTTCTACCGCAAAAATGGCATAAATATGTGTCCGTTATCTGAGTATTATTTTTGTTTTCTCTAATTTTAAGATGATTTATTTCTTTTATTGTCTTTCTTTTTGTTTAAGCCGAAACCTTGCATCGCCAAACAAATCCTTTCCTCGGATTCTACTTCAGATTTTAGGAATTTTAGTAAGCTGCTACGCCTTTCTTGCGGTTCACCACTATGGTTGAAATCAGGACTTCTTTGTCTTTGCCATGCTCTTAGTATATCTTCCGGTAAGCATGACTCAACCAAAGGGTGAAGTAGAGCAGCGCTTTTATCCGTTGTTACACCAAGTGTCTCTAATGCCCTAATCTGAGACTCCAAATGGTCATACAGCGCACATAAATTGGCAGTAGAACTTTGCGAAGTGTTTTGCAAAACCAATTTTAAAAGCTCGCGGACATAGAATTCTATAAGTAAATCAGTCCGACCAAAACGTGATTTTAAAGATTCTACAGCTTTGCTGTAGTTGGCGCCGGTTGGTGGAAAACTTTCCACTACCTCCCGAGCGCGCGAGCCGCTAACGGTTGCTTGCACTAAATACTGAAATTTATTTTCTGGTGCTATATGAACATCATTATGAACATGTTCGAACTGGCTCCAAAATGACAACCAGTCCTTTAAATCTCCCGAAAAATGACGTAATTCCAACTTAGGTAAGTGAAATTTATTTTTTACACTACCTGACTCTGGAGATTGATCTTCTTGAGTATCTAAAGCTGAGTTTAATCTCGCCAATTCCAGTTCATGTTGTCTTTGTCGTTCTCTTTCTTCGTCTTGACGCTTTCTCTCTTCTTCTTCGAGTTCTTTACTGTTTGAAATTACATCTTTCACAGGGCCGGCTTAAGGCACCAGCAAAACAAGCACTTGCTTGGGGTGGCACATTTTAAGGGCGGCATTTCAGTCAACTTAAATAAAAAAAATCTTGTTACGTTCTTCTTAAATAAAAAAAAATCTTAAATAAAAAAAAGTTCTAGGTGTTAAATAAAACAGTTCTGGGGCGCGAGCAAGGGCAGATGTAGGCAAAACAAAAACACTGAAAAAGTATTAAACATTTGGTCCCAGATAATAAAAGAGTGAAAACGGCTATCATTCATTCTCCCCGTGAAAAAAGAGGACCGGAGGGCTAAATGGGATCGCTTCCAATATGTCTCCCCTAATTGTTTATCTTGCAACACAAGTAACAACTAATTACTTTAGCGCACCGGGCGTCCAGTACAGCCATCAACAGCACGTCTGGGGCGGCATATTGACCATTATCTGTGAACTGCAAAAGCTTTTATGTGAAACTGGTTTTTGTTGGCTATTCCATGAAAAAATTCGATGAGAGAGGGCACTTTACTTGAAACGATGGGGGTCCCACCCAGAATTGCCAGGCCAGGATACCCATCTTTTGTTAATTATTCTCCAAAGCTCAAATCCGGATATCATCTTCCCAATCACTTAGACCCATAAATAAACGACTTCTTTCACATCTATCCGGAGACAGGTGTCCACATTGAAAGTAATTAGAAAACTGGACGAGGACAGGTCTCAAAAGACATCTTGAGACATCAGTGGACCACTGTAGAATTTATGGGACATACCCCCCATCGACTGTGAAACATGTGTTTATCAATCATTTTGTTTTGCGAGAAATTTGTTCTGGGGTGAATCAGTTAAGTCGTACGTTTCGGTGAGAAACGTCAAACATCATTTTTCTTGCAGCAAAGAATAGTTTATCGTTTTTCTTTTTAAATGTTATACAGTTTAATTTGATATTATCTAAAATATTCATCTAGCATTTTATGCAAGATTAAAATTTAAGGTAAGCAAGATATAATTGTTTTATGATTGTTTAAAAATGGTTTCTATTAACATATAACATATTAGACCCCCATCAAGGAGATTCAGATTATTCTAACTTCCAGGTATAAAATCGGTATATTCTTTAAAGCTTGTGATAGTTTTCGTTACAACGACTTATATACAGCATTTATCGAGTCACTTTTTAGCTAAAACTATTTTAAATTTTACGCACAGATTAGTGTTTGTTTGCCCTTAGGATGTTATATTAAATTTAGCTCCTTGAAATTTCATAGCAATTGTTTCCTCGTTTTGCTCAATTTCTAGATTTTTTTTTCTGCATACGTTTTCCTTATCTAATACAGTATTTATTTTTTTTTAATTAAAAGTATGTATTACTATTACTTACGCTATTTACGGGCAATTTCTATTTTTTCGAATTATTCAAACTTTTGAATATCAGGATTTCAGCTAAAGCTTCGTTTAATTTGAAAAATAACTACTATAATTTGAATGCGGTAATTTTTAAAACTAAGGCAATATTCAGCATATTCACATGTTGCCGCTTCAAAACCTCTGTTATTTTATAAACTTGAATTCTTTAAACGAAATATATCGGATCATAAAAATATCATTTACATATATTATATTCTGTGTTTAAGTTATGGATTAAGAATTCAATGGAATATAACATTCTTTGGCATTTGAGTATTTACAACGAAAGTTAATAGGAAGGAATTTAGTTTTAAAATTAATGGAAATCAATTAAAATTTATTTTCTAAACCAACTGTCTCACATGTAGAACTCCAAACTTTCTAATTTTTATTTTTTTATTTAAGACATCAGAAAAAAAAATTATGAACCTCAAAAAAATTTCGTTCTTTCTGGTAAATAAAAAGTAAAAGAAAAAATACTGTAAGTTTCTTAAACTTTCTGAATTGTTTCAATGATGTTACTATTTAATTGGAACTTTTAATTTTTGCATTTTAAGCATGTACTTTTCTTATATTTTTTTATATTATACTTGCAGTGTGACGCATAGAAGTGTGCTCTTAGATTATTTTTTCAAGCATATAACAGGCCATATTCTTTCAGAAAATTTTATTTCAGTCGATTGAGTAGTAGTATTGTAATGTTTCGAAAACGACATTTGTTCAAATTGCGAATGACTAGTGAAGAATTAAAATAATAATAATAAATCATGACGTTATTCACTGTATCGAGTAACAGCCTGACTATGTTCAAAATTTGACTTCATTTGGTTCAGTAGTTTCGGAGAACAGCAGGGTACCGCGATTTAGCGATAGACTGACCGACAACAAAAAAATAAAGAATATTTAGTGTTTTGTAATTAGTCCCATCAAAAGCGTATAGATCTTTAAAAATGATATGTGAAAATACTTACTTCTATTTAGCCAGGGAAGTATAATAAATATCACAACAAGAGTTACAAAAATATCCTTTCTATATCTAATTTCTTTTCCAGCAACACACATAGAAAAGGAAAAGTATTGTGATGGGGATCAAAAATCGGACGCTCGGATTTTGATAAATTTATCAGTGTTGAGCATCCTTGAATACTAATCAACCATATTTTCAATGATGTCTATCAATATGGGCAGTGTTTCTTTCAGGACATTTTGTCTGAGGGGAGAGGAGAAAATGGAACCTCAAAGGGGTAAAATTATCTAATATAATTTTAACTAACTACTATATAGAAGTAATTACTATATATATACATATATGGAAGTAATGAATATGTATAGCAAACACTTATTCAAACATTGCGAGAAAAACTTGCTCCGGCTAAACAAGAGTATGAAAAATTTTAAAATAATGTAAATTGAATTATAACTACAAAATTTTATTCTGAAAATAATCATGCATGAAATAAAATTATAAAAATAATTCAAATGCTGCCACATAAGAAGTGGAAATTAGGTTAAATTCACAAAAAGTATTTTGTGAGTTTCTGAACTTATTAGCATTTGGTTCGGTATCATAAAATGTATCGGGCGGGGAGGGGGGCTTCCCCCCCTCCCCAAATGCATTTCTGAAAGACACGCAGAGTCTTTGGCAATGATATCTCTATAACAAATCAATAAAATAGAATACAATTTGGTAATACTTCTTCAATCAATAAATATCAGAGATTCATTCATTTTCTGATGAATGGGACAGAAGAAAGCCATCAATTTTTCGAACATTTAAAAAAAAAAAAATTTGATGTGGGCATCACATGACTTTCCTTATATAATGCAATGAATTTACTACTTTTACAGTAAAAAAAAAATAGATTATTTTTATAGTAGTTATTTATATTCTTTCCAAGATATTGAATTTTCGTCAATGAGTCGTCATTTTCCATGTCGTCGTCATTGATTTAGCGTTATTTTTATCCATTTGGCGAGTTTTTCGTTAATTTAGCAACATTTAAAAAGTCGCAAAGTTAGCGACATTCCACCAAATTCGTTGCCAAAATCTCGCCACTTTAGTAGAGGTTTTGATTTTTTGACAATTTTTTCAATATTTCACTCGAAAATTTAGGGGGTTCTGAACATCCGATTGCGTATACAAACAATAAGCCTCCAGTGTTTACGGATTGTGATTTTTGTACCAAATTTCGTTCGAATCGGTCCATTCGTTCGTCAGTTATCGTCTCCACTGACACACACACACACAGACATCACTTCAAAAATGTTTGATTCGTGATCAGGGATGCTTGAAACGTGCTTTCCCGTCGAAAACTCGAATTCGAATTTTCGACCCCGTCACAATACTTTCCTTATACATTATTGTATATAAGGAAAGTAATAAGATGACCATCAAAAGTATAATGTTTAAAACTGTTACAAAAATAGATATTTACTTCAATTTTCACTGAAAAGCGAATATTATCATTTATATAGGACGCTAATATGCACCGTTTTCGAGATATTTTGCATTTTTTATTTGAAACAGGAAAAATAAAAAAAAATTAAATACAATCAACATTATTAAGTTATTGCACATTTTGCAATTACATTTTACAGAAAATAAATTATTACCATTGTTTAGAAGTTCTCATTAAAAATTTTATTTTATCAAACAAATTAAGCAAATCAAAATATATTTGGTATACAATCAATAACTGACAGCTTCTTAATTTTCTCGAAGGCCAGGATCTTCAAATTTTCTTATTTCGATAATTAAAAAAAAAACTTTTTGTAAATGATTATATTATAATTTGTTACAAAATTATTAATTTTTTATGTAATATTTCATTTTTTATATTACACCATTTACAGCACAATAAAATGTGTGTTTTGAGGTATTGCACGTTTTTGATTTAAAATAGACTTTTTTTTTTTTGCATTATATATACTTTTCACTATTGTTAAAGGAATAAATGATTTGCAGGTACTTCTAGCCAGAAAGAAATAGACAACATTGTTTAGTAGTTATCACTAGTCGTTTTAAAGATATTAGAAAATTTTACTTTCCGACAGGTAGAAATGCATATCTCGAAATAATCAAGCGAGTTACATAATAGAAGCATACCAAATCGGTATCAATAAAATCCTATTGATTTTCAGTCATATCTAGTTATAAGAAAGTTTTAATTTTTTCTAATTGTTTTCTAAAAACGAATAAATATAGAAACTTTGATTTTTGGCTAAAAGATTTTATGCATAACAGATTCAATGGAGGCACATCATAAGAAACATCTAAAAAATGGGAACTCTAAATAAAAAATAAAATTATTTCAGTTCTACTGCAAAGTACAAAAAAAATGAGCTTAATTTATACAGTTAAACTTGGCAATGTTATATATATTATATATATTTCATCTTCTCTCTATTCTTTCATTGGATTTTCAAATTATTTTTATTATATATATATATATATATAATGTCATATAACAGAATCTACCATAGTACAAATAGTACAAAAACAGATATCTAGACCAATAAGCGCAATGCAGCTTGAAATAGCCCAGAAAAATATAATAGTAAAAATTGAAAGATTGGACATGAAGTCAGCCAACAGGTAATACATAAAAGGCCTAGGGGGATTGTGACCCCTAGTTCCCGTTTACAAGTCGACTTTTCCACCAATGGCAACACTCACGGAGCCATGCATTACCTGCGGTTAAATTCAGTACAACGTCGAAACAGAAGACGCCCATACGAAGCATATATCAAACGTAAAATGAAAAAATCCCCCAACATAAGAGCAATATAATTGAAACGACACAAAACTAAACCTACTTAAAATATACGAACTACAAATACAAATACCTTACCTCCATCCAAATCTATCACGTCAATTTTACACGCTTAAATAGTTCCTCGCTGTATCGATGCCATTTTATTTCCTGAAATAAAGGTGTTGCCAAAATCCTTACTGAACGCATCGAAAACTTTACTATGTACCACATTGTAACACTGACAAATAAATATTAAAGGATAATTTTCTGTTATTGCTTCCTTAATAAATATAGAATCATTTTTGATCCTATCCTTTCCGTAAGAATGCATTCTTTCACTACGTTTAAAGTGATTAATGACTATATTGCGAAATATCCTGATACTTAAATTAGAATACCAGTTAATTATATAATGTATTCTAAAACTGTACTGTCTTCTTTTATCATAAATAGTATAATACGTTGTCTTGCTAGGTGTTAAATGTATACTTATATCCAGATAGTTGATTGCCTTTGTTTTATCCGAGATATTCTCAATAAGATTCAAGCAAGCTGGATAAAAGGAAAAATCAAATTCATACCCGTCTCCTGTGTTTTCGTATGCTATGAGGATGTCATCAATAAATCGAAAGTAAACCATTTCGTTTATAAAGTGATTTCCTTGTTCATAATGGTGCAAATATAGATTTGCTAATAATGTCGAGCACCCTCCACCCATTGGCACGCCTTTAATTTGTTTGTAATATTCAGTACCATTATACAATATTTTTTCATACAATACGATGTCCAAAACGTGTTTAAACTTTTGAATTGTGACACTTTGTTGCAATTCAAATGTCTCATGTATTTGCGTCAATATACTATATAGATCCTCCAAATTTATATTATATTGTAAAATTGACGTGATAGATTTGGATGGAGGTAAGGTATTTGTATTTGTAGTTCGTATATTTTAAGTAGGTTTAGTTTTGTGTCGTTTCAATTATATTGCTCTTATGTTGGGGGATTTTTTCATTTTACGTTTGATATATGCTTCGTATGGGCGTCTTCTGTTTCGACGTTGTACTGAATTTAACCGCAGGTAATGCATGGCTCCGTGAGTGTTGCCATTGGTGGAAAAGTCGACTTGTAAACGGGAACTAGGGGTCACAATCCCCCTAGGCCTTTTATGTATTACCTGTTGGCTGACTTCATGTCCAATCTTTCAATTTTTACTATTATATATATATATATATATATATATATATATTAGTGTTGAATATTGGACACTTTTGATGTATAACGTCTTTGTCGGCACCTAGCATGGGGTCTATGTCAGCAAATCGGGCGTAATGAAAAGAGAGAGATTTTGAAGGATTGTAGTTTGGCGTGTAGTAGTCGGAGGGGGACGGCAGTGGTACCAAGTGTTAGGCTGGGGATGTACGCGTATTGTGAGGGGTGACACGTTCAAGAGATGAATGCGACCGACGGCGAAATAAGATAAAAATTATCAAGCAATAATCAGATTTCTAAATTTTATTTCTTTAATTCTGGTACTTAATTAACATTTCGCTTAATACATAACTTTATAACTTATTAGACCACTGTTGGCAGTTTGTAGAAATAAATGAAATGTTTATGTAAGCCGTTGCTTCATTTACAAACACCCATGTGATAACACGTATTCTACGCTGTGGACGTTTCTTTGGTACAGCCCCTCAAGTCTTTTTTTAACTATTTTACATTAATGAAATTTTTGCAGGCCATTTCGTAGAAAAAAAAATACCGGTTCTATTTTTTGAGGATGTGATAGACTTTAATAAATTGTAATGTTCTACTAGACTACGCTGTGTCCCAAATGTCAGCTCTCTAGGACGTAGGAAAGTATGTTGAAATGCCATCAAAGAAGTTGGAACAGACAGACACATACACATCATTCATGATGAGTTAAGTAATAAAATACATTTAATAGCAAAATGTATTAATATATATGGAATGGCATGCATCAGACAACAGATTTGTTTTAATCTAAATTTGAGTAGCATCATTTGTATGATACTAATACATTTCGTTCTTGAGATAATGCACAATTTTTTTATTCAAAACGAATAATCAAAAGATTTAATCCTACGAAGGATCCATTCACTTGAAAAACATTTGGAACGAAATTGACTAAAAACTGGCGAGATAGCAGTGTTTCTCTATTCTATTGCATTTATAAAGGTTAAGAGAAAAATGAATTTCAGGGAGGGGGGCGGTCAAATTGCTTTCTGCTTGGGGCTGCAAAATACCTAGAGCCGGGCCTTATCTTTCAGTGTAGATATGGTAATCTTCAACGGTAAGTCCTCGTTAATCTCCTGACACAAATAAATTAAGTCTTCTTTCTTGAAGCCTTTAACAGATTTAAACATATTGACGCTTACCGATCCTGTCGCGGACGCCAGTTGTGGAAAATTCTTGTATTTTGAAATATTACCTCAAACTTCCAATACTGCAAAAAACACATTTATTTATACAAATTAATTTAACATACCAACTAGAGCCCAAGGCCCACCTAGTTCTCAGATATACATGGAATAATGTTTTTGAAAAAAAAAACCAGCCGAGAGCTTTCTTGTTGCCACAGCGTAAAAACTAATATTTTGTCCATCTCGTTCAGTTCACGGTGACAAAATTAAACAATGATAAATAAATTCACGTGAACAAAATAATAAATTTGAATAATCATTTTGCTTTTAACATAATAAATTGAAACTTATGAAGTGGATTTCACAAGTAAAATACAAAATTAGAAAAAATCTTAAAATTTCCCAGAGAGGGCAATGCCCCCTCTGGAAAATTTCAGTGGGGGCTTGTGCCCCTGTGTCTCCCCATGGTCGGCGCCTATGTATGCTATTACTAATAAAGTACCAACCGGTTTAGGAGGCAAAAAGCAATCTAAATGAAATTTTAGTCATTTTTATTCTTTTGTGGTGCTGCCCGTTATCTATTGAATGATGAATCTAGAGCAGAATTTAAATTTTGAATTCGATTTGGGATAGTTTATTTTAATTGAAAAATATGAGTTGAATTTTGAGCATATTTTAGAAATTGATCAATTGCAATTTACATCTCTGGTTTCATATGTAATTATTAACTAAAGACCCTCTGCTCGCTACCCCTGTAATTTGCTTCGCGAGTCGGGAGGTTTTACCGCCTACTCACTGAGATAGCTTCATGAGCACTTTCATTCCGCCTTCTACACAAGCATAATACACCCGTTGTGATTATGCCCCTTTATTAGGAGCAGCGCATCAACTCACATAATTCCAATTCGTGAGCTGTTCCATCCCGTCCGTCCCTCCGGGGCCCTTGCTCGCCAACCCCGCAACTCACTGAGTCGGGATGCTTCGTCTCCTACTCGCTAGCTCTCGTTGAACCTGCATTGAGAATTCTTTCGTGCCGCTCGCTATTACGAATTATTGCTTACTGTATTACGAACTATCGCAAAATATGATGACTGAACGTTTTTCCATTTGTTCGTAATAAATATCGTGGCGAAATATCATGTTACGATTTAGTATAGCCCTTTCGCCACAGTTGGCACGCCCGCGTGCCAGCTGCGAGCTTGCATTCAAGGACGTTCGGCTCTCACTGGTGCCGGAGAGCACTTTACCCTAAACGCCGAGTGGCACGTATCGGTGTTTCTACGTGGAACGTTTTCATTTGAATTTATTTGTCTACTAGATGGCGTTAAATGCCCGTGGAAGCAACTTAAATGTATTTTATAGATGTTTGACCTTGGGACAAGGAGAATCCAATGAATTATTTCTCCATTCGGAGCGGGGAAACATGGTTCTGTAAAGTAAATAAACAGAGCACTTCTCGCAGCATCAACAATTTTATAATTGAGTTTCGGGTTTCCTTTTGATTTTAGCTTTTAATGATTTCGTTGGTGAATTACAGGAATATAAGA
This sequence comes from Amaurobius ferox, assembly GCA_951213105.1. Classification (NCBI taxonomy): domain Eukaryota; kingdom Metazoa; phylum Arthropoda; class Arachnida; order Araneae; family Amaurobiidae; genus Amaurobius; species Amaurobius ferox. The sequence continues at coordinate 44,240,594 of OX578145.1, read as the reverse complement.
GAGTATTTTTGGGGGGGAGGGAGGGGGGGTTAAAGGAATGTGCGACAGTGAAATGATTAGGCTATTTCGGATAAAAATATGGGAGGTTTGAGACTTTTTCTTTCTGTGGAAGAATATACGCGTATGGTAAACGAACCCGACAGTAATGAAAGCAAAGCAGATAGGGAAAATTCGTGGAACAGTGGTATTTCTGATGATGAATCTGAAAATGCAATTGATTCTTCAGATTCTGAGCGTACTATTATTACAACGCCGCCAGCTTCAGTTGCTGTTTTTTCGAATGATGTTTGGACATGCGATTTGAAAGATCTGAATTCTTTGGAGTTTTTTAACATACCTGGAATAAATCACAATATCATGCCGTCTAATTTAGATAAGGAACTTGATTTTTTAGCATATTTTTGATGATGAACTAGTAGAATTTTTCGTAAAAGCAACTAATGAGTTTGCAAAGAAAAAATGGGAGAAAAATCTCCTCTCTCCTTCCACATCGAAGACTCCACCTAAATGTATTTACACCTGTGACAGGAACTGAAATGTATTTTCACCTGTGACAGGAAACGAATTTAGTGTGTTTCTCGCATTAGTTATTTTGACGAGCATTGTCAGAAAACCAAATCTTAAAATGTATTTTTCTAAGAATCCAATTATCAGTACTCCTTTTTTTAATCGCGATCGATTTATAGGAATATTACGTTACCTTCATTTTTCTCTTGATAGTAATGCCCAAAAACTAGATAAATTGAAACAATTAATAAATTGATAAATTGTGTTAGATGCATTAGTTTCAAAATTTAAATCTTTATACACTCCTAGAAGAAATGTGTTCATTGATGAATCTTTGTTCTCATGGAAAGGAAGGCTGGGATTTCGTCAATATATCCCCTCTAAAAGGTCCAGATATGGAATAAAAATATATAAATTGTCAGAATCGGAATCAGGCTATAAATGGAATTTCCTTGTGTATACTGGAAAGGACACGGAATTATCAAGCTTTGATGGTGGGTATGGAGAACGCGTTGTGAAAACATTTCTAAATGAACTTTCAGGTAAAGGATATACTTTGTATTTGGATATATTTTACCTCTCCTGCACTTGCAAAGTATTTGTTGTCTAAGAATACGCATATATGTGGTACAGTTTTAAAAAATCGGAAGGACATGCCAAAGAATAATCCATCTGTACCTAAAACATATATACACTAAAATTTTAATATTTTGATAAAAGAAAATTTATATCAAAAATATACATCAAATAGAAAATAAGTATTTCCTTTCTTCCTGAAAAAAGTAGAATGCTGTGTTGAACGGGTGATTTTTAATTTTTTTCGAGAGTTAGGCTTAGCGCAAAAAATTAGCCGTCTTTTGGGAAAAGTTCGGAAATAAAGCGCTCCGTCTTTTGGGCCACGGCGGTTTCGGAATGCCGCCGTCCCGAAAGGGATAGAGAGATTTACAACAATAGGACATTTAATTGTTGTGCGATTTAGCACTTTAATCGTAACGCTCTGTTTGTAAGAAAAAACAATAAGGCATATGTTTGTCCACATTCTACATTGTACACTTCGGACAATGTGGAATAGCTAATTATTAATATGGCTATAACGTTGTAGCCATATTTATAATTAAATATCTATATTTTTATAACGTTGTAGCCATATTTATAATTAAATATCTATATTTTTATAACGTTGTAGCCATATTTATAATTAAATATCTATATTATTATAACATTGTAGCCATATTTATAATTAAATATCTATATTTTTAATGTTTCAGTTCTTCGATAATTCACTCATCGACCATCTTTGTGAAGTTTCTGCCATGAATGACTTCATGCTTGCAGCAATCAATCACAGAGAAGTTGGAAAGAAGAAAATGCTTCACTTCATAAGTGCATAAAAAATTTGAAAAAATTCAACTATGTATAGTTACATACCTATAAAAAATTCGAGGTCTTACTATTAATAGTCAGTCCAGGACACCACAATTTTACTTTACATATATCCTAAACAAAATTTTAAATCGAAAAACGGTTTATATTTTAGTGTGTTCCTCCAATATTTCTCTACAAATGTACCAAATTTCATATTTTTGTATGTTACAGTTTTTGGGGTATGCGACAGAGGAATTCGAGGTACGCTGAAATTTGTCAAATAGCGGAGTCATTTTTTACTTTCCTTATATACATAATGTATAAAGAAAGTATTGTGACGGGGTCGAAAATTCGAATTCGAGTTTTCGACGGGAGAGTACGTTTCAAGTATCCCTGATCACGAATCAAACATTTTTGAAGTGATGTCTGTGTGTGCGTGTGTGTCAGTGAGCCTGTGGAGACGATAACTGACGAACGAATGGACCGATTCGAACCAAATTTAGTACAAAAATCACAATCCGTAAACACTGGAAGCCTATTGTTTTTATACGTAATTGAATGTTAAGAACCTCCCTAAATTTTCGAATAAAATTTTGAAAAAATCGTCAAAAAATCAAAACCACTAATAAAGTTACGCAAATAGACATTTCTTATGTAATTTTTCATTAAAAAACGATTGACATAAATTTTAGAACGCTAACATGAACCGTTCTCTAGATATTGCACATTTTTCAAAAAAATTATCAAAAAGTCATATAAAATGAAAAAAAATTTCCTATTGAGAAAAATGTTCACTTTTCATATGTAATACCATGCGATAAATTGGGTGACATCATTCTCGTGGATCTAGCTCGTTCCATTCATGAGAAAAGATACTTTGAGTAATACTTTTGTATTTGAACGCCAAAAGCCATTTATCTCAACTTATTTCTTCGTCCATAACGCTTGGCTAGATTTTGGCGAAGAATTTGGCGAAATGTCGCCAACTTGGCGATTTTTTGAAATGTTGCTAAATTAACGAAAATCTCGCCAAATGGATAAAAATGACGCTAAATCAAAAAAAATGACGACTAATTGTCGAAAATCCAATACTTTGGAAAGAATATTAGTATCTATTATAAGAAAAACCTATTTCTTTTTACTGTAAAAGTAGTAAATTCATTACATTATATAAGGAAAGTCATGTGTTGCCCACATCAGATTTTTCTTTTATGGACTATAGTATTGTTACGAATGTGTAAAATACCCAAACTGGAGTTTCTTTTGCAAACCAGGCAAAGAAAATACCTATACAGGCATCAAATTCCTATGACGTGGATTTAGGGTTGACATACGCTGCAGTTCGGGGGGGGGGGGGTTTCAGATGTGGCAATTTATAGCAAATTTGGTCACGTTTCGAATGTTCGAGAACCATTTCCATATAAGGAGAATTTTACGAGATACAAGCCCCTTGTAGAAATTTCTAGAGAGTATATAAAAGGAGTCATCTCTCAGTTGAAGAGCAGCTGGCGTGATAGGAGCTACATTAAATTGTGACATACGTCAATGTTTCGAGAATAGTAGCTGCTGTTTTGTGAAAGTAGTGGAGCATTTATTTGCTATTTCACTGAGCCCGATATAGTTGTTTAGTGATCTTATGATATAGTTATCTGCTGTTTTATGAAATAAGTGGAGCATTTATTGCTATATTTTACTGTACCTGGCAGTTGTTTCTGATCTTGTGAGATTGTTATCAAGCTATTTGCTGTATATTGCTCCTGTTTACGCTGTGCTTGTAAATAAACGTGTTAGTAATCCAGAAATTTGGACTCATTCTTGTATTTTAATTGTACACCCACGATTCAAGAAGATACATTGTAACAATATAGTTCAGTAGAAGTTAGCAATATTTCTAATGGCCTTGGGACTGTCCAGTTAACTTTGCGGTCAAGTAAAACTGTTAGGAGAATTTAGAGACCATTGCACCTCTTGGAAAATATTTATTTATTACTTTCCTTATATACATAGTAGTATAATATATAAGGAAAGTATTGTGACGAGTTCGATGGAAGAGCACGTTTCATGCATCCATGTCTGTGTGTGTGTGTCGAAGAATATGTGGTGACGATGTCTCACGAGCAAATGGAGCAATTCAAAGTAAATTTGGTGCAAAAACTACAATCCGTGAATACTGGAAGCCTATAGTTTTTAAGCAAAATCGAATGTTCAACTCCCCCTAAATTTTCGAGTGAAATTTTGAAAACATCTCAACCTTTAATAAAGTTACGCAAATAGACATTTCTTATGTAACTTTTTCTTAGAAAACGGTTGACGTAAACTTTAGAACACTAGCATAAACCGTTCTCGAGATACTGCACATTTTTCAAATAAATTTATCTAAAAATCCCATACATTAAAAACAAATATTAACTGTTGAGAAACATGTTCACTTTCATATGTAATATCATGCGATAAATTGGGTGACATCATTCTCGTGGATTTAGCTCGTTCCATTCATGAGAAAAGCTACTTTGAGTAATAATTTTGTATTTGAAAGCCAATAGTCATTTATCTGGTATAAGAATAACTTATTTCTACATCCATAATGCTTGACGAGATTTTGACGACGAATTTGGCGGAATGTCGCCAACTTGGCGAGACATATTCATAGTAAATTCATTGCATTATATAAGGAAAGTCATGGCTGCCCACATCAGATATTTTACTTATATAGTAACTTGCTCTCCTATTTACGGATTGTGGATGAGTTTTAATCAGTTTTATAGTGCTACTGGCTGAATTGAAAGCATGCTTAAATACAATTCAGTTACTCGAGAAGGAGAATGTATCTAAAGCTCCATGCACTTTTAAAATCCTTTGAAGTCCACATCAATTGAAGATAACATACCACTTTACTTTTTACTAAACACTTTATAGTTCTTTACTCAAGGTTTTCTATTGGGCGTCTAGAACAATGACATATAATTTCACTCTTTCAGAGTTAATTAAGAATGTAATGTAAATCTATACTTAAAAACTTTCACCACACACTAGTTGCATGCCTAAAAAAAAGCCCTGTTTGCTGTTCCTATTCTGCTGAACATATATAAATTGTATAAATCAAGAAAGCACATATGAAAATTTTGATTAACTTTTCTCATGTAGGCACTACCATGAAGAAGTAGAATTCTAGAAACAGATTGCTTAAGAGGAATCCTCAGTGTTTAAAGCTTTGATCCGCTATCACTAGATGCGATAAGGCAGAACGTATGCCGATTCAGAATATTCAGAAGTAATCTATCATGCCACACGCCAAACGTCGTTTTATCGCCAGTTCTGGTTTATTCTGGCTACACCTGCAATTGGAGGGGAAAGACCACAGAAATTATATATTAATATGTGGGAAAGACGAATTGTTTAACAAAGAATATTGTTCAAAATTTGATTGCATATCAGATTGCGTAAGAGAATGTCGTTAGACACATTTGTCTTATCAAAGTATACAGTAGCATTTCAAATACTGGTCTGATTATTTATAAGTCAAATAACAATCCGACTAATGTGGTTTTCAAGTAATACTATTAAAATACATGTATTTAAGAACTTTGTGTGTACTGCATACGGATTGTTTGAAATTAGTTAAAGAAATGTTATACACACATACATATAATTTATTATTTGAATAAAACGATTCTATGAGAGATTTCGTAGTAAATATATGTGTAGAATATTATTCAATTCTTATATAGTACAAGAGTCCGTAACGAAATTTGAAGATTATTTGAAAGGAGGAAATATTTGGCATTTTCAAAATGCAAAATTTGTAACATTTTAAGGAAATTTGCTTGACATTTTTCAGTTTGTGGGAGCAATGTTGCTTTTCCGACACACATAGGATAATGCAGTGTTTTAGAAGATGTGTTTGTTCTGCGGAACCCTTGGGGTTTTGCGACGTGATAGTATCCAGAAAATTGTCTTAAAAATTTAAAAACGGGTAAAATTTTAATGCTTTTATACTTTTAAATTATTTTAATTTTAAATATTTTATTATTAAATAAAAGAATTTTAAATGTTATTGGAAAATAAATAAAAATATTTCCTAATTTAAATATGGTAAACAAATATCAAAATTAATTGCACTTTGCATATAAAAATTCTCTGGTCAATTACATTTTCAGTAACTTAATGACGTGTAATCGTTCATTCAAATTAGTAATATATTTTACAATTATTTTTACGTCTAAGTTTGGCAAAATTGAAATTTTTAATACAAAAAATTATAAAAATATGAAAGAGCCTTTATGCAATGGAAAGTGATGTGTACACTTCAATTTCGAAAGAACTATTAAGTATTTCTATACATTTTAGCACACTTATTTCATACAGTCATATGAATTATTGGAAAAAACCAGAAGTTACATATTCAGACCAGAAAAACCTTAGTGAACCCTACCAACCCCTCCGGAATTCAATGTTTAGTCTATATCAGTTTTCATCTAAGCTGAACCTAAAGCAAAGTCTGAAAAACAGATGTTGAAATGGAAATGCAAATTTTTGAATAGGAAGTGACATATCTCTCTCCAGAACAAGAATTAGAAATCCTTCATGAACCCTACCTCCTCCGTAATTTTATGCTGCATTCATATTAGCCACTATATCTTTTTAAACATCTAAATCCTACGAAATAGATGTTTAAAAAAAATTCGTTAAACACAAGGGCAAATTGTAAAATTTTCCCACCAAAATCTGCATTTCAAAATTATTTAGAGTAAAATTATATTATTATTTTTTGTACACGCATGAGATAAATTGTCTGTGACTTACAGTTTTAAGTGGGTTGTGAACAATATATATTTACACTCAGTTTTATCCGTCACACAAATGGATCTAATATAACAATCTATATATACAATTATGGATCTAATATGACAATTATGAATTTGTGTTATTATTTCTTCATTATGGTTGAATTTCTTTTATTTCATTGTATTTTATAGGCATATTTTAAGATAGTGTATTATGAGTTACTACTTACTTTCTACCATTGGATTTACAATTTTAATATATATAATATATATAATATAGATAAATTGTCTGTGACTTACAGTTTTAAGTGGGTTGTGAACAATATATATTTACACTCAGTTTTATCCGTCACACAAATGGATCTAATATAACAATCTATATATACAATTATGGATCTAATATAACAATTATGAATTTGTGTTATTATTTCCTCATTATGGTTGAATTTCTTTTATTTCATTGTATTTTATAGGCATATTTTAAGATAGTGTATTATGAGTTACTACTTACTTTCTACCATTGGATTTACAATTTTAATATATATAATATATATATATATATATATATATATATATATATATATATATATACTTATTATGTATCGTTCAATTGTATTCATTCCCACTCGCATTGACGAAGTGAGGTGAAATGCTCAGCCACTAGTTTATCTTACACGTGGTGCTATGCTTTTGATTTCACATTACAGTTCGTGGAGGTATTGTTTTTTCAGCTTTGTATAATTCAATTGATTTATTTTTCTAATTCCACTAGCCAGTAGACAGTTCCAATGGTGTCTATAGTTAAATACTATCGCCATTGTCAGAAACTGGCTATTCTATCGGTTTTAATTCGAATTGTATGGCTGTCCTGATGAGAATGCAATTTCGAACTGACCGCCATTTTTTGTGTGGTTTCGATTGATTGTTCTCTATTCTTGATCTCTTGTCTTGAGCTGATTATTATTGCCTATTCTCATTTTTGCAGAGTTTTATTTTTATTTACTTTTATATACTTTTAATTGTGATTTTTGAATCCTAATATTCTTCTCATCCCCCTTTCCAATGTAGTGATATGTAACCTTCTATCTTTATCCTTAGACTTGGCTTATAGTTACTCATTTGTAACAGATATGCTAGAGATGGGTTTTTTTGTACATACAGTAGTTTATGCAAAATTTTCGATTAAAACATTTAATTTTTATATATATATATATATATATATATATATATATATTGACAAGTTACGAGGTCTTCGTAATCGCAAACTAAATTGTTATTTTTTCCTTGAAGGAGATGCAAGTTCCAAATAAAGGTTTAAACTATGTTAGTTTTTTTTAGCATTTTGCTAAAAAAATCTTATTTTGCTAATACATGTTCTAACATTAAGCAACAGGTTTCCGGTTTTCCCTAATTGTAATTTTGTACTAAATTTCGTTCGAATCGCTTCATTCGTTCGTGAGATATCGTCTCAACAGGCTCACTGACACATACACCCGCTCACACATGCACGTACTCACACATGCGCACTCATGCACTCGCATATGCACATACACACTCGCATGCACACACACACAATCGCACGCACACACACAATCGCACGCACACACATCAAACACATACATGATTTTAAAAACATCTGGTTCGTGGTCAAGGATGCTTGAAACGTGCTCTCCCGACAAAAACTGGAATTCAAATTTTCTCCTATATATATGAAAGTAAAAATCAATCCAGCGCATTAGAGCTGTTCGCATTATTCAGTTATAACTTGAATGTAAATGCGAAGTCTTTAGTGCATTAAATGAATCAAATCCAAAGTATTTGACGCTCTCCATCATTCATTCAGAGTTTTTTGCACCTCCCCACTCCTCTGCCTTATTTTAAAGGAGAAATATCACTTGACTTGCTCCTAAATAACCTTGAAGGCGATAGTCTCTCCGCGCGTGACGTAATACATTCGGTGATCGCTTCGAAAGCCAGCCAATTTCCTCGTGTAGAAGGGACCTACCTGAATTGATATACTTTCTGGCTAACTGCTCACTAGATGGCGCAACGTATTTGAACATGAATCCGTTCAAAATTACAGAAGAGCGATAATTCGTCAATTCTATCTACCTCTGCCTCTTGGCGACATTCAAAGCGTGCCAAGAGATTAGTTCCATTTCCTCTATTGAGGAGGTGACATATTTTCTAGGAATTCTCAGAAACAAGTTTACCAACCCTACCGCTGTGCCTGGGGGGTCAGGGAAGATCCCTTTGTGCACAGACTAATATTGACAGATGTTTCACTCGACAGCAGCGCCCTCAACCGCCAACCAAAATAATATTCAATATCAAGATTGGCACGCTTGGCGATGGTCTGCGACGGTTTTTGCCAAGACGTTCTGCTAATATAACCCTATTTGGCACTGAACGAAACACTTGGTACTTGGAAGAACTTTGGTCTATCCACAGACTAATCATCGCATGTTTACACGTGGTAAACTTACTTTCGCTGCTATTTTGGATTTTATAATCAATTATTTCATTTTTTATGGCTTACCAAAAGAAAAGAGATTACGTTTACAAGGTATGTAATTTATTTTTATTTAAATAAAATGATTATTTGTTATCCATCCCATATTTCATCCTATGCACGTGTTCATCATAAGAAATTGGTGCAGTATTATCACTGCCGACTAGACTACATTCTAAGAAGCAGTGGCATTATTAGTTAAAAAACCTTTTCCGCATTTATATGAAATGTATGAAAATTGATATTTGGATAGCTTTTTCTAGAGTAAGTTGAATATGATATTGAATGTGTATATATTTTACATACTTTTTTTTACTAACTGACGTAATGTGGAAAATAATTCCCCCCCCCTTTGTAATTAACGATTAAGTTCGACACCTTTGATAATGCATTTATGTAAATTTGTTATTTATTACATGAATATTGGTGTATTTAAATATATATATATATTAACAGCATCCCAGAATAATTTAAGAACTTAGCAATTTAACAATCAACACGCTAGAATACTTTTTAGGCTGAAAATATTATATAATATTTCAGTCTTCTGGGTATGTTAGCTTGTAAATTTTGGTGTATAATGATTTACAGTGATGCAATGCGTCAAATTTTTATTTAGTTTATGATTATATGAATTAAATATATATTTGTTTGTTTATTTATTACACATATTACAGATAAAAGTATTTTGAAATGTCGATTATGTTTATAATTTAAAAAATTATAAAAGTACAGTTCTGTAAATTTTTTTGGCCGCATTAACATAAAATCGGCAACTGAACGATAGTCGCCAAATCTAGCAGTCGAGCTTTCTTACTTCATAGCTGCGATTAAGGCTCATCTATATATCCTCTATATAGGAGCTCTAGCTGCGATGGTTGGCTCCTCGAACGCTAGTGTCTATGCGAACAGGGGGGTGCCACGAACACTATCTGTGACGTCAGATGGAGTTTACTTGCAGCGCGTGGTTTTTTATTTTTTGTTTTAAACAGATGTATTTTTAAAATGTTTGTTGGTTTTCGAAGACTTCTTACAAGTTCAACTAGGATTTTAATCAAAGGTTTTCATCTTAAATTCCAGGCAATGCTAGCTTTTTTCATGTGAATATGTAAGTGTTCTTTTCGTAATATAATGCATATTTTAGAGTCGTGTTTCCCAACCTCAGATACATGCAAAAATTTCAGTATTGAAGACTAGGACTCATTTAAATTATTTTATTAAACCAAAGATATTTTTTATTAAGAAATTAATAACTAAAAGTAGATTTATACTTATATTTTCAAAATTTATTTATATTCTTTTTTTTAAGGTTGAATAATGCAAACTTTAATCAAAAATTTTCGTTTAAAGTAGTCAACATTGTAAAATTTATATTAATTTGAGAAAATGCACTTTTTTCTTGAAACATTAGTTTAGTTCATAAAATTCCATTATGTAGCATTTTTAAATGAAGCATTAGTTTAGTTCATAAAGTTCCATTATGTAGCATTTTTAAATCTTAAAAGACGAAAGTACAGTATACTATTTATTGATTTCATTTTACAGCAAGTTATTTGTATCTTTATATATTTTTTAATGATGTTCTTAAATTTTTGAAAAATCTAACAGGATTTAATCTCGCACATTTTATATTAATTAAATTTTATTACATTACATTTTATTAATTAAATTTTATTACATTCAAAAAATGGGGGGGGGGGGGGGGGGTACGATTTAAGAAAATAAACAGGCGCGGGTTTTCAAGGGGATAAAGGAAGGGAACCGCTGTTCTAAATCAGATTGCAAGTTGTGTACATGTTGTGTATGTGCATGCAAATTGTGTAGTGTGTATATGGATATGAATGGTTTGTGTACAAGTCAATGGAATGGTCGCAAAGATCCGTAAGTTTGGCATAATTAAATGTGCATTTAGACTTTCTTGTGACTAATTAATTAACTGATATAAAGTAAGATTATTTAAAATTTTCTACTTTGCTTTGGTTTATTTGCTGGTGTGAAATGTCTGATGTATATCTGAAGACTGAAAATATAAAGTTATAGTCTGATGAAGATGCTTAATCATAGTAAGTTAAAAATAAGTGTAATATAATTTGCTTGCTCGTATATTTTTCATCATGAATCAATATACTATACATTTAATTTATTATTCTGAAAGTATATCATAGTGTGTGTGTGTTAAACGATTAGTTTCTATATTTTTATATGTTTACATTGAATTTCGATTTGATATAAATTCTCTTTTTGATCTAAAAAAAACTAATAAAATCAAGTGTTTAGCAATAATAAAAGTTCTTCACTATAAAAGCATCACTTAAATCTTTTACTAGTTAGGCATAAGTACATCCCTCTCCCACCCCCTCCTAAAACGACATAAAACTCTTAGTGTAAGCGTTTTAATTATTGTTTGATTTTCAATTATTAGAGATAACATAATCGAAAATAACTTCATTTATATGCATTTAGAAAGAAATTACGCGATGTTTATTTGTGTATAAAGAAAATTTTAGAATGATTGCTTGTTTAGAAACTTTCCGAACATATTTCTGTAAATTCGTGTATTTAAAACAAAATTCATTAAAAATAACATCGCCTCCTGTAATAACATTGATTGGTTTCAAAAAACGAAACGAAACTTTCAGATGATTTATATTTTTCAGAAAGGGAAATACAGTTCTATTATGTATGTACCCTTCCAAAAAAAATTGCACTGCATATTTAAGTTGTGTTCAAGTAAAATCAATGTTATTTGAGTATTTATTTCATATTTTAAATTAAAAAAATTAAATTAATTTTGTTAGCATCCTTTAACATTGGAGTCTACCGGCCCGTTCCGCGTAAAAAGAATCGGTGGTGCGTACAGAACCCAGGATGGCCGCCAGGTGATCTTTGGCGAAAACGGTGAATCACGAACACTTTAACGCCGAGCCAGGGCTGACTAAAAAGCCAAGTTTGAACGCTAAATCATAAATTGTGGCGAGAAAGTCACGTGATCTGACACGGTTCAGTAGATTCCTGCATTGAATCTGAATGCTACGCTATGGTGTTACGCCGCTGCCCTCAACTCTATAGGTAAACATCCTGCCACAGTCTCTATACCCACTTGGAGGATACCTCAATCGGCGAAGTAATGATTTCGCGGATTGGCGGCTCTTTTCTTTATTAAATGACATGACATGTAAGGCTTAAATGGTTAAATAAAGAACAATTATATAATTAAAATACCTATTTATTCCCCCTTCCGTTACATGATTTATTTTATACATTCGTGTTCATTAGACAGCTATCGGGTCCTTCCTTTCACCAGGAAAGAGGATGGAGATGGAGAGAGATATAGGGAGAGAGTGTGTGCTTTACACGATACATCGCGTCACCGATCTTAGCCCCTAATTATTCCCAACAAACTAGCGCGTTTTAAAACCCATTATAACAACATGGATGAGAATTCTTACCTTCACTAAGGCGGGGGGTCTCTGCTCTTGGCTGTAGGGCGTCAGTCGTCGGCTAGGGATCCGGGGATTCTTTTGCACTACGCTACGTCGTCGCAATTTAGTCGCATCTAGCTCTATACTGTCGAACTCTATACTGCCGAACTCTACAAGTAAGTGTCGTGATATCCTCTCGGGCCAATATATATAGTACCCGACTTGTTGTTTACACTTTCTCGTTCCCACGGCCTCTCGACCCTTTGACCATCTGGCGGGTTCGTCAGCTGCTGGCGATCTGAAATGGTCGTGGGAGATTTCGCTCCCTCAGGCCATTAAAGTGTCCCCATTATTGTACGTTCACACTGGTCCCCTACCACACCGAGAGGTTGGTGGTAGGGGAAGGAGGGTACGGTCCCTGTGGATGCCTCCCCCACTGGGTTCCTGTCTAAATTGGGTGGCACTTCCCGGCCGTCCAAACCTTACACCTTTCTGGTAGGTCGGACGGTCTGGGTCTCAACAACAACAACCCCCAGATTGATGAAAATATCATTAAAATTACAAAAGTGTTGCCAACTTGATAAATTAATTATTAAAATATTTTAATATATGGACTATTGCGGATGCTATCAATATTGATAATTGCCAATTTAAAGTTGCATGAAATATAAGTAAATTGGGTACTTCGAAATAGTTTTAGATGTTGTCATCAGGAAAAGTGCCTAATGTACAATTCAGCTAAAAACATTGTGACATAGATCCTATACATTATATTTTTACTGTGAAAGAAGTAAATTCATTTCATTACAGAGGAAAAGTCAAGTGCTTCAGACTTTAGTTTTTTTTTGTTTTTGTTGGAAATACGAAACGAGTGATTTGGCATTCGGGTTCATAAAATTTTCTATTTCGAGTTCTGTTTCAAATTAATTTATGACAATTGATTTCATTATGGATGGGAGAAAGGATTACATATATGAACATTAGGTTCACTTTCTCAGGAGTTGTAAAGGTAAGAGGTTAAGAAAACTTTACAAATGATTTATCCTAGCATATCAGAATTAATTGCTTTGAATTAATTGGGAAATTTTCATTCAAAGCAACCATTTGCTAAATATAGCTGTGCATATTTATTCTCTTACTAGAGTAGACATCATCAAACAAGTCTTGTTTAGAAAAACAAACTTAATTTTTTTATTACAAGCAGCACTATATATCTCTAACAAATTGAGCAAATTGAATACAATTTAGTGTTATTATTTCAATCAATGAACATCAGAGACCTATTAATTTTGGGAGTGAACAGATCACGGAGAAGTCCCTCCATTTTTCGAACATTTATTTTAGAAAATCGAATAAGCAATATAAAAACATAATAACATATAAAGATGTTATTGTTTACATGTGAATGCCATCTCATTTTTAAGACGTTAACATGTTCTCAAGATTTTACTTTATTGAAAAAAATAAACTAAACTCACTATTATTAAATGAATGAATATTTTGTACATACATAGTTTTAACCAGAAATCAATGGACACAATTCTTCATTATTTAGAAATTATCAAGAGCTGTTCTCGAGATACAATGAAACTTATATATTTTTTTACAATTAACCCTATATCTCTGAAAGAAAAAGTAAATAGAATAAAAATTTGTGTGATTTTTTTAAAGTAATAAATGTCAATTCCTAAGCGATTATCGGAGAACCATCGGCATCAAACTGCAGAAACATTTTCAATATTTCGAACATTCATTTTAGATCAAAAACTACTATAAAAATATAATTATGTTACACTGTATTAAAAAAATCATTTTATGTGTGTTTTTTAGTTTAAAAGTGAATGCAACATAACTTCCAAAATGATATTTTCAGATATTGCATGTTTTTGGTCTAAAATATTATTTATGTTTATTACTTATGTAATTAGTAACAACAATAAGCCTACTGATTTCCAATGAGATCTATAATTAATAACATAATATGTACTATTGTTTCCCACCAATTCAAAATTTGGGAATCTACAGAATAATACAGATTTATAAAAAAACAATTGTTACTACATTGTTTTAAAGCTTCTACAGCAGTATAGGCAGAGGCTAATTTTGAAATTCTATTATTTTTGGAGGGTTTCAGTTCTAAATTAAGCTCATATCAGTCTCAAGGGATCTGAGTTAGAGGTGAATCCTTCATGGGCTCTGGCCTGGCCCCTGAGTTTAGGCTCAGTGTTTTTTTCAGGGATACATCTGAGAGGGGCATTTTATATTAACCTAGTTTCTATTGATGTGACAACATTTAGATTTATTTATATAAGGTAAATAGAAAACTAGCCTTTTTCTTTAGTTTCATTTGCACCCCCCCCCCCCCATTTACCATAATTACATTGTTGTTAGATAGGTAGTCCCTTTGCCTCCATAATGATATCTTAAACACTAATTATTTTTTTTCTATTAAGTTTTTGTTCAACAATGAAAGTATATATTATTTGATCTAAAGTTAATTTAATTTAAATAAATATATGGTTTATATTTGATTAGAGGGTGGTATAACATTGAATCCATATATGTCTGGTGATATTAAAAATGCAAAAGCGATACTAATTGTGAGACAAACAAAACTAAATATGACTCGCGCTCCAGAGTTTGTGTAGTAAGTCACTAACAGATAGTCAGCATTGAAAGACACTAAGAGCATAGATGCTCTGCATGGATGCATCTAGTGAATAAAATTTTCTGATAGCTGTTCAAAACATTGCCTTTTTATGCTACAACACAAACCGGTAGTAATTAAAGTTTCAATTTTACAATTATGCACTACACAATATGGTCACTTAGTACTTCCCATGCTGATATAAGTACAAGTATAATGTTGATAAAACCTCATAACTTAATATTTACAAATTAACCTAATATTTAATGTAAATATTAACATAATATTTACAAATGTAAGCATAATTTCAAACACTAACAATATGTCATTAACTTTCAAACATTGAACATATTAAAAGCTAGCAAAATTATCTTCTATGCCAAAGAATTCAATTATGATCTCTGGACAAAGAAGAAACTCAGCTGGCATGCCAAGTATATGTAAATTATCTTATGAACAAAATTTAAAAAGTAATAATTTCAGTACAAAACTAATGTGTAAAAATAAAATGATAAATATATTAAATTAGCAATGCATCTATCCTACGTCTAACTATTAATAAATTTTGAAAACGTTATTCCAATAGAAAAAATTAAAGTACAAATAACGGAAAATTTTTGCTAGAATTATTAGTAACATTTTATGTAATGTTATTTGGGTTGATCCGGAAAATAGGCTCCCAGACATTTCTTTATTTACAGCACACATAACATATAAACAATGTAAGCAGAACGATGAAAATTAAAAATTAAACTTCGTACTTACTTCATACTTCTTAAATTAAAATGAATAGGATTCAGTAGCAAAATAAACTACAAAAAGCACTATTTGGTTTGGTTTGTTTCACAGAAGAAAAAACGTGGTAAATTTGGTTGGTAAGGGTTACCACATTATTTTTCAACTGCACGGGCTGAGCATTGGCGAGTTTTGGGATTTTCGCCAAGGACCGATGTCAGCGTCACCTGGCGGCCATCCTGGGTTCTCTACGCACCACCAATTCTTTTTACACGCCCGTTCCTGACATTTAACTCCAAGTGACGTTGCGTCTTTACGTGCTCTTATTGGCTAGAGCTGAAGTGGCGCAACCTTATAGATATAATAACCTTGTATGCGAAATCCTATGTTAACGATGTTGCCATGGTTCGTATGGGAGTGAACCTTCTGAATATAATATTTTGTGCCACAGAATACTATATTTTATATTAGTCTGTGTTCTGTGCCTATGTGAATAAATAACTTGGGATCATGAGTGGTGAAGGCTTTGAGACTCAGTTCGGATGCTTATGGTACGAACTCGTTATTTCGAGCGATGTTGCTTACTAAAGAATATAGTAATGCGTGTATATTAAAATAATAAAAACGTGAAATATGCAATTCTATATATTTTAATATTTCTTCTATAAATAATTAAATATATTAATTTAATATAATTTGCAAATAAATAATACAAATTTTAAAGAATTCGATTAAAGCGTTATTTTCTTTGGAAAATAATGATAATTTACGAAAGGTATCATATGGGGTCAAACATACAAACAGGGCGGTCGAGAAAAGATGGAAGCCAGGTTAATTTATGAAGAGGCCCTAGCCCCAAGGCGACCTCAATCGCTTTTCACGAGCTTGCATATGAAATGTGTTCAGGAGTACATATACTTTTCACCGAAATCTCAAATACAAAATATCTCGGAAAACATTACCTTATGCTTCGATTTTGACTGATAGGGAAGTGTTCAGGAGTACTTATAACGTATTTTTTCCATTTATGTTGGTCCTATGTTTTAATAGTGAAATGGTCCCAATCAAAATTAACAAACGTTTTATCAAATGGCAAGTGCTCTGTAGAACTCCAATTTAAATTTTATGATTGGTCAAACATAGGGAAGTGTTTAAAATGTGTTCAGGAGTCCCTATAACGTGTGAATACAAAAACTGTCAGATAAACACCTTATACCTAGATTTTGATTGACGAATAAGCACAACTCCTGGATTCATGTCTACGATCAGGAACTGTTTTTTTCCTACTCAGACCTCAGACCATCCGCGAAATCAGAAATTGTAAAGTGACTGTTTGGGCGGTCTGAACAGTGCCCAATTTTATTTTACAATAAAAAAATAAATACTGTCAACCTGTAATATATGACACCCTTCAATATTCCACCACCCCTGTCTATTTGTCAACATTGCAGATAGAACAAATGCAATTAAATGTATTGGAAACAGGGTGGATAAAAATAATGATTTTTTTTAAAAAATAAAAAAATCGGATTTTTTTTTATTTATATTAGCCTTTTCCAAAATCAATTTTTTATATTTTTCAGATCAGAAGGTATGTTAGACTATATTAATGTACTGTATAATTTAAAAAAATTTAATTGAATGTATATTAATATAAGATTAAAAAATATATGCAGGGGTTAAAAAAACCAAAGACTTTTTAAATAGGGTTATTTTATTGGAGAAGAAAAGCCATATACTATCTTTTTTCCTCCCTGACATTTTAGTAAATGAATCTACTAATTTGCTTTCTATATCTATTATACAACACAAGTTTAGCTGTCCTCTAGAGTCAAGTTTGCAACAGAATCTGAAGTGTCCTGGGTACTCCTTCCAAATAGTTGAAAAACAGGTTTATTGGGCTACAGGTGGATTAGTGTCCAGAGAGAAATACTTCTTTGTCAGTTGCAGGGATGCCAATCTAGATAATTTTTAGCTAGATATCCACATAATTTTGACTTCATCCAGCTAATGAAAATGGTCATCTACATCATGACTACAAATCTAGATAATTTTGACGTCATCTATCTAATGAAAATGGCATGTAGATAATTTTATGAAATTTCACCAAAATCAAATATTTTTTGTGTAAAATTGAGATGGTGTTGGCAATTGTCTCAGGAGCATAACAGTTTTTTACTATCATGAGTTATGTTAAAACACAGCTCCGGTATAGAATGAAAATAAAGCTACTGAATGCCATTTTAACAGTTAAATTAGGACACACGCATATGAGAAATGTTATCATTATAACCCCCCCCCCCCCCCTCAATTTTGAAGGACATAGAAGCTATGGTTGCATATCGAAAATGTACAGCAAATGAAGTTTTATCGTTTCTCAGTCAGGCACTTCAAATTTTACAGATGAGGATTATGATTCGTTAATGTGGAAATAAAGTGTTTTATATTCTTATCAGAGGTGAAGCTACAATTTTTCTCAAAAGTTTTTCTTTTCTACTGTGATCAAGAGCAATAAGTACCAAAAAGCCTTGGTTTTTGTACTGTATAGGTTGGGGACTATCGAATTGAAGAGAGGGAAGGACAAAGGAGATAATGCCCAGGGGCCCTATGATCCCAAGAGACCTCAGAGTGATTTTTTAAGTCCTTAAAAAATAGGTAAGGGTAGGGATTGGTGGGGGAGTCCAATCTGCTAAACTGCTTAAGGGTCAGTCAATCCTATTTCCAACATTGTTTGCTATATTGGTATGCGCCAGCAAAAATCACAAAAAAAGGAAGGAACCAAATTTTCTTATTTCTATGGTAAAAATTATTACAGCACATATAAATAACATTTCAAAAGGTATTTTAAATTTTTGTAGCTTGAAATATGCATGTAAAAACTGTATCGTAACCACTGATCCCAATAAATCATCACAAGAACAATTAAAATGTTAAATATTGTCTAGCTATGTTTTTAGATAACTGGCAGAAAATCTACATAATTCTAGATATATTTTGATTGATTTTTAGCTGTAAAATTAGAAAATAGGTTGGCAACACTGGTCAATTGTTATTGTTACTTGATTTTATACTCCAAGCACTGAATAGTGTTATCTCCACTGACCGAGAGTTAAGGAAAGGATTTCAGTTTTCTTTTATATATTCTAAAGATTTTTTAGTATTCTAATACTCTAAATGATTTTATACTCTGATTTTTTAATAATATGTAATAGTAGCTTGGATCTTCTAAATCAGTTGGTCTCTAATTTCCTTCAAATCAGCACTCCATAGGGGTACCAGAAAGGTGAGAACTCTAAGCTGCGGACAGCGACGGAATCTGGTACAGAGGCACTCCAGGACAACTCGATGAATTGTTTTTAATTCATATTAGTTTTTTAGTTATTTCATATTGAATCATGATTTTGAGCGAATTTCACAAAAATCGGTTCCTTAACGATCGAAAATGTTATCGCAGAGTTTCTATTTTGACTCCATCGGAAAGATCAAAAGATTTTTTCTAACAATGTTTGAACCAAATCCGTAGGACAATTCCTTTAAATTTATTTATTTATTTTTAAATACATCGAAATTTGTATATTTTAGATTATTTGATACTTAAATATGTGTGTATATCCTTATATTCTAATGGAAATATTTTTAATTACTCCATTATTTTATTTGCTGTGAATTTTTAAGCAAATGCATAAAATTTAAAATTGTAAATATCGTTAATGAAATGTGTATATTTTTCTTCAAAGTGGACATTTGTGCGCATGCCCCTCAAAGCCTTGGAACTCACAATGCAGTTTAAGTCTTCTTGCCTAGAGAAATGATTTCATTTTGTTTCTTTTATTTATTTATTTTTCTGCTTTCCATGGTTGCAGAATGAAAGAAGGAAGCGATTTGCAAATTCAATGGTTTTTATCGGTATGTATTATTTAACTAGCCGAAGCTTATCTAGGACCCAGGCAACCGAGTAATTATTTTTAGTAGTATATAAATGTGCACTGGCGAAGAAAAATGACCTATCTGCATCTTACGGTCTTCTGGTATGATTAATTTTCATTCTTCCTGCCCACAGTAGTATGACAGGTTCAACAATACATCAGTTGCAAAAATTTCTTGAGTTATTTAATAATTTGAAAGAATCTACAAATTTTCTGTAAATTTTAATTGTTTTATTTACTACTCCGAGAACAAAAACATTATGCATAGCCCCAGTAACTAAAACATCTGATGTATCTAACAAAAAACTTCCCAGCAAATGAAAATAATTTGATATCCATAAACAATACAAAAATCAGAACTTCCTTATGATGCAAACTCGTTGAAAATAAATAGGTCTTATGTTGACACTGATTAAAATAAGTATACCTAATCGCATGGAAATTATTTAATTATTTTAAGAGATATCACGCTCGTTGTAGAAAAAGTAATATTTCTAATACCTCAAAAGTGGTTTAGGATAAATCCTAAATATAATTTCAATTCATTTCTAGTTAAAAGTACTTAAATTAACCACCAAATTGGTAATAAATACCATATTTAACTTTCTTTAAACTTAGATAACAAAACATACAATATCTGAATGATGGAACATCCTATATTTGCTTTCTTTTATAAAAATAAATTCCATATTAAATGGCTATTTCTGTACATATATTGGTAACATGAATATTTTGTATGTCTTCAGTTTTAAGAATAAATAATTGAAAAAGGCTTCTCCTGGTCCGACCTCACTGAAAATGAATAGGATTCTGATATTTACCCGATTGAAATAATCGTACGACATTCTGTTTCATTATTTCAATCTGTGTTGTACTCATAGATGGTACTGGTTTGTACGTTTTCAGGGATGTTCTCAATGAGTAAATTCATCCAAAAGTTTTATACAAATTTTAAATGTATAGAATAATTTTACAGAACTATATAGTATTCTGATAAAATAAATAACGTTAATTCTAAGATCAATATTTTTAATGAAATTAAAAATAATATTGAAAAAATATAAGAATTCAAACGAACCTTAATATCAGACACCTGTGCAAAAGAATTTCCTATTAATTATAAATATTGAAGAATTTATACGAGTTACAAAATCTTACTGCCAAATAAAAACACATTTTCATCGGATTAGACTGAGGCTTCAAGGAGTAATCAAGATTCTAGCTCTTTGGACCGAGGTATCTTACTCATCAACAATAAATTTGTTTCTAGAGGATCCATTCAGATGAACATTGCTTAGGGACATTCTGCTAGACAAAAGGTCTTCAATGCTGACCACTTGGTGTTCCCAGGATGAAATACAACACTCTTCTTTCAGGCATCTACTACACAACTTGAGAGCTGGAAATAGGGTCATCCGATTCATTGCCAAATACCCAGAATTTTCTCCTGCTACAAAGAAATTTAGATATTGTTGGTAGACTGGACGTGGACCCCCTGATGTGTTGTGTTAATTGCTTTAGGACAACTGACCATTCACATAAGATCTTATCTCATCTGTATGGGAATGAAAAAGACCCTCCTCTACACAAAGAGATGACTCTCTGTGGAGGGCTTTTCTTGTTGTAAAGGCATTTATTTTATCAGTTCAATGCTTGCAAATTTTCGAAGCTAAATAGCAAAAGGTTACTTTTATTACCGTGGGAAATGCTTTGCAGCCCTCCCTTCAAAGCTGGGCAATTTATGTGGAGTATTATCCATTATTTTTTTACCGGATTTTCTGATCCCTTGTTGATGGGATAGCGTATTCTTTGTACGTTACGGACGCAGTCTTTTTTTCCCTTTATTTTGAAACACATGGAATCAAAGAAATAAAATGTATCACATGTTGCTTAACGTATCATGTGTTTAATTTTTACAATTCTTTGGTTTTTTTTTTATTATTTTAAAGAACTTGCATTTGCTTTTAATCTATTCTATACTTGTAATTTTATACTTGCGTAAAATATGCGATATTGTATTATAAAATATTTTTTATTACAAATTCATATGCACAAATAATGCTGAAAACATATTTTCCCACGGGCCCCTATCGTTCACCAGGCCTCAGTACCATAGTCCCAACTGACTCCCCCCCCCCCCTTTGTGGGGGCCCTGTCTGGACCACTGTCTAAATGTACTCACATACAGAAGATACCCTTAGTATACTACCATGGTTAATGCATCACATGTGCAAGATTTAGATTTTTGTATACAAAACCAGAGACTGAGATAGGACTTTTTGTTTAGGGATGAAGTTCCTTTAGGAGGTGCTAAAGCTCATTTATTTCTTATAATTTAAGTTACAATGTATAACACCAAAACATGAATAATTACTGGAGGTTCTATTGAAACTTTTGGGGATGCTTAACATCCCCAAGCTGCTATGTACAAAATTGTGGGTAGTGTCCTGGAATTGCATATGCAATTCCAGGAATTTTCCTTTAGGCTTTCTGGGTGAAAGTGATTCCAAACATGAATATTCTATCAAATGCTGGAATTCATTGCCTCATTAGTACAGTTTCAGAATAACTGCAGTGTATTTGCAATTGCATCCATTTAGTATATGTTCTTTAGCATCAATATTAACATTTGCATGCCTCCTATTTATTCTTAAGTTATTTGTGCAGTAAAATTTCAAAAAAGGATTTTGAAAATTGAAATTTTTATTTTATCTACATACACAGTATAATGTGTAGGGAAAATTTTGTAACATTATCAAAAATTAGAATTTGAGTTTAGTTTTCCAGGGGAGATTTTGGTCAGGTTTATGCAGAAATGTAGCAATGGTATCCTTTTATATTGAAGAACAAATTATGGCATAAGATGGAAACTTCAGTCAATATTAAAATTTGAAAAACTGCTTTAAAACATTGAGTAGTTTGTTTTTAATATGAAATGATCTGCAATCAACTACTAAAAATGTCTCTGTCCTTCAAAATAAGTGCAAATATACTATAAATAAATATGCACAAACTATGAATTTTTATTTTCAACATGTTTAAATAATCATACAAAAAATTATGATGTATTTTTTTTCAGATTAAATGATTAAAATAATATGCATAGTTTGACATGGGCTAAAATGCAATAAAAACTACTTTCTCAATTTATTAATTTAATTAAAATTTTTTGACATGAAAGACAATGTATTAAAAAAGCAATATAAAAATTTGTTTATATTTTTTAGAGGTTTCAAAACTAATTTAAAACATTGTTTTACTGTGAGCTATGACTAGAAATATACAGAATTGGCATAATAAAATGATTCATTTTATACATTTAATAATATAAATACATCAGTATTAACAATATATATATATGTGTGTGTGAGTATAAAATTTAAAGAATGAAGATAAACAATTTTCTTCTAAAATATGCTTTATCTATTATACCATGCTAATAAGCGCATAAAATGTGCAAAACTAGTCTATGAATGCTATTATCTGCAATGGGAGCATAAATCATAGAAATTCTAGTTGCTACAATAAGGAATTAAAATAATTAATAATCCCTGTTATATGGTGTACATTACGCAATACTTTTTTGTACTGCCCCTCTCTCACTTGAGAGAATTATTTAATAAAGTATTAAATAATCACCACTATTTCTAGCATTTAAAAATAGTATTTTTCTTTGTAACTTTCACTATTAAAATCTGAGCACACACAGCTAGACACAACTATTAAATACATGCTAAAAATAACTTATCTTAAATGAATTAAATTTTTTTTATTTTTTAAATATATAGTAATGCAAAAAGTGCATACATAAATATACTGAATAACAAGAATACTATGCATGACAAGCACTGACATGTAAACTGTAGTATAGAAACACACAACCTTTCAATAAGATAAAAAGAAGAAAATATACTATCAATATTCTTAATGTTCTAAATTGCACATACTATTCAGTGATTTCTCCAATTTTTATTTTGCGAATTGGATGAAGTTTTCATTTGGAACTGGGACCTCCTATTTGAAGGCCTCTTAGAATTTCTTGTAGTAATTGTGGAATCATTTGTCCTGAAATCAATTGGATATCTTCTAGAGCTAAGTGATCTTGATTGTCTATCCTCATGCTGATATACATAAGCACCAGCTCTTAAACTAGGATAGTGATAGTGGTGTCGTCGATAAAATTCACTTGTTTCAGAAATGGAATCTTCAAAAGCACTAGGAAGTGATCTATCACTGGCTTTATCAATGCATTTATAGCAACCTTTCTGAATATTCTCATTATACTCTGTGACACAACATATATGCCTATTTGAACATTCAAACCAGTGACCAGTAGACATGTTCATAGCTTTTAAAATTGGAAAATAAATAGTTGTAGAAATGTCACTACTATTGTCAGTGTCACTAAATTTGGAATTTCGAAGAGCAGCTAATGAAGCTTTCTTATAGTTGTCACTACTGTTGCCAACTTTAGAGGTTAAAATTTTAAAATTAGCTAAGAAAGCTTTCATATTCTCTTCACCGAAAGGTATATAATTAAGCAGACATTCTACACAGTTAACATACTCTGTGCAATGTGAATTTAACTCTTGATTTTTATAACAATATTTCAAAAGGTTATCAATCAACTTCAGGCGATGCACCTCTAATACCAATTGCAGCAATTGATCCTCAGGTATTATTAAATGTTTCTGAATAAAACCATCTAACCACTCCCTAGTAGTACAAGCATACTGAAAGAGTTCACGTGAATCCTGTTTCAAAAGGAACTTTGAATATTTATTGAACTCTAACATTATTAAGTCTGTAACAATAGTAAACATGTTTTCTATAGCAGTAAGTTGTTGAATATCTTTAGGTGATGACAAAAAAATTTTCATAAACTTAATGGATGGTTTAGTGTATAAACATGATTCCTTCAATTTCAGCAACAAATTTTTTTGAAGTTCTAAAGCTCTTTCTCTGTCTCTTTTAATCAATAGCTTAACAGCTTCAATGCGAATAAAAGTGTTTTTGACAATTTTCCCATATCTAAAATTTTTCCTTATTACAGTTTTGCATAATGGGCATGTTTCCATCTGAATATTCTTATTTTCTCTGGTGTTAATTGCTATCCACTCATTTAAAGCAAGAAATTCAAAAGAATGATTACAGTCTTCTAAAAGGACATATCTTGTCCATACTTCATCCTTGTCTGCAATTAGGGTACTGTCTTTTTTCATATTGCACACTCTACAATCTTGAGGGCAGGGTTCTCCACAAAATCCAGAACATGGGTGATTGCATGGCAGAATCTTAAGGCATGGTTCATCACAAACAAGTCGGTCACAAATGTCACTACAGGATTTGGTGCATTTTTTATGACTGCATGACCAAGCGCATGGTTCTTTGCATCTTATGCAAGGTTCATTGCATTTTTTATTGCACTTTGTATGAATACATCTGTTTTCACATGGTTTCTGACATGGAGGACAACTCATTGAGCATTTGGACTCACAAATGTGACCACAAATTAAAATGCGATCACATTTTTCATTACATGCAATATGAAGGCGCTTCTGTACACACTTTCCACATGTACCTTTGCAAATATGACCACAAGCTAAAACTGTTTTGCATGGGTCAGAACAACTTTTAATCTGATCCAAACATTTTTTAAATAATTCTTCCGAACTGTTAGCAATATAACACTCACCTTTAAAGGCATGTCCACACAGAGGTGACTGGGTTTCTATTACCTGCATACATTTTGCTACACATGGCTCACCACATTTATTTGAACAATTATGAGAGCAAGGCAATACCTTCTTGCATGGAAATGGGCATTTAATAGCCTGTTCATTATTTCCACAAGGTAATTTAACAGTATGGCCACAGGATGCTAATACTTTTTCAACTAAAACTGAACAAAAACAAACTTCAAAACATTTTTTTTTGCAAGGATGACCATCTTTACAAGTCTTTATGCATGGTTGTTTACATTTTTCTTCACAAAATTCACCACATTTCTTTCCACAAATATGAGTGCAAGGTAATACTTTTTCACAATCAAAGGAACATTCTAAATCCAGTTCTCTCTGTCCACAATGAGCTGTCACAGTATGTCCACAAGTTTCCAATGTTCTATCAATTAAGAATGTACAAAAACATTCTTCAAAGCACCTTTTTTCACATGGATGACCTTTCTCACAAGTCTTAATGCATGGTTTTTTACACCATAGTTCACATATTTTACTACATTTATTTTCGCATTCATGTGTACAATCCAATATTTTATTACATTTTAAAGAGCATTTTATTCTTTCTTCTGGCTTTCCACATTCATCCCATAAATTATGTCCACATTGTTTCAATGTTTTATATACTATTACCTTACATGAGCCACAGATTTCAAAACATTTTTTTTTACATTTATGGCCTTCTGGACAAGATTTGACACATGTTTTTCTGCATCTGATCAATTCATGATTTTGGTCATATGGGTGACATAACAGAGGACAAGTGTGACCACATGAAAGACGATAGTCACAATTTCTAGCACAACCTCCTTCAGAAATAGACTCAAAATCTGTTCCCTTTGCTACTTCATTACATACATCAGGATGATTTTGACAAACTAACTGAAGATATGGTCCAATGGACTGATTTTCAGTAAGAGTATCAACAATATTTTTCCATAAATCGCATTTTTCTGCTAATAATTTAAAATTTCCAATGCAAAACAGTCCTTTTTTAGCTCTGGATAAAGCTACACAAATTCTGTTAGAAACTTTCAAAAACCCAATTGCACCATCATCATTGCTTCGTACAAAAGATAGAAGTATAATATCATTTTCTTCCCCTTGAAAGTTATCAACTACAGTAATTCGAACTTTTTTAACCTCATCAGTAGCAAGATGTTTCAAAGCAATAAGTTGTCCAGAGTAAGTTGTCAAAATTGTAATCTGAGAGGGATCATATCCTTGTAATATGAAATATCTACACAATTTAATTAAAAATCTGGCTTCATGCTTATTAACTTTACTTTTGGAATCATTTTCTTGAGATTCATTAAAATTGTGAGAAATAAAAAACATATTTTTTTTCACACCTTTAATATTTTCAAACTCAGTGACTAATTGATGATTTTCTAAATTAGAATAAATATGAGGTGAAATCAAAGCTGCAATTTCTGGTCTCATTCTGTGTTGAATAGAAAGTTTACAGTATTCAATGTTATTTTTAATCATTCGTTCAAACAAAGAAATATCCATACCATACTTAACAGCTAACATGTAAACACTTGGAGATGGTCGAAGTTGTTGTTGATCCCCAATTAGTATCACATGTTGAGTATTAGGAGCAAGAGATGTTATTATATGACTTTCTAATATTTCTGCTGCTTCTTCAACAATGAGAACTTTGGGATTTAACCTTTGAACTAAATGCCTGTATTTAGCAGCTCCAGTAGTTGTCATGCCCACTATATGAGATCCCTTAAGTACATATATATCTTCTTCAGAACGCATTTCATGCAATTCTTCAAACCTATTCTTCATCTGTTTCTGCAAATCTAACATTTTTTCCTCCTTTTCTTCAATAAACTTCTGAAACCAAAATTTATATAACATCCAACGATCATGAATGTTAAGATTCCAAACATGTTTAACTTTCAAAGCAATATCTTCTGGCATTACTTCATAATGATTTAAGCAATGCCTAATGTGCTTACGCATTTCAAATTGCTGATTTTTATCTTCCTTTATTATCCATGCAGAATCTTCTGATTCATCCATTTCACCATTAAGTTCTGAATCTAACCTGTGATCCAGAATACCTTTTTCATCTTTTATTTTTTCAAAGTTTTCTAATTCAACCAATTCATCAGTATATCCAGAATACTCAGCAAAATCTGATTCTGAATCATCATAAAAATCAACATTACGTTCATTTTCAATAAATTCAATATCAGCTTCCTCATCACTTTCCATGTCTTCATTCGTTTTACTGGAAATATCAACTACATTCTCAAAAGTCTGTCTATGATTAAATGGATAAACAGATCTTGCAGCATTATAATTAATTCCTAACCAATCATACAACGTATAACTATAGTACAGATGTAGTGCATCAGAGGTGTAGAACATCTCATATCCATACATGAAATCGCCAAACACTAATGAGTCATACTGAATAGAAGGAATATACTTTTGTAATTCTAATTCATTGAATACAATTTGTTTACAAAATTCTATTTCCTGTTTAACTGCATCAATGTCGTATTTTAAATTTTTAAGTTCATATCTCTTTTGTTGAATATTACTAAAAATACAACTGGGTAATGAACGATTACGATTTTGAATTCTTTTTAAGTTACCCAACTGGAACTCAGAAACTGCTTCATTTGATCCACGTCCACCAATCCTAACAATTTTATTAGTGATCAGCATTAGGCCTTCTAAAAACTGATCTAAGGCATGGTTAGTGTAACAAACAATCAATATTGGCAAAGAATTTTTTTCATCAGAATACCACTTACTTAAATTGTGTAAAAGCAATTGAACTATTCTCAAACCAACATAAGTTTTTCCTGTTCCAGGAGGACCTTGAATTATAGCAAACTCTTTAGTAATTGCTGCTTTTAAAGCTAGATATTGTGAATGATCTAAATTTAGATCTGATGCTTTTGGCCAACAATTTTCATTGGTAACTGTGATAAATTCAAAATCACTGTTAATATTTTGTGGATACTTATATTGTGCATCACGAAACATTATTTCAATATACTTCTCATCTAAAGGAACCAAGAGAGGTCTCATATCATACAAAGTTTCTGGATTCAAATAATGAGGTTTACTAACAACTTTTTCTACTTCTATAATATATTCTTTCAAAGGCAATACATTTTCATTTAAGTGATGAAGTGCCTTTAAATTATGACGATATGCTTCAAAGTATGCTGTCGTTTCAATGACTACATAGTCTACTAAATGATTCAGATTCAATACTTTTTCAATAATATCTTCAAAGTGTATACGCAGTAAACCTTTCTTAAGCTTATTTGGATCTCTATCAATTACAGAGGCAAACAACATAGTTTGGAAGTCATCAGAAGATAAACAAAGAAGAGAACCTGTAAGAAAACGCTTGCTGTGCTCCCATGTTATTGTTGAAAACTTTTTATCTGAAAACTGCAAAATGTGAAACAGATCCCCTTTCTCAAAACCTTCACTTACAATATGGACATTGTTATAAACTTTAACATCTTTGCAATTTTTATATGGTTTTCCAACTTTTTTCAAATACAAATATTCAGCAATACCATCTCGCAAAGGTTTAATATAATCTTCTCTTAACAAACGATATTGCACATCTAAATAATGTTCTGTATCCCTATATTTTCCCTTAACTATATTGGAACGAAGGAAAGAGCATGGTAAATTAATATCATCTGCAGTGGGTAGAACTGAAATAGAGCGAAAGTTCTCAGGAGGTTCCAGTAAATGAAGTTTATCCTTCTCTGGCTTTCTTTTTACTTTAGCAAAACTATGCTGGTTTAAAAAATTCTGATTTTGTTCAACTATTTCTTTAAGCTTTTTTGTAGTGTTGCAATACAGGTCCTCATTTAATTTTAAACATTTCACACAAGTAGAATTTAGCAGAGGCGACAATATAGAAATCAACTCTGTAGATGCTGATGGTAAAATACTTTGAAATTTCTCCAAAAATACAACTAAAAAAAATATTGAATCAAGATGAATTAAGGTTGAAGTGGAATTTTGGATAGAAACTAAATATATCTGAATATTGACTAAAATATTCTTAGAATTATCGCAAACAATTTTAACTAGATCATTTATATTTCTATGCATATGTGAAGAACAAGATTTTCCAAGAGCAATAAGTATGTATGCCATTAAATCTTTGTCTATATTACTTCCACTGATGCATGACAGAATACCAGACTTTTTGTCTAATAAATTAAGTAATATCTCATTGGGATTTTTTTGTATGAGAGCTTTCAATGACCTCAAAGGTAGATATTTCTGATATGACAAACGGTTGTGTGTATTATAAGATTGCTGCTTTTGCAATTGTCTAGCACTCTGAGAATAGCCATCCTTCATTGATTTTATATTTTGACTTTCAGGAAAATTTTCTGTCAATTGATATTTAGAGCATGAAGCAGAACTATTGTCCCTCTTGCTCATATGATCCGTATTTGAGACACTAGAATTCTTTTTAACGTCCAATGAATAGGTGTTAGAGTCATCATCCTTTTTACTAGTTTGTTTATTTGTCTTAAGTTGCTTATATTGTTTAAGAAATGCCATATTTTTCTTAACCTTCTCTATATTTTGTAAAGTACTTAACTCTCTGTAATCGCTCAGGCTCTGTCAGCATTGTTTCAGTTTCCTTCCATATTAATTATAGAATAACTCCTATAAAAGAACAAAAATTAAAATTACAAAATGTTAAATACATCATGTAAATACTGTTGGTAATTTTTAAAAACTAAATGAGTTTCTTAATAACACGGAGCTAAATATTAAGACAAAAAATTTTCTCCAAGGCAAAAAGTTTGGGAACTACTGGCTTCTTCTTCTTTAACCCAGACTGTCAGACATACCTGAAGGTATGACATACCTGAAGTATCAGTTGGGATGGCCAGGAAGTGCCATCCAATTTAGACCGGAACCCAGTAGGGAAGGCATCCGCAGGGATCATACCCTCCTTTCCCAACCACTATCCTCTTGGAAGGACTTACAGACCATATGTTTAACGTGATCATACTCCGTGCGAACACAGTGACAGTTTGGGCAGAGGCAGAAATCAAACTCTGATCGTCCGAGTGCAATCCCCAAGTGCTAAACCACTGGGCCAAGCAGTAAACCACTGGTGCCCAGGAACTATTGGTTTACAGTAAGTTCATTTGTTGCCATAGTACAGTTATATATAGTTTTCACTAAATATAACAAGCACCGAAGTTACAAGTGCATGATCGGCTAGCCAATAGGAAGAGAGAGCACAGGGAAAAGTAGGATTTTTTAACTCAAGCGAACTCTTGCATATGCGATGCCCATTGGCTAGTGGATTTCTTGTACTCATCATGCGTGGTAAAAACTAGAGTTATAGTTGCCAATACAGTTAGTTGTTCTGTATTAATTACTCTGTTAGATAACATGAGTAAAACCAAACCAAAAATTAACAAGGGGGGGATATTATTCCAGGCATGACTAATTTTTTTTTACCCTGCTCTGCACATATGATGTCAGTGGAAGAGTGTGCATTTTGTCCTTGGGCTCTCTGGAGAGATCAAACTTGTTAACTGGGACTGTCAATCTACTTCACCAACATCACTAAATCCCCTTGGATGTCACTGGGAAAGGTGTGCACAGCACAATTCAATATCTCTGGGCTAGTTGTTTATGTCTGGATATTGCCACTTCAAAATTAACAAACAATTTTTTGCCTGTAATAATGAGAAAACTTACTGTGGTTTGACAACTCTTCTCAAAGTCCTCCCTGGACCGTGATATCATGAATAACGAAATTTTACGCCACTGACTACTTTTTGATTCGTTGCCAGGCTGATTGCCTAATCTTATATTAATGAACCTTTATAAGTAACACTTTGTGCAAAGGGTAAAGAAAAACTAAATGTAATTACGCACAAATCAATAACGAAACAACAGACAGCTGTTTTGAGAATATATTGGATACAGGCCTGGATCAAGGGAGGTCCCATGGGGGACAATTGGTCTCAGGTACCCCTCCTTCAGGGGATATCCAACCATCCTCTTACTTTTTTATTTCGTTTACATTTTTAAGGTGATATGGGTCTCTTTTCGTGAAATTTTTTAGTTGACATATTCTGCTTGATGAAGACAATTATTTTTCTGTAAGGTATTTTCCTTCTATCTTCTCCACTTTTTTAAGAGAGAAGGAAGGAAGTGTGTGTGTGTGTGGGGAGGGGACTTAGCCCTTAAAATTTGGGAATTTAGTTCATGTTTGAGCCAATGTATAAAACTAGATTTTCTTCCCTAATAGATCCTCTATGTTTTTTTTTTCAATTATAGGAATGGATTCATACAGGCTTGGGCATGTATAATATGTATTCTACATTTGACATATAATATGTGGTTTTCTACTGACATATTATACATCATAGAAAACCTCAGGTTTGTGTATTTTACATGTCAACCAAACCAGTCAATTTACTTCAAAGTAATATATTTAGATGTATAATTTAAAAAAATATATTAACATATTTTCATGAATTAAGATAAAACAAGAAAGATCAATCATGCATAAGCATTGATTATGAAACACTTTCCAACTGAAATGTAATTTCATTTAAAAATTTCTAAAATGTGATTCATTCAGTGGTAATATCTTTTACATTATCACAGTACTACAGTAATTTATTATACTTAAATATTTAAAACTGTATCGAAATATAAATCATCTGATTCTTTATGCAAAATCAATGAATATTTCATTCATATAACTTGTATTCCAGACTCCAGAGCTAAATAATTTTGTGTGAAAAAAATTCAGCAATTCTTATGTAATTCATCTTACAATCGCTTGAGATATTTGCATTCTGCATATGTTAAAATTAGGCTTCC
This sequence comes from Amaurobius ferox, assembly GCA_951213105.1. Taxonomy (NCBI): domain Eukaryota; kingdom Metazoa; phylum Arthropoda; class Arachnida; order Araneae; family Amaurobiidae; genus Amaurobius; species Amaurobius ferox. The sequence continues at coordinate 44,208,085 of OX578145.1, read as the reverse complement.
TTGAAGAAATAATAAAAGTTTAGGGATCATTTAAAATCACAACTATTGTAATTGCATAGGCACGGAATTTAGATACACAGATAATACACAGATAATATATATGTGTATGTGTATGTACTCAAAGTATTGGAATCGTGCCGAAGATCGGAACTCGAATTTTCAAAGGATCTACACGTTTTGGGACTTCTAGAACACGAAAAAACTACTTTTAGGAAGACGTCTGTGTGTGTAAGGGTGTATTTGTGTATGTTTCTGTGTGTCTGTGTGGATATTACATCCACTCTAATTGAAAAACTAATGGACCGAATTTCATACAATTTGGTAGGTATGTTTTTTGTGGGAAATCCTGATGTTCATTAGATTATAGTACGATTCGTAATAAAAGAATCTGCCTTCTTTGCGAATCTGCCTTCTTTGCGAAATGGCCGCAGAAATTGCCTTTATCCACTCTAGCTAAAAACTAATGAACCAAATTTAACAAAATTTGGAGTATAATATTTCAATAACCTACAAGTGATTTATATACAAAATTTAACAAAATTTTGTATATAAATCATTTGTAGGTTATTCTACTACGATTCGGGAAAAAGGAACGGGCTATTTTTGCGAAATGGCCAGCAAAAATCGTTATATATAAAAATAAAAGACTACGTGTGCTCAATTATATCAATTAAATTCCTATTTTATATGTGATTTTTGACAACAAAAAGAATAAGACTAACCCCATTACTCTAGGACTAGCCGTTCTTGAGATATTCTAGTTTTTTCGCGTTTTCGCTACGCCACCTTTGACAATAAGTCCAGCTATCAAATGAGAACCAAATTTAAGTTTAACGTGTAAATTCAATGTCATTTAAAATACTTATGTTGTGCAGATAAACTCAAATTATCATTGAATAAATAAAGAGAACAAATATGAGTCTGCAGAGAAAGACATGTGCTGTCCACATCAGAATTTTTAACAATATTACACCAATGATTTATAGAAGTGAACAGGGATTATTTTCAGGCCATTTCGAAAAAAATGTATGATCTATATTTAAAGATCCATCAAATTTTTGTCGAATAAAATGTTCAACAAATTTAAGCTGTGTACCAAATTTTAACTCTCTAGGACGTAGGAAAGTGCATTTAAAATGCCATCAATTAAATTTATCAAGAAGAGTTATATAAAATTTAAAAAAAATGAAAAATTGTTATCTACCAAATTTATTTTAAAATATGAAGCCACTCCCATATGCAAAACGTTTAAACAAATGGGGAGATATTTATTATATAATATCTCACTCTTTTCTTTCTGGAAGATATCCCAAAGTCAGAATTTAATTGAATTTGTTTTTTTCCCTATATTAAATAATTTTTTTAATTAAAAAACTACTTAACATATTTTACTGAATTTTTTTTTATATATTCTATGGGATAATATGAATATTTCCTAAAAATTTCGAAGCAATTCGTGAAATTTAAATTTACTTAAAAAATGTTTGAAAACTTAGGTCCCATAGGGTTCAATGTATTTCATTTTTTCAACCCGGGTTCAATAAAAAACTAATTGGGTGATATTATTTATTTATATTCCCATAGGTCCTACAGACCGTCTGAACAACATACTAAAATTTCATTTTGATAAACTCATTTTTACGGCAGTTATCGTGCTAACGGACAGACAGACAGACAGACAGACAGAATGAACAAAGTCATAAACACTTTTCAACTTTGTTGTAAAGTGTTAAAAAAATGAACATTTACCTGTTTATGACTTTATTATAATTAAATACATATATTCTCTGAATGAATAATAATTTTGAATTCTGAACTCGGGGAACTTTAGTTTTTATTTGATACATATAGTATATCAATGTCCATAAAAACATCTGACTGAAAATGATACAAAGAAATCTAACTATAGAACCAAATGCAGAGAAACAATATTTTTGTCACCCTTTAAGGTTAACAGATCATAGATAACATTTAAAATTGGATACATGTTATTTCTATATATGTGTGTGTATGTTTTAATTATCCCAAATATCATTCTTCGCTTTTAATATTCATCAGAAAGGGATACTTTAGATTACTTCATTTTTAAGGTATGATACACAAATAATAATTGTTTTGAATGGGTAGTTAAAGTTAATTTACTTCTAATCAAATTATGGATATAAGAGCAGTTTAAAAAAACTCTTTAAGTTGAGCAGTTGACCCCTACTCATAAGACATCTTAAAAATTTTGAACTGAGTGAAAACAGACAGTACAATATTGTGAAGAATTTCTGTTCCTGAGTATTGCCAATCATAAGTTTCAATTTGAATATATATTTATTTTGGAACTATGATGAAGATAGTTACTTAGCTAGATTCTAATGATATTTTAGAATATGAGAGTATATTTATTAATATATATGCAGGCCTGTATGGTATTCAACAAAAAGTGAACAGTGAAAATTTTTTTTAACCGTTGGTTGTAGACCTGTAATTCCAATTACAAAAATGCTTTAAATAAGATAGGAAGTTATGAATTAGTAATTTAAATGCTGTACCATATTTTTGTAGAAAATTAAGAAAAATTAACTTTTTATACAACCCTTTTATCGAAAAAAGTTAAATTACAAAAATGTTACCTAAACCATATTTAGTGTAACGAAAAAAAATTGACTGTAATACGATCCAATTTGAAATAGTTATCAATTAAAATTTTCATTGGGAAATAATGGGGCATCAAAGCTACTGCAACACACTAATCTAGACACAACTCTTTTCCATCCTGTATTTTGACAGTCGCAACATAAACATATACACACATTCCTGAAAATGACAGCTTGAAAGAACCCTAGTTCAGAAAGCAATATTCTTAAATATTGGCTTTAGAGTTTGGCTTTAGAGTCTATTGGCTTTAGAGTTTTATTCTTAAATATTGGCTTTGGGAAATAATGGGGCATCAAAGCTACTGCAACACACTAATCTAGACACAACTCTTTTCCATCCTGTATTTTAACAGTCTCAACATAAACATATACACACATTCCTGAAAATGACAGCTTGAAAGAACCCTAGTCCAGAAAGCAATATTCTTAAATATTGGCTTTAGAGTATAAGTGCTTACAAAGTTCAAATCTTCAGAACTTTTTATCTTAAATGCATACTAACATGGAATAATTTGACAAAATCTTAAGTTGAAAAAAAAAATAATATCTGTTTAAAAGTTTGGAAGAGAGAATGTGTTTGTTTACTAATATTCCTATTTCTGTTTTTTTTTATGGGGAGTGTGGTGGCTGGTGAGCTCTTTTATTTAATCGCCAAATTGTGCTGTTTAATTGACCTGTGCCAAGTGTCTATTTACAGGTATACACAATACTAAGGCAACTACAGCACAATACTAAGGCAATAACATCACTAAGGCAACTTCTTTATTATTAAAAAGTAGCCACCTTTGGTGACCAGCCTGTTTGTTCGCTACCCTTCAAAATTTTGACCGTAGCAAACTCGCTGGTGCGACCTACCAGAAAGGTGTTGTTGTTGAAACCCAGACCGTCCGACCTACCAGAAAGGTGTAAGGTAACTGTTTGGACGGTCGGGAAGTGCCACCCAATTTAGACCGGAACCCAGTGGGGGAGGCATCCACAGGGACCGTAGAAAGGTGTAAGGTAACTATTTGAATGGCCAGGAAGTACCACCCAATTTAGACCGGAACCCAGTGGAGGAGGCATCCACATGGACTGTACCCTTCTTCCCCTACCACCAACCTCTCGGAAGGATTTACGGACCCACATGTTTAACGTGATCGTACTCCGCCTGAACACAGCGGCAGTTTTGTCAGTGGCGGGAATCGAACCCGGGCCTACCGAGTGCAATTCCCGCATGTTAACCACTGGATTACCGCACTCTCTGCGACAATCTCCATAACTTTCTTTTTATTTACACAATTCAGACCAGAACCCAGTGGGGAAGGCATCCACAGGGACCGTACCCTCCTTCCCTTACCACCAACCTCTCGGAAGGACTTACGGACCCGCATGTTTGACGTGATCGTACTCAGCCTGAACACGACGGCAGTTTTGGCAGTGGTGGGAATCGAATCCGGGCCTACCAAGTGAAATTCCCGCATGCTGACCACTGGGCTACCGCGCCCTCCGCGACAATTTCCATAACTTTCACTTTATTCATCCAATTTAGACTGGAACCCAGTGGAAGAGGTATCCACAGGGACCGTACCCTCCTTCACCTACCACCAACCTCTCGGAAGGACTTACGGACCAGCATGTTTGACGTGATCGTACTCCGCCTGAACACGGCGGCAATTTTGGCAGTGGCAGGAATCGAACTCGGGCCTACCGAGTGCAGTTTCCGCGCGCTAATTTTAATTTTATAATGACCATATGCTAAGCTCTTAATTCCATCATTAAAAATATCCATAAAATTAAAATATCCATAAATTAAAATATCTATTTAAAATATCTATAAATTCAAATATCCATTTAAATATCCATTAAATAACTATTCCTCTCGGAAGGACTTACGGACCCACATGTTTAATGTGAAATACATCGTCACAATTAAGTTTTTACAATACAACAATACATTACACTACAATAATACATCGCAATCAATACATTGCCACAATTCAATCAACCATAATTCAATCATTTAAATTTTATAATGACCATATGCTAAGCTCTTAATTTCGCCATTTTCTTCCCTATTGTGTATTCAGAACCGTGACATCACCTCCACCTTTCCTCCTGCTGGGCAAAAAACTTCTGCGAGGAAAAACATGGGTGAAGGCCTTCGTTAGCGGTTTGCAGAGAAATTCAAAATCCTTAGTTCATTGAAATCGCGATTCTGTGGATATTTATAAATATTTCTTGACCAGATTGGGCTTGTTAGAAAGCCTGATATTTCAGCTTTCTAAAAATGTAAATTATTAGTTGAAATTATGAGTACTTTTTACTATGCAAGAATTTAAAAACCAAAGTTCGTTTTTTGGGCTAAAAGTGACTTTTGTTTTAAAATCTTTAAAAAATATTAGAAATCGAAGTTGAGATTTGAAATTGATATATTTTTACTTACAATTGTCTGCTCTTTCTAGTGGTGTGATTTGTTTTTTTCTACAACGTCTGGATTGTGGAGGAAAAAGGGCAAAAAACGGTCGAAATCGCATAAAACATTAAAAAACAAAAATTAAAATTTTAAAAATCGGTTTACATGTGTCAACTCCCCCCCCCCCCCCCCCCCCAGGTCTCCGATTGCCAAATTTCGTAGTTCTCCGCGGGGTCACGAAATGTATAATGTATAAGACACACAGACATTGCCTTTTATTATTTAAGATGCAGCCTCTGCTGGCTAATTTTCAATGTATATCCATTAAACGTCAATAGATAATCTTTCATATCTTCATTATGTTTCATTTTTATGTTGAAAAGATCCCGCATTAATTGTAGAATACACAATAAACTGCAATTGGAATGAATTTCAAGCAAGCACATTCCATGCTTCTCTCACGGTAATGCACATCTTAATATTATCTAAATAGGTATCATTAACAAGAAACAAAAAAGATAATGCTTGATTATTCATTTTCTTTTTATCAATCGTCATTTTCAATCCAAAACCAACATCAATGGTTTCCCAACATCCTTTCTGAACTATGACTGATCTTACACAAATAGACCATGAATGATAATTATGACTTAATAATTTAGGGATTCTGAGTATAATCTGTAATACTTAATAACTTCTAAGTGCATTTACTTATGAAATTTACCATACAACAAAAAATTCTAAACATTTGCGAAAATGAAAATACATCTTATTACCATTTCACAGATAAATAACCTGGGCATCCATAACCTGTTAGTTTTTAGCAGAGATGGTGAGTTTCGGGAAAATAGTAAATATTACTATTTGCCATAGTACTACTACTTTTATACAATAGTATGACTACTTTTGTACTTTTTACAATAGTAAAACTATTTTTATATACTCTCTGTAGAAATTTCCAGAAGGGGCTAGTTTTTAAAGAATATTCATTATTTCTAGAAAGTTCTAGTACCTTCGGAAAGTCGCTAAGTTGGGGATAAATCACCAAATCTGGCAACCCTGCACCAAGTGTTCTAATATGGCAATCTTGCATCAACGTAAAAAAGTGGTTGCATGTAAAGGTACTTTTCCCTCCTGGTTCTCAAAGTAGCCTCCAGTGAAGGCATTTTAAATGTTCATAACAATGTATTTCGATATCAATGTCTTTCTTAATGAATAAATATTTTGGTCAAAACTTAAATCCAGTCATTCCTCACATTATTATTTAATAAATATTGATTACTTTAGTTAATAGCTGCTGGTTAGTTTAATTTCATTACAGAGAGAAGGCCAAGTGAGTTAATATTAATAATAATTATATTTCTTCATATCATAAATATTAATATGCATTATCTCTTTCTTGGTCTTTGCACTCTCAAATTTTATGCCATAAAATTCTGACAATGTTGATTTCAAATTGAATGTTAAATAGGTAAAACATGAAGAAATTACAAATTGTGAATAAGAATTGAGATCATCAAGATGCAAGAAAGGCAAGTTTTAAAATATTTCTAAACCTAGAATAAATTACACAGCATTGTTGGTGTTCTAAATAAGTGTCTTCTACTTAAATAATACAAATAACACCATAATCATTTTCCAAGTCACCTGTTTTAAACTAAAATTATTCCCGAGATACAAATAAATAAAAATATGTCAAGTCGCAAAAAAGATCCTTTTATCTCAATTGCTATCTCAATGAATTTGCATCTGATTCAAATCAAATTTTAGTACAATACTTATGATAATATAATACCAAATTAAAAATATTAGGACAACATCTTTTAAATTCACAAAGTTAGGAAATCTAAAACAAAAAAAAACCACTTAGGTATGATTAGCCGTTTTTTCCTCAAGACAAAAAGTCTGCCACTTGTTCAGGAATTACCGGCTGTCATCTTTGACAGCAAAAAAAGAACAGATTTAGTTTAACAAAATGGTGAGACTTTAAAATTTCATTACTAAAAAACTAATTTAAATGTTGAAAAAATAATGTTGGGATGCACTTTCTTGAGTCTTAAGTACCTGTGTACTAAATTTGTATACTCTCTGTAGAATCTAAGGTCAAACGATACTTAGATTTCCTGCTACAGACTGCACACACACTTATTTTATTAAGATAATTTAAATAATTTTCCAAATATTTTAAAATTTGCCTATTTTTAAAAATAATTTTTAGTAAAGTTATTTTATTTGTAATTAACTATTATTCAAATCATAGGCGCCGAGTTTTCAAAATCTCAGGGGGGGCACAATCCGATAAAGTTATATAAAAGATTCAAAGTCGATAAAGGTATAACAACTTATAAGACCGCCTTGCAGAAAGCAAGTACATGTCAGTCAGGTGACTACAATTAGTTCGAGGTCGTTTTAAGCCCCTTCTTCAGGCCAAAAGAAAAGTATGCGCCCTTAACAACCGCCAAGAATGAACTGCCCAAAGAACGGCAGTAGTGGTTGTTAAGACCGCATGCTGTTATTTTGGCCTAAAAATGGGGGATTATAATGCCACCGAAGCAACTGTAGTCACCTAACTGACATATGTTTTCCTCAAGGAAGTTTTGTAAGTTATTGTCTTACAAGCAGCAGTTTTGGAGTGAGATAACCGAGTGGTTTAAGTCACGGGAATTGTACTCGGAGGACCCGAGTTCGATTTCTGACTTTGCTTAAAATGCTCCCGTATACGAGCACGTTACATTTGTGAGTTTGAAAGTCCTTCCGAGCGGTTGGTAGCAAAGAAAGGAGGGTCGGTCCCTGTGGATGTCGCACCCACTGGGTTCCAGTCTATATTAGATGGCATTGTCTGGGCGGTCTAAACAGATATCTTACACCTTCGGGTAGGTCGGACGGGCTGGGTCGAAAGAAAGATATCAACAGTTTTATTTATTGTACGATAAATATTTTCAGTCTTTTTAGGTCTATTTATATTTGTAAGCTAAGAATTGATTAGAAAATCCATATAGTTACTATGCATCAATATTATAATATATAATAATTGCAATGGATTTTAATATAAGAATTAACTAGTAGCAAAGCTGTTAATTAATAAAAAAAAATCTGAAAGTTAATATACGTCAACGCTTAATATCAACTCTTAACTACCTATCCGTTGATTTTGACACAATAAATTAAAACAGTGAACCCAGCAATAATACAAAAGTATCTAAATACTATTGTCTCTGTTTAAATAGTTTTAAATTAAATATGTAAATAAATTAATCATCACTATAACCACACATTCAGCTAAAATAAAAAAAATCTTTAAAACAAAGCAATTTATAAAAAAATCTCATAAATAATATTTTTATGCAAAATTTGGATGACATGTTGGTTGAAATTTCTTATCACAACTAAAACTTTAATATTTTTATCAGGGGGGTGGGCTGAGTATACCTAGTGTGTGTGTAGGGGGGGGGGGGGGCTTAGCTCCCTCTGGCTCTTGCCTGACTACGGTGCTGTGCCAAACGACCGGTGCTCACCAGGAATGAAGTTACCCGCGGGATTTGCAACTTCAAACGGAATGGATACCATACCCGAGGTTTGCAGCTTCAAACGGAATGGATGTCACCTGTAAAGACAGCACTGATATATAGAATCCAGGAGTAATTACAGATAAGATAATTTTAAGAAGATGAAATAAGTTATCTCTACTTCGTGGTAATTAATCATTTATAGTTATTACTGGAGGGAAACAGCTATTTTTTGAAAATGCCATTAACATGGCTGTAAATATTCCATTTTTCTTTACATTAGGTGGTCAGTCGAAAAAGTTCTGGTAACCAGGTGTTTTTGTCATTAGCGTAAACATGTTTCCTGGGAGTAAAGATGAGCTTGGTTTGCGTGCAAGATAGTTTAGGGAGCTATGGTAAGGAAGATGGGAACAAGACTGAACTGAAATGTGACATTTACGTTGATAGGATTTTCTTTCAATTATTTTAATGTTAAAAACATTTCATTTTTTGGTATTTAGTAAAATATGAAGTTAGAGAAAAAAAATCTTGAAATTTCTCAGAGGGGGCAAAGCCCCCTCTGGAAAAGTTCAGCGGGGGCTCGTGCCCCTCTGCCCCCCCGTAGTCGGCGCCTATGATTCAAATCATTTTCAAAATATTTTAAAATCTGCCTATTTTTAAAAATAATTTTTAGTAATGTTATTTTATTTGTAATTACTTTCTCTACTGCTGGTTGGGAGGGGGAGGAGATACATTTAATCAGCTGTTTTTGCCAGGCATTTTGAAACACATATTTTTGAAAGACAATGAAATAGGACTTCTTGAATTTCTATTTTTGTGAACTTTTTACTTCTTTGAAAATTTTACACAAAGCCTTGAGATTCATAATAAATTCAAGTGGTTGTCTCAAAAATTTTTTTGAATACATGGGATTTTTACAAATTATTTTATACTCTGCATGCAAGCATACTTGAGATATTTTTGCACCAAATCATAAATCTTGGTATCTATAGTTGATAGAGGCCTGTCTGCATAGTAGGCGGACAGCCTTGGAAATAAACTCCTCTACTTTAGTACTTCTATATTCATCGAATTTTTCTAAAACTTGATTTTTTGAATTTATTGGCTTCACAGCAGTGTATCGAGAAAAATCATCTACAAAAGCCACTAAATAATTTGACCCTCCTTTTGAAACAGGTGTAATAGGTCCTATGAATAATTTCTAATGGTTTTCAAGCCGATTTGGTTTCTATTGTGGAAAATTTGGTCTCTTCCATCTTTCCCAGAATACAGATTGTACACAGTGTTTCGGTCTACAGTATTCTTATCTGCTTCAGAGTTGTCTAACAAATTACAGTTCATTTAAATTTGCTTTACTGCTTCCATGGGAAGATGGCTTAGTCTTCCATGCAACAATTTTTTGTCAACGGATCTTGTCAGGTAACTAGTTTTAGTTTCGGACATTTCTTCCACCCGATAGGCTTTCACATCGGTGTGAAATTAAGATAGCACCTTCTCTTTCATCTTTATAAATTATTGCTTTCCCATTTTTAAAATTTACATTGTAATCTTTCTGTTCAATCTGATCAACAGATAATAAGTTTCTTCCAAGTCCAGGTACATACAGAACATTTTTTAATATGATCTTCCCTGCATCACATTTTTCATTAGGTTACATTAAAACATCTCCAATTACTTCGACTTTTACAGAATTTGCAACTTCAACCCTTGAAGATGTAGGTTTAAAATTTGAAAATTTGCTTTGATATGATGACATATGCTCAGTGGTTCCACTGTGAAGAAACCACAAATGTGAGTCGTCACTTTTTAAATTGGTTACTGCTAATGCACAATAAGTTTCTTCATTTTTGACTGCCTTCGTTGTATTTTGATTTCTCTTCTTAGCTTCTTCACAAAATTTTGACATTTGACCCCATTCTCAGCATGAAAAACAATGGGTATTCTTCTTATTTTCATGCGCTCCGAAATTATTAGAGTTTTTATTAGGAATCCACTTCTTAGAATGTTTGTTCGACATTCTTGAATTCTCCATAGTTAAAGCCTTTTCCTTGGAGATTTCAGCTAAAACTTCTGTTTTACGGGATATTCTTCTTTCTTCTACAATTAATCTAATTTTTACAGTCATCATAGTTAAGTTTTCTTCATTTTTTTTAAGGATTAGGATCAAGGGTTTATATGCTTTTGGCAAACCTATGAGCATCACGGAGTGCAACTTCTCTGTCAGTAAATGCATATTAATCACTCGTAAGTTTCCTGTGAAATTCCATAAAACTTCCTAAATAATCTTTTATTGATTCACCAGGCTTCATATGAATATTAAAAAAATCCCGCTTCAACCGTAATATATGGAGAAATCTGTTCTGCATATGCAAATTTCTCAAAATATTTAAGCTCCGGCTACACGTATGCAATCCCCAATATCATCTAAAAATGTGTCTTCAACAATTAAAAATAGTAGTGTAAGTGCTTCGTCATTTCTTCTTCTTTCATCTGTGTTCATTTCTACACCAAAACCAGGCTCAATCACTTCCTAATGCTGCCCGAGTGCAAATGTTCCAAGAATGATAATTATCCTAATTCAATTTTAGGAATCATCATGAGCCATGTTCAAAGGAATAAATATTACGGGCTTTACTTCTTCAACAAACAAATAAAAACTTAACCTTAAATGCAATTACTTCTTCAGAAAAGAAAGATTCAATTTTACCTTCAAAAAGTCATACGTAAACGTCTTTGAATTAGGTTTACAAGTGCTGCATCGCTTCCTGACATTATTGGGTACTTATCGGTTATAGGGACCATGGGTTAGCGACTGCTTTTCTGAGTTGTTGCCAACATGAACATTGACGATATAATCCGATATGAGAAATTCACTACAAACACAATGATGAACATTAAACGGAATCCTAGATCCTGAGAACCGATTCATCATGCTAAGATCGACCGTATGCCGACAACCAACGACGTTACACATCCAGTGACATTTCTTGCCGGTGTGACCGTTTGGACAAAAACGGTGTTGTGGTAAAATTTCCTTCTATTGAAAGAACCTCATAGAATCTTCTTCGTTCATAGGCAAATTCCAGATTTTCATCATTGCAGTAAAATAATAGAAAAATCTAGCTAACAGTATAACAGGAATAAAATGGAACTCAATTCAAACTAATGGCTGTCAACAGGTTGCTGATATTTCAAATTAGCACCATCTACTTATAATATCAGCAACCAGTATAAACCAGAATTTGGCGTGGTCCCTAAGTGTTGCTGTGTTTGACTTCATGGTCCCTATAACCGATAAGTACCCATTATTGTATATATCTGTTCATTTCTCATTTGAAAGATGCATTCGTGCTGATAATGTGTTCATTTTTAGAAAATAAAATGAGAAATATGCACAAATATATATATTTATAACATCACAAACAGGCATAGACGTGGACATACACATAACAAGTATAGATGCAGATATACACATAACAAGTGCCGGGACTATACGAGATATACACATAACAAGTTTCGGGCACGGTAGTTCGGTGGTTTGCGTGCTGGATTTGCACGCTGCCACAACTGCCGCTGTGTTCATGCGGAGTACGATCACGTTAAACATGTGGGTCCGTAAGTCCTTCTGAGAGGTTGGTGGTAGGGGAAGGAGGGTACGGTCCCTGTGGATGCCTCCCCCACTGGGTTCCGGTCTAAATTGGGTGGCACTTCCCGGCCGTCCAAACAGTTATCTTGCACCTTTCTGGTATGTCGGACGGTCTGGGTCTCAACAACAACATAACAAGTGCCATTACATTTTCAAGAACATGTAAACATCACTGCCATTGCCAGATCCACAAAGGTAATATTTGAAATGATGTGGAGTGGCTTATGCATCAACACGTATTTCTAACAATAAATAGGACAGTTGCAATCAGGAACTAAATTAATATTCCCAGCATACATTTCTTCAAGCAATAAAAAGGTTTCCAGAATTTTTTATTCAATAGAAATGGTAAGGGGAAGTCACATTATAGCTCAGTATCCATTAATGTCAAATACTGAATCTGCCTCTGCAATCTCACAATCATATGTTTGCTCTTGATAATTCTTTTGTTTGGATATTGAGGGTAAGATTCAGATTATTTTTAACAACATGCCCCCCAAAACTATAAACAACAGACCTCTGTCTTCATCCTGAAAAAAAAATTGAATTTATGGAAAACATTTAATAGTTTTAAAAGTGTTTGATTTAATAACCTATTTTTCCGTCCATCCTTAACGCTCGGCAATGAATTTGGAGGGATATTACCAACTTGGCGACTTTTTAAATGCTGCAAAATTGACGGAAATGTAGCCAAAGCGATAAAAATGTAGTCAAATTGATAAAAATGACACTAAATCAATGAAATTAAATGTGTTTTGTTAAGGAATAGTATTATAATGCTGTTTCAGTTTGTTTGTCAAACCAACTATATAACATTTAACGACAAATCTGGCGAATTATTAAAAATAACGATAATTATTGACAATGACAATTGATGAAAATTTAATATTTTGCAAAGTAAAGTTCAATTTCCTTGATAATCCCTGTCACTTTGTGGGAAATATTCATTTAATATAGGATTACTCTACTCTAATGTAGGACCTACTTGTTTCAAATTAATAGAGTTCCACTGTTTGTGGTCGTAAATAAATAGATTTTTGTTAGGGGATGATAAAATACGTGTTTCGATAGTAAAAAGTAATAATATTGATTGAGAGAGGTGCCTGGCTTGCATACGTGTCCGTAGATAGTAGTTGAGATCAGATGGAAGTTAATGTTTTGCAACATTTTGAATCTCGTCATATATTACGGGCATGCTTGCTAGTAGTCAAATAAACAAACATGTGTGGTGGAATTTTGTTTACGAGAAAACGAAACGAAAATTAATATTTATAATAGCGCTGTATATTTCATTATTAGAATTTTCTTTCCTGTTGCTGACATCGCTTGTTAGTTTATATATTCTGTCAAAAAATATTTTTTTAATTCTCACTTGTACTTGTATTTTTAGCAGTTCACAAACTTTAGTTAAGATACCTTTTGAGGATTAATAAAGATTATTTAACCTTTTTTCTAGAAATTGTGACTTTATAAGATTTGCTGGAAATGAAATTTAACAAGTTATGAGTGCAATTTAACAGAAAAAAATATTAGAAATATAAATTTTCATTAGTATAAAAAATTACTCACTTCCTCACGTTGAAATAAAAACGACGAAGAGAAGCAGCTCTTCGATGACTAGCTGACTAAACTGAAACCGAAACCGAAACTATTACGGTCAAAGTTTACATTTTACAGTTAATGAAAGTAGAAAGAACACCAGCCCCCTCTTGAGATTGCTAATCTAAAAATGCGTTCGTCAGATTTGAGAAAAATTCATTCTGACGATTTTTAAATTAAAAAAGACTTTGTAGGAACTATCAGGAAGCTGTACTTTAAATAAATATATAAAGAAAAAGTCTGAAAAATTCCATGTTATTATTATCCAATGGCATTTTGTGTGTTGTCCTCTCTGTAATCAAATGCTAAAAAAGGATCTGTTAATGTTCCGAACCGCTATTCGGAACGCATCTTTGAATTTTTAGTTTCTTGTCTTCTGATATCACGTATGGACGTATGATAATCCTCTCAGATTATGAGTTATGTCAGTATTTTTTATTTCTTGATTATAGCCTGAAGGGATTATAGTTATAAATGTTTTTGCTTTCATCTTGTTTTAGTAGAGATTACTTAAGCTTGTATTTATTTAGAAAAGCAATGGTTCACTCTGTAATTATATCCGATTTGAATTGTCAAATCCTTTTTTCATCTGTGTTTGATTTTAATCAAAATCTCTTGGGAGATGATGGTATGCAAAAGATTGTTCAAAAAGTAAAAGCTGAATTTGATTTTAATTTTGCTGTTTCTAATTCAACTAGTGCAGATAATTCAAATATTTCCATTCTGGATTTCGAGACCAAAGGTGTTACGAATGTTAAAGTAGATAACATTCACAAACCAGCTGTTTACCATTCATTCTGTGGTTGTTTATATATACTTCTTTGTGATAATACAGATAATAGATTACTCGCTTTCAGAACATTAGTATTATTGATTCGAACTCTAAGAGATATTCTACCTAAAATAACAAGCTATACATCCCAGTTTATATATCGAGCAGATGCTGTGTCTATGACCATAAATGCTTTTATTCCTAGTGGCCAATTGCTCTTTTTGCATGACCAAGCAGTGCAGCAGATTTCTAGAGATCTTCAGAAAACTCTACGATAGTTGTTTATCTTTGCAAGATGGAAGTGTGTATGCATTACAAAAAATATATTTTTGATTTTACTACATTTGCTTAGATTTCAATAATTTGCTATTTTTTCTGTATAGTAACTAATTTTGAAATTACATTAATGATAAAGCTGTATAGAGCTTCAATATTTTGTCAAATGTGGTTTGGTGAAAAAGCTTGCCTTATATTTAAAGTTTCATTACACTGGTTTTGTAATTGATAAAACTAATAAAGCTTCAATTTTTCATCTGTGTTTGATTTTAATCAAAATCTCTTGGGAGATGATGGTATGCAAAAGATTGTTCAAAAAGTAAAAGCTGAATTTGATTTTAATTTTGCTGTTTCTAATTCAACTAGTGCAGATAATTCAAATATTTCCATTCTGGATTTCGAGACCAAAGGTGTTACGAATGTTAAAGTAGATAACATTCACAAACCAGCTGTTTACCATTCATTCTGTGGTTGTTTATATATACTTCTTTGTGATAATACAGATAATAGATTACTCGCTTTCAGAACATTAGTATTATTGATTCGAACTCTAAGAGATATTCTACCTAAAATAACAAGCTATACATCCCAGTTTATATATCGAGCAGATGCTGTGTCTATGACCATAAATGCTTTTATTCCTAGTGGCCAATTGCTCTTTTTGCATGACCAAGCAGTGCAGCAGATTTCTAGAGATCTTCAGAAAACTCTACGATAGTTGTTTATCTTTGCAAGATGGAAGTGTGTATGCATTACAAAAAATATATTTTTGATTTTACTACATTTGCTTAGATTTCAATAATTTGCTATTTTTTCTGTATAGTAACTAATTTTGAAATTACATTAATGATAAAGCTGTATAGAGCTTCAATATTTTGTCAAATGTGGTTTGGTGAAAAAGCTTGCCTTATATTTAAAGTTTCATTACACTGGTTTTGTAATTGATAAAACTAATAAAGCTTCAATTTTTCTCCTTTTCATAATTTATTAAGTTCAGTGTGTTTTGATGCTTTTGATTTCTGCATTTGTTGAAATATAAATGAAATAAACTGCTGTGGACATCTGCTCACTATAAGTTATTCTATATATCAAAATAAATTATTTGGAATTTGGAATACATTCTCATTGTAAATAACCACATCTATATGGACTGGTTTCATGATTATTATCACTCATTAACATGGAATAACTTATATCTGCAATGCAATTGAAGCAAAATATTTTCTATGACACAATTTTATGAATTTCTATGGGAACTGACAATATATGAAGCTGCATTGGTTAAGTTCATAGCAGTAGAACCTAATTGTAGGAAGTAGTCTAAAAAATTTGGAATATGATCTCATTGCAGCACAATATCTATGGGCCAGTTGTGCATTTATTATGTCAAGTAGATATAGTTGTTTGTCAGCAGGAAATAGCTAAAGACAGTAAGAAACTTGCTATAACTCACAATTTTGCAAACACCTATGGATATGAACAAATTCATGTGGTAAAACTGAATTTGTCAGTTCCCGTAGAAGTTTTCAAAACTGTAGCTTATAGCAAGTTTCTTGCTGCCTCTGCAGATATCAGCTATTCTGTGCTTGTGAGCACAAACTAAAAGTGAAATTGGTCCGTGGATGCTGTTATCTGCATTGAGAGTGTATTGCAAATTTTTGGGAACAAGATCTGTGACTTGACTATAAATTATATAGCTTCTTAGTGTTAAAGCTTAAAATTACTTTGCCTTATTTGTTAGACAGGATGTCTTATAGTAAGATACAAGGTGCAATCAAAAGTATCCAGACTTAATTTAGTAAAAGTACAAGACTTACAGATTTG
Organism: Amaurobius ferox; assembly: GCA_951213105.1. Classification (NCBI taxonomy): domain Eukaryota; kingdom Metazoa; phylum Arthropoda; class Arachnida; order Araneae; family Amaurobiidae; genus Amaurobius; species Amaurobius ferox. The sequence continues at coordinate 44,191,425 of OX578145.1, read as the reverse complement.
AAACATAGTCACCGTAGTTCAATTCCAAAGCCATACACTTAGCTTAGCCCAGGGCTGTTTCCATGGTTCAATACATATTTTAAAGTCAATTTTTGAAAAAGCGAATAGCTGTTTCACATTCTTTTACATCTCCTCAATGTTCTGAAAACTTTTTCCTTTTAAGTAGAGTTTGATTTTTGAAAACTGAAAAAAAATTACAGAAAGTGAGATTTGGTGAATAGGGTGGCTATCAGACCAATAGAATGTGATTCTTAATGAGAAACTGTCGCATAAGTTGTGATGCATAGCACAGATGCATTGTTATGGCACTCTTTCCACTTGCCACTCACTTGCAATGTGGCCTTTGTGATTCAAATGCCTCAAAACTTGACAGTAATAGTTTTTGATGATTGTCTGGCCTGATAGAGCATATTCATAATGCACAATTCCCTTATGATCGAGAAAAACAAAACAGACAGCATAGTCTTGATATCGCATGTCTCTACCGTGCTGTTTTTGGGTCTGGGGAAGTTTGAGGTCTTTTGAAGAATGGATCATAGTTTTGAGGTGATACCCATAAGCTCATGATTTGTAATCAGTTATAACAGTTTTTAAAACATTTTCATCACATTCAAAAAAATTAGCAGCAGCTGAAGTACGGACCTTCTTTTGCTTATCTCGCAGCAATTTCAGCACAAATTTGGCTTAGACGTATCTCGCACTTAAACCATTCATAAGAATTGACTGAACTAAATCGAATCTAATTAGTATATCACTATTCATGAGTCATCAGATAACTCATGAATGGTGATTGGCACAGCTGTGCGCACATGTTTAACATTGTTTTCACTCAATTGCTGATTGGGGATCTTCCAAAACTTTCAGCACTCATTTTCATCACACTCAAAAAAGTTGGCAGCAGCTGAAGTACAGACCTTCTTTTGCTCATCTCACAGCAATTTCAGCACAAATTTGGCTGAGACGCATCTTATACTCAAATCATTCATAAGAAACGACTGAACTAAATCGAAACTAATTTTGAAGCCATCATATAACTCATGAATACAGATGTGGGCACATGTTTAACATTGTTTTCACTTTTGTTGATTGAGGATCTTCTAGAGCTTTCAACATTCTGAACACTATTACAGTCATCTTTAAAACATACATTTATACCACTCATAAATTTGCACATGACTCATGGAGTCCTCTTCATAGACTCTGTAACTTTACATAATGTCTTTGCAAGTTTTTCACAAAATATAATGCAAATTTGTTGATCAATTTTTTTCCGACATGACAACTGCAACAAACGACTTCACACACTTAAGAATAGATCCAAGAATTAAAGTGAAAAAACACTTAGAGCACGGAAAAAGTGACTTATATCACATGCATGGTAAGTTCTAAGGTTAATCTGTACAAAACTATTTCCTTCTATATCACACCATTTTGAATGTATACAAACAGTCTGGATACTTTTTGGTCATATCTCATATATATATATTAATGATCAAATATTTTACCTGATAAATGTCCGTGGCTTAACTTGTTAATTATAACATGCTCAGTTTAACCAAAAATGTAATAGATTTATGGCCGAGTTCTATGAATTTTGTTCATAATCGCTTAAAGTAAGAATGAGAGAAAAATGCATTAAGTTCAATGTAGAAAATAGATAGAAAAATGGAAACATTTTTTAGAATTACATTATTCTTTTGATTAGATTGATAATTCCCCCTCTCTTTATAAAATATTGTTTGGAATAATATTAATTTACTTATAAAAATATAAATTATTGAATTTAAGTTGGGTTAAATGATTTTAAACTCTATAGATTTTCTATAATCTTGAAAGCTATTTTAAGTTTTGATTGTTTCTGTATAAACAAATTATCATTTTCACTTTACATTAGGTTTTTGTCCTAAACCAGGGAACTTATAAAAACCCCATAGCTTGATGTACAGCACCTCAGATTTAATTTCTGTGAGGGAGAGGGGTCAGACTTTTTTTTTTAATTAAAATCTGTTTACATATTTTTGGAATAAATGTAAGGCAATATAATTAAGGTTTAAAGTAGCAATATTTATTTCTTAAATGTTCTTATTTGATGGTCTTTACTTTGGACTATCATTCTACAACTTGATTTCCAACATAAGAGAAATTTTTCACGCCTTTTTCACAATTTTTCATAGTTTTGAAAGAATGTGAGCAAAAGGTACAGCTTTAATATCTGTATCTTTTGTTATTTTTTAAAGAAATTTAGCAGTAGATTTTGTGTATCTGATGTCTTTATCCTGACTACTTTTCTACTCTAATAAAATTCTGTAGATAAATGGGATAGTATCTCCTTTAAATAAAGAAAATGCAACATTATCTTGGTAATATGTTGAATAGATTTTGACATTTTTTTCAACTTTTCTTAACTTTAATTTACAGTTGTATGAAAAGCCAGCAATAATCATGAATCATTTAATCATTTACTGTAACTTTCTTTTAATTCTTGGAACCAAGATTTTAAGCCTTTTTTCTCTGATAGTGAATTCTACATAGCATGTTCTTCACTCAGCCACATGCCTAGGCAAAAGACAGTGAATTATGTTTTTTTAGCTTTTTTAAGATTATTTATTATCTTGTTTACAGTTGTTACATAGGTATTTAAAGACACCGCAATTGTTCTTTGAGTCAGTAGATTTTTTTTTTGAGAAAAGAGACTATTTTTGAAATAGTCATAAATATACAAACCTCCTTTAGTATTCATCCTTTGTTCTTTTTCCAGTTAACAGTAATTCTGATGCTTTTCCTCTTTATTATTAATAACATTGCTTATTTTATGTGCATTTAGAAATGTGAATTCTATGTTTTATTTACAGCATTTTTTAAATTAGAGAATATGAGTATTTCTCTTTGGAAAAAGCAAAAATTTATCCTTCCCTTCAATACAAAGTTTGTTTATATACACCAATTTCCAGTCACTCAACCAGCTGCTCATACCCTAGGGTGAGTCGGGTGGCCTGGGTCTTCCACATACACCAATTTTAAAATAAGCAAAATTTAACTATAGCAAACAATAATTTAGCTTTTATAAAATGAGCTGTTGCCAGAAAAATATTTTGAATTAATTTATGTTTTGCTATTTTTTGGCAATAAAATCTCTCTAAAAAGGGGTATAATAGCCTCTAAATGTACGGTTTACTTTGGTTGACTGAAATAAAATATTTTTGGTGAATTCAATTATAAAATTTGCTAACCATTTGACCGTTAATATTACTATAAGATAATGTAACACAACTTTCCAGGTGTAACCCAAGGCTTAAAGATAAAAATCTAAAAAATAATTTTAGGATTCACCGATATATTAAAGAATTGATCTTTTCTTATTTATAATTAGATAAAATAAAGAAATGAATGAAATCTGCAATCCTCGGGACTATACTCTCTATAACAATGGCCAATAATTTAAATACTACTGACTACTGTAGTGACTGAGTGACTGTAACTTGTTATTGCTGGTACAGTTTGTTGGCATGCAAGTAAATGTTATTTCAAATCAAATTTTTACAAAATGTATATTACTAGTTAGTTATAAGAGTTGGACAGCCATGTTCTTATAATGTTTAAAACGTATAAAATTCATTAAAATCATGCTTTTAAGTTTTTGGAAACATTGCAATTGCAATTTTTCCAGATATATAGAGTATTAATTTGTAATTGAGTATTGAATTGTATTAATTGCAAGTAGAGTATTAATACTGTATTGCATTGCAATATATAGAGTATTAATACTCTATATATTGTGTAATACAAGTTTATATAATACAAGTAAAGTAAACTTCAATATTTTCTTAATTCTACAAGAATGTAATAAATGTTTTTGAATAAAAAATGTATTATTAGCTGTTATGCAATATTTAGAAATTTCAGTTAAAAAAATATAAGAATTACAAAAATATGAATAGGCTAATACAGTGGTTCTCAACCTTTTGTAGGTGACGACCCCCTATCGCCGTAAAATAACTTCGCACCCCCCCCCCCCACACACACACACACACACTGTACTCTTTATTAATTGTATTTGGTTTCAATATTTGAAGGCATTACTCCCCCCCCCCCAATAAATTAACATTAATATAATTTGCAATAACATTATCAATTCATGTGAGTGTTTCACGATAGACGGCACCACTGTACCTGAAGTCTTTATAAACTGCGGGACGCCCACCTCACTGGTATAAAGGCCATTACATCACTCAGTTTCCGAGTGCTGAAGACTACGCTGTCGGCATGTGGTTTATTACTGCCTTAGTTGCTGTCGGCACGTGGTTTATTACTGCCTTAGTTGACATCGTTCTTAGTAAATTGCAACAGTTATGGATAGGTATTTAAAAAGAAATCAACCCACATGTTCACGCGAAGCCAGTGAGAAAACTAAAAAAGTTAGAAAGTACGATGATTCGTACTTAAATTTCGGATTTACAGTGCTCGGAAATCGCCACAGTGTGTATTATGCTCAGATGTTTTGTCTGCAGAAAGCATGAAGTCTTCAAAATTGATACGCCATCTTGAAACAAAACATTCATCAGTGAAAGGAAAGCAGATTGAAGTTTTTCGCCGGAAACTTTCTGTTTTACAAAATCAAGAGATGAACATTACAAAAATAGGTAATGTAAGTGAAATGGCACTTCATGCATCTTATCTAGTGGCCTTAAAAATTGAGAAAAAAGGGAAGCCTCATACCATTGCTGAAGATCTTATTCTTCCATGTGCAACAGATATGGTGTCATGTATGATCAGTTCGGAGGATGCTGAGAAATTGACTGCAATACCATTATCGAATGATACTGTGGCAAGACGTATTTCTGAAATGCCTGAATTGTACGTGAACAACTTACTGAAAAAATAAAATGAAGCGAATATTTTTCCATTCAAATCGATGAGTCTATAGACGTGTCAAATTGTGCACAATTTTTGTGTTTTATACAGTTTGAGGCAGATGGATATATACAAGAAGAAATTTTGTTTTTTTAAATCTGTGTCTGCCCACACAATGGGGGAATGTTTATTTGAGTCATTTATGGAAGCTACGAAAAGATTTAAAATAGATTGGGGAAAGTGCATAGCAATATGCAGTGATGGTGCTAAATCATTAACAGGTGTTAAAAGTGGCTTAGTCCAAAGGTTAAGAGCTATTGTGCTAAATGCCAAGTGGGTGCACTGTTTTTTGCATCGACAGGCCCTTGCCACCAAGAAAATGCGTCAACAAGTCCTAACGTCAACAAGTCTGAACGTCAACAAGTCCTAACGGAAGCTGTAAAAATAGTGAATTTTATTAAAAGCAGACCTTTACAATGCCGACTATTTGAAAAACTTTGCAATGAAATGATTTTGATAGAATTTTATTGATTTTGATAGAAAACTCTGCACAATGCCAAGATATGTACGATTTCTCTTTATAGAACAAAGAGAATCTATATTTGTATCTGTGGTTCCCAAACTGTGCTCCGTGGAGCCCCAAGGACTTTGCAAAAGCATAGAAAACTAAAGGGCACTTTCACAAAAATTAGTCTATTATTCCCAACTTATATATGGGCCCTATCTAAAGCACACATATTAAAAGTGGAAATGAGCTCGGTGGTCAAATTATTTGTAAAACAGGGCTCTGTGGGACAAAAGGTGTTGGAAATACAGATCTGGATAAAATTAAAAAGAAAATAACCATTTTTAATCAAATTATGGAAATTTATATTTTAATCTTGTAACATATGATAACATCTTTTAAACTATTATTCTTTGGCATACCTGAATGAGAATAAAAAATAAATTGTAAATAATCATGTTTTTCCCTGTTGATTATTAAGTGCTCCATAATAAAAATAGTATATCATATTCATATGCATTTGTTCAATTTCAATGACTGAACAAATGAAAAAATCTTATTTCTTCCTTAGAGTCGAAGATGACTCCTATTTTTAAAAATATATTTTAATTCTTTTATTTCCATCCCTTTGTTTCCTAATCAGCTGTAACCATCCATGGTCTTTTTTCTATATTTGGATACCTCTGAAAATTTTTTCAGGTGTGTTTATTTTTTTTCTTACAATTAAGAAAAAAAAAATGTACATTTCATTTACTTCTCCGCCCAAAATTAAAAATGTGATGATTTTCTCTTAATTTCAATGCATCCGAATTTTTAATACCCCACTTGAATAGTTTTGTTCTTTATTTCTCCCCATCCCATCTTATTGCTCTCTTTTTGTAATTAACCTGAACTGTCTGTGATATTTTTCCTATGTTTGGGTTTTACTCCAAAAAAAAATTTCTGATTTTTTTGTCCATTACTTCCCAAAACACAGAAAAATAGATGTTTTCTTCCTCTCCCATTCATCTCCAGTGATTGGGAAAATAAATCAAAAGTTTTTGTTTTTCTCTTAGTCTCAATGTCCAATGTTTTGATACCCCACTCGATTCGATATTTTTTATCATTTCTTCTGTTTTTAAACCCTCTTAATCTCAAAATCCCTAATTGAACAGAAGCATACCTGTTTTTATTTTATGTTTAGGTTGGGATTCCTAACAGCTGTTTCAGAATTTTTCGCTCATTACTTCTTCCAAAACTGAGGAAAAATGAAGATTTTCAGTTTTAACAGCCTCCCCCCTCCCCCACAGTGCAATCAAAGAAAAAAAAATTGTTTTTTCTACATGTTTTCATATCCCCTTTTCTTTATCCTATTAAATTCGTTTATATGTGTTTTATTTTATGACTGATTTTAACTCCCTTCCCGAAATTTAAATCTTTCAAATTTTCAGTTTGTTATTAGACCTCTAAATCTACATTTGTATGCTAATTTTTAAGGTTGTTAAATGAACAGGTTAGAATTAAAACATAGTGTTGGGAATTACAGACTAATACTGGTATCTGTAAACAGGATTCCTGTTTCTCGATTTTGAAACTCTGTAAATGAAAGGTTGATAGTAATCTCCCAATTTTGAATGCAATCGATTTTAGCACCCCCTGGAAAAAATCCTACATATGCCCAAGGTTATAGTGCAGAAGTGGCTCCACTATTTTATAGTGTACTTATACAAATATACAAAGAGAGAATTATGTACATACCTGATCCATAAATCCAGGGAGAACAGTGAATTTTAAACTCAAAGACAAATATGTTTAAATGGAGTAACTTTTATGGAGTAATTTCAAGAGAAAATGAACAATATTTATATTTTATAAAAAAAATCATTAAAACCTATTACATGCAGTTTGTTAATACTGTCTGTTTAGACAATCAAACTTGTGCCCTACAGCTTAACCTTTAGTGGTTAATATGGTAATCACTTAACTACGGTTTGGCACTATAAATCGACAAACCTAAGTAATAAACGAATATTGAATGGTTGAAACTAATTGAATAGCTGAAACAACTTTTCAATTTCTAGAAACGTTTGCTTGGAATAAATTCTTGGAAATGTCTTTTGAGATTTCTAATGGCCAACTGAGTTTTGTTTAATGTCAAGATTCTAATGCAGAGAAATAAAATTAATTTTAATACATATTCATTGTGCTCCCATGTCAGTAATGACAGTGACACAAATGAGATATGGGCTTGTTTTGCATGGAAATCAAAATTAACATTAGGAAACAAAATATGCACCTATGCATAGCTTGCTTTTATGCACTAATGGGAAACAACAGTATTTTTAAATTTTCATTTATATTAATAATAACTAAATGTGTGCCAGAAATGATAGGCAATAAATATATGAATCAAAAATGAGAAATGAAATTGTATTTTTCACATACCTTTTAATAGTTACCTTACACCTTTCTGGTAGGTCAGACGGTCTGGGTCTCAACAACAACATACCTTTTGGTAGCTAAATTCCAAAACTTCAAATATTGGACAAAACTCTAAATAGCAATTTTCAACTGGTTGATGGAAAGGATGAAAGTCATTGAAAAATATGTAGTTAGAACAAATACTGTAAAAAACATGTCTTATTTATTTATTATTTAAAGCCTAAGGGATGCAAAATTGACAATTATCACATATTCAACCACATAATAAGTGCAAACACATTGTGCAAAGGATGAGGAAAAACTAAACTTAATTAAGCACAAATTAATAAGTATCACTTGCCTAATTAATAAGCAACAAGCTTTGCTTATTAATTTGTGCTTAATTATATTTAGTTTTTCCTCAACTACTGTATAGTTCATCAAAGCCACTCAAAATCTTCTATAACCTGGATTGCCAACCATTATGTCACAGGATACATTTCTAAGATATTTTATAAATTCTGAAGTTATCTATTGATAATATATAATTATAAAATTTCAGCTAATTAGAGGACATGGTTATAATTTCTATAACTATTAATTTTAATGTGAATTATTGGCAATTCAGTATTGCACACTTAACTATTTCCAATGCAATGTACCATACTTTGAAGAAATTTTGGAATCTTTATTTATAGTTATCAAGTATTTAGTTTCTGCAGAAAGGATAGAATTTATATTTCATAATTTTCTTAAAGTTTTAATTGTTCAGACTACATATTCTCTAGGAAGCAATGCAAGAGATACACATATCTCGTCTCATATAGACCCACCAAAACAATTAGTTTTACACTCATAGTTTAGGAACCTCTTGTATAAGAACTTTTGAGAGACAGAGCGATAATGATAAACATGGAAAATATTACTATAGTTAAACATAATACAAAAAATTAAACATTAATGCTAAATATCAGTTATTGATATCATCATCATTACAGTTGAACTAATTGATGACTAAATATCAATGTTGTTTTGATATATTAATAACAATGTCCTAAACTCAAAGATGTGACCATCTTGCTAAGGAAGAGAGTTTTTTTATAGACGATTCTCTAAGCAAGAGAGATTTTATCAAGCAAGGGACAGATATGGTCATGCTACCAAAGAAAGAATGCATTTTGTGGAGCAAGCTATAGAAATCATGAAAACCTTACATGTGCAGTCTACCACAGGGCCACTTATAAAGAGGGATGGGCACCACTCAAATAGGGGGGGGGGGGCTGCACCCCTAATAATGTTATTTGAGGGAGGAGAAAACATGAAAAATTTCTAAAAAGGGAAAATCAAATGTGGAGAGGGGTCTATGATAAAGATTTGTAGGGGTCCACAATTTGTATGAGTGGTCCTGTCTGCAAAAGATTGCCTGAGTTGAAGAGCCTTTGACCTAACTTCCTATGATTTAGTACCTAGCATAATAACTTACTTCTATGCCATCATTTGGAAATTTTCTATTGGGCACTGTGCCATGTTTGCATTACATTTCCGAATAATGATGAAAATATAATATTACAGCCTTGTTAATACCACCTAAGCTGATAATTGAACTCCTCGCAACTTCACTCCACTCTCCATGATTCAATAATTAACAGTATAATCTTTAGGTCATAACTTTTGATTCTTTATAGATTAAAAAATTGTAAATTATCATCACTGCATTGGCTACTGTAGCAATGGTTTCATAAGTGAGGTTTTAACTGTGAATTTTGTATGAGTTGCAATCAATGGTATAGGTATGCACGGTCACAATTCACTGAACTACAGCATTAGCTCTATATGGTCTATGATAACATAATATTACATGCAACAAATGTTCTTTTTACATTTACTCTATAACAAAAAAATTGATGCACCAAGAAGGAGTTGTCCGATTGTAATGAAATTTCGTATGCAAAGACATTTAGTCTTTAGTGAAGAGTCTCGTTTCCAACTGTGTCCTGAAGACAACCACAGATGTGTCTGGAGACGTCCAGGGCAGCGTGGGGATCCTGCCTTTACTATTGCACGCCAAACATGCCCACAACAGGGCGTTATGGTCTGGGGTGCCATCTCCTTTGATAGCCGGACCCCTTTGGTAGTCATTTCTGGCACACTGACAGCAAAGCGGTACGTAGACAACATTCTACGACCTGTTGTGTTACAGCTCCTTTTGCAACACCTCAGACTTACTTTTCAACCAGATAATATCCGGCCACACACAGCACATGCTGCTATGAATTGTCTTCAAGCTTGCCCAACACTTCCTTGGCCAGCTAGGTCTCCTGATCTCTCTCCCATACAGCACATTTGGGACATTATGGGAAGGCAATTGCAACCATCCCGGAATGTTGATGATTTAGCCCGACAGTTACAGACAATTTAGCAAGACATTCTGCAGGACACCATCCGTGGACTTTATCAGTCTATGCCATGCCAGGTAACATCTTACATCCAGGTCAGAGGTGGACCAATGCCTTATTGACTTCCTCCCTTTATATACGGTCAAACTCTAAATCATTAAATTGTTCTGAAATTTTAATCATTTCTTTTTCTATGTATGTTCTTCACATTTACCAATTTTTATCACAATTGAACAACTCCTTCTTGGTGCGTCGATTTTTTTTGTTATAGAGTGTACAAATAAGATATTTAATACAAGTAAGTTGAGAGATTTATTTCAAGAAAATTAACTTTAATATTACAACATGTTCATATGTTGCATCTTAATCTGGCAAAGCTGGAATTATTATGTTTTTACCTCAATGATATGTGATCTTTTCCCCACCCAAATAAACTGCATATGCAATGCTTATCTTATCCAACCCCTGTAAGTTCTTTTTTAATCTCTTGCTTTTTTAATCTAAAAGCCATCTGTTAATAAACTCTCAAATCATTGGACTTTTACCACTATAAATTTATTATTAATCAAATTCCCTGGTAACACATAGCTTTCTCAGGTTAAGGTGGCTGCAATACCCACCAATTACCTACCTTCTGGGATCAATGTGCCTGTATGAGCAAAATGCTACGTATGCAAATTTCATAATGAAGATAGTAAACTTTTCTTCCCAACTCAAAATTGCTATATCAAGTGAATGCTGATTGAATAGTTTCCATCAGGTTGGAGACTGTTAATTGGCCCATGATTTTATCATTTCGTTTGGATCTTTCTGACTATCTACTGAGCAGCTGTACCAGTTGATTTAGTGAGCATTTCTGGTCTGTCACCCTGTCAATGTGGTTATAATCCAATCGCATTATTCTACAAGCTTGAGAATGTTGCACACATTCTTGCAAAACACTTCTTGTTTCCCTCTCTCCATTATAGAAAAATTTACATATTCTGGCATTACAGGGTCCATATTGGAAAACAAAATCCAATACTATTTTAACCCTCCCATTCGATTGTTAACCTCCCTTTTTAAGATCCTGGATACATCAATAGAGATTGCCACAAAAAAATTGTTGGGGGATAATTTAACTCCTTTTCTAAATTTTATGATTTTACAAAGTGGGGAGTATTTAAAAAAATAAAGGGTATAAACCATTGTCTTATATTTTCCTAAACATTGCAATATATATTTTAAAAAATGATATTAATTAAAACATGTGTCCAGACATTTTTACTTTCCTTATATACATAGTATAATGTATAAGGAAAGTATTGTTATGGGATCAAAAATTCGGATTTGAGCTTTCGATGGGAGAGCCCATTTCAATCATCCCTGAATACGAATCAAACGTTTTTGAGACGTGTTCAGGGTACAACAAATTTGATAAAAAAATCACAATCCGTGAATACTGGAATCTTATTGTTTTTAAACGCAATCAAATATTCAGAACCCCTCTAAATTTTCAAGTGAAATTTTGAAAAAATTATCAAAAAATCAAAATCCTGATAATTTTTTCAAAGTTACATAGTTATTTCTTATGCAATTTTTCATTAGAAAACGATTGAGACAAACTTTAGAATGCTAGCATGAACCGTTGAGATATTGCATATTTTTTAAATAAATGTATCAAAAAATTCCATAAAAAATATTAATACTCTTCTTATGTAATACCATGTAATGAATTTGGTAACATCATTCTCATGGATCTAGTTTGTTCTATTCATGAAAAAATGTACTTTGAGTAATAGTTTAGTATTTGGATGCCAATAGTCATTTATCTGCTATAAGAATAACTTATTTCTCCATACAAAACGCTTGGCGAGATTTTGGTGACGAATTTGACGGAATGATGCCAACTTAGCAGTTTTTTAAATGTTGGCAAATTAACGAAATTGTCGCCAAATTGATAAAAATGACGGTAAATCATTGAAAATGATAAATCAATGAAAATAACGACTAATTGATTTTAAATTTCCAAGATATTGAAAAAGTTCAATATCTTGGAAAAAGCATAAGAGTAGACTATAAGAATAACCCATTTCTCCATCCATCCATCCATCTGTAACACATGGCAAGAAATCTAGCGGGATATTGCAACTTGGCGACTATTTTAAATGCTGCCAAATTGATAAAAATGATGCCATATGGAAAGTAATGTTTTGCAAATTTTTAATTCTGTCATATGACGGGCACACTTGCTAGTATATAAAAAATGCTCTTCTCTCCATTTGTTTGGCGAACTTGGTGAATAATCTAGTGAAATGTTGTCAACTTGGCGATATTTAGTCCCAGATTGATGAAAATATCGTCAAAATTGCTAAACTGATGCCTAATTGGTGAATTAATTATTAAAATATTTTAATATATGGACTATACCGCTTATTGAGGATGCTATCAATATTGATAATTGTTTATTTAGAGTTGCACAAAATATAAGTTAATTGGGTACTTTGAAATAGTTTTACATGTTGTCATCTGGAAAATTGCTAAATATATAATTCAATGATAAAACCACAGTACTGTTTCTAATACATCATTTTTTGACTGTAAAAGTAGTAAATTCATTGCATTATATAAGGAAAGTCATGTGCTGCTCACATCAGATTTTTAATTTTGCTTTTATGGAGTCACTGCTCTGTTTCTCTTATTCTGAAGCATGCTTGTTTTGTATCTGGAACCAGCTAATATCCTTATATTTTTTATGATATTTTACTAACAGAGGTTATTATTCACAAATACAGATATATTTTATTCATAAATATTTAATTTTTATTGCTATTTATCAATAAAATACATTTAAACTGTTTTCCTACCCAGACTGTACAACCTATCCAAAAGTGTACAGGTAACTATTCGGATGGCCAGGACAATGCCATCTAATTTAAATTGGAACCCAATGGGGGAGGCAACCACAGGGACCGTACCACCCTTCCCTTAACCTACCACCTCTCAGATGGATTTTCAGACTTACATATTTAATGTGTCTATTCTTTGCATATACACAGAGATATTTTTGGATGGTGGTATGGATTGAACCGATTCTACCAAGTGTAATCCCAACACCTTAACCATTGGGCTATCTTGGCCCATATTTATACTGTTTGAAAAAGTAGTATTAACTTTGTTAATGAGAAATAAGATTGTATCATTATTTATTAACAAAAAGAAAAAAAAATAACAAAATAACACAGAAGTGTGCTAAGGGATAACAACTACATAACAACATATTAAAAATTAAAAGGTTTATTATCATATTAATGCAAATTGGGCCATAGATGCTGTTATCTACAATGGGAGTGTGATTCTAATTTTGGGAACAATCCCTATAGGCTGATGAATCTTTATAAAGTTTGAACATTGGAATGACAATGACTTGAGTAAGTACTAAACTATATGAATTTTTACCAAATAACAGCTTTATGTAGGGAAGAGGGGGGGTACATTTCAACATGGGGCACCTTTCAACAACTGGAATATCTGACAAAGAATCTCTAACCGTAAAGAAGGGAAGCTTCCGTAGACCCAATGTAAATACCGGTATCGTGATTGTTAAAGCCCTGTCATGCAGGAAAAGCAACGTTACAGGACGAGAATCTGGGATGAAGGAAGGATTCTTTATATATATATATATTTTTCTTTTTAGACTTTGATAATCGTATGACAAGTGATGCAATTCAAATGGAAAACATATTTTCATTTACATAAAGACTTTTTAAAGCAAAATAAAAAATTTTAATGCATTTTTATACCTCCAGTTACATTCAAAATAAGAATTTAAATTTGTATGCTTTTTCCTTGCATAAATTTTTTCTTTGTCATTAAAAGATATTACGGTTAAATAAAATTATATTTTATTTCATATCTAATTATACTTAAAATAAGAATTTTATTTTGCATGCATGATCTTACAAAAAACTTTTACACTCAAATTTAAGTGCACTCTTATATGTAATATTAATAAAATAGAAATTATAAATGCACTTACCTTTGACATGATCATGTTGTTGTTGAGACCCAGACCGTCCGACCTACCAGAAAGATGTAAGGTAACTGTTTGGACGGCCGGGAAGTGCCACCCAATTTAGACCGGAACCCAGTGGGGGAGGCATCCACAGGGACCGTACCCTCTTGACATGATCATGTAAAACAAATAAAGAGTAAGAAGTTCCACAATTTTTTTTTCACACTAAATATTATTTTCGCTCTAGAGATATATTTTATTCTCAGATTTTATTTCACAGATATATTTTATATTCTTCATAGAAGATAATTTTTGTAAATTTTAATAATACAACTGCAATTTATAAGTTGCAGATGAAATGTTTTTAAGAAGGAAACTCTTCTATATTTTACATATTTCTTTCAGATAAACTCTTTTAGCAGAAATGTAACTTAAACTACAGAAATTAAGGAGAAAAAAAAAACTTCTGTAATAATTGTAAAATCAATAATGGTTTCTACCAGGAAAAAAAAAATGTCCTATAAAAATAAATTAGACAAAGAAAATAATGAAACATGAGTAAAGCTAAGCAAAATTTAATCAAACAATTTTTATTTACATATATTCATTATATAAACACATTTACATAAAAAGAAAATCACAGTATAAATAATCTAAAAGTATTTTATTTCTAATGTTATCTGCTTCAACACATCCAGCAAATCAGCCTGAACAGACAGAAAATTAAAAATAATTCTATCTCAAACAAGCTAATCAACTGGCTCATGCCAAGCTAATCAATTGGCTTAAGATTAGTAAAATCAAAAGTTCTAAGTATACAAATGAGTAAATATAATCATGATAAGGATCCTAAACGACAAGATCCTTTATTTCTAAAGGTGTTCATTGCAATTACATAATGCATATTAAATAAAACAATAGATTAAATACTTTTAGGATCGAAATAATTCACGTACCTTTTGTGTTTGCAAGAAACTTAGCAAATCTGTCATTTTAAGACAATCCCAATCGGAAAATCAAATATACACAGCCCAGAATTGTAATACACGATTAAATACATGTCAACCATGTAAATGAAGTGACAAAAATATTAAATTAACAACTTAAAATTGTAATAAAGTCGGTCCACGTGGTAATACAACACACAAACACAATGACTTGCGAAAGAAATAACCCATTTCCTTCCCCTCCTTGACAAAGAATCTCTTTCCATCACCTAAGATGCATTGCGCGAAATCAGACCAGCGCCCATCGAGAAGGGATTTTACTCGAAGGGAATACCCCTGTACGGTTATTTCTCCTTTTAACATCTCGTTGGCAGTAGGCAGATGGCGATAGTTAAGTGTTAAGCCAACCTTCCCCCATTTGTATCTGACTTCTAATACTGCATAATGATTGGTCAATATGCCAGCCAATAAGCTTTTAGTATGAGTAACTGCTGACATTTAGTTTCCAGCCATTTCTTTTTACAACTGTTATGTTACTCAGTAGAACAAGTTCTAACACCCCAAAAGTGAAAAGGGAATTTTGATTTTGAAACAGTTAATCAACCAGTAATTTTTTAATCAGGAAAGTTATATTTATTCACTTGATAGTTTATTTAATTATGCTTCTAAATACACTATCAATAAGTCACAAGTATTTTTCTAAAATGGTTGACAATACTTTAACCAAAATGGCTGCACTAGGGGCAGATTTCAACAGACATTAGGGGGGTACATTTCAAAAGTGTTGAAAGGTGCCCCTTACCATTTTTCAGTTAAGTAATTATGAAAATTGACTTGTAACTTTTTAGATCAACATCTAGCTTGGGTTAAAAAGTTTCAGGATAAGTTTATGGCTACATGAAGCATGATAAGTCTAGGCCTATAACAGTCTATAGTAGGACTATTAATCAGGGTTGTTACATTTAAAACACTCAATTTTGTTTTGTTAGGTACTGTTATTTTAAATAGAATTTATAAACAAAGAGCTCATTAGAAGCATTAATAAAATCTTATTTCATCTTAAAATTTTAATAATCACTTAAAATATTCAAGACAATTTATTATTTGTTTTTGAATTAAAAAAATAAAGCATAAATTTAGGAGATTTGAAAAGTTTAAGATGTTACTTTTCATACAGTTTAAGACATGTATTTTAATATTAAGATCCTAATAATTAAAATGCTTAGTCCCATTATTTTGGCTCTTTCAGATTATAAAAAATGGTGCGAACATATAAGAAAAAGTGTACTAAACCAGAGGTTAGTGAAGAAGACATTAAAAAAGCAATGGAAGCGGTCCAAAATGGCATGTCTCTACGAGCAGCAGCAGACTTATTTGGAATGAACTTTTCGGCTTTATTTTATAGATTAAAAAATAGCAAGGCAATTAATTCTCTTGATGATGAAACCAGTAGATATACAACTAACATAAAATGCTACAGCTCCAAATACACAAGCCAACAAGTTTTTAATGTCAAGCAAGAAACCCTGCTTTGTGAATATATAATTAAATGTTCAGTTCTTAATTATGGTCTAACCTACAGACAAGTTCGACAACTTGTCTATGATTATACAAAGCATCCCAACTCAAAAATTCCAAGTACCTGGGACGAAAATAAAACTTCTGGAATCGACTGGGTTAAGGGTTTCATGAAGCGTCATCCAAAGCTTACATTAAGAAAACCAGAAAACACCAGCTTAGCAAGAGCTACAGCTTTTAATAAAGCCAATGTTGCTGAGTTTGTCGACAATTATGAGCGAGCTGTTAAGCCTGGTTCTTTTACGACTGAACAGATCTACAACCTGGATGAAACCGGAGTGTTAACAGTTGTTCAAGCTCCTAACGTTGTTGCCAAGCTAGGAGCTCGTCAGGTAGGACAGGGCGTGGGAGCATGATTACCATGTGTATGATAATCAATGCTTTAGGAAATACAGTCCCTCCTGTATTTATTTTCCCTTGGGCGAGGTTCCACGACTCGATGTTATTTGGGGCACCACCAGGCAGTTTAGGTTTAGTTAAGAGTCCCAAAAGTGGATACATGATTGGACCTCTGTTTCTGGAGGTTCTCAAGCACATTAAAAAGCATACTCGTTGTTCAGCAGATAACAAAATACTTTTGGTTATGGGACAACCATGAAAGTCACTGTACACTTGATGCTGTGCTGTTTGCAAAGGATAATGGTATAGTGCTAGTGACATTTCCTCCACATTGCTCTCATCGTCTCCAGCCTTTGGATGTTGGAGTCTTAGGACCATTCAAATCCAAGTTGTGAGTAGCGCAAAATGATTGGATGGTATCAAACCCAGGCAAGACCATTAGCATACATAACCTGGCTGCACAGCTGCCAATCTCCAAATATGAAAAACCGGGAGATTTTTGTGTGAAAATATGAAAAAACCTGGAGATTTTGATAAGCCCAATTTTAGACGATGCAGACAGATTGCAAAAGTGGAAATTATTTTCACAATTAAACGAAATATATGGAGGATCGCGCCCAAATGCCGTTTCTCGCCATACTGTTACAAAATCGCCATTCATTTCGTTAATATTACATTTGAACAATAGTTTTTCTGTATAAAATACGAAATAATTATAAAAAAATTCGACGATGCTGACAGATTGCAAAAGTGGAAATTATTTTCACAATTAAACTGAATATATGGAGGATTGCAATCAAATGCCATTTTTTTGCGATACTGCTGCAAAATAGCCTTTCATTTCATTAATATTACGTTTGAACAATAGTTTTTCTGTATAAAATACGAAATAATTATAAAAATTTTGACGATGCCGACAGATTGCAAAAGTGGAAAAATAGTTTCATAATAAAACGAAATATAAGGAGGATCGCACACAAACGTTGCTTTTAGTGCTACTGCTGAAAAAAATAGTTTCATTTCATTAATAATATGTTTGAATAATAGCTTTGTATATAAAACAAAATAATTTAATAAAATTTTAGTCGATGCAAATGAGTTTTTCCCACATTAACTAGATAATCATTGGTCATTTCTCTCGTGACGCTGTGGGAATAATTGCCGTTTGCGAGCGCCGATTACACGATAGCTGAGAAATGCATTTTTAGACGAAAAAATGGGAAAACTTCGACTTCAAAATTTGTGACTTCGTTTCTCATTTCGTAATATTTTCGGAAAATTCGTGATCTGATTCCGAATTTTTACTTTTGTAACCTGTAGATACAAATACAAAATAGAAACGTCAATCGTGATCCATTCCTACACAGCGGTAGCAGAAAACTGCACCGCGGAAAACAACTGAAAGTCACAATTTGCATTCGAGTGATTTCTGCCTAGAAAAGGGGAAAATAAGGGCCATTGAGTGAAAACCGGGAGATTGAGCAACTTACCTGGGAGACCGGAAGATATAGTGAAAAACCAAGAGTCTCCCAGTAAAACCGGGAGAGTTGGCAGCTATGTGGCTGCATTAGCAAATACTGCATATGCTGCCTCATTTACAAACAAAAACATCACTGCGGCCTTCCAAAAAACTGGCATCTGGCCGTTTTCCCATCTGGTTTTCACTGACGAAGACTATGAACATTCTTCTGTCATTGACATACCTGTTCAGCAAGCTCCTGTTGATTCTGGTGAAATTCTTCCTGGTGATTCAATTGCTGAAGAAAGGTGCACAACAGAAAGTCTCCAAAGCACAAGTAAAGAAAATCCTACTTTCTGTACACCGACACAGGTAACTGAAAATAAATCTAATGAGCCTAGAGTACATGTGAGGCCTTACCCGAAAGCAGATGCCCAAGCTAAAAAGGATGGAAGGAAAAAAGGGAAGTCAAAATATTGACCGAAACACCTGAAAAGAATCGCATTGAAGAAGAAACCCTTAAAAGATTGGAAAAGAAAAGGAAATTAGTCTCTAATAAAACCAAACTTAAGTCGAAGTCAACAAAAAAATTGTTTTTTAACACTTTACAACAAAGTTGAAAAGTGTTTATGACTTTGTTCATTCTGTCTGTCTGTCTGTCCGTTAGCACGATAACTGCCGTAAAAATGACTTAATCAAAATGAAATTTTAGTATGTTGTTCAGACGGTCTGTAGGACTTATGGGAATATAAATAAATAATATCACCCAATTAGTTTTGGATTGAACCCGGGTTGAAAAAATGAAATACATTGAACCCTATGGGACCTAATTTTTCAAACATTTTTTAAGCGAATTTAAAATCCACAAATTGCTTCGAAAATTTTAGGTAATATTCAAATTATTCCATAAAATATATAAAAAAAATTTCAGCAAAATATGTTCAGTAGTTTTTTAAATAAAAATTAAAATAATAATTACACCTCTTATATGAAGCGATCACGTGACCATGATATGAAACGATCACATGACCAACTTCAAAATATAATACGGCATCCATCTTGTCTCAAAATCGTCATTTTTAAAGTTCTTTTTAATTCATATTGAGTGTTGTATTCGTCGTAAAACCTCTTTACTTTCGCTTAAATTCTGTGCATCTACATACTGAAACAACGCAATGACAATATATTTGAGTTTAAATGAGCATCCAACTTTGATTATTTCTATAACGAAGCCTATTTTTCACTTATGTGAAATGTAAACAACAAAATATGTAGGATGAGTTGTATTAGAATTGCTGTATTTTTTTAACGCAAAAGTATTTAGATCATGGAGTCTGCATAGCTGATATGAATGATTTATTGATTTTATACAAAGAAGGACGATTTTTTTCGAAGAAGTTTTAAGCATAGAGTTTAATTACTTGTAGTTCCATGGTCATAATTTTTAAATAAAATAAATTATTATAGTATTGTGATGAATGAAATGAATGGGAAAATGTTATGAATGAAATGCTGTTTTTATAGAGAGATCCAGGCGTGTTATTTTTTCTATGACGTCATTTGAATGAATTTCAGTCGTTTTCCATGAAGTTTTCAAATATAATAAATTATCGTAGTATTATGATAATTTTAAAAATATTACCGAGGAATGCATTGCATTTTAGAGATGTTAAAACCAGGCAATTTATATTTTAATGCCGTCATTTGAATGAAGTTCATTTTTTCCGATGAAGATTTAAGTTTTCAAATATAATAAATTAATGTAGTATTGTGATAAGTTTTAAAATATTACTTAGGAATGTATTGCATTGAGATGTTTAAATAAAATTGCATTGGAGTTGGAAAGTGTTTCATAATCAATGCTTTAGGCATGATTGATCTTTCTTGTTTAATCTTCTGACAGTGAGTGTACAGATGATGTTTCTTTACACGATGAATCAGAGTATGAAGACTTTTTGACGTCTACTACTACAGAACTTGAAGATCAAATGGAGTTTGAAATAACTGATGATTTAGTAATAGAAGTTAATGATTTTGTTTTCGTTGAATTTTGTGGAAAGAAGAAAAAAGTACTATTTGTAGGAAAAATTGAAGAAAGAGAAGAGGGCTATAAGGTGAAAGAACTTGAAGATCAAATGGAGTTTGAAATAACTGATGATTTAGTAATAGAAGTTAATGATTTTGTTTTCGTTGAATTTTGTGGAAAGAAGAAAAAAGTACTATTTGTAGGAAAAATTGAAGAAAGAGAAGAGGGCTATAAGGTGAAGTTTATGAGAAAGAAGGAATATTCTTGGAAATTTTATTTTCCTGAAAAGGAGGACCTTAGTAGCATAGAAAAAAAGTGATATTAAAATGAAACTGCCTCAACCAAATTTAAGCGGAGCTCGAGCTGTATTTGCAATGACATTCTCCATAAATTTTGATTTAATTAAAGATAAAATAATGTAGATAGGACCTAAATCAATCCACTATATTATTTTGTGAATGAAGTTTATTTTGGTAAAATGTATGAAATTAGAAGATTTTTTTTCTATTGTTGAAATGTACCCCACCTCCAGTTGATAACTGCCCCCCCCCCCCAGGGGCAGATTTCAACAAAGTACATGCTTCATTAAAAATATAAAATTTGGTATTTTGCCTTTGTCTAGAAACTATAGCAAAAATTGAGAGGATACCTCAAGTATGAATTTAGTTAATGGTACTTAGAACTTTAGTTTATAAAGCAGTATTACTTCACAAATAATTCTTAAGTAAAAGTTGTTGAAAGGTGCCCCCCTCTCCCCTATATATAGGTGTAAAATTACAGCAAGATAAAAAAAAACATACTTTAACATTCAATGTAGTGAAAAATAGCTTTTGCAAATTTATATTTTTAAATCCGTTTAATTGAAACATTTTATGCTTTAAAATTGTCTTTTAGTTCCCGAAGAGCTTTTATAACAGAAACTGGATTTGTCTGTTTAGTAAAACTCTTTAATGACTCTAGATGAGCCCTTAAGAAAGGATTGAAGGACAATTCATCTTCTATAGTTGAAGGTACTGTTGGCTCCATTCTTTTCAGATTTTCTTCAGAAATTTTTATTCTTTTTAAAATTGCATTATTGTCAGGTTCCACAGATAATGCAAATTTTAAATTGCTCAAAGTGTACTCATGGCCACAGAATATTTTAGTATTGGAAGGTAACATACGCAAAATGTTCAAAGAATTAAACATTTCCTCAGCTGAGCCTTCAAAGAATCTACCACATCCTCCAACAAATAATGTATCACCTGTAAAACAGATAGGCTCATTGTTATTTGAATCAATAAAATAACACACATGCCCTGAAGTATGACAAGGTGTATGTAAACATTTAATAGAAGTGCCACCTATTTGAAAGATTTCATTATGTGACAGTTTGGTTGTTAATGCCTCTATTCTATCATCACCACCATAAACAGGAATATCTTTTATTTTTTCAAGTAACAGTGCATTTCCTCCACAGTGATCCAAATGGTGATGTGTTGTAAGAATTGCTTTTAATGTTACATTTTCCACATTCAAACATTCAAGTACTTTATTTGGTTCAACTGGATCAATAGCCATAGCAGACTTTTGTACTTTATCAATTAGCAAATACATGTAATTGTCCTTCAAAGCTGGAAGAATATTAACTTTGTATCGACCACTTCGTTGATTAGCAATAGTTCTTGTAAAGATCAAAGAATTTTTTCTTGCATTATAGTAAAAAGTTGGTACAAATGTCCTTAAGTGATTAAACATTTTCCCGAAATATGTTTAAAATTCTAAAATTAATTCATAAATAAAAGTTATCAGTTAGACATCTAGGTCAGTGATCTAATCAGAACCAGAAGTGTTGTTGTTGAACGAGCGGATAAATAGCACCGGACCCACTCCGATTCGACCAACAAGGAACCACTACTGACGATGATGCGATTGACGTAGCTGATGACGTAGGGTGCACGTTGATTCTGGTTAGCGGAGTTTTTATTTAGCATTCGCGGCAAATTTAAGTTTCGTGAATTTTTTCTTTTTGAGAAACATGAATACTGATCCAAAGCTTAAGGATGGACCAAACACTTCACAAGCCAAAAACCCGCAGAAAACGGAAAAGTTTTCTAAAATGTGCAATTGCAAAAATATATTTTCCAGTTAATCTACCTTTTACAGACATAAAAAAAAATGTTCACCAGTTGCTAAAAAAACAAATTATGTTGGTAAAGAAAAAAATTGTAATTTTACAGCACTGAAGTCGGATGATTTTCGCAATCATTTGCACACTGTTCATGGCATGGAAGAAATAAAACATGATAATGATTTTCAAAATTATTTAGGTATGTTCGCATTTTCATAACTTCTATTTCAATAAGTTTTATTTATTGGTGAATAAAATAAAATAGTTTCACATAAAAATACAAAGAATGGATGAAATGCATGAGATTTTAAAATGTTACCTATGTAAGATGAATGCAAGATATAACATATTCTCATAGATTAGAAGATATACCCAGGCATTTGTGGAAGATTTTCCGTACTATGTACTACAAGTTACAACAATTTTTGCTAAAATAAAACAATGACATAATAAATTGAAACTATCAATAAGCCCAAAAAATATCAATAATAATAATGACCGTAATTGATATAATCCAGTCAAAAATGCAATATCAATGAAATTTATTTCATACGTATACATATCTTTATTATTTAAATCGGATAAAAGATTTAATAAAACTCTTCTGCTGCATAAACACATTGGATTTAAATCCATTGCTAAGTGACATAACATAATTTTCTTCAAATAAATTGGTGGAAGAAATATGGTCTGCATAATGTTTCAGCTGACAATGTATTTACATTTGTCAGCTGAAACATATCATTTATGAATGACTGATTCTGGATTAAAATTATCCAAATGTAGACTTTTAATAGATATAATGCAAGTTTACTCATTTTGCTTATTTTCAATCTATTTCTCTAAATCTATATAAATAAAATTGAAAACCTGTCTGTATGTGTGTCTCATTATCATGGGAGAACAACTGAACCGAATTTAAATGAAATTTTGTAGATAGCCTTGAAATATCCTGACTTAAAATTTAGTCCATGTTTTGAGTTTCTAAGACCAGGGATTGCCCAGATATTAATTAAAAACGAACAATTAAACCTTTCATATAGCATTAAGCAGATGATATTTTTTCCACCAATTTATTTGAAGAAAATTTTATCATGTCGTTTAGCAACAAATTTAAATCCAATTTGTTTATACGGCAGCTGATTTTTATTAAATCCTTTCCGATTTAAATAATAAAGATATATATATATAAAATAAATTTCACCGAAATAGCATTTTTGACTGGATTATATCAATTATGGTCTTCAGCTTTAAACATTATTATTATTGATATTTTCAGTTTATTATGTCATTGTTTTATTTTTGCAAAAATTTTTGAAACCCATATATTGTACGTAGTACCGAGTAATCTTTTACAAATGCATGGGTATATACTCAGTGGCTTATCCTGACTAAAAAGTGTGTGTGTGTGGGGGGGGGGGCAACTGTTTAGCATTTGCTTATGCCAGGGTTATTTTAAATGAAAAATACACATAATAATAAAAAGCCTTGAAAAGTAGGAGGGCCTGCCCCCCCCCCCCCCCAAGCATACGCTGCTGCTTCTACGCTATGAGAATATAAGCAGTACAAGTATATTAGCACATATTTTGGCATATATTGGAATCAATTACGGCCTTTTAGGTTTTAAGATTACGGAATTATTGATATTTTCAATTTATTACGTCATCTGTTTTATTTTGGTAAAGATTTTAGAAACTCATAAGTTGTAGTATGGGTCCTATACAGTTTTAGCTTTTTTATTTTGCACATATTTATTCCACATCATATATTTTGTAAATATGTTTACAAACAAGACCAGGACATTTTATTTTTCAGATCTGCTCGTGAAGATAATTTTGTATAGCTAGAACAGATATTCTTAAACTTCTTTTTAGAAGCATCAAATTAAATATTTTAATAGAATATTTTGATTAACAATGTCATTTAGTATATTATAGGAATTTGCACATGATTGTGAATTTTAAATTGAACTTGACAACTTGAATGTTGCAAAGAACAATGTTTCATTTTGACAATCTAATTAATGCATGACTAATAAAAGGAGATTGATTTTGTGAGTTGTATAATATAAAAAATCTGATGTGGGCAACACATGACTTTCCTTATATAATGCAATGAATTTACTACTTTTACAGTAAATAAAAATAGGTTTTTCTTATAGTAGATACTTATATTATTTCCAAGATATTGAATTTTCGACAATTAGTCGTCATTTTCATTGATTTAGCGTCATTTTAATTTATTTGGCGAGATTTTCGTTAATTTGACAACATTTCAAAAAGTCGTCAAGTTGGCAACATTCCGTCAAATTCGTCGCCAAAATCTCGCCAAGCTATACTAACGGACAAATAAGTTATTCTTATAGCAGATAAATGACTATTGACGTTCAAATACAAAAATATTACTCGAAGTATCTTTTCTCATGAATGGAACGAGCTAGATCGACGAGAATGATGTCACCAAATTTATCGCATGGTATTACATATGAAAAGTGAACATGTTTCTCAATAGGAAATATATTTTTTTTATTTTATATGACTCTTTGATAATTTTTTTTAAAAATGTGCAATATCTCGAGAACGGTTTATGTTAGCGTTCTAAATTTTATGTTAATCGTTTAATTTAATCGTCTAATGAAAAATTACATAAGAAATGTCTATTTGCGTAACTTTATTAGCGGTTTTGATTTTTTCAAAATTTCACTTGAAAATTTAGGGAGATTCTGAACATTCGATTACGTTTAAAAACAATAGGCTTCCAGTGTTTACGGATTGTGATTTTTGTACCAAATTTCGTTCAAATCCGTCCATTCGTTCATCAGTTATCATCTCCATAGACTCACTGACACACACAGACATCACTTCAAAAATGTTTGATTCGTGATCAGTGATGCTTGAAACGTGCTCTCCCGTCGAAAACTCGAATTCGAATTTTCGACCCCGTCACAGTACTATCCTTTTATACATTATGTATATAAGGAAAGTAACAAAGCAAATAATTTTTAAATTTCATCTATGTAGAACAATTTTTCAAATGGAGAAAATTGGTTACGTGCCATTGACACGTGACTCTCAAAATGACTAAATTATATCTATATATCACATCTAGCCATCAATTATAGAGTTTAATATTCTATGCTATCCAATAATAGGAAGGAGATTTAAATATATTTAAATCGCCTTGAATAATACCGAGATCGTAATTAAAACAAAATACTCCTTGCACAGGCGTAGTTCATTTTAAGCATCAACTCTAACTTAGAATTTAATATTCTAAACTATCTAATAATACTACTATACGATAGTAAATTTAACAGCTGAGTGATGATGAGTTCGTATTACAAATTGCCATCTCCGTGCACAGGCGCAGTTCTCTGAAGCTACTATTGGTCGTCGATATTGACATCGGGTGACGTCACATCATGACGTCGGAGTGGGTCCGGTGCTATTTATCCGCTCGTGTTGTTGAGACCAAAGCAAATCAACAATATCCGTGTTGCCAATTTTATTGTTCAAAATCCTGACATGCATTTGCTTATGACGTTTCTGATTGGGTCGATACTTGTTTGGGCTTTAGTGTTAAAATTGACACTGAAATGAACGAATATTTTGAAAAGAACGATTATTTCAAACAAAAACGCTCTTTGGTTATTGTCAGTCTATTGTTTGCACGCTGACGGAAGATTTTAGCAATGGGTTTAGATTCTCTGATATCAAATAAAATTTGGAAGAAAGACGAAACAATCGCGTTAATTACTTTGTATGAATCAGAACAATGTCTTCATAACAAAACAGATAAAAATTATAATGATCCGGCTCACAGAAGTACTGCTTACTTAAGGATTAGGCAAGTGATGCGTCGCATGCGTCCCGACTGTACAGTACTTCAAATTAAGAATAAAATAAAAAGTCTCCGTGCTCAGTATGCTACCGAAAAGCATCGGCGGGATGTATCTATTAGATCAAACTTGTGTACAGAAGAAACGTACCAACCAGCGATGTGGTGTTTTGGACTTCTACAATTCTTGGACGAAAGCATGTCACCTAAGATCAAAATTGAAATCGAGGTTGTTTAATTGGTATAATTTATAACATTTAAGTTATTTTTATAAGTAAGTCGTTAATGAACAGAAGACACTTGTTTTTATGGAATCTGTTTTTTTTTTGTTAAGCTCTCTTAGATTTAGCCATGGAAACTGGACACACAATAAAACCCACTGTATAATTTACTGTAACACAAATTCTGCATTGGTAAAAAATTAATATTTAAACTCTTGACACGCAGATCTTTATTGAATTTAATTCTACCTCCTTGGGAATTTACTGCAGGTGCTTCTGTTTAGTTGTTCACTGTATTGTAATCGTACGGTGTTTGGCAACCTTTTTCTTCTTTGCTAATTCCGCACAAACTTTTTGAAAGTCAAGGCTCCCTTATATATGTTATAGGCTGACATGTTACTTATACTATAATATAACATACTTGTGAGTAAGTGTTTACCTTGTGTGACTATCCCACAGGGCTCGAAATTAACGGTGGTCCATTGGTCCGAGACCACAAAAACAATCAACGGACCAGCAGAATATAAATTATATTGGTCCGTCGGACTAGTAACCTTTTATTCTCATTTCCCTCTCGTAAATTTAATTTTCTCCTTTCCCCTCAGCATTTATATAAACAAAGACAATATTCAACAGTCTGGGGAAAGTAAACAATACTGCTTCCGTGTTTGTAATTTTGTCACCCCCATTTCTCTCTCCCCCCCCTGCAAGACATCTGGCTATTCTGACTCCCTACCAGGCTTTGGAAAATCGGTAAAATCTAGCCTGTCCTCGAGAACGGCTATTAACATTTTTTACTCGTCCTCCTAAGAATTTTTTTTTTTCTCATTATATTCTTTAACATGTGTGCTCAAATACATCGCACAACAATAATAAATTAGAAGCAACTGCCCCACGATGAAGTGCGGTAACTGCATATTCATACACCACCCCTACAGCCGCCGCAGAGTCTGAAAAAGGACCGAACCCGTCGGAATTCCGATCTATGGGTGGGTGCAGAGGGGTAACAGATGTAAGGAATCTCCTTCCTCTCTTTCCAATGTTTGGTAATTTAAGGAATGGTAAATAAATAATCATATAAATCCTCTTGTCCCTAAGCAGTTTAAACCTCATTGACACACTTTATAGATGTTTCATACCTTAACTTCAGTTGTCAGACAACTGGAACAAATGCCATGAATGAATTGTAAACGTATTAGTTTTAAAGTTGAAACTAAAGTGGGGAAGAAAAGAAAATACTTCTGGCTGAAAATAGAAGAATCCATACCAAAAATTCAAACTTATTACGTACTTCCGCCTATTACAGCAAATGGAAATTTTATGAAGGATTAAAGGGGGATAGAGCTCTTTCTACTGTTTTGGGCCGGGTTGAGTCTTTTTTTTTAAACGTCCGTTACTACCGGGCCGAACATATTTATTCTGATTTTTTTTGCAATGGATTTAAATTGAATACATGAACTTATTTCGTTTATTTCAACTATTTAAAGATAAATGTTTAAGAAAATGAGGTCAATTCTCCGTACAAAATTTTCACAAATTTGTTTTTAACATATTTGAATACAAATCATTTCGGACCTATCGAGACTCAGTTATCTTCAGGCCAAGTTTATTCTACATTTATAAATTTCTTCGGTCTTGGCTCTGGTTTAAGCATTGGTATTGTGGGTCGGGTGAAAATACGAAATTTCGGCACATGTAGACCTCGAAAAGGAGCACAGAACAAGCCACTTCGATTGTGAGCGCGCTATCTATCGCATTTTCGTTTAGTCATTGGATTCACTGGGTGGGGGATGAGGGGAGAGAAAATAACTAGCTCCTGTAGTTACAATGCAGATGTGACGGCTCTCCTACAAAGAAAGCGTTGATAATGCTCACTAGCTAAGTTTATAAAGGGGCGGGAGGGGGGGGGGGATTTGCGGACAATTTTCATTTATGGCACGGGAAAGGGCGAATTTTGCGATGATAATTTGTTATTTATTTATTTATTTATTTTTTTTACGGAATCTCTAATTTTTAATTGAACTAGGTATGGAATTTATGGAAATTCACATAATAACATTCCACATGTAATTTATTTTATTTTATAATTTATTGGAGTTCTGTGTACGGACCAGTAACAAAGGTTGCGGACCACCGAAGTCATGAAGTTACTGGTCCTTTGGACCAGTGACTTCATTTTTCTAATTTCTATCCCTGATCCCATGTCTATGGAAAGAGAGAATCCAGGCAATTGAAGTCAACTAACTCATTGTCTCAGATAAATAGCATTACACATCATGTTTCCACTTTGTGTAGAAATCAGCTATTTAGTATGACTACTATCGCTCTAAGAGTGGACAAACGCAAGGCTTGTACTCAGAAAATATGAGTTCAATTCCTGTCCAAATTGTCCTTGTGGCTCTGTGAAATATGAGCACGCTAAATCTGTGGGTCTGAAAGACCTTTCAAGAGGTTTGTGGTAGGAAAAGGAGGATACAGTCACTGTAGATGTCACACCAATTGGGTTTGGGTCTAAATTGTGTGGCACTGCTTGGCCATCTAAACAGATATTTACATCTTCAGGTAGGTCAGAAATAAGACTAATCACTGTTTAGAATATAAGCAATTGGGTATTGTTGGCACCATAGTAGTTACTTAATATAATCATGTTGGAATTTTATTTGGTGTAGTGTTAGATAATTTCTTTTTATACCTGGTGGTGGTGGTAGCAGTCATCCTAAAATCAACAACCTATGTATATCTTAAGTCAATTTTGTCTTAACAGCATTTTGGGAGACCAACCCCGTGACAAAAAATGGAATATATATATATCAAGGTTCATTCTGGGTGTTTTTCATGGGGCGTCCCGCCCCGCTGCTCTCAGAAATTAGAAAACCCACCCTGCATGCCCCAGTACTATAATTTTGTGCCTTGATATAAAAAAATAACGCCCCGTCGGCTCCTTTTAAAAATAACACCTTATCATGCATCCTCAAATTTTCAAAACATCAAGAAATGTGTGACATTTTTTCCCATTCATTATTTATTAAAGTCAGGCAAAAGTCACAGCAGTATTTACAACCAAATGTGTGAGGAGTGCACCAATATAACTAGACACCATTAGCGGCATCTTGCGCCGTTTGTCGACATCCTCCGTCCCATAGGGTGAAATCCCTCTGAACTTGACCGCTCAAGATAGGCGATGTACTTCGTGTTATCATAACAGGTTTCTCATTGTTCCCCACGTCTGGGATGAATATTCATTTCTCCTCAGCCCAGTCCTTAAAATTCCCACGTCGATGATTCAATTTGAATAACTAGCGATTAACAGAAACCAGACCAACCAAACTCCGTAGATATTTCATATCTGAACTCCGTAGATATTTAGGATATCTACGCCAAACTCTGTTATAGTCTAGAATGACTTTTTTTCTAAACAATCCCTCCAGTAAAGTGAGAAAATTCTGTCAACAATCACTACCATACTGCTACAGCTCTTAATTTAATGCACTTGTAGTCAAGTTTAAGTGCAATCATCCACATTTCTATCTCCTTCCTCCTCGTTATCACCGATGTGTTGATATATGCTCTGGCGCAGCTCATTCTACTGGAGGTGACGATTCTATTCTTTGACCCCCCCACCAGCGTCCTGCCGAACTTTATACACTGTACTAATAGGACTTTTATCATTGTTACAACTGCTTTAACCCTTTCGCGACGAGTGGCACGCATACGCGCCAGCTGTGAAGTTGCAGTCAAGGACGAACGGCACTCCCGCGGGCCGGAGGAAATTTTACCCTAAAGGACGACTGGCACGTATGGGTGTTTCTATGTGGAACGTTTTAGTTTGAATGTATTTGTCTCCTAGATGGCGCTAAATGCCCGTGGAAGCAACTTAAATGTATTTTGTAGATGTTTGACCTTGGCACAAGGAGAATCCAATGAATTATTTCTCCATTTGGAGCGGTGAAACACATGGTTCTTTAAAGTAAACATAGCACTTCTCATAGCATCAACAATTTTATAATTGAGTTCCGGGTCTCGTACTGATTTTGTCTTTTATTGATTTGGTTGTTGAATTAGAGGAATATAAGAGAGGTTTTTTTTTGAGCGGGTGGGGGAGGGGGGGGGGGGTAAAGGAATGTGCGGCAATGAAATGATTAGGTTATTTATGTTCTCATGGAAAGGAAGGCTGGGATTTCGTTAATATATCCCATCGAAAAGGTCCAGATATGGAATAAAAATATATAAATCGTCAGAATCGGAATGAGGCCATAAATGGAATTTCCTTGTGTATACTGGAAAGGACACGGGATTATCAAGCTCTGATGGTGGATATGGAGAACGCGTTGTGAAAACACTTCTAAGTGAACTTTCAGGAAAAGGATATACTTTGTATTTGGATAAATTTTTTACCTCTCCTGTACTTGCAAAGTATTTGTTGTCTAAGAATACGCATATATGTGGTACAGTTTTAAAAAATCGGAAGGACATGCCAAAGAATTATCCATCTGTACCTAAAACATATATACACTAAAATTTTTAATATTTTGATAAAAGAGAATTTGAATAAAAAATATACATCAAATAGAAAATAAGTATTTCCTTTCTTCCTGAAAAAAGTAGAATGCTGTGTTGAACGGGTGATTTTTAGTGAATTTTTTTCGAGAGTAAGGCTTAGCGCAAAAAAGTAGCCGTCTTTTACGCACATTTCGGAAACGAAGCGCTTCGTCCTTTGGGCCACGGTAGTTTCGGAATGCCGCCGTCCCGAAAGGGTTAAATTTTAAAGAGTTTCCGAAAGCGGATGTGTAAACAAAATTAAAATTTGTGCATTAAAATTAAAATGGTGCACGAAAATCACACTCGCTATTTTTGGGTTGTGAATTTATTGGCTAAATATTCATTGTAACATATTTTGCACCAGCATAAATAAAAAAAAAATAATTTTTATGCAATAGATTCAGGTATAAGCTGCAGCTGATCTAGCCAAACGTTAATAAAGGGCATCAACCTTGGGAATAAAGGGGGGAGGGACTTTTCTGAGCTGAAATGCCAATATTGTGATGATGTATTGTTATTCTACTTTAACCTACATATGTATGGTCCATAAACTACTATATGGTAAATATGAAGGATAGCAAAAATAGTGTGTTTAAAGTAAAATACAGAGTTTTCCCCAGGCATTTTTGGAAGGGCGCAGTGCCCTGCCTGCTCTTTTGTTACCAGAACAGTGCCCTTCTTGCCCTTTGTACGAGAAGAGCGTCCTCTCTGCCCTTATGTTAGCAGATCAGATCCCCTGCTTAGCCTTTTGTTAAGAGAGCAATATCTGTCCTCAAACGAAAATCAACCAGTTCTTGTATGACCTCAGATAAGTTTCAGAGCCCTTTCTCTGCATTCATTACCACAAATTTTGATCGTGTCTATCTCCCCCCCGCTCCCTCCTCCTTCAAAGAAAGAAAAAGGATGGTCTAGTGCCAATAAAAAGAGGATTGACAGCCCCATATCACGTCTTCCCTCCACTAAAAGAAACAAGACGGAAAGGGGAATATTAAGCATGTACATTCCTTCTTCCATCTGATGAAAACTTTCAAAACAGTTTTTTTTCAACTTAAATTTTTGTTAAATTATTTCATGTTTGATATGCATTTGAGTTATAAAGTTTTATAAATGTAAACCGTGTAAGCATATTTGCTCTAAAACAAATATTTAAAAATATAGATTTCCGAACTAGGATTCTTTACACCATTTGCGGGAAGATGTTTACGTTGATTCCGCCAATTCAGTCAAAACCGGAGGATGATAGAAAGGGTGGGGAGAAAAGTTGTTAGATTAGCGCAGTGATTTTAACTGGCTTGAATAAAATATGGGAGAGCTTATTTTCTTTATATTGTTTACTAATTGCCTTTAGCTACCAGCCTAGTCGCTTTTCGAAAATTCTTTTAATATGCTTTCTTGCTGTGGACTGCGTATCTCCGCTACGTGCGAAAGTCCCGTCTAAGAGTACTTCCATTTGTAGTTCGTGTAATAGCTATCAACTGTGTATTTGTCTACCACCGCCCTTAGAGAGGATTGGACACCACTTAAGTGGTGGGACCCAGGCTCCCCAACAATTTTTGAGGCAGGAGAAGACATGAAAAATGCACAAAAGAGGAAAATAAAATATGAAGGGGAACCCATGAATTTGTATGAGCGGCCCTGATCTGACCACTACGCGTTATATACAATATATTGAAAACTCCACTCCATGCAATAATGATACATGGACATATTTAATTCGCGTAGTGGATTTACTCCCAATGCAGGTCATGCAATAGCTATTGGCTGTGTATCTGACCACGGCTACACATAAGGAGGGTGGACACCATTTAAGTGATGAGGCTCCCAATAATTTTTTGAGGGGGGAGAAGACATGAATGCACAAAAGAGAAAACGAAATATGAAGAGTAACCCAGAAATTTGTATGAGCGGTCCTGACCCGACTACTATGCAGACGGATGCAATATGTATTATATATAATATAACAATAACTCCGCTCCATGCAATAACAATTCGACATATTTAATTCGCGTAGCAGATTTACAAATTTAAGCATCTTCTTTTAACGAGTGTATGTAATCCGCATGCAATAACGATATATACCTTGTGCAGACGCGTGCAAATCGTGTGACATTGTGTTATGAACACACGTACTATGCGAGCTTATGGATTAACAGATTAGCCCATTGTATGACATCTGCATAGCAGATTTGAAACACAAAATAACCCCCCTCATATTAACGGACTCGTCTTTGATCCGCTCCGCAGACACATGCAATAATAATAATAATCAAGCTCATTTAATAACGATGCGCCCGCTTTAGGGATGTATTCAGTAGTTGTCGTTCACGTACTCGCCCGCTATGCGAGTTTACGGCTAAAGATACGGATGCTGCGCAGACACATGAACGTACGTACATTGCTTGCACTATTAATAACTCTACTCCATGGAATAATGATTAACTTAGAAGCTAAACATTTGCTAATCCATAGTTCAAAACTTTATACGGTGATTTTATGGAGCTTTCTGGAATTTTATTTAGTTATTTGAATCAGGTTTTTTTTTTTTTTTTTTTTAATCAATATATATCAACAAACAATTAACAAATATTTTCAATGTTTAAATATATCTTAACCCTTAAAATCATCAAACCTCATTGACTAATGAGAAAATACTACAAAATCAAAATTTAATATTTTCCTTTTTAAATTTAATAAACTCTAAATTTATATAAATTCAATAATTGTAATTGCTAATAAACCCAATTGCTCAAGACTATAATTGCATTTGATGTAAAAATAGCATTTATTCAATGATAAATTTGTTCTCAACAAAAGAAACATTTTCATACCTTAGTGGTGGTGGCTCCAGTCCGATGAAGCCAAAATGGTTTTGAATGAATAACATTTTGTAAAATAAAACTTCAGTAAAGTTCAATAAAGTTATTCGATTTTTTCAGATTCATTTATATTGTTTACAGGATTTCAAAGTGCTACAAATGACACTCTTAACTGTTTATAGCCAGTTAGTACTTTAGTTTTCAGAACAATTTTATCTGGATGCTTCGACCATACACTTCATGTTAAAATATAGAATTATTTTATGAACTTGTTTTTCAGTATATAAATTAAACTTATCTGACCTGAAATCAACCTAACCTATAATCTATAAACTTGCCTGGCGGCACATAAATATGCACTTGAATATGTATATTTTAATTTCTTTTGTTCAAACCTAACCAATCATTACACATTTTTAGAATCTCCAAGCTCATTTAATGCCCTAATTTTTTAAACAAAATAAGATTATCTCATACTTATGCACAAATATTTCACCAAGGAGTAAGTAACAGATTCAGCTGAAACAATAGTAACATTTTAAGTAAATTAAAGCTTTCCCACACATTTGAAAACTCAGGTTAATATAGTAAAATATCGAAATTATAACCATTATACTTTGCAAACAAAGAGCTCATCCAAAATCCAATTATATACACTTGTAAGGATTTCAAGAGTTATATTTTTGCATAATTGTTTACCGGTTTAGTTTTTGAGATAGCATTACAAACTTGAAAAAAGGGCAATTTTCACTCTTCGTCAACTCGACAAAACAATTACTCGAAAACTATAAGCACATTTTTAAAATATATATAGATTTAGCAACTAAATTTCCTAATACATATTTTTATCCCTTACTATTTATATCTGTCTCTTATGGTTTCGAAGATGTTTTGAGTGAAAATAAGCAAAATGAAAAAAAAAAAATTCACTTGCTCGGACAGATACGTTTTTAAGTTTTTCAAAAACCAAGTTCAAAATATTAAAAAATTGAAATTAATTTTATATATTCACAATCTTGACTATTTCCTACAAAATAAGAAAATATATTTACATTTTTGTCTATTAGACTTGGAGGTATACGTGACAAAAGTGTTTACATTTTTTTGCAATGCTCTGATTTTCGTCATAAAAATCCCAAACATAAATGTTATTCAAACATTAAAAATATGTGCCCTTTTTTTCTAAGAAGTGCTCTTTTTCTGGTAACAGCACCCTGCCCTTTTTTAATCCTGGGGGAAACTCTGAAAATATAAAATTGGTGAACTGTCCATAGCTCTTGCCCAGTATGTTATTTACGATAATTTTCATCCTGTGTTTGATATATATATTTTAATTTATGAATTCCTTTTTATTTATCTTTATTGTGAGTTAATTTGTAATTTTGATCCTGTTCAGACCCTTGGTTATGCTTGGCGACTCGTTCTTGACTTACTACGTGTCAAACATTTATATGATTTTCTTAAAATTTAGTAGTTGCTTTATTTCTTTTTTTGACGACATTCATATTGGTTATGAACTACCTTTTATTGTAATTTGTATTTTTTATAATTATTTATATTTTAAATACCTTTTTTTTTAAAAAATGTAAATTGGTATGTAAATTTTGCCTGGCAGTTATGGCCTATATTTAAGCACTTGCTCGCATCTTATTTTTACTTCGCCACTGATGAAGGACGTAATGATGCCTGAAAGCGCTTTGGCTGTGTAATTTTGTACGTCGTGAAAAGGAGATTTTAATAAAGGACTTTTAAACTTATTTTTTGGTTGTCTTTGATTTTAAAGTTTCAATTGGTTGACGTGTTTTCATGCTATTTTATATTGGGGAAATTTTATGATAAAACGGTTGCTAAATTTATAATGTCTTATAATATAAAGGAAAAAATGATCAAAATATCGGGATCACGATGATTTAAAAGTTACAGAGTAAGTGATTAAAGGGTAGAAACAAAAATATAATTTAATTACAATTACCAAAATTCATTGGTAAAACCTGATAAATTAAAGAAAAATTAGGGGCCAACCTTCTTAAAAAAATAAAGGAATAAATAATAGTAAATGTTTCAGTTTGGAAAAGTAAAAGAAAAAAAATCAAGATGAGAAAACTTAAATAGGCATATTCGGAAATAATCTGCAATTTTGGAAAAAATTTAAAGCTGGAATAATCTTGAATAATTAAAGTGTTATATGGGGGTGTTTTTAATTTGCCCTAAAAGGTATTTGAATGCTTTGTAACATCGAAAACAATTGTAAAAAAACCTAAAAAGACCTATGAGGAAAAACATTGATAAGATTTAAAACAAGGTAAAAATAAAAATAAAAAAGAGTAATAATAAATGTTTAAAATATTCAGAAACTGGATAAATGAAAAAATCTAAATTTTGAAAGCGTATAAGAAATGGAAAAGATGAAGATACTGACATTGACTTACAGAAAACTTAGATTTAGAAAAAACACCTAAAATAAGCTTTGAAAATTTATTTAATGTCAAAAATGATGATAGCAATAAAAAATGCTTGTTAACAATATTGCTCATTAAAAAATAATCTCGGAATTTGTCTGTGTTATCAGAAAAAATAAGTTTTGTATTTTGCCAATCTCTTAAAATTTTCTTTAATTTTTAAAAATACCCCCCTCTGCCTCAACAGCCAAATAATTGATCTTGCAAAAGTAGATCCGCTAAGGGGAGTTTTCCTTGCTAACAGACATAATGGTGCCTTGCACCTAGTTTATATATAAATATGTAAAATAGTTATCTGTTTTACATTCTACATGTGGGCCACATTATGCAATGCATTCTTTAGCTAAAATTTATAATTGGGCCCTTTTAAAAATATGTGCCCTTTTCATTACGTAATGTGTCCTTTTCCCATTACAGTATGCCCTTTTTAGGAAGGTAGCACACTGTCCTTTTGAAATCTTAGAATGAACCCTGACCAAGGAGTAAGTAAACAGATTGATCTACAACAATCGTGACATTTTAAATATTGCAGCTTTCCCATCCATTGAAAGTCCCAGGTTAAAATGCTAAAATATTAAAATCAAAACTACAATACTTTGAAAACTAAGCACTCACTTGATCCCAAATCCAATTACCTACACTTGTAGGCTTTCAAAGAGCTACAAATTCTTGCTTATTGTTCATAACTAGCACTTTTAGTTTTTGAAATATAAGCATTGAAACTTAAAAAAAACAGAAAATTTTCAATCATAAATGTGACAAGACTATTACTCGAAAACTAAAAGAACTTTTTAAAAAAAATAAATATAGATTTAGAAACTAAATTTCCTAATACATATTTTTGTTGTTTACTATTTATATATATCCTTTATATCTTCAAAGATATTTCAAGTAAAAGTATGAAAAATGAAACACTGGTTTGGACAGATACTTTTTTAAATTTTTTCAAAAAAAAGAAGCTCAAAATATTAAAATATTGAAATTATATTTATATATTCATAATTTGACCATATTTCCGATAAAGCAAGAAAAATTATTTACATTTTTATCTATTAGGTTCAGAGATATTAGTATCCAAAGTGTTTGCATTTCTCATAATGCTCCAATTTCCACCATAGATACCCCAGGGGGCAGTAGCCCAGTGGTTAGCGGTCGAGAGTTGCATTCGGTAGGCCCGGGTTCGATTCCCGCCACTGCCAAAACTGCCACCGTCCACGTGGAGTACGATCATGTTAAATATGTGGGTCTATAAGTCCTTCTGAGATGTTGGTGGTAGGGGAAGGAGGGTACGGTCCCTGTGGATTCCTCCCCCACTGGATTCCGGTCTAAATTGGGTGGCACTTCCCGGCCGCCCAAACAGATACCTTACACCTTTCTGGTAGGTCGGACGGTCTGGGTCTCAGCAACAACCATAGATATCCCAAGCATATTTGTTATTCCCATAAAAATTCTGACACTTTTTGTAGTGTTTTTGAATGCATTAAACTGTTTTAATCTATTTTTGTGTTTAAAGATCTGTTGTTATTTTGCTTTTAAAATTAAAAATGACCTCCATGGCAGAACAAAAAAAAAAAAATGTAGACAAGACTAATATTTATGTCCATAGATATGATTTGCGACCATATACCTTCGGACAAAATTTTGTGGAAAGAGAACATTGCACACTGTCTGCGGATTTAAAACAATTGAAATTTCATAAATTTTAAATTTTTCCAACTACGGTTTAAAGCTAAAATTTCAGGATTGACATTTAGCCATTTTTCATGTATTTTTTAACTCCTATAAAACTAATATAATTTGAAACTAATATAATTTGATGGTTATATAGTTCATTAAAGATACTGTCTGGTGCTACAAATGATTTTTAAACTTTTATTTAGAAATAGTAATTAAAATTTAAAATTGATAGTGGTTGATTTCCTAAATTAATGACAATCAACCAATATAATTTAATGGTTCTAATGCTCCCTATACTTTCTGGTCCTGAAAATTATTTCTAAATGCTTCTATTTTCTTTGAGATAAAGCAGTTCAAAGATAGAATTTAAAGAAAAAAAAATAGTGGAAGCTTGTAACCCTTAATAAGTAAAAAGAATAGAATGAAAAATTTGAAATTTGTACCACAAATACTCATTTTATGTAGTGAATTTATGCTTCATAACTTTCCATGTATATTTGCTTCTGTAAAAAGCGACATACTCTTAAAATGTGACACATAGCTTTTATGCTTCCGGTCGTCCAAATGGTTACTCAAGTCCTCTGGATGAGTCGGACGACCTGGGGTTTCCACATAGCTTATGCATTCTGTAACTTTGTTATGACATAATTTAATATAAAAATAATAAAAATTAATGGCAATAGATACGTGTGCATGTTGAAAATTATTATTTTAAATGCCATCAACCACAGTAAGAGTGAACCCTTTATTGTAGTTTTCATCAAATATCCTTCCAATTTTATGTAAAAAAATTACTTGGAAATATTTTTTATACATAAATTTTAATAATATCTTTCATTTTAGTTTGTTAAATTTTTTAATTTTTTAGATTACTCACGACAAAAATAAAAGAGGGGGGGGGGCAAAGATACCTGGTATTTGGGGGTAACTTTGACCCCTTGTTGTTTTTTACATGTAAGTCAATTTGGAACTCCATTGGGATCAATGTTAATTTTTAGTAAGATAGCTATGACTATAAGGTAGAATGGGGGTCAATTTTACCTGTGAAAATTTCTCCAAATTTTATGGAGTTACAAATTAAATTCATGTACATTCAATATAGACAAATAAAATTTAAATTTAAAAAGATAAGCAAATACATTTCAAAACATTTAAGAACTTTCTAAACCTTAAATAATGAAAGCGTTCGCTATTACAAATTTTCTATAAAAAAATGTGTATTAAATGGTAAAATTCTTAATAGTGACAATGTCGTCTACAAGCATATTATCTGACATATAAAAATCATTCTCATGTGACAACAGGTTGACATCTTCAAGATCAGATGAATCTGATGAAAAATCAAAACCTTTATTAGCTACAACTGTAAATGCTTTTGTTCGGATGTTCTACTGGGTTCTCCTGCTTTCATTTTCTGATAAAAAAGTATATTTTTTCATTACTGCTATAGCTTCCTTTGTCGGTTTAACAGTCAATGACTTACTGGTACTTGGCATGTCAGCAGCAAGAACTGCTTTGTCAGAGCTCACAACGATCTTCCATTTTTTGGGAACAAGACCAATCAATTTTTTTTGCAAAAATTTTAACTAACACAACACATTGACCCAAGCATTGAAGGAATGATGAATCCCTTTTAGGAAAATTGTCAATAAAATGGTAAAAATTTGAATATATAATAGATATATATATATATAAGATATAAAGAAGGCATTTTTACTGCACTCTTTTTATTTTCCTTATTTTGTTCCTACTGCAGAGAATGGCCTTACATAAAACATACAAAACATGTTTAAATGCAAATTTTTTCTGGGAGGTCAGTGTTATCCAGGTGGGGAAAAAAAAATAAGGGATCAATGTTATAACCTGTTCAAAAAATTAATTTTTTTTGTTTGAAATATTTTTTCTAGAAAAATGAAATAATGTTAAATATTCATTGAAATAAGTAAATTAGACCATATTTAACCCCCATGTACCAACCTAGGCCTTATTTCTTCTGCTCACAAATTTTTTTTTTCAATTTTTAATTTCATAATACAATATGCACTACAAAGTAAAAATATTATGACATACGTTAGTTTTTTTATTTAAAACCACCGGTGATAGTCAGAAATCAACTTAGTAAGATAAATTGACCCTAGGGGGCAATGTTACCCCTGTATGGTCAGAATTACCCCCAGTTGACGGTATGTCATGTGAAAGTTCAATAATTGATGCATTGTCACATTTTAAGAGTCTTTAATTAAGCAACAACATACAAAAGGTTTTAAAGCACATATTGAATTCAGTATATGAATATTTTTAGTTTTTAATTTCAAATTTTTTCATTCATTTTCTTTTTATTTAAGGTGAAACTTTACTTTAAAAACCCCCTTAACTTTGGACCTATTTTTCTCAAAGAAAATGTAAATTTAGAAATAATTTTGGGGTTTTCCAGAAGGCATCTTTGATAAACAGTATAACCACCAAATTGTATTGGTTGATTGCTCTCAGTTTAGGGGTTAAAATAAATATAAAATGGCTCAATTGTAAAACTTAATTTTGAACCCAGTTTTAGAAAATTTAAAATGTATGGAATTTCACTTGCTATATATCAGCAGCCATGTTCTATTTCCAGAATGTTTTGTCTAATTAAGGTATGTTGAAGCAAATCATGTTTAAAAAGTCTCATGTTTATAAGTCTTGTGCTTGTCTATGCTCTAATTTGCTCTGCTATGGTGAATTTTGAAGCAAAATAGTAACTAATCTTAAAAAATCGGATGTGGACAACACATGACTTTCCTTATATAATGCAATAAATTTATTTCTTTTACAGTCAAAAAATAATGTATAAAATCCATGGTACTGCATTTTTAACATTGAATTGCACATTTGGTGATTCTCCGGATGACAACATGTAATGCTATTTCAAAGTATCCAATTAACTTATATTTCACACAACTCAAGATTAACAATTATCAATATTGATAGCATCCCCAATAAATGATATAGTTCATATATTAAAATATTTTAATAATTAAATCATCAACTAGGCATTATTTTCATTAATTTGGCATCATTTTTGCAATTTTAACGAAATTTTTGTCAATCTGGGGCGAAATATCGCTACATTGGCAATACTTTGCTAAATTATTCACCAAATTTGCCAAATGCATCACCAAGTGTTACAGACAAATGGAGTGAAGAGCATTTCTTATATACTAGAATGTATGCCCATTATATGACGGAAATCAAAATTTTTGAAACATTACTTCTCATTTGGCATCCTTTTTATCAATGTTGCGACATTTTTACGGATGGACAGATGGAGAAATAGGTTATTCTTATAGTCTATTCGTATGTTCTTTCCAAGATATTGAACTTTCATCAATTAGTCATCATTTCATTGATTCAGCATCAGTTTCATCAATTTGGCAAATTTTTATCAATTAGGTGATATTTTCGTCAATTTGACAACATTTAAAAAGTCACCAAGTTGGAGATATTCTGAAAAATTCGTCATCAAATTCAAATGTCACGGACTCAAAAATAAGTTATTCTTATAGTACTTGTAGATTCTTATATTCCTTTCAAGATGTTGAATTTTTGTCAATTAGTCATCATTTTCATTGATTTAGCATCATTTTTATCAATTTAGTGACATTTTCGTTAATTTGGCAATATATTAAAAAAAAGACGCCAAGTTGGCGACATTCTGCCAAATTCATCACCAAAATCTCGCCAAGCATTATGGACGGAGAAATACATTATTCTTATAGAAGATAAATGACTATTGGTATCCAACTACAAAAGTATTACCTAAAGTATCTTTTCCCATGAATGGAACGAGCTAGATCCACGAGAATGATGTCACCAAATTTATTGCATGATATTACATATGAAAAGTGAACATATTTCACAATAGTTAATATTTTTTTTTATTTTATGTGATTTTTTGATAAATTTATTTGAAAAATGTGCAATATTTTGAGAATGGTTCATGCTAGTATTCTAAAGTTTGTGTTAATCGTTTTCTGATGAAAAATTATATAAGAAATGACTATTTGTGTAATTTATGAAAGGTTTTGATTTTTTCAAAATTTTACTCAAAAATTTAGTGAGGTTCTAATCATTCGATTGCATTTTAAAACAATAGGCTTCCAATATTCACGGATTGTAATTTTTGTACCAAATTTTATTTGAATTGCTTCATTTGTTCGTGAGATATCATCTCCTCAGACTCATTGACACACACATACTTTCACATACACACACACATACACAGACATCACCTCAAAAAGATATGATTCGTGTTCAGGGATGCTTGAAATGTGCTTTCCCATCGAAAACTCGAATTCGCATTTTTGACCTTGTCATAATACTTTCCTTATACATTATACTATGTATATAAAGAAAGTAAAAACAGAAATCAGATTCCAAAAGTTAAATATTCACGATCACCATAAAAAGTTTTATAATTTGTAAAAATAGGTCAGCAATAAGGACTGGATGATTTCTTGTGAAATGGCCCTTAAATGCAGATTCCTTGTTTTTTAAAAAAACTGTTTACTGTTTTGAAAAAACATCTTATTTAGCAAGAAATATATAAAGACACCTGTTAGAATATACTTAATGTGTGTACCAGTGATTAATGAAAAACTGTTTTTATGGTGTTAAAAAATAACTAATCTAAATTGTATTTGTTTAAAATAGAACATTGTAATGACTACCATTTTCTCATTTGCCAAAGATTTTATAAACCAGTACAAATATTTATTATATTTATTTTTAATTTAAGGAAGAAGAAAATAAGGAATCGACTGTGGAAGGTGAACAGTGTGAAAATTTGATTTTTAATTCTCAAACTCACCAGAATCATATGGTAAGTTAAATTTGGAGTACTATTTTGTCTTGCATTAGGAATTTTTTATTTAATAGAAAAGCTGGAGTTTAAAATATGTATAAAGTTAATGATTGAATATTTTCTTGTTATAAACTTTTAAATATGATGTTCTTCTTGTTACATTAATTCATTCCAAAGTTGTAAATCATGCTTCTAATATATAGTAAAATTATGATAATTTGCCATGTTTGGTGCTGAATTATCAGATGTTAAACTAAAATAATTTTAACAAGAAAGATCAATCATGTTTAAAGCATTGATTATGAAACACTTTCCAACTTCAATGCAATTTTATTTAAACATGTCTAAAATGCAATACATTCCTCGGTAATATTTTAAAACTTATCACAATACTACATTAATTTATTATATTTGAAAACTTAAATCTTCATCGAAAAAAATGAACTTCATTCAAATGACGGCATTGAAATATAAATTGCCTGGTTTAAACATCTCTAAAATGTGATACATTCCTCGGTAATAATTTTAGAATTATCATAATACTACGATAATTTATTATATTTGATAACTTCATCGAAAACAACTGAAATTCATTCAAATGACATCATAGAAAAATAACACGCCTGGCTCTCTCTATAAAAGCCGCATTTCATTCATAAATAATTTTCCATTCATGTCATTCATCACAATACTATAATAATTTATATTATTTAAAAATTAAGACCATGGAGCTACAAGTAATTAAACTCTATGCGTAAAATTTCATCGAAAAAAATCGTCCTTCTCTTTATAAAATCAATGAATATTTCATTCATATCAGCTACGGAGACTCCATGAACTAAATGATTCTGTGTTAAAGAAATACAGCAATTCTAATACAACTAATTCTACATATTTTGCTGTTTACATTTTACATAGGTGAAAAATAGGCTTCGTTGTAGAAATAATCAAATTTGGATGAGCATTTAAACTCAAATATATTGTAAATGCATTATTTCAGTATGTAGATGCACAGAATTTAAACAAAAATATAGTGGTTTTAGGACGGATACAACACTCAATATGAATTAAAAAGAACTTTAAAAATCACGATTTTGAGACAAGATGGATGCCATATATCATTTTGAAGTGGGTCACGTGATTTTTTCATATCATGGTCACGTGATCGCTCCAGATAAGAGGTGTTATTATTATTTTAAATTTTATTTAAAAAACTACTGAATATATTTCGCTGAATTTTTTTTTATATATTTTATAGAACAATTTGATTATTACCTAAAATTTTCGAAACAATTTGTGAATTTTACATCCGCTTAAAAAATGTTTGAAAAATTAGGTCCCATAGGGCTCAATGTATTTCATTTTTTCAACCCGGGTTCAATCCAAAACTAATTGGGTGATATTATTCATTTATATTCCCATAGGTCCTACAGACCGTCTGAACAACATACTAAAATTTCATTTTGATTAAGCCATTTTTACGGCAGTTATCGTGCTAACGGACAGATAGACAGACAGACAGACAGAATGAACAAAGTCATAAACACTTTTCAACTTTGTTGTAAAGTGTTAAAAATGGGAACAATTAATTTGAACCAAAATAATGGACAGTACATGTGATATTTTTTGCCTAAAGCATTACATAGACTCGATCACTCTGTACAGTATGTTGTTGTTGAAACCCAGACCGTCCGACCTACCAGAAAGGTGTAAGGTAACTGTTTGGACGGTCGGGAAGTGCCACCCAATTTAAACCGGAACCC
Source organism: Amaurobius ferox (assembly GCA_951213105.1). Classification (NCBI taxonomy): domain Eukaryota; kingdom Metazoa; phylum Arthropoda; class Arachnida; order Araneae; family Amaurobiidae; genus Amaurobius; species Amaurobius ferox. The sequence continues at coordinate 44,146,668 of OX578145.1, read as the reverse complement.
AGTGGGGGAGGCATTCACAAGGACCGTACCCTCCTTCCCCTACCACCAACCTCTTGGAAGGACTTACGGACCCACATGTTTAACGTGATCCTACTCCGCGTGAACATGGCGGCAGTTTTGGCAGTGGCTGGAATCGAACCCGGGCCTACCGAGTGCAACTCCAGCGCGCTAACCACAGGGCTACCGCGCCCCTCTGTACAGTATGTGAAAAACATTTAAATTAATTAAAAAATTGTGAGGTAAACTTCAATGAATATAAATCTGCATATAAAACCATTTACACTTTTACAGTAGCTAAATGTACCTCAGTACACCAGATAGACCTGAATGCTGCTTGAGAGGCTTTCTGAATTGTCGGGTGTTTCGAACCATTGGATGTCGGATTATTGGAAGTTTAGGTACTGTAGCAGACAGTAGCATTAGACTTGTGTCAGTCTTATTGAGAAGAACCTGTAAAATTACAATTTTGTCTTTAAAGGTTTTAAAATGTCCTATTTAACCTTTACAAACATTTGGAAAACTATAATTTAGTGATAATTTTGCATTACTCATAACTGCCAACACTACTGAGAGACTCCTGGTTTATCCAGTTTCCTTATTTTAATTGCAAATCTCTGGGTTTTACAAAGTTTTTAGAATTCTCTAAAGTTTCAATAAAAAAAAAAATTCCTGTCAATGTGAATTTAGACAAGAACATGCTGTAACTCTTAAATTAGAAAATTTTTCCACATGCTTTTCATGAAATGGGCATTGTTACCTATGTAATTAATTATCAAATTTTTTATTTACCAACCTATTGTATCTTTTGGAAGAGCCTTACGCTTCACAGAATGATCCCGAACATTCCAAATTTTGAATGCAACTTCATTTCAATTGCATTGTCCAAATTTAAAGCTCACACTCCGTCATGTTATATCTAAAGTGAACACAAAAAATTATATCACACAGCACCAACATTTCTGCTTTAAGTAGAAAATTACTTACATTTATGAACAAAATACAAACAAAATAGTGGTACTTTTTTCACCGCTGCACAGCAAACAATAAATCAGAATGATTGCAGATAAGATATAAAAATATTGCATCTCTTGGAAGGGAAAACTTTTGGACTAAACTCGCAATTTTTAAGAGTAAAATTTTGAGAAGGATTTTTTTTTGTTAAATAATTAAAGTGTTTGGGAATCCTGTCATGACAGTAAGATTTGATAGTCATAAAGCTATGTGATTTTGTTTTCTGTTTAAAAAAAAAAAAAATGATTGATTTCAGATTATTTGCTGTTTAAGATGATTTTAAAGTTTAATACATTAAGATGCAAAATTGCAGGATGCATGACTGTGAAACTTTTAATTTTTCCCTTCTTATGGCTCTGACCTCAGCTGTAGTGTATTGCAATGCAAACCACAATGCTGTATATCAATGATATCAGGCAGAATGTCCTGGGAAATAAAGTTAGGTTGAGTGGCTCAAATAGCATAGGGACAGGCGGCCACATACAATGTAGCATGTAAGCTACGTACGGCCACCTGGTACATACTGGAACTGTGCCTGGATGCAGTGGCGTACGTGCCTACATCAGGTTCTGTCATTCTGATTGTTACAAATTTAGAGTGTATTATTAGTCATTACTTGCTTGCATAATTGTGTCCTATTGTTTGCTTGCATAATTGTGTCCCATTGTTTGCTTGCATAATTGTGCCCCTTGAGCTACACAAGGCACAGTAGCTTATATACCTGCCCACCTTCTGGCAATACCACTCATGCATGTCCCCTGAAGCTGTCTTACAGCTTTACAAATGCAAATGTTTTTTAAGACTGCTAGTACCATATATTTTAAAGTAAACATTAATATTCAAAGTAGGCAGATTCAATGTTCAACCATCATTAAACCAGTGGATAATCATCTATAATTCATTAGTTATAAAGTCATATTACAAATTGTAATAAAAGTTAACCATAGTTAATTAAAGTTAGCCATAACAGATTTGCATGAAAATGACTGAATATTATTGCAGCAAAAGTTGTAGTTTATTAGTCTTGAACGTGTATTCTTGAATGTGTATTCTTGAATGTGTATCTTCTAATTACATCAGTAAAAAAAAAATAACTAATGGAGATAAATTGGTGACATTTAAAAAGTTATGATTTTAACTTGTAAAAATCCCATTATTAAAATTTTTAACAGTCATATTTTGTGAAATTGTTGATACATGTTTATCCCTAATAATCGGTGACATTGACATGATGTCCAAAAAATCATCATTTTCATCCACCAAATAGCAATAGCAGTGATTTTGAGTCAGCTGAAGAACACTATTTAAAGTTTTGTTCCATACTTGTTTGAAGTTTTGGATATTTGTTATTAACAGACATGCTGAAACCACTTTTTTTACTCATTTTTGATCAGTATGTTTATTACCTGTTATTTTTGACACACATTTAGTTATTATCAATATGAATAAAAATTTAAAAATACTCTGCCCCTGTTGTGCATAAAATTAAGCTATGCATAGTGCATACTTTGTATCCCACTGTTACTTTCAATTTCCATGCAGAACAAAAATAAAGGCCATATGTCATTTCTGTCATGGTTATTTTTGTTACATGAATGTAATGAATAGGTATGCATTAAAATTCCATTAACCATGTTAAATAGCTCTTGTATCCATTAGAAATATAAAGACATTTCCTAACATTTATTCCAAGTAAAAATTTCTAGCAACCATAAAGTTATTTGTTTATTTTGTGGAACCTGACAATTGATAATTATAGATATTCAACGATAAAGATATTTTTTTTTTGCCAAACAACTATAAAAATATTCAGTAACTACATCTGTGATATAACTACATATTATTATATATACACGTTTCTTCACAAAACCCTATGTTTCTATGGAATACAATTAGGTCATAATATTTTTTAATTCAGTAAACACTGCATATACTATAAATTTTGCATTTTGTAATATACATTTTGTAATATACATATGCAAAATTTACAGTATATACTATAAGTTTTGCATTTTGTAATATGCATATACTATAAATTTTGCTGGCGTATAGTAATATATAACAGAAATACCTGGCATTGCGTGTTATTTTAAAATGTTGGCTTGAATGAGAGCATTTTAAAAACAATCATTGTAAAATCAGTGTCTATCGTTTAGGTTTCTATAAATATAAATAAAATATTATAGAATGCAGAAAATTGCATAATTGTAGAAGAAAGATTTATATTTCATTTAATTGTATGCATTCTAGGCAATGCCAAGTATTTCTGCTGGCAAGTAATAAACTGCCATGTTATCAGGGTTGGGTTTTTCCTGTCCAAAACTAATATTACCCATCCCAGCGAGAAAAACTGGGAAATACCTGAAAACGTGAAGATTTGTAACACATTTTAATTTTAGGCTTATAAATTATATTCTTATGCTGAATTTCTGAGTATTTTCTTCAGAAATATTAAAATGAACACTCTAATTACAATGCGATAAGAATTTTAAGTTTTGTGATCCTGATTTGCAAATGCAATAAACAAACTTAGAATAATTATTACGTTTTTATTGTTTTAGACTTTAGACGTTTAGAGGCTGTAGCATCTCATGTCCACAATTAAAAAAAATGAAATACTGAAGTTCTAGCTACGAAATATAATTTTTTATAATATATAAAATTATAAATATAATTTTTATTAGTTTTTAATTTATTCTGTAGGATCTATATCGTACTGTCACTGTAACCTGCTACAGAGTTCATGTTTATACTCTCAGTTTATTATACAAAAAATATGTGTACAATACAAAGATCTTTATCTTTCATATTACCTCTTTGTTTGTAATATCTAAAATTTGCATACGTTGAGTGCTGGATGCAATGATGCATGGGCTTTAGAATTTAAAAATTAGTACTTTCTTTAAAAAATACACCCTCCATATCAGATCAGCACATATTTTATTTTGGTTTCTGAAAAGTTTTCAGAACATTTTCAGCTTCTTATTCCATCCCAGGAAAATTCTTCAACCAATGTTTTTGAATTTTTTTGTTCTCTATTGTTTATCAGATTTGTATTTGTAGTCACTCACATTCTTAGTTCTTACTACAATCACTTGTACTCTTTTTTTTCTAGGGTAGCTTAGCTTATGATTGGCTAATAGGCTAACACCACATCTTAAATCCCCTTTAGTAGGCAGGCTTTTTTGTATGTAAAAAACTAAAAATAGATTTTTCCTTTTCAGCTTTCTGATGCACCTGATGCTGATTTAGTTGTTAGTTCCCATGGTTTCAAAGGAAAAACAATCCACTTCCTGTCTCAAAGCTCAAGTGACTCCTCCCCCAACAATGAACAATCTGGTTTTGTATCTAAAAATAGATTTCTCCCCCTTCAGTACCTAAAAATAGAACTCCCTCCTGCTCCCCCTTCCCTGCATTGGTTTGATTTGATTCCTAAAAGGAAACCCTAGGCCAGGGGTGGCCAACCCAAATGACCTTGCGGGCCACTTCGGAAAAACATTATAATCCCGCGGGCCGCATTTTTTTTCCCCAATGGCCAGGCACTTGACTCATCGTCATTCTCCCATAATTCGGCCTTATACGTGATCCATTTAGCCGTCCTAGGGACGTTGTCCCAGGCGCACCAGAGGGGGGGGGGGGCGGAACTCACTGCGCCCACAACACAACAACATCCATGCCTTACATGGGGCTCGAACTCACAACGTGGCGGTCGAGCGATTGCTTTGGAAATGCATGCTTTGACCACTCGACCACCACGTCGGCCCGAGGTCCGCATATAAAAATATATATCTTTATATTAGATTTGGACCCATTTCAAACATTTATTGGAGTGAAAATTTAAAACAGAATGAATTATTATTATTGTTTTTATTATTTTTTATGTATACAAACATAGATAATATACTAATAATAATGCAATGATCGAATAATGTTTAATTTATTTAATTAGTAAGATATTTGTTTCTCAACTCTTTCACTTAGTTTTTGCAAGTCGATCTCAATGCGTGTATTTGCACATCGTAATTGATGTTGCAGGTGTAAGTTGAGGATTCGCAGGTGTAAGTTGATCCAAAAGCGCTCACAACTTTTTGTGCCAGATCTCTCAAATTGGAAAATTTTTCTTTTGTGACATAAGTGTTATAATTATATATTATATATTTTTAATTCTGATGTTTCAAAAATGTGTTTTAATTCATTATTGCATTGTAAGTCAATCAGTTCCATTTGGAGATATTCTGGGGCCGACTCGACATCGACATGAAAGAGAGATGAATATATTTCAAATAATTTTTTGTATTTGTCTAAATTAGTGAAATGACTCAAAAGTAGCTGCAAGTATGCTTATTTCTTTTGTGTATTTGATGTAACTGATACATTTTGAATTTTTTAATTCTTTCATCAATGGAAAGTGTTGAACGTTATTATTTTTCAATTGAGATTCAAATAACAGTAATTTCTTCTGAAATGCTTTGATGTGATTAAATGCATCGATTATTACATTATCTTTTCCTTGTAATGATGTATTTAATTGATTGAGTTTTTCGATGATATCTACTAAAAAGCATAAATCCAATAACCATTCATCATTTCTTAATTCTGGTACTGGTATTTGCTTGTCATTCATAAACAAGTCAATTTCTTGACGTAACTCATAAAATCGCTGTAAACATCTTCCACGACTCAACCATCTGACATGACTGAAGTATACAACATCACCACATTCACAATCTAATTCTTTTAGGAACTCCTTAAATTGTCGATGCGAAAGTGCATGGAATCGAATGTAATTCACTGTTTTTATGACTACTTGCATAACATGATTCATCGATAATACTTGGGCACATAGATTTTGTTGATGAATCACACAGTGGATTATAATTAAATTATTTCTTTTGCAGTAGTTATTAGTTTTGTTGTTGGATTCTATTTTATCAATCAGTAATTTTATAGCTCCTTTTTCTTTACCGATCATAGCAGGTGCCCCATCAGTTGATATTCTAGAAAGAATTTCCAAACACAAGTTGTTTTCGCATAAACAGTTTTCAACAGCATGGAAAATATCTTCCCCGGTTGTCATTCCCTTTCAAACTTATCAAATTTAGCATTTCTTCAGTTACCAGAAATGATTCATTTACTCCACGAACGAATACTACAAGTTGAGCTGTGTCAGATATGTTTGTACTTTCGTCAAATGCTAAGGAAAAATATTTGAAATCTCGAATTCGATCGCACAGTTTTATGATAATTTCATTTGAAATGTCATTAATTCGACGACATACTGTTTGCCGAGATAGAATTAAGTTCGAAAATAGTTTACTTTTATCAGGCAAAATATCCTTTAGATCAGTTTCCAAACATTCTTTCACAAATTTGCCATCCGAAAATGTTTTCATTTTTTTTTTGCAATCAAAAATGAAATAGAATAGCTTACCTTAATAATATTGGATGGTTGCTGTAATGCTGAACCAAAACATTTTTTGTTGAGTCTTTAATTGCAATTTAAATTCCCTGAGCTTCGATTGTTTCACTTCTTTATCGAATTTCAAATAATCATTATGTTTTGTTTAGTAATGTTTTTTAACATTGTATTCCTTAAATACAGCGATGGTGTCTCGGCAAATTAAGCACATTAATTTTGTGTTTTGAATGACAAAAAAGTACTTTTCTTCCCATTCCTCACTATATCTTCTATTTTCATCTACTATTTTTCTTTTCTTTGCACTCATACTAAAAATAAGAAGGAAATAAAAATATGCTTTTAAATAAAATAATGTTCACAAAAATTCATCCAATAATTTTTTACAAAAATGCCGGCCATTGGAAAAATTTCACCATTTTATAATACGAGTGGGTTAGAACCAAAGTGAGAAGGAAATACATATTTTTTAATTTTTAAATCAACTTCTTTTTTATTTTAATGGAATTTATATTACTTGGCTGTTTTTGTTGAAAATATATTAAAATAATTATCCTACAGTTACAACACACAAAACGAAACTGGAAAACAAATTTTCAATTGACACTGAGAGAGTGGTCCATTGTCAACAATCAACAGCGAGCGAAGATGCAGCGAGTGGCAGGCGCACTGCTCTATGGCGCATATCTAAGTATGCCTATAGCTCTAGCTATAAGCAGTGCGATAAAGTTACAGGAATCAAGCGTGATGCTGCTGGGGGTCGCTGCAAGGCAATACTGCCTACTTCTAAGCATGTATAAAAACAGAAGCAACGTGATAAAATAGAAACAGTTATGGGATTTGTTACAAAACACTACACTAAAAACAAAAATATTGCACAAAATAATCGTATTTTGTAAAGTTGTAATGAATCTCGCGGGCTGCAAAATTATTCAAGGTGGGCCGCGGGTTGGCCACCCCTGCCCTAGGCAGAAAGGTTGGGATTGATTAGTATCTCAAACAATCAGATGAAAGCACAGCCATTTTGCTTTTCCAGTTTTCCTTAAAATTGTTTACACATGCTGAAATAGGCTTGTGTGAGTCATTCAGTTGGAAAGAAATGAGTTATAAACTAGTTAAAAATGCCAAAAACATTAACCAAAGGAAAAGGAGGCAGACCAGTTAATCCAGTCTGGGGCCATTTTAATCAAAGTGAAGATGTAAATGGAAAGTTGGTAGTTACATGTAAATCATGTAATCAAGTAGTTAGTGCTAAAGCTGACAGAATGGGAAATCATTTTTCTTAAACTTGTCCCAAACTGAAGAAAAATATAAATAGCCAGACATGTACTTATTCCCAAGCAAGTGCTAGTTCCAGGGTAGATCCTAATGTGTCAGCAACTAGTGATGAAGATGACCCACAACCTACAACTGCTAATGGATCTGTAAGTGATAAATCCAGTACAACTGTACAGCCTTCAATTAAAAAGCATCAGCTTTCTGTAACTTTATAGTACTCACATCAGCATCTCAAAAACAAGAACTTGATATCAAAGTAGCACAATTCTTTTATGCTTGTAATATACCATTTTTAACTGTAGAAAATAAGAATTTTATTGAGATATGGTAAATGCATTGAGACCTGGATATAAATTACCATCAAGAAAAAATCTTGCAGAAGATCTACTTGACAAAGTAACAGAAGAGCTTCAAGAATCTGCTGGAAAGAATGTTGCTGGAAAAAATATAACTCTCATGCAAGGCGGATGGAGCAATATTCACAACTATCTAATAATTGTCAATTTCATACATTGCAATGGTAAAAGTGTATTTATTTCTTCAGTAGATAGTGGAACGAATAAAAAAACAAGCGAATACTGTAAAAACCTCGCTTGTGAAGCCAAAATTGCAGCAGAAACTAAATATGGATGCACTGTCAAGAGTTTTGTTTCTGATAATGAACAGAAGATGGTTACAATGTGCCAGAATCTTCAAAAAGAGGATGTCATACCAATTGTATATGGTTGTGCATCACATTATTTAAATCTTCTTGGCAAGGATATAACTACTGATTCTCTTATGGCATATGTTGTTAAAGTGCAAAAATTCTTTAGAAATAATCACATCCCTGGAAGTTTACTAAAAGAGTGCGCTTATTCAGTAAAACCGCAAATCCCAGGTGAAACAAGATGGAACTCACAGATGACCTGTGTACAAACTTTTATTACCAACAGATCTTTCTATCTACAAATTGTTAACAAACATGAAAATGAAATACAAGATAGCATCAAGCACATAATCAACAATCATGGCATCTACAAAGAGGTAAAAAATATGTACAACCAGTTAAAACCAGTAGCTGATGCTCTAAATAGGTTACAGAATGACAATGCTAGCATTGCTGATGCTTGTGATATTTTTATCGACTTGCTTAATAGTGAAGAACTAAAGCCACACTCAAAAAAATTGAAGTCTAGATTTGATAATGTTATAACTCCTATTCATTTTTTGGCAAATATGATGAAACCTTTGTACAAGGGTAAAAAGTTGTCTCAAGCTCAAGAGGAATCTGCTCATAAATATTTGCAAGATATAAATCCGCAATACTTGCAATACACAATTCGCTTTCAATCAGAAGATGAGCCTTTCCCGAAGACCTTTTTTTTCATCTGACATTATCAACAGCATATCACCTTCCCTGTGGTGGAAGAATCTAAAAAAAAGTGGCATTGATACTAACTTTCTTGAGCTAATGGAACACCTTCAGGGATGCCCTGCATCATCTGCATCTTTGGAGCGTATTTTTTCAAATTTTTTATTCATCCATAACAAAATTAGAAACAGATTAGGCTTACAAACAGCTTCCAAATTAGTGTTGTTATGCCGAGATTTGACAGTTCTAAATTTAATTAATAGTTCAAAATTTGTAATAGCTTAAAATTCATTATTTTCCCCTTTTCCCTTCAAAATTCTAAATTTATTGGTTGTTTTTAATATTTCGGCGATTTATTTCCCCTTTAATGTAATTTGTTATCCTTTTAATGTTTTTATTATTCAAAATTGTGCGCAATGTGCCTTTAAACGTTAAATAATCTTTTGTTAATTCTCATAATCTTTGTTTTCAGCTGTTAACTTCATTTCAGTTCATTCACGAATCCGCATAAAAAAGGCACTTTTTAAGACGAAATTTGACTTTCCCTCGCTTATCAGTAAACACCTGCTAGAGGGGTGCCAGTAGGGTTGCCTCACGACATCCGGTGACCATGCGTCACCGCGTGGGTTCGTGGTTGCTGTTTGGGAGAAGTGATCTTTTTCTGATTCTTGGCATAACAGCGTTTTATTTCCGCAGTGTATGCGTGGGCGCGAAGCGCAGAGTTTCGCTCGCCAAGTTTGGCGTCTCCTGGGAAGGCAAGCGTGTTGCCGGACATTCGATTCTTGAGCGGGCACTGTGTTAGGTGGTGTGCTTTTCGCCGAAAAAGATCCGTGGAACGGGGCCCCAATGCAAGGGCGCCCGTATCCCGCGGTCGCCAGAGATAAGTTTCAAGTTTTTCTGCATTCGCTTGGACCCGTCATCATCATCAAAAGTGCCAATATCCGAACTACGGGTTTTCACTCCGTATATTTGATGCAATCATAAGAGTTCCTCAGTCATGGTGCGTTCTTAGCAAGAAAATGTGTTGAACTCCATATATGTGATGCAATCATAAGGGTTCCTCAATTATGGTGCGTTCTTAGCAAGAAAGTGTGTTGAACTCCATATATGTGATGCAATCATAAGAGTTCCTCAGTCATGGTGCGTTCTTAGCAAGAAAGTGTGTTGAACTCCATATATGTGATGCGAGTATAAGTGCTCCTCAGTTGTGGTGCACTCCCAGTAAGAAAGAGTGATTCTCCTCCTCTGCGGGAGTTGCCTTTGCTCAGTTTCATCATCAGCATCAAAAGTGAAAAATTTGGTTTTCCCTTATTCAGCTACATATTTTTGATTGGCCCCCAAGTGATCCTAAGGGGCTCAGCTCCTTCAGCTAGTTTTTAAATGTCTTCACACACTCTATTACAGTTATCGCCTACACGATCTCTGCAAATTTGTTCTCAAAACATAAATACAAATGTTTTTGCAGATGATTTCCTTCATTCATAGTCTTTAAGATCTAATTTGTATACATCAATACTTTGTTTACGTTATTTTTTTATGCTTTTAACATTTTTGGTGGTGGACAGCCAGCTCCAGGCAGACCAAGCTCTGCTCTTCAGACCAGAGTGGATTCTGTGTCCTGGGTTAATGTAATTGGGTAATTTAAAAGATTTAAAATGTGAGCAATGTACTAACTTAACTTTAAACCACTATACATTCAACTTAAGTGAAACTTTAATGAATAGGATGATATATTTTTTATTGTTGAAAAATAAAAGTTAATTTTTAATTTAACAAATGAGTTGTGAATTCTTTAGTTGTTGTTGGCTGTGCTATTTATTTATTTAAAGGTAAGTGGATCTTTTAGAAGTTATGTGATATCGAAGTGTTTTCAAAAGTGTATCTTAGTTGGGCACAGACCAAGCTGTGGGTAATAGACAAGGTACATAGAGAAACAAAACAAATAATAATTATAAAAGTAAACTTTATTTATTGTCAAAAATCTATACGATCAGGCTAATGTAAAATAATATTAAATAAAATGTAATGATTAAATATAAATATAATAACTTGGAATAATGTAATGTAAGTAACTTAAAGATAAATAATAAATAAAGTATAAATAGTAAATTGTAATTTAGTAAATAAAGAGTTTAAGTAATTGTAAAGGAGGGAAACCCCCATAACAGTGTTTTGTTACATGATGCTAAAGTCCAAAGTAGAAACTGAAACTTCAGATTGGTAAATGGGCTCAGATGCATTGCTACCTCCAATCACTGACATGGTTTTAAAAAAAGGAGCGATTTATTGTTATATGTTTCTTAACATTTCTGACAAGACAACCCTACATCCATCTGCCATGATGTTTTTACTTTTGTAGGATTTGGGCTACCTGAGACGGTATCACTTTCCTCTCCAATTCATTCAGGTTCTAGTTTCTATTAAGTTTTTCTCTCGTTTTGGTTCCAGTGAGTTCTAACCTTGGCAGTAAGTTAACAAAAGACATTTTGAACATCTAATTTAGCAAAAAAAGAAAAAAATGCTATTTATCAATGGTAATATTATCAATGGTAATATAAAAAATAATAAATATGATAAATAATATACAAAATAAAAATACATGTTAAGTGTTCACATCTGCATAAATAATTATTAAAATATTGTCTATGATAAATAATTATTAAAATTTTAAGTCCATGATAAATAATTATTAAAATTGAAATAATTTTAATTAAGCCTATTGAATAACATTTATTAATTAACCGTTGCTTCAATAATCAGAGTTTTTCCCAGGACGGAACATACCGGTTTTTGCTATGGTATTTACCAGTGGTGGGAAAAACTTTGCCAACCCTGCATGTTATGCTTATAATGTCCAAAAATCTTATTTACCCACATATTTTATTTCTTCAGGATGATGCTGGAAGTTCTGATGCTATTGATGGGATTAGTGATTCTCTTGATCATCTTGATGACATCAGTGATGAAGTAGGTTTATTTATTTTAAATTAGTGTAACCATGGTGAACATTTTACTAAAACTTTCAATCCTTTATCTTAGATTTATTGAACCGTTCCAATGTTTAGTTTCATCCTCGGTGTTACTGCTGCATTCAGCACATTCAATATGGCAGGGGTGGAATTTCATTTGGGGGTGCAAGATATGAAAATCCACAAAATTGAATTGATGTTGAGAAAAATAATTGTTAACATAATTTTTGTACATAATTGTGTTAACATAATTGTTGTTAACATAATTTTTCTAAATACAAATATCTATATTTATTTACCTTTTATTGAAGTTTTAAACACTGGTCCTTAGAGTGCCAACGACCGTACCGTGCTGAAAACACCGGTTCTCGTTAGATCACCGAAGTCAAGCAGCATCGGGCGCGGTTAGTACTTGGATGGGTGACCACCTGGGAACTGTTGGAAACTTGGTTTTGTTTACATCGCGATTCTCATTTCGCGGGAGCATGACGTCATTATTCTAAATGATTTTTCCATTCTCGTGAACGAATCGCGATGTGGACAAAACTGGGCTTATCATGCAAATCACCTTCTCGCCGCTCACGCATCCTGTTTTGCATATCCAGAGGGCGTTGCCGGCAACGGTTGTGTTCCGGAACGCACCTATCGTCGGATATAAATGCTGGACACATTTTTGGTTTAAGCATACGGACATAAGATCGATTTAGACGTATGGATATACGGTATACGGATCGACTTATAGATCATGACCTGATCGCTGATCGATCGATGTTAAGGCGGATCTACATAGAGTCTTGTTCGATGTAGTCGAATGTTATGATAATGTTTATCGGTTCACGCGGATGTTTAAATCTAAGTAATAGTGGATCTTAAAGATTTTATGGTTCTCAGTTAAGGAGACCATGTTGTTCCGTGTTGTGGACTTTATGCAGTGTTAATCCGTGAAGTTTAAAGTTTTTGCCGTAGCGTGTGACCAGCTATAGGTGGCAACGAGAAATGCACATAGTTACGTAAGTTTGAAAAGTTTTATTCTACTTACTCGTGTAAAGATTGCTTAAACCAGGAATGTGTCTAAGCGTGGAACTTTTACTGAAACCTTATGAATGAGCTTGAGAGCTCATGTTTTGTATATAGTATGCTTTGCTTTGTTTTACATTGCCATGAATATATTGTAAGCAAATGCAATGGATTCGCTTCCTAATAAAAGTGATTTGAACCAAATTGGAACTGTTCTTTTCAACACCTCTACAGTTAGTTGTATTTTTACAACTTCCATTTGACGTTGTTATCACTGCAACTTTGCTTAACTTCCAGCGAAGTTACCAACTGCAATTCGTACCTCCAATTCGTACCTCATATTAATTTTTATAACCAGAAGGTTTATCCTGTGCATCCTGACAGGTTGTGTATGAGTGTATCGTTATTTCTATCTATATCACCAACAGGTTATGGACCAACAGGTTATGGGCCCAGCTCCTCCATAACAACGTTAAAAATCTAATTTAGAAGTGTTAGTGTTCCATAAAGAAGCAGAGAATCCTGTCGACGGGGGCCGCGGACGGCGCCATTTGCATGTCGATAAAAGCATAAACAAAAACTGTTCAGTTCAGTTCTAAAAGACGACCTTGCCATGGAGGCAAATAAAATTAGTGCATTGACAAGAGACAATTACGTCACATGGAGAAATGAAATTTCATTCGCTCTGAAAGGAGAGGGCTGTTTCGGATTTGTAGACCGAACAGCGTTACCGGTGGATGATAAGACGTCCCGGCGTGACTATGAAGAGTACATGCGCAGAAGGGACCGCACGTTAGCTATCCTGTTCCAGAACATTTCATCTGACTACCAAGAGTTAATAGACATTAACGACGATCCGGCAGATGTGTGGGACAAGTTAAAGACACACTTTGAAGCGCCGACACATGCTAATTTAGTGCGCTTATTGGATGAGTTCTTTAGCCTGCGTCTGGAGCCAGATGAACCAATGGATATCTTCTGCACACGTTTAAGGAAAGCGGTCGCTAAGCTGAAGGATGTTAAACACCCGGTGGAAAGTTTCTATGTGGCATTCCAAGCCATCAGATACCTCTCGGATGACTTTCAAGGGATGGTCCAGCAGATTTACCGTTGGGAGGACAAGGAGTTTACCTTAGAAAAAATCCAGTGTGAGCTATCCGAGGAAGAAGGACGTATCCGGCAACTCCATAGTGACAGAATTCATGTAAGTCAGAATTCATCTGTATTTTTGTCTCAATGTAATGTAAATGTAAAAAGTAAAAATAACAGTGTGTTTAAAACTGGAAAACCAGTTAAAAAGGTCATAGGACCGTGTTATTTTTGTAAAAAGGCAGGTCACTTAAAAAGAAATTGCCCTACTCTTAAGTCTAGCTCTAATATAATAGAATTGTATTCTGCTAGAATTGAAGCAAATACTGTGCAGGATCCTAGCGATAGACTCAGCTGGGTAATTGACACCGCTGCTATGCAGCACTTTTGCAATGACATTAATCTGTTCTCAAAACTTAAAGCAAAGGTGCATCTATGTCGCTAGCAGTGTGTGATATTGAGAGCCCAGTTGAGGCTATCGGTACGGTTAAAATGTTTGTTCAGTTTAAGAACGTAAGAAGTGATATTGTTCTTTCTGATGTTATGTTTTCCTTTATAAGTCTTTTAAAGAACCAAATATAGTCAATTACATCACGATTCAGAGAATTAAATGGGTGGGTCACCTGTGCAGGATGGCCGAAAGCCGTACAACAAAAAATATCTTTTCGGCCAGACCATTCGGCACCCGTAAAAGAGGAAGACCTAAACTCAGATGGCTTGACTGTGTGGAAAAGGACTTTAAAATTTTAAAAGTTTTGAACTGGAGGTCTTTGGCCAGGGATAGGGGAGCCTGGAGTTCTATACTGCGGAAGGCAAGGGCCCATCCTGGGCTGTCAGGCCACTGAAGAAGAAGAAGATGTTATGTTTTCACCTAAGTTAAGGCGAAACTTATTAGCTGCATCTGTTCTTGAGGAACGGGGGTATACATTTAAAGGGGCTAATGGGGTATTGTGGTTTAACACTCCAAAGGGGGAAAAATACTTCTATGCTAAAAGAAAGGAAGGCTTATATTTTTTTAAACCTCAATACGAAACTCAGACTGTAAATAACAATATCGAAGACCGTAAAACTAAAGGAAAGGATCAGGATAGGGATAAAGAATCTAAGAAAGATAAAAAAACCCTAAATAGAAACAGTATTAACAAAATGAAAATTTTGCCTAGTGTAAATAAAAGTAAAGATAACTCTGAGGTGAAGTCAAGGTCAAAGGGAAAAGTTAATGATAAACCAAGTTGTTCGGTTTCAGAAGTTTTAAATAAAACTGAACTCTGGCATAGGAGATATTGCCACATTAACACTGATTATTTATATGAGACAAGTAAAGTTTCTGCGGCTAATGGACTCCCTAGACTAAAATATGCAAAAATTAATTGTACACATTGTAAATTAGCAAAGTCTAAGAGAATTTCTTTTAAGCCAATTGGTAGGATAAGGTCCACTAAACCTTTACAATTACTCCATATGGATGTGTGTGGTCCCTTACCTACAGCTTCAATAGGAGGAAACAGATACTTTTTGACAATAACTGACGACTTAAGCCGGAAGGTGTTTGTGTATATCATGAAACAAAAATCAGAGGTATTTAAAATCTTTAAGGAATTCCAAGTTAAGGAAGAGAGGCAGCTAGGCAAAAAGATTTTGTGTATCCGTACGGACAATGGTATGGAGTTCTGTCACAACCAATTCAAGGCATACTTAAATAAATTGGGATTAAATCAGAAAGGTCAAATGTATATACACCCGAACAGAACGGAGTTTCTGAGAGATTTAATCTAACAGCACTAGATTGTGTAAAAGCTATGCTTGATCAAAGTCAAGTTGGTGACAGGATGTGGGCAGAGGCGATTTTGTGTTTTACACATACAAAAAACAGGATATGTCATAAGTTTAAAACCAAAACTCCACACGAGTTATATTATGGTAGGAAGCCAGCCGTTGCTCACCTCAAAGTTTTTGGGTGCAAAGCCTATGTTGGCACAGCCAAACAACTTAGGAACAAGTTGGACATGAGAACCCAAATAGGAATCATGGTCAGTTATGCCGAGAGCACCAAAGGCTATAGGATATATATAGCAAATAAAAAGAAAGTTGAAGAAACTAGTAATGTAAGATTTGAGGAGGAAGAGGCAGCGGAAGGCGTTCTGGGCCCTAATTACCCTAAAGGGATCACCTTGAGGAAATCGAAAATTACTCAGTCGATTGACTCGGAATCAGAATGCTTGGGAGGAGTGTCAGAGGAAGAAGCAGGTGAGAGGCATGACACTAGCAAGTCTAGTGAGGATGAGGACTCTCCTGCTGATTCTGATCTGACACCCTGCTCAGATATTAGCTGAGTACGGAAAGCAGTACCTAGGCCTGATGAGAGTAGGACGGACGTTTACTACTCGGTAAAAGGTGACTGTAAAAGGCTGAGATCTCATAATGATATCAGAAAATTTTGTGAGAAATCCAATATTCATTATGATCAGCAAATGTTTAATTTTAGAGAGAAAAAAGGGGTAAGTGATATCAAAAGAAAATCAGAAGCAAGCAATGTCGAGATCTTGATACCCAAAAGCTATAGATCAGCAATTGAATCTCCCCAGTCTGATAAATGGCACGAGGCCATGAATGATGAAATAGCTACAATGCAGAAGAGGGGTGTCTGCACCCATCTCACAACAAAAAATAATTGGTAGTAGATGGGTTTATACAATTAAGAAGGATGAAAGGGGAAATGTCAAAAGATTCAAAGCTCGCCTAGTAGCTCAAGGATATACCCAGATAAAAGGGGACTCAAATGATGAAGTGTTTAGCCCTGTGATTAATTTTAGTTTGATCAGAGCCTTCTTCTCCGTATTCGTTTGCATGCTTAAATGGAAACATTTTCAACTAGACATTAAGTCTGCATATCTGTATGCAAAACTTAATGATAAAATTTTTATGAAACAGCCACAGGGATATGTCGATCCTAACTAGCCTCAATATGTATGTTTGCTTAAGAAGGCAATATATGGCCTTCAGCAAAGCGGAAGGGAGTGGTATACAGAGCTTGACACCACTTTGAAAAAATTAAACTGTTTTAAATTTAAATGGTGCAACTGTGCTTATATATACCAGAATAAAGTATTAATGCTGGTTTACGTAGACGACATAATTTTGTTTGCAAAACAACAAAAGGATATAGATCATACTGTTTCACTTTTGAGTAAAGAATTTGATATCAAAGAATTAGGAAAAGTCAAAAGACTTTTAGGTGTGGAATTTAAGGAGATAGAAAACAAATTTCATATACATCAAGGTGATTACATTGACAAAGTTTGTCAGATGTTTAAAAAGTTCAAATATCCAGTTTCCTCACTACCTATTGCAAAGGGAAGCATCTTAAGTAAGATTGATTGCCCAATGAATGATAGTGAATTAACACAAATGTAGGGTTTCCCATATAGAAGCTTGATTGGATGTCTAGCCTATCTGTCCAGTAGAACTAGACCAGACATATGCTATGCAGTTAATATTCTGTCTCAGTTTCAAGAGAATCCAGGGATAAAGCATTGGGATGCATTAGTATTAAAATTGTTGGGATATGTTGAAAAGACCAGAGAGTATATGTTAAATTTGTCAAATATTTGTGATTTAAGGCTAAACTGCTACTCAGACTCAGATTTTGCAGCCAATAGAGATGACAGAGTGTCACTTGGTGGTATGTTGTTCTTGATTGTCAAAGTACCAATTTCTTGGCGAACATTTAAGCACAAGTGTGTTAGTCTGTCAACGATGGAAGCTGAATATGTTTCGTTGGCAGAGGCCGCTAAAGAAATGATATGGATGCAAAACGTTATTGAGGAATGTAAAAAACTAGGTTTAAAATTTAACAAAAATAATTGTATAATATTTTGTGACAACCAGGCAGCAATAAATTTTTCAAATTCCCCAATTGAGAATAGTAGAACTAAGCACATAGATATAAAGTATCACTTTTTAAAGAACTTAGTTGTAAATGAGTCTTTTAAAATTAACTTTGTTAATACTAAAGATAACGTAGCAGATTACTTCACAAAACCAATAACTGAAGATAGGGTTTTAAAATTTAGTAATGATATCTTTAAAATGTAAATTTAACTGTTTAAATATAAATTTTTCTTTAAAATTTTTACACATTTTCCAAAGTATAAATGGTTAGGGTATCGCATGATTTACTCCTCTCTCATTGATACAAATGAAATGTATCTTGAGTATATATTGTTATGTGACAATGAACTGTGTTACTTTTCTCACATTACACTTGAAAAATATATATCCATTTTTACTACATGCATAATGCATTTTTGCTTATGTGAATAAAATGTGTATTTGATCTCAAGGATGTACATCATTGATATAATTCACATGAATCATAAAATTTTTAATCTGTGCTTATCTCATATGTATGTTTGCCTTCTGTATCTTCTTTTATTATCATTGCCATTGTATTTGGTATTTATAGTGTTTACTAGTCATGGTCTAAGATAATAAAACTTAAATTTTTTTAATCTTAAATGTTAAATTTAATAGTTATACCTAAATTTTCTACAACTTGAATTTGATGTGTTTGGACTTAAATTTTTAATCTTAAATGTTAAATTTAATAGTTATACACTAAATTTTCTACAAACTTGAATTTGATGTTTTGAACTTAAATTTTTAATCTTAAATGTTAAGTTTAATAGTTCTACACTAAATTTTCTACAACTTGAATTTGATGTTTGGATTTAAATTTTTGATCTTAAATGTTAAATTTAATAATTATACACTAAATTTTTCTACAACTTGAATTTGATATGTATAATAAATTTTTTAATCTTAAATATTAAATTTAATAATTATACCTAAATTTTCTAGAGCTTAAATTTTGATATCTTTAGATTTTTAAATTTTAAACTTAATGTTTCTATAAATTTTCAATGTAATAAAGAAATAGTTTTCTTTAGTATGAGCTAGTACTTAAGAAGGGCAATAGTATGGTAATACTCAGTTTCTTTTACTATGTTATCCTTAAACATGTAATTTAAAGAATGCTTATGATCTGCATAATAGAGAAGTGTACTTATTTGATTGTTGCCATTTTGAGATATAGAAAAAGGCTGTTCACTTTCTAGAATGTTATAAGTATTATAAATTTTTATAATGTATTAAATTTATGTATGCATATATTATGTTTTTAGGATACTAAGGACCTTGACATTTTTGGTCTTGATTCTTAGAGTAACCTTTTTTGGATGAGAGCATGGGCGCCAAGAGTTGGTGTTTTTGCATGAAGGGGCCAATTGTTGGAAACTTGGTTTTGTTTACATCGCGATTCTCGTTTCGCGGGAGCGTGACGTCATTATTCTAAATGATTTTTCCATTCTCGTGAACGAATCGCGATGTGGACAAAACTGGGCTTATCATGCAAATCACCTTCTCGCTGCTCACACATCCTATTTTGCATATCCAGAGGTAGTTGCCGGCAATGGTTGTGTTCCGGAATGCACCCATCGTCGGATATAAATGCTGGACACATTTTTGGTTTAAGCATACGGACATAAGATCGATTTAGACATACGAATATACGGTATACGGATCGACTTATAGATCGTGACCTGATCGCTGATCGATCGATGTTAAGATGGATCTACATAGAGTCTTGTTCGATGTAGTCGAATGTTATGATAATGTTTATCGGTTGACGCGGATGTTTAAATCTAAGTAATAGTGGATCTTAAAGATTTTGTGGTTCTCAGTTAAGGAGACCATGTTGTTCCGTGTTGTGGACCTTATTCAGTGTTAATCCGTGAAGTTTAAAGTTTTTGCCATAGCATGTGACCAGCTATAGGTGGCATCGGGAAATGCATGTAGTTACGTAAGTTTGAAAAGTTTTATTCTACTTACTCGTGTAAAGATTGCTTAAACCAGGAATGTGTCTAAGCGTGGAACTTTTACTGAAACCTTACGAATGAGCTTGAGAGCTTATGTTTTTGTATATAGTATGCTTTGCTTTGTTTTACATTGCCATGAATATATTGTAAGCAAATGCAATGGATTCACTTTCTAATAAAAGTGATTTGATCCAAATTGGAACTGTTCTTTTCAAAACCTCTACAGTTAGTTGTATTTTTACAACTTCCATTTGACGTTGTTATCACTGCAACTCTGCTTAAATTTCAGCGAAGTTACCAACTGCAATTCGTACCTCATATTAATTTTTATAACCAGGAGGTGTTTATCCTGTGCATCCTGACAGGTTGTGTATGAGCGTATCATTATTTCTATCTATATCACCAACAGGTTATGGACCAACAGGAACACTGCGTGCTGTTGGCATATTTCGGGCGTGGTAGCCCGGTGGTTTGCGCGCTGAATTTGCACGCTGCCACAACTGCTGCTGTGTTCATGCGGAGTATGATCACGTTAAACATGTGGGTCCGTAAGTCCTTCCGAGAGGTTGGTGGTAGGGGAAGAAGGGTACGGTCCCTGTGGATGTCTCCCCCATTGGGTTCCGGTCTAAATTGGGTGACTTTTCCCGGCCGTCCAAACAGTTACCTTACACCTTTCTGGTAGGTCGGACGGTCTGGGTCTCAACTACAACAACACTGGCCCTTAGAGTCTGGAAGAAGAGAAAATTTTGTTACAATATCATCATAATCCAGTGGTATATCTTGTTCTATAGCTAAAACAGCTAAAGATGAAATTCTTTCTTGTCCCATTATACTGCGAAAATAATTTTTCAGCCTCCTGAGACACAAAAAAGACCTTTCACAACTAGCTGAACTGATTGGCATAGTCAAAAACAATTTAACTAATAATGTTATGACAGGAAACATTTTTTAAATTCCGCTCTTTAAAATAATCCAGGTGACTTTTAAAATTAGGATGGTCTATGTTTTTATTTTTCATCATTGAATAAAAGTCACAATTCACATAGCAATTCCTCTTTCTGGAAGTTATATACTTTGCATATGGCTGAAACATTTTCTTTTTCGACATCTGATTCGGATAATACTGAACTAAGGACAAACAAAACAGATATATTGTTGTCATTAAGTCTTGTCTCAATTTCATTAGATACTGAATCTATAATTTCATATTGATTCTGTAATATGATTTAACATCATCATGGGGATTTTTTTCACCGCCTTCAAATTTGCTTGGAATTTTTTTTCTTTTATGCCTTTCCAGTTTTGGTTAAGAATAAGAATTTTTTTATAAAGTTCTGTCACAAAACTCCACACTTGATTGAAATATGCATCAGTGCGAAAAGAACTAACAGTTTCAATAGTAGCTTTAGCCAAAGCTTGCGCAGTCTGAAAATTAAGATCAGATGACTGAAGATACTTTGAGAGAGTATTGCATTGATCAAAAACACTATACAATACAGACAATGTGAACAAAAATTCGAACCATGTCATGCATGGTAAAAGGGCTTCGTCTCTTCCACCATTGAGAGAATTGTTTTTAGATAATTCTTCCAGTGTTAAAATCACCACTGCAAAATTATGAAGTAGTGCTTTTATGGTTTTAACTCTGGAAGATCACCTCGTATCACTTAGTAATTGTAGAGTTGAAGAGCCTCCAGAAAAAGTATTTGTTGATGAGCGAATCATTTCGAAATTAGCATGTCTTTTATATGATGTTTCTATGAAAGAATATAATGCATTGAGCTACTGAAATGCATTTCTAGCAGAAGGAATGGATGAGCATTCGCTAACTACACATAAATTTGTAATATGCGCATAACAATGGATATAAATTGCCAATGAATTTTCCTATAAAAATCGTGCAGCCACACCACTGTACGGACCTCTCATATTGCTTACACCATCATAACATTGAGCTTGTAAGTCTGAAATATTTAGCCCAAATGTGGAAATTACTTCTTTAATTAAATTGAACAATGACTCTCCATTAGCTTTTTCTGTTCTGAAAAGGCCGGCAAATGATTCATGTATTTCTAGGTCATTACCCACATATCGAAAAACTACAGCCACTTGTTCATGCCTGGAAATGTCTTGAGTTTCATCTACTATTATAGAGTATCATGCTTCTTTTATTTTATTTTGAATATGGTTACTGATTTGCGATTTGCATAAATGAAGAATATGATTCTGGTGGTCTTTGTGAACATAAGTAAAATATTTTTCTTTTTAAAAATATTCTTTCAATTAAAGAACAGTCTTTAGCTCTTAATTTCATTAATTCTAAAAAAATTCCTCTATTATTTGAGGTTATTTTTTCATCGTGTCCTCTCAAACCAATACCTTGTTGTTCACAAAAAACAACAGTTTCACACACCTTTTTCATATAACAGTGATTTTCTTCAACATCTTTTGAATACTGTTTATCAAGTTTAGCACAAACGGAACCTGAAGACAGAGTTTTGGTTAAATTTAAAAGACAGCTTTCTGCTTTTGTGTGAGAAGAACATGAATTATAGGCCTTGAATTTTTTAACTGCTTTTGACCAGTTACTAAAGCCATCAGGAATAAAAGATGATTCAGTGTATCGTTTATTAGCTTCTGAAAATGCTCTATGTGAAAAACAAAATGCTGTATTCGTAGAAGGACTATATTCTAGCCATTTATATAAATTATACCACTCTTTTCTAAACTTGCAACCTCTTTTATCAGTTGGGAAGAGAGAAAGTTCAAGCTGATATGGACACCTAAAGTTATGTTTCCTTCGGCACTTTGAGGACCATTAGCAGGATCTCTTTCATGAAGCAAATTTGTCGAACTTCCCTTTGTTTTACTTTCTGTTTCAATCGAACTTTCTGATGGCACAATTCCAAATTCATCTATACTTCCAATTTCTGCTTCATGAACAGTATTATCTTCCTCACGATTTTCACTGAGAGGCACATTTTCATCTAATTTTGGACATTTTATGAAAAATTCACTAATGTCTCTTATCATGTGATGCTTTTTCGAACTCAAAACTGCCCTAAAATATGTTATTAATATCATATTTTCCTTCAACGCAAACACAAAGTCACCATCAGTTCTGAGGAGCAAGCAGCCAATGAGAATGCTTCGCTGGTGCCAACAATGAATACTGTTTTGCTAGCGCCAACACATGCGAGCCAAAGAGAATCTATTGTGTGAGTGAGTAGTAAAAGCTCATTATACGACTGATTTAGAATGTATCCTCAGTTTGTCAATGCTAAATAATGTTGTAGCACCTCATCTAAGACCCCCCCCAAGTGATTTATCTATTTCCTTCATAGCGTGGGAACCAAAGGACTTCAAAGAATTCGGACACTTGAAATTTTCAAGTGAAAAGGGTGACATCACCCCAATCTTTTCAAGTTGAAAATGGTTCGTTCCAGCCGGAAGTGGGAAGCTTCACTGTGAAGGTTGGCTCTTTTCAAGCTCCATAGCATGAGAAAACTGACCAGTGGACAGTCGATAAAAAAGGGAGAAGCCGATAGATGATGAGAAAAAAATTGAGGCGAGCCTGTGCCCCCTTGCACCCCTACAATATGGTGATATTTTTATTTCCACCAAAAATACAATAGAGCTGTTTCAGCTAATGTCACACCACTAAGCTACCACCTAACAAACGTTGCTAGTAGGCATACATTGCATGTTTTTCGGTTGAGTCAATTGTGAATATACTCACATACATAGTGTTATAAAATTTTATATTTATTATTATGCCTACCGTCTGTGGTGTTATCAAATGCGGAAATTGTTATGATAGAGAGATTAAGTCTTTTTTTAGACTCTTCGCTGTATTAATTAGAGAAGATGAATCTAAAAAACATCTTAGTGAAAAGTACTGAGATAAGTTGCTGTCTGCCATCAAAAGAGCTGATCTCAATAAAAACAAGAAAAAATGGCTAAGAGTATGTGAAGATTACTTTATTTCAGTTAATTATTGCTATTTTCATCATCACTCCATTTATTAAAAGGAAACTAAGAATTGTTTCTTCTTTAAAGTCTGTGTGTGCAATGCATGCATCACTCTAACTCAAAAACTAATGGACCAAATTTCATAAAATTTTATAAGTCACTTGTTGGTGACCTTGGTGCTGATTAGATTTTAGTACGATTTGGGATAAATGAATCTGCCTTTTTTTTGCGAAATGCCACTTAAAACTTGTACGTATCCATTCTAGCTAAGAGACTAATAGACCAAATTTGGTAGATAAGTCACATGTGGTGTTGATTAGATTTTAGTATGATTCAGGGAAAAGAAACCTTCCTTGTTTTGTGAATGGCCCATAAAAATTGTATGTATCCACTCTAGCTGACAAAATAATTGACCAAATTACACTAAATTTGGTAGATAAGTCACTTGTGGGTTACCCTGGTGCTGATTTGATATTAGTACGATTTGGGAAAAAAAACTCTTCCTTTTTCTTTTTGTTGTTGTTGTTACCCAGACTGTCCGACCTACCAGAAAGGTGTAAGGTAACTGTTTGGACGGTCGGGAAGTGCCACCCAATTTAGACCGGAACCCAGTGGGGGAGGCATCCACAGGGACCGTACCCTCCTTCCCCTACCACCAACCTCTCGGAAGGACTTTCGGACTCACATGTTTAACGTGATCGTACTCCGCATGAACACGGCGGCAGTTTTGGAAGTGGCTGGAATCGAACCCGGGCCTACCGAGTGCAATTCCAGCGCGCTAACCAATGGGCTACCGCGCCCCCTTTTTCTTTTTGTGAAATTATTCACAAAAATGGCATGTATCCACTCTAGCTGACAAAGTATATAATCAAATTACACAAATTTTGATAGATAAGTCGCTTATGAAATACTGTGGTGCTGGTTAGATTTTGGTACAATTCGGATAAAAAATAATTTTCCTGTTTCCTTTGTTTTTTGCGAAATGGTCTGAAAATCTAAAATAAAATACTACATATGCTTAAATGTATCGATTAAATGCTTGTTTTTTATGTAATTTTTCATGATAAAAGGAATAAGATCAATCCCATTACTTTAAGATGGACCATTCTCAAGATATTTAAATTTTTAAGTTTGAAGAACTGAAGACATTTTTCACTGTAGTTACAAAACTATTTAATGAAATGTTTTAAAAGTCCTTTGATGATTATTTTGATGCTGATTAGATTTTGACATGATTCTAAAAAATATAACCTACTCCTTTTTGCAAAATGCCCACAAAAATCATGAAAATCTGAAATAAAGGACTATAATTGTTGAAATATATTAATTAAATACTTGTTCTTCTGGTAAATTTTGACAACAAAGTGAATAAGACTGACCCCATAACTGTAGGATAAACCGTTCTCGGGATATTTTAGTTTTTTTTAATTTTGAGGATCTGAAGAATTTAAAGTGAATTCAGTGCCAAATGAAGCAAGATGCATTAAAAAGGCAAATCGGATATAATATCAGAAAATTATCTATGTTATTTTTTGTAATTAAACTCAATTAAATTTAATGCACCATGAAACAAAAAATCTGATGTGGACAGCACATGACTTTCCCTGCAGACTTATATCCACGTTCTCTTTATTTTAATTAAATTTATTTCACTTTTATTCAATTTTCGTTCTCATTCGGTAACCGGGCTTATTTTGAAAGGTGGCGTAGGGAAAGTACGAAAAACTAAAATATCTCGAGAACGGCTAGTCCTAGTGTAATGGGGTTGGTCTTATTCTTTTCGTCGTTAAACATTACGTATTAAACGGGCATTTAATGGATATATCTTAGTATACCTAGTTCTTTAGTTTAGATTTTGAAGATTTTTGCGGGCCGTTTTGCAAAAAAAGGCAGGTTATTTTTTTCCGAATCGTACCAAAATCTAATCAGCACCAGAGTGACCTATACGTGACTCATCTACCGAATTTTGTGAAATTCGGTCCATTAGTTTTTCAGCTAGAGTGGATACAAGCTTTTGCGGGCCATTTCGCAAAAAAAGGCGGGTTCTTTTATTCCGAATCGTATCCAAAACTAATCAGCACTAGCCCCGCCCACAAGTGACTTACCTACCAAATTTTGTGAAATTCGGTCCATTAGTTTTTAAGTTACAGTGGATACAAAATCTGCACAGACAGACAGACACACAGACAGACACACAGACAGACAGACAGACAGACACACGCACAGACGTCACGCTAAAAATGGTTTTTTCGTATTCTAGAGGTCTCGAAACGTGTAGATCCGTCGAAAACTCGAGTTGTGATTTTCGGTATGATTCCAATACTTTCCCTATACATTACCATGTATTGCAGGGAAAGTAAAAATGAAATAATGAATTTAAATCTGCAGGGAAAGTCTTGCGCTGCCCACATTAGATTTTTTATTTTGTCTCAACAAATTATCTCTGCTTGTAAAAGAGGTAAAAACATATTACTTTTATTGGTTATAGGGGGGAATCCTATTACCGAATCTGCTTCACCCATTTCTGATGTTACAAGCCACCATTGCATTGAATACGGATCTTTGTTTCCTATTGAGGCAATCTTTAGTAAATATTGAGCTTTAACTCGATCATCCATATCCTGAAAATATTTAGATGACATAAATATTACTTTATGTTTAAATATATATTCTTGACACAACGTTCGACATGGATACCAATGGGCTATCTATAGATTGTATGTTTACCAACAAGTGTTACTAAAGCTTGTTATTAAAGGAATGTGATGTGGTTGAAACAGATCTATTAGTCATTCATGGTTGAAGTACAGCTGAGGTCTTCTGACTGC
This sequence comes from Amaurobius ferox, assembly GCA_951213105.1. Lineage (NCBI taxonomy): Eukaryota > Metazoa > Arthropoda > Arachnida > Araneae > Amaurobiidae > Amaurobius > Amaurobius ferox. The sequence continues at coordinate 44,119,858 of OX578145.1, read as the reverse complement.
ATGTAACATGTAAGCAAAATAAAATAAAAGTCCAGTTAAATGAAAGATCTATTCAACATTTTGAGTTTAAAATATTCTTATTAGAAGTTTAAAAATTGAGTTATTGGGCAATTGTAAAATAATTTATAGTTTAATAATATATCTTATTTAAACCTAATGCAAAGTTGGGCAAAATACTTTGAAAATGTATTTTTGACACAAAATACAAAAGTTTTAGGGCTTAAAATACAAAATACTTTTCAAATTAAAAAAATTCCAAATACAAAATACATGTATTTTTAAAATATATTTGAAAAAAAATTAAACATTGTTATGTATTGGACTGGATTGAAACAGCCAAAGCGCTTTCGGGCATCACCATTCATCAGTGACGAAGTAAAAAAACTCTGATAGGGGCAGCACACGACTTTCCTTATATAATGCAATGAATTTACTAGTTCTACAGTGAAAAAATAATGTATAAGATCCACAGCACTGTGTTTTTTTATCGTTGAATTGTACATTTGGCAATTTTCCAGATGATAACATGTAAAACTATTTCAAAATGCTCAATTAACTTATACTTTGCACAACTTTAAATAAACAATTATCAATATTGATAACATCCTCAATAAGCGATATAGTCCATATATTAAAATACCTTAATAATTACATCATCAATTAGGCATAATTTTCATTAATTTAATGTCATTTTTGTAATTTTGATGATATTTTTGTCAATCTGGGGGGAAATATTGCCAAGTTGGAAATATTTTGCTAAATTATTTGTTAAGTTTGACAAATGTATATATACTAGAAGGTTTATACTTATATACTAGAAGGTATGTCTGTCATATGATGGGAATCAGAATTTGCGAGACATTACTTCCCATCTGGTGTCATTTTTATCAATTTGGTGATATTTTTGTCATTTTAGCAACATTTAAAATAGTTGCCGAAGTCCTGCTAAATTTCTCGCCAAACGTTATGGACGGGTGGACAGACGGACGGAGAAATGTGTTATTCTTACAGTCTATGCTTCTGTTCTTTCCAAAATATTGAACTATCATCATCTAGTCGTCGTTTTCATTGATTTAGCATCATTTTTATGAATTTGGTGACATTTTCGTTAATTTGGCAATATTTAAAAAAGTCACCAAGTTGGCGACATTCCGCCAAAATTTCACTAAGCGTTATGGATGGAGAAATAAGTTATTCTTGTAGCAAATAAATGACTATTAGTGTCCAAATAAAAAAGTATTACCTAAAATATCTTTTCATACGAATGGAACTAGCTAGATCCACAAGAATGATGTCACCAAATGTATCGCATGATATTACGTATGTAAAGTGAACATATTTCACAATAGGTAATATTTTTTTGATAATTTTTTTGTAAAATGTGCAATATCTCGAGAACGGTTCATGCTAGCTTTCTAAAATTTGTGTCAATCATTTTCTAATGACAAATTATATAAGAAATTACTATTTTCGTAACTTTATCAAATGTTTTAATTTTTTGATAATTTTTTCAAAATTTTGCTTGAAAATTTAGGGGGGTGGGGGTCTGAACATTTGATTGCATATAAAAACAATAGGCTTCCAGTATTCATGGATTGAAATTTTTGTACCAAATTTTGTTTGAATCGGTCTATTTGTTTGTCAGTTATTGTCTTCACAGACTCACTGACACACACACACACAGACATCATCTAAAAAATGCCTGATTCATGTTCAGGGATGCTTGAAATATGCTCTCCCATCAAAAACTCGAATTCTAATTTTCGACTCCGTCACAATACTTCCCCCCCCCCCCCATTACATTATATAAATACAATCATCATATATACAATCATCATGTTTTAAACCGGGTTGGCTCCTATCGTTACCTCGGACTTGTCTTAATAGATAGTAAACTCTTGTGGAGAAAACAGGCTGAGGAGATGGCAGGAAAAGGCATTGACAGATTGAGACTCTTAAAGAGACTTTCTGGCATCACTTGGGACTCCTCGGCTGATACTTTGTCGACTACCTATAAGACTTATGTTAGACCTATCTTAGAGTATGGAGGAGAGCTTATCGCCACAGCATCAAATGCCTGCTCTAAAATAGTCGATTTGGCACAAAACAAAGCTCTTAGACTTATAACTGGTGGAGCTGGCTCTACCCCTCTATCACTGCTATGGAGATTCAAACGAATATTGAACCATTGAAGTTAAGAAGGGAGAAACAGCTCTTGAAGCTTTATGGAAAATGCAAGGGTTTTGATTTACACTATTGGCAGACCTATATCCCTTCTAACTTGAGATTAAAAACTCACTCGACTTTTTTGTCAAGGAGTGAGGAGCTCATGAATAATTACAATCTAACTCCCAATTCTTGTCAACCTTTTTGTAATGGACTTCCTCCAAATCGTGGAGTCCCTACTTATCACCTCACAATTGGAACAACTAAAAAGAAAAATGATGCTATACCAGAGGTCCTCAGAGCCTAATCCTTGGAGACCATCGCCACTAACTACCCAAAAGATGACTGGCTCCATATTTATACTGATGGTTCTGCAATGGAGGATGCAGTTGGAGCTGGCCTTTTTTGTGAGGAATCTTATGCTGTAGGATTAGGTGCCACAAATTTCGATACTGAGATTGAGGCCATTAAGCGGGCCATTCTTAATCTTCCAAATATGTGTACACCACTTAGGAAAGTTATTTTCTTTGTGGAATCACAGTCTGCAATTTTGGCTATTGTCTCACATGTAGTAGGTGAATCACACCATGTGGAAGAAACAAAGTTGCTTTTTAGCCAGACAATTTCGTCTGGCTGGGGAGTCGTTCTTCAATGAATTCCGAGTCACTGCAATATCCCTGGAAATGAAAAGGCTAACTTCCTGGCAAAGAATGGATGCAAGCTACATCAGCTTCTTTTTACATTGTCTTACAAACGGATTTGTGGAATTATTGAGGACAGATTGCAAAAGTCCCTCCGTGACAATCAAGTTGAAGCTGCGACGAGTAGGGCCTGGAATTCTTTGTTGCATTCTCAGGTCCCTATGGGCCTTCCTCGCTCTGTCTTCACTGCAAATTTTAGACTTTTAACTGGACATGACTTTCTTCAAGGACACATCTATCGTATTGGTGAGCTTGATTTGCCTGACTGTGTTCTTTGTTCTACTGACGCCATTATGGATTTTAATCATCTGACACAAGCTGTCCTGCACTTTCTTTTATGAATTGTTCTCTTGACAACTTTTATAACAAGGCTGGTTTTTATTGGGCTGCCAGAGTGCTCATGGTCGATATGGCCTCCGCTCCGACGTAGGAAAAAAAAAAAAAAATGTATACAAGGAAAGGAATAAGGTGCACCTTATTTTTACTCCGCCATTGATAAAAGACATGGTGATGCCCGAAAGCACTTTGGCCATGTAATTCTGTATGTCGTAATAAGGAGATTTTAATAAAGGACTTTTTAAACCTATTTTTTGGTTGTCTTTGATTTTATGTTTTAATTGGTTGACGTATGTACCATACTGTTTTATTGATAATCCAAAACTTTGTTATGATTACTCTCTATAAGTAAACTTGGCAGTGTATAGCAAAATAAGTATAACTTTTTTATGCAAGCAAGAAAGTGAACTGAAATTCAAGGACCTTTTTATCATGTATTAACCCCTTTTAGTGATCAAATTTTGCAATCTATATTTATTTCATTCTTTTTCAGACATCTAGCAGGAAAAGGAGAAAGCTGAGTAGCACATTGCCAACTTCTAGCAAATCTTTCAATGTTACAGAAAATATACCTATCCAATCACGATATGACAGAGAGGACATTTTCGGTCAATATGTTGCCACTGAAATGAAAGCCCTTAAAGACAATCCTTTATTATATTTGCAGACCAAGCAAGCTATTTTAGAAATTTTAACAAGTGCTAATTTTGAATTAATAAATCCTGAGTAACTTTACCTTGACCACTTTTTGGTTATTTATTTTTCATGATGTGCTCAGTGGAGTCAGTTCGTCATTTTTTAGATTGAATAGTATTTGGTATAAGTTTAGAATTTTAATGCATCTAATTTTGTTTCTTGTACATTATAAGATTATTTCTTGATTGCTTTTGTTCTACTGTATATAAATAACATGTTTTTATACCTTTTCTGTTTGTTACAAACAAAGTTAGTGTCTCTTATATTTTTATGTTGAATGGGTCAAAATATTACAGTTAATGTTAGCTTCCTATTTATTTATTTAAATTTAAAAGCAGCAGAAGTATTTTTATAATCATGATTAAATAAAATGTTGAAAACTTGGACCATACTATATTTCAGTACATCTATCAGCATACTATATTTTGATTGAATTTTAACGTATTGTCCTTCATATTTTTTTCTATTTTCACTTTTTAAAAGATTCATGCCTATTTTACATTATTAGATATACTTAAAATTTGAAATAGGATATGAAATCACTTTCTTTTATTCAAAATTGGTCAATATGTTGGCTAATTTAGTTATTCCTTCATTACCCTTGGACCATGGTTTCATGGTTTTTGTTGTTTGTCAGCCAGAGAATACAAAGTTTTAAAACAAATGATTTCTGACAGCATCAGTCCAGAGTATTCTTTTAGCTTTGTCTACTGTTAACAAAGGTCTATGTGCTTAGTATAATAGTGAAGCAATTTCTACCCCACTAACTATTGTGCTCACAACAACAATGAACTGAAAGTACCCACTACTTTCATTCAGTTTCACAACTCAAAACAAATATGCAATATTCTTTTCTTCTAAATACAATCAATGGGCTCCCATAATGGCCCAGTTCTTAGTCTTATGTACACCATAAAATATATACTACTGTCCCTTAATAATTTTCAGATCACCCTCTGCTAACCAAATGCCAATTTACTGAGCTGAAAAGATAGTGCATATTTTCATAACAGATAATTATTTTGAAGTCGTCTTCAGTAAAACCTCTTATAATATTTCTGTGTTAAATAGGTAGAAATATCATAGCTAATATTTGCTTCCTATTTATTTCTTTAAATTAAAAAGCAGCAAAAGTAATTTTATTTCTTTTTACTGAAAAATGCCATCCCATTTTCTTCTGTATGCTATACACATACACAGCTTCGATCACTTATTTTATTGTACAATATAAAATGAAAATTTATGTTTGCTACATGAACTAAGTATAATTTCAAAATTTCAAGGTGAAGTAATGCTTTTTAATGTGAATAAAATATTGTGACTGGATTGTAAAAAATTTCCTATAAATTTTAAAATCAATTATATTTTCTAAACAAAAGCATGCAACCCCCTCCCCCCCCCCCCCCCAAGAAAAAAAAAACCCCATGTATTTTGTCAAAAAAGCATCCTTTGCAAAAATATTCACTAAAAATCTATAAAACATGTTATAAACTTCATTCAAAACTCATTTTAAAAATGAGCATACTTTTGGAAGGTGTTATGATTAAAATTCCATTTAAATTTTAAATAATTAAAAGTTGCTTAATATATTTTTTAATTTTTCTTTTTTATGTCTTTCATTTCAAGATTAGATTCCTTTTAAGACAAACATCTATTTTCTACACCCAAAATTTGTATTTTAAATTCGTGATACAATAGGTAGATTTTTCAGTATTTTCCAAATACATTGAATTCCAGTTATAATCTGAGTTTTGGGTGACATCCAACTGCTCACATATAAATGAGGAGTGCTATCTTAATGGTCAACTTTCAGTGTTAAAAGATAGTTGTCTGTTTATGTTCTAAATGTATGTTCTTATTTTTATATTTAGTTGTTTATTAAACAAAGATATGTACAAAATGCAAAGATCAGTATTCTACAAATTTTAATTGTTTTAGTAGAAAGACTGCAAAAAAAGAAAACAAAAATAAAGATCAATCATGCATAAAGCATTGATTATGAAACACTTTCCAATTGAAATGCAATTTTATTTAAACGTCTATAAAATGTGATACATTCAGCGGTAATATTTTTTTAAATTATCACAGAACTACAATAATTTATTTTACTTAAAAACTTAAAACTATGGAGATAGAAGTACTTTCTAACTCCATGAAAACTTCATCGAAAAGGGCAATGCTATAAAATTGCCTGCTTCTCTAAATAAAATCAATGAATATTTTATTCATATCACCTATATTCCAGACTCCAGAGATAAATAATTTTGTGTTAAAAAAATGAAGCAATTCTTATACAACTCATCTTACAGCTTGATTTGTTTACATTCTGTGTACGTTAAAGTTAGGCTTCGTTGTAGGAACAATCAAAGTTTGATGATCATTTAAACTAAAAAATAAAGCGGTTTTAGGACAGATGCAACACTAAATAAGAACTTTAAAAATCACAATTTTCACACTAGGAAAAAAGATGGATGCCATATTTTATTTTGATGTGGATTACGTGATCTCATCATATACAATGGATGTAATTATTATTTTAATTTTAATTTAAAAATCTACTAAACATATTTTGCTCAAATTTTTTTTTATATATTTTATGGAATAATTTGAATATTTCCTAAAATTTTCAAAGCAATTTGCAAATTTTAATTTTGCTTAAAAAATGTTTGAAAAAGTAGGTCCCATAGAGTTCAATGTATTTCACTTTTTCAACTTGGATTCAATCCAAAACTAATTGGGTGATAGTATTCATTTACATTCTCATATGTCCCACAGACCGTCTGAACAACATACTAAAATTTCATTTTGATAAAGTCATTTTTACGGTAGTTATCGACAGCAGTTATCATGCGAACAGACAGACAGGCAGACAGCATGACTTAAGTCATAAACACTTTTTAATTATGTTGGAAAGTGTTAAAAAAAAAAGTAGAACATGCATTACTTTACATATAAACAGTAGTGAACTTATATGCATTTCAGTCATTACAGTGTTGCAGAAACCATAGACTCTGTCAATTTATGTAGTTTATATGAAGTTTTATTCATACTGTCCCTTTTAACAAGTAGTAGTTGAATTAATCTTAGTGATGAAGGCACGTCTTTCTGCCCTTCAATCTTTTGTTGAACAGTATCAATATCCTTCAGAGTTTCTTCTGTTGTAGCAATATCATTAGGTTTGGTTTGACCTCTGAATCACTTCCATAACTTTACTCTTAGAAAACAGAAGGAGATACTAAACAGGGCGATGGGTAAAAAAGGAAGACATGCTTATGCTCGTGCCATATCCAAATTTGTGATATAACCATGAGTATTATAACCAGGGTTCACTGTAATTAAAAATTTGTTAATTTTTTTTTATTTTCATTTTAACATCCTTATCTTTCATTTGAGATCAACCTCTACTTTTTACACCTAAAATAAATTCACATTTCAAATACACACCTAACCAGACATGTTGTAAGTGTAGATAAAAAGGTTTGAGCATCACGCCTGGTCATGTTTCTTTTCATCTTCATTGTCCAAGTATGGATAAGTAGTGAGCAGTTGAGCACTTTCTTGTTTATATGCAAATTACAACACTCTATTACAGAGCAAAAATAGCTTCACTGTTATTACTTACCTTTTTTTCACATGCTTGTGAAACATATTTAAAACTACATTGGACTGGATAGATCTTCTCCTTCTCTTTATGAAATTAAGATTTAAAATTTGGATGCATGAAATTTGATTCTAAAAAAATTTTAATTAAAAAAAATTCTATACTTTTATTTCTTCATAAAAATAGATGTAGTTAATATTTCTGTATCACTACCTAAATGTGTCAATACAATTTTTAAATCAACAAAAATGCGTTGTGCAGAAAATAAGGAAAACAAGCAACTTTATAAGTAAGTACAAATTAATATACAATGGAGCATACAGCTGTTTCAAGGATTTTGAAGGTAATTGTGAGGAACCTGAAAAATACAATTTTGAATTTTTTTCTATAAGGATTATACAAAAAGCACATTAATCTATAATCTTCACTATTTTTAAGCTTTTCATATTAGGAAAAATTCTAATAATTTATTTAAATGACTTGTCCAGTTTTCTATTTTTTTCCACAATCTGGCTGGGTTCGCTGTAATTTTTTTTTTGTATTTGCACCATTTTTATTTATTTGTTTGGGCCTCTTGTGTGTCTTTTTGACTTGTTTTCATCAATGTATTTTAACTTGTTTTCATCAATGCATTTTGACTTGTTTTCATCAACCATACAATTAGTTTAAAAATTGTTCTGCATTTTTGGGAGAATGTAGTCTTAGTATTGTTATATTTGTATTTCATCAAATCATTTTATTTATTTGTTTCTTTAGTTCTATATAATAGTGATATTATATTCATTTAAAACATGCTCCCTGTATTGTTATCTGTTGCTATAGATTTGTTTAAATTGTGATCTAAAGTCTGAATCTGAAATTTCTATTACATATAACAAGATTAATTAATTATAGCTCAATCATTTTTAAAATTGTAATATAATTGCATAATTTTATTCAAATTTCTGATTAAAATGTTAAACTGAATATTAAATATCCAGGCTTGTAATGTTCATAAATTCAGTGCAGCAAATAATAAATAAAATAGTTTTATAAAATTAATATATTTCCTTTTTTTAATTTAAAATTTTTAACATACATAAGTCCGTCCGACTTCATCTTACATTTTTATACATAGCTTTTCTTATGACATTTGAATTTTCATTTCTAAAGTAATCACCTTTAAGCCACGCTATAAAGTAATGCCAATTGTATATAAAGTGGTATTAGTGTTTTGTTATAATTTTTTAACTTTCATTTATACTGTATATATGCTTTGGGCTTCATTATTTGTATAAACTGTTTTTATATCTGTGCAGATGATATTCAAGATTATATATGTAGTGAAATAAGTCTGATTTTTATTTCCTTGATATCTCATAATAAATAATTAGGATTTGGTAGTTAATGTTTTTTTATGTGTGTTCTCTAAAATTTCTAACTAATATACATGAAAAGTATCTATATATATGCAGTATTCTGGAGTTTTATGTTGCGTATGACAATCAGATACTGAAAACGAAGCTGGATATGGTACTCATTTTTAACTTATTTACAACAATGAAGAATTCTGAAGCTTTATGTTGTGTATAACAGATACTGAAAGCAAAGATATTGGATCCATTTTAAATTTATTTACAACAATCGATATTATAATACCTCCTTTTGTGTTGTGGCTACACAGACAATAATTGAGTGTTGTCTTTTATTATAGTATATCCCATGAATAAACTGGTTTTTTAAATTACTTGTGGGCAGAATGCTCACAGGCTTCACTAGTATTACAAATTGCTCTTTCTAGAAACTTTATGATTTTGCAAGGGATTTGAAAACAACAACAAAAAACAACTATTATATGGGTAATGTCTTAATTTTTTATATTGAGTAGGGAAAATTCATCAAACTTCATATGCAGTATAGGCCTTAGAACATATTTGAATGCAATGCTAAGGAAATTCCCATGTCTTAAAGATTTCATTGAAAAATTAAAGAGCGTTTTTTCTGTAAGTATTTCCTCAAAAGGAAATCAATATAAAGTTTAATCAGCCTCTTATTTTTAACAACTTGGTAGTAATCTGTCATACAGAAACAAATCTTCAGTAACAAGACTCATCAGTCATCATTTACATAGTCGAACATGAAATAGAACTTATACAACAAAATATCTATAGCAGCTGACAAATCAGCCTAATGAAACCAACAGCATCATTCTATCATCTAAGCCCTAATCATAATCCAAAATCTTACCACTTAAAGTAACACACTAAAACATATAAGTCCTGCTACAAAATGTTGCCCACTATACCCTTACCATTGACCCCAGCTAGTCCACAACAGCTCCAATCTGCATACCTTGTCCTGTTCAGCTTAGTTACAGCAAGTTTACATTGGGTACTTCAACTGAAATCCGGAAGTTGTCACTCAGCTCAGCAACACATCTAACAAACACCTATAAACCAGCATCTTATATGTCAATATTATAATTGTTCCAACAGCAACAAAAACAGTCTGCAGCCACTTACTAAAGACATCTAACATAAGATTAATTAATGCATCAGCACCTCTACACAACTGGACCCATCAACCAAGATAAAAGCGCAACAGGAATCGCTCAAAGAACTGTAAATACAAACACAAATGAACTGTAAATAATTGTACATATTAGAAATGCTTTTTCATTAAGAACTGTTAATACAACAATTTTGTAATATTCTAAAATCTGCGGAATAGGTTTTGTCAAGCCTTATATACAAGGACTGGTTCCTATTTGAATTTAGTTTGAGCCTCTTTTTTTTTCAGTAATAGACATCTCTTGAACTTTCAGATGACAAAACACCTTTCCCAAAAATGTTATAAATTTTAATCTTTTCTATAAACAATTTTCTTCAAGAAACTTATAATTAGAAAAAAATAGAAATGAACTATTTTAATTTCACGGGGAGATATGCACTGTAAATTTGGAAGGAATTTTTGCATGAGGGTTGGCTTGAAACAAAAATTTCTGAATTTCTTTGTATTCAACCAAAAATTAGTATGAATAAATTTTATGATTTTAAATTTACACATAGTCAATGGTTTGAATATAAAAAAAAAAGATTAAACTTTGGTATTAAAAAGTATTACTGATTAGCATATCTCCACTTAACTGAAATTTTATCCTATACTCTGAACAACTGTGTTTTATCAAGTTATCATTAACTTTAACATAAAAAAAAAACTTGCCACTAACATGAAATAACATAGAATCTTGCACTGGATTGAGTCTGCTGTAATTTAAGATCATCCACTATTAATTGTTGCTAACTATACTATGGTAGCACAGCAATAGATGCACTTAAAAATATAATAAGCATCATATGTATGACTTTACAGACTTTCACATAGTAAACATACTTCCAGTCCACTGCAAATAACAGCTGGAGAACTTAATCACCAGAACTGTAGACATCACTGAAACTATGATCTCAATTCTTTAGAATGTCTTATTTTGGCAGATTTTCTTTCAGACAACAAAATTAAATGGTTCGGATTCAATCTTTCCATACGTTAAAAAATATAATAATTTCCTTATTTCTTAATTTATTTAATAATTATAGTTAACTTTTAATACATTTTATATACCTAAAATTTGTTAGATTTTTTTACAGTAAAATTTATATCAACTTATACCATATAACAGAACAAATGAAAATATTTGTCTGTCATACACATCACTGTAGCAGAGTAAAGCAATTCTTAAAATTTTATCACTTTCTGTAATATAATATTGATAAATTTACATTTTTATGAATGAAGATGTGAACATCTGAAAGGGCATCATGATGTCACATTGCATGCATGCCAAAATGGACCGTTTTCCCACAAAAATCGGAAAGGCGAATTTTAAATGCAAATAAATTAAATAGTTACAGCTTGGAGAATAAAAATGTTTACATTTTTGTCCATTTTAAAACATTTCCAATTGAATAAAAAAAATTGCCAGAATTGTCCATTAGACTTTTTAGGGAATTTAGTTCTCAAATATTTAGATTTATTAAGACTGTATTTGAAAAGTAGTTTCAGTTATCTTGGTTATAACTGCTGCCATTTTAAATTTATTTAGATTATAATCAGAATAACCAAGAATTTTCTCCAGTTATATGGTCACAGGATGTGCATATGAAGACTAGTTTTAGTCTATATGAAGACTTGTTTTGGAGTTTTGACAGGAAAATTTGTCTAAAACTGCACAGTATTATTTTATTTTCAGCTGAGTAACCTGATAACCAAAGTAACGACCATGATGCATCTGCTTACTAGCAAAAAGCAGGGCTTTAAATGAACTTGCACGTATATGAAGTATGCAAGCTGTGAAACATCAAATTAAAACTTAATTTAACAAATAATTATAAAATTATATGCATAAAAAATTAATTTCAATATTTGAGAATCTTAATACAAAAAAAAAACATATAAGTTTTTAAAATGTAAATATTAAATTAAACATAGAATTACAGAAAGACAATGAAATCAAAGTAGCACATTTAAATCAGAAAAACTTATTTAATATACAGGAACACATATAAATCATAATGCATGCAAGTGCACATACTTTAAATAGCTGTCTAAAAGTTCTTGTTATTTGTACGAAGTGTAGTGAGCATGCATAGTTTAAATATGGGTGTTTCACCCTGTTACAGTTTGCTTTAATTATTGAAATTGTGATTCTGCACATCTGTGTACAATTTTACATATGTGTACAAATTTGCATCTTCCTACCTATTGTAGTCTTTGAGTAAAAGGGATCACAAAATTCAGACAAATGTTGATTTCGCTTCGTTAGGAATGGAGAATGGGTTTTGCTTCACTCGTCCGTAATAACAGAAATGACCAGTTAAGTTTTTAAATACATCTTAAGTATCTATCTTTCACCACCATATAACTGTATGGGTTTTAGTAGTGATTTATAAATTATATCTTGGTCTGAGACCAAAATTGGGATCTAAGCTAATATTTCAATCTGAGTACATGTTTGCATTCATTAGTCTCTGATTTATTTTAACATCACCAAGGCAAGTATGAGGCTAATGTTGCCATTTTCACAAAATGTGATGAGTTAATCCAAAATGGGAGAGAAAAATTATTGTCCATTGCAAAATAATGCCAGCTAACTCATCAGTATCTGCTAATAAGTTGATATTTGTACTCTGCTATTATTTTTTAATTTGTAAAGTATGTTTTCTAATGCACCTGTTAGCTTAATTGCTTCTCCTTCCCTTCTTCATACATTCTAGAGCAGTGGTTCCTAAATTATTTTGTCCTGCAGAGCTTTTTTTTTTTAGAAATATTTAAATTTTTTTTTTAATTTTTTTAGAAATAATAATTTGACTGCAGAGTTCAACTCTTTACTTTAAATATGTGTGCTTTACGTAGGGCCTGTATGTATTTTGGGACTAATGGACTAATTTTTGTGAAAATGTTCTTTTATTTGCAATGCTTTCACAAAGTCCTTTGTGGAGTTCCACTGAGACCCCCCTCCCCCCACCTCCAGTCTGTGAATCACTGCTCCAGAGCATAAAAGCAGCTAATTTTCTTTAGCAATTTGTTACAACTTCCCACCATTTTAGTATTTTTTGATCCAGCTTAAATTCTTAAATAAGTAATAAAATATAAGATGATAGAAGCATTTTTTAGACTAGAAAATATGAATCTCAGCAAAAAATTGATATTCTTCAAACCAGAAAAAAATGTACACCCATCCCCACCCTCCTCTACTAGAGCCCCGTTCACATGCAAGGCCGTATTTTCCGGCCATGAAACATTGGGGTGAAAAAGGGGATATTTTCCGGGATCCATTCTAGACCCGTTCACATGTGCAACCCCCATTACTCCCGCTTAAAGGGCTAGGACCAATTTTTCTTAAATGCTTTTGACATTCATTTTTGGTAAACAATATATCTTTTTCTTTTCTTTTTTTAATTGCTTTTTTAAAAAGCGTACTATTTTTTATTCATTATCCCATGTTATTATTTTATCTATTTAATATGACAAATGTGCGGAAATGAGAAACAAAATAATCTTATATATATAAATTAAATCGAAATAATGTATATAAATTGAACTTGATCTTTATAAACTAAACAGCAAATTAAAAATAATATGCCAAAATTAAATTTAATATATTTTTAAAACTATAAATATATGCTTATTGTAATATATATATATATATATATATATATATATATATATATATATATATATATATAAATGTTTCATTCCATGAAACTGTTTAAAGCATTCATTCTTAAAAGTCAAAAAATAAAGTTTTTCTCATTTAATCTTCGTTTTTAAGCTAAATTATGACGTATAAACTTGAATTTGTGGAAAAAGTGTTACACCATTTTAAGAAACTTTATTCAAGACAAATCGATATAAGAAGTTGGCATAGAGAAAAAAATATGCATATTTATACCGAATACATTTTAACTATTACAAAATCGGTATAACTCATTTTCTATTAAAAACACATAAGACCTTACTGCATGGCCCAGATACAAAAAATCTCATATACCACTAATACCGCAATTAAAAATAATGTTTTTAATATAGCAGTATAAAAAATACTTATGATGGACATGTTTCATTGATATGTAGAATAGGTGGTCCTCTAAGTAATCCAAAAATAAAATTAATAAAATAAAATCGTCTTCATATGTAGTTAGTATCTAAACTATATAAAAATAATTTATATTTCTGATACTAGCAATCATGGAGTATTCTTTTTTTTTTTTTTAAGGGGGGGGGGGAGAGCATTTTGTAAGCTAATTTACACAGTTCAGTTTATTGCAAAATGTATGTATGTAAAGTTATTTTGAATGCCTGAAACATTTTACTTTGTTATTGATATGCATAATTATAAAACGCAATTCTCTACTAATCATAATATTGACATCATAATCACATCATTTCAAGTTATGGAACATTTCGCATTGATATGTAAAAGCTTAGAATACAAAACTAAAATAATCAAACTTGAAATATAATGTATAAATAATTTATTTACAATAATTAACAACATATATTCATTTAAATATAAACACAGTATACTCCTTTTTAACAATATAAAATAAATGAGTATTACGATAGATTTATCTAATATACATTCTCCTTAACTAAGAAAATCTTTTTATCATTTGTTAAAAACTACTTAGAAAAATCCAGAAAATTTGCCCAAGAAACAGAACACTATATTTTAAAGTTGCTGCTTCAAAGGAAAATCAGCTGGCTTACGACTTTTAACTAACACTTAATTGTATACGTTTTGTAATTAAGAAACAAACATTTCTATAAAAATTATCCTGAAATCGAGGAACAAATATAGTTCATGAACAAAATGTACATACCCGCATCAGTCTTTTTCAGTAGGATTCTCCGTTCATTAAATTCTGATGTATAATAAGGATCAATCCGTTTAATTCGTAAATAAGTCCGTGTAATGAATGCAAAATAATCTATATAACAAGCTATAAATTCATCATTATTGTACAATCTTCAGATAGAATTTGTAAACAAGATCCACGAGGTACCTCAATATCTGCCATGTTTTTCAAGAAATCGCAGTTGCGCGAATGGAATTGTGGGTAAAAATCCCCAATCTACCCCCTTCGTTCCCTCAAATAAGAAGGAAGGAAATCATACCTCCTTTCAACCCTCTTTCGAACCGGTATTTTCCCCGCTTGGACATGTGAACAGTGACACAGTCGAAATGCGGGGCCAACGGCCGTACCGTGCTGAAAACACCGGTTCTCGTTAGATCACCGAAGTCAAGCAGCATCGGGCGCGGTTAGTACTTGGTGGGTGACCACCTCGGAACACTGCCTGCTGTTGGCCATCTCGGGTGCGGTATCCCCGTGGTTTGCGCGCTAGATTTGCACTCTACCACAAATGCCGCCGTGTTCATGCGGAGTACGATCACGTTAAACATGTGGGTCCATAAGTCCTTCCGAGAGGTTGGTGGTAGGGGAAGGAGGGTACGGTCCCTGTGGATGCCTCCCCCACTGGGTTCCGGTCTAAATTGGGTGGCACTTCCCGGCCGTCCATACAGTTACCTTACACCTTTCTGGTAGGTCGGACGGTCTGGGTCTCAACAACAACAACAACAGTCGAAATGCGGCTATGATACCGGCTTTAAATTGTGCATGTGAACGGGGCTTAGGTGATTGGACAGTATGGAAAGTGACACAAGTACTATGACTACAAGTACCAAATTGTGGAGAATAATTTTTTAGAAGCATTAGATATCATTAACTAGATGGTCATGGCTCGTATCAGCTGTAATACTGAAAAAAAAAAAATAATAATAATTATTTCACTGAATATTTTTAGAAAACTTATAATGATAATTGCAATATTATTTACAATTTCTTTTTATGAAGGTTAAATTTATAACAGAAAATGAATTAAACCAAGGCTGGGAACTATTTAAAAATAAAAAATAACATATTTTCTTTAATCTTTTATTTAACAATATTCAAAAGCAGGACAACTTTTTAGTCATTTGATTAACATTCTCCTCTACAGATAACAAAACATTTCTATAGAGTACATTGAAATTCCTTCTCAGAGTCCTAAAGTTAATAATTTTGCACCCTTTTCAGTGACTTTAAACAATAATTTCTGATGACTGGAAGTACATTCTGCTTTATTTTTCACATTAATAGTTATCTGAAAGAGACATAAATAAATATGTTACTTAAATATTACTCAGTGTAGAATTTATTTGTTCTAACTGAAAAAGAAAGTAAAATTATATAGATGATAAAAATACAAATTGATTTGGTACAACAAAGCATATAGTAGTTTACAATGTCAATCTATAAGGATCAATTAATAACCATTTCTTTTAGTTAAAACAGATAATATTTTCTTCCTTTAGTGTAGCTATAAGTTTAAAATACAACTTCATTTGTCTATTTCTTAAAATCTATTATAAGAAATTACTGAAACTCCCACTAAGGACTTCATAATTTCCCCTTAATTAAACTAATTTATTTTACACTGTTATATTTAGGAATTCTTATAAAAATAATGGTCAACACATTTAAGGAAAGGTTGCTCTGAATAATTGAACAATAGTTATTGGCCAGAAAAAATTCTCCAATGGCCACTGCATGTTTCATGTTATTGCAAACTGCATAATTAAACACAAGTTTTTGAATAAACGGAAGACATGATATCCTCTTGCCCCTTCTCCATTATTAGCATGCTATTACTTTCCAGTTAACATAAAAGAGAAAAAGGTTCACCATTCAAAAGAAAAAGCTGAATGGATTAATTATCCAGTCTAGGTATTGAGATTCAATGATAAAAACTTGTGAAAATATTGAGCATTTACAGATACAGAAATTGAACATTTACAGATGGAAGGATAAAAGTATTTTTGAAATGATTGAAGCTAAAATATTTAATGATAATGAATTAGATGAACAAAATGAGTGAAATTGAAGTTGGAAAATAAACTAACTCAAATATAAAAAAGTACACAAGAACTTTGGCCCGGCCGTCCAAATAGTTGCTCTTAGTCCTCTGGACGAGTCGGACGGTCTGGGTCTTCAACAAGAACTTTGGCAGGCTTAAAAGATATTTGGAACTTAGCAATGGTAATTTTTAATAACCTATTAGATGTTATCATTTTAGCAAATAAAACATTTCTGCAACGGACTGTTATAACAAGTTATTTTCATCCAAAAGAAAAGATAATTAGTGTATGTACAGCATAATGTTTATTTTCATATTAAATATAGTTTATTAGGCTTTGAAAATAACATTTTAGGAATTTACCTTCTAAACATTGGTTACCTCAAACAGCAGTCATGAGTAAATAGTTCCATTAGAGGTAATTGTTTAAAACTTTTACTCTAAATGAAATTTAGTGTAAATTATACCAGAAGTTTAAAATAGATGTTTCAGAGCTGGATTTAGAACAATTAGCTAGATTGGTGAGAAGTATGTTTATTACAACCTAGAAGCCAAAAATCAAATAGGTGAATTGAAAAAGACGGTATTTTATTAAGTTTGTTAAGGAATGTTATCATTTTTCCACTCAGTTGTTCAAATGTAATACAGCATAATATTATTTTATGCATCTGTTTAAAACTTCTATTTATAAGGTTTCTGATGCAGATAAATGATGTCTGCACAAAATCCACACTTATTTCATCGATGAATATTGCATAATTTTTATTAGAGCAAGTTTGAATTAATACCATTAGTGGCGATACGTCAAACTTCAAATCACTGACTTGAAAACCAGATTTAAAGGTCACTTTATTAAAAACCATCCTACAGATGTACAACAAATAATTTTAAGCCAGGGCGCTTTCGAACACCTTCATGCTCTTCCTCAGTGGCGATAGAATCAGAACAGATGCCGACATGCCTAAATACATTCCAATACCATCAAGCAAAATTTGCATATTACGAAAATTGCCATACATACTAAAGTGTGAATCCATAAAACAGATTTAAAATTATAAAATTACAAATCTCAAAGATAAACATTTTAAAAAACATCCAATACTTTAGAACATTATTATAAATTAAGGTAACTGTGTAAAGGTTTAACACGCACGTCATCAAGAATGAGTCATCAGGCATAACTTAAGACAGGGTACATACTCTTTTGCAAGAACCCATTTCCAGGAGTTTTTAAGGAATTTTCCAAGAGGGTTCGAGCATTTTTCCAGGAGTTTTTCTAAACATTAAAAGTAAAAGCGAAACCAAGATTCTACAGATGTTTCTCTTTCAGCCACGCTGCTTAGTTATACCAACTACACCACTCTTGCCATACAAAAATTTGTCTTGAATTACAATGCACCAATAAAGGAAAAGTTTGCCAATTTACACACCATAATTACTTAAATATCAGTGATGGAACAGGGTTCATTAACAAATTTCTTTTTAATCAAGTCTTTTATAATTTTTTAAATGAATCAAACATCAACTTGGCTGGTATGGTTGGTAATCAAACATTTTGTTTTCCATTTCTCCATATATAATTTCTTTGAAACTCAATGGGTTCTTGGGGAGGGGGTAATGACCTACAAATTCTTCTCCTTCAGCAATGCCACTGCTCACATTTGCTTTGTATTGCTGTATATTGCTGCTTTGTATTTTCACAAGATTTATATGAATAATGGCTGCTTATAGTTTCAGTAATCTAGACAGGAAATTTTCAGTAATCTTTCAGTAATGACTAGAGTGGTTTGATTTGTGATAAAAAAATTGTTTGCAATGATAATTAGAAAAAAAATTGATCAAACATTTTAAATTTTTTATACATATTTTTATATGAAATGTTCAAATTTTTAAACTAAACAAACAAAATATGAATATATTAGTCTTCATTACTAAACAAAAAAGTAATTTCAAAATCTTTAATAGAACATGCTTAGCTTAAACTAAAAAATAAGTAGGAAAGAGAACATGCTTAGCTTAATAGAAAACAGAAAATGCTTAGCTTAAACTAAATGTATTTATTAATTTATTTATTTTTAGACTGCGCTAGCTCAGACTTTAATAATTTCTTCCTAAAAAATGAAAAATAATGAACATTTGACATGGTTTTTATTTTTTTAAGTAATAAAAAAATGTAATGTGTCTGCACACAAATTTAGTTTAAAATCAGCCCCATATTTTCTAACAACAATACAGAATACTATACATTTTGAGACAACATTATTATGGGGAACAAATAATATTGCTTTCATCACCAGATAATATTAAATTGTTCTAGATAAACTGTTATATTTTTCTGGGCAAATTGAATTGTGCAATTGCACTATTTATGTAAATAAATAAAAAATTAAAAAGTGATAATTAAAAAATTAACCTTAATAAATAACCAAAATGTGAAAATACGCTAATTTTGTAAATCTAATGAGTAATATATAAAGGATGGAGATGGATAGAAAAAGATACTTGTGGACTCACAGGAATACACGAGAATTCCCTGAATTGTGCAATCGTACTGAATATGTCAAAATAATTATAAAATTAACATGAATAATAAATCAAAACACAAAGATAAACAAGTTTTGTTAATTTAATGAGCATTAATTACAGGATGGAGATGGATGAAAAAGATACTACTCAATGCTCGGCAATGTACGCGATACTACCGGAATTACACAATCCCCCTATTTATAAGAAAATAATTTAAAGAAAATCTGATGTGGGCAGCACATGACTTTCCTTATATAATGCAATGAATTTACTACTTTTACAGTTAAAAAAAATGTTATTCTTGTAGTAGATACTTATATTCTTTCCAAGATATTGAATTTTCTTCAATTAGTCGTCATTTCCATTGATTTAGCGTCATTTTTATCCATTTGGCGAGATTTTCGTTAACTTGGCAACATTAAGCTAAATTCGTCGCCAAAATCTCCAAGCATTATGGACGGAGAAATAAGTTATTCTTACAGCGGATAAATGACTATTTGCGTTCAAATACAAAAGTATTACTCAAAGTAGCTTTTCTCGTGAACGGAACAAGTTAGATCCACTAGAATGATGTCACCAAATTTATTGCATGATATTACATATGAAAAGTGAACATGTTTCTCAAAAGTTAATATTTTTTTTTTAATTTATGGGATTTTTTGATAAATTTATTTGAAAAATGTGTAATATCTCGAGAACGATTCATGCTAGTGTTCTAAAGTTTATGTCAATTGTTTTCTAAGGAAATATTACATAAGAAATGTCTATTTGCGTAACTTTATTAAAGGTTTTGATTTTTTGATGATTTTTTTAAAATTTCACTTAAAAATTTAGGGTGATTCTGAACATTCGATTATGTTTTAAAACAATAGGCTTCCAGTATTCACGGATTGTGATTTTTGTACCAAATTTCATTCGTTCATGAGATATAGTCTCCACAGACTCACTGACACACACACACACACAGACATCACTTCAAAAATGTTTGATTCGTGATCAGGGATGCTTGAAACGTGCTCTCCTGTCGAAAACTCGAATTTGAATTTTCAAACCCGTCACAATACTTTCCTTATACATTATGTATATAAGGAAAGTAATTAGTCTTTATAATTAAACAAAATGTGAAAATAGGCTAGCTCAGTTCATCCAATGACTAATATTTAGAGGATAGGGATGGATGGAAAAGGATACGTGTGGATGCCCAGGACTACAGGAGAATTCCTTGAATTGCGCAATCATACTAAATGTGTCAAAATAATTAAAACATTTACATGAATAATAAACCAACATATAGAAATAAGCAAGTTTTGTCAATTTAAGGTGTAATAATTACAGGATGGATGGAAAAAATAGGAATTTTCTGTAATTTTACGGGTCTTTTCCGTAGTTCCTAATTTTATTCAGAAATCCATAAGAATTGCGAAAAATCCGTAATGATAGGCATCTCTGTATTTCCAACATCAGTATTTGTGCACTATCTTTAGTTTGGTGGTGCCAAATATTGATTATATTATAAAATAAAAGATCGTGATGTCGATTTTCCTGCAGTATTTTTCGATTTTCAGGAGTTTAGGGCTAAAACGAATAAAATAACTAGTTTTCAAGGGCCCTTATAAGAAAAATCTTAAATCCAGGATTTTTCAAGGATTTTCAGGAGGCGTACGAACCCTGTTAAGACCTGAAGAGGGTCAAAATTACAAATAGAAGTACGATATAAATAAATAAATAGGGATTCATAAAGTAAAATAGAGCAGGGATTATTACAGCTGATCAAAAGAAAAGAATTAAAAAAAAAGGGGCGAAAATTATCTTTAGTCACTAATTGGGCAAGGGCGGTTGTTTGTTTACCATTTTTAATGTTTATAAATTTAATATCGGTAGTACTAAATGTACGATTGGTATTCCTTTGGCTGAACATGCTAGAGACGTAAAAAATGGTAAACAAATGACTGCCCTTGCCCAATTAGTGACTAAAGATAATTTTCGCCCAATTTTTGATAATTCTTTTCTTTTGATCAGCTGTAATAACCCCAACTCTATTTTACTTTACGAATCCCTTTTTATTTATTTATATCGTACTTCTATTTGTAATTTTGACCCTGTTCAGGTCTTAAGTTATGCCTGGTGACTCGTTCTCGATGCCGTGCGTGTTAAACCTTTTTACACAGTTACCTTAATTTATAATAATGTTTTAAAAAGTTTTTTAAAATGTTTATCTTTGAGATTTGTAATTTTATAATTTAAATCTGTTTTATGGATTAACACTTTAGTATGGATGGCAATTTTTGTAATATGCAAATTTTGCTTGACAGAATTGGAATGTATTAAGGCATGTTGGCATCTGTTCTGATTCAATCGCCACTGAGGAAGTGCATGAAAGTGTTCGAAAGCGCTCTGGCTTAAAATTATTTGTTGTACGTCTGTAGGATGGTTTTTAATAAAGTGATCTTTAAATCTGGATGCTAAGATTTGTCGTTTAATTAGTTGATACAAGTTAGAATTTTTTTTTTTTTTTTGTCAAAATAAGAGTGTACAAATTATAGAACTGTAGGAATTGATGTTTGGTCCCCAGTCAAATTTGAACTCGGGACCTAGAGCTTACAAGATCAACATTATAAGATTAGACCAAAAGCTAACTTTGGGTCCGAACTTATAATTCAGGTACTGATTCCTAGCATTTTTTATCAATGTTTTGGCAGGAGCAGAAGCTGCCTCATAATCCCTCACCTGCAAATGTGCTCGGTCGGTCTGTGAGAAACGGCGAAGGCCAACCTCCAAAAGCCACCCATTTCCCAGTGCAGACACAGTCAGGAGCTGGCAAACGGTGGGTGAAGTGTGTTATACTTCAATCATGTATGTGTGACGTTAGTCATTGTCAGCTAGGAGAGAGGAGTGGTCGGTACCTCTGGCTCAGTATGGTGGTGTCATCTCGTGTTGGTTGCATGTACTAACCAGTTCACTACTGTAGGAATTGACAATGTTTGGCTCAATAAATCAACATATGTTTACCTTCTATTAGTTTAACATGTAGCAGTAACTTAGTAACTAGGGAACTAAACTTCTGTATTTAAAGACAGGTATATGATAAAATAATGATGATAATGTTTTTTTATTATTAGTCCCTTCTTCTGAACAAAATTGAATGCGTTTATGTAAAAAAATTTCCGTAAAAATATTTATGCAGAAGTTGCTCTGCAATAGTTAGTAACTAGGTTCCATGTGCAAAGAAAATTTTAAAAATATTACATTGGATCATTTCATGTTCTATTAAATCAAAGTGCTTGGTGTTTTTTAATCAAGATTTTATAAAAATGTCTATTCCACCTTTAGAAGTGAAAAATACCTTTATTTCGCACAATTCCGAATATCCCACATGAGGTACCCAACAAAAATAAATAATGATTTATATTCAATGTTATATATCTAGAGTTTCAACCCTTTTGATACCCCTAAGAAACTGCTGCCCTAAGCTTGTCCTTTCGTGAAAGTCGGCTTTCCAGCCCGGAGTATTTTTACAAGATCTCAAACCTAACTTGTACATTCTTATTTAAGTCATTTTCCAAGTTTCAGTTTATTGATCAAGCAAAATTTAAAATTGAAGGAGAAAAGCTACTTACTTTCCCATGAGCATCTTTACTATAACCTGTTTTCAGTCCTTCAATTTGAATTCTGATGTCTCCTAGATGAAGTAATAAATTTACTAACTTTCCATTTTTGACATCTTGTTCGTTGTACGCAGTACCCAGAAATAATATATTTGGAGTTGTGTCACTTGGATTACACAAAGAACGGCAATATTGAATAAAAGGTTCAATCGCTTTTAAACTTACACCTAAGTTCAACAAGACACTTATTTCATCGATGAATATTACATAATTTTTTGATTCCTCCATAGATTTTAAATGTTCAACATATTTCTTGATAGAAAAATAAAGTTCTTTTAAACAGTCATATCCATGACAGTCTGTAAGTATAGTTCTAAACATTGTTTCTTGTGTGGTGTGACGAGATAAATTTTCTATTTCAGCTAGACCATCTATGACGAAACTTTGCTGATCACGTAGCTGTCGTATATTAATACCAGATTTTAATAACAAGTGATTGTAATGACTACTTGATTGGGCGAAATTTAACGATATGACAGAATAATTTCTTTTGATATAAAACGATAAAATTTCACTATAAACAAAATTTAAATCACTGATATTGTCTTTGGTAGCTACAATAAAGTTTTGATCTACTTTTTGATCACTTAAACCCAACGTTGTGACAATATCAGACATTATTGCGTTTCAAAGATAAATCATATACAAGAAACTTTATTGGCACCTTTAACAACACAAATGTTTTCTATTAATTACGTAGTATCGTGTTATCACACCCACAGAATTCTGTGATCACACCAATTATTAATATATAAAAGAAATTAAAATTAAAAATGTGAAAACACGAGCATTTTATAAAAAGTCAACAAAGTCCTCATGTTGCCATTCTCAATTATTAGTAATTTGTTCATTTGAGAACTGCAATTTAATATCTAGAAATAAGAAATAGAAATAAAATATAAAATGCATATACTTTGTGAGAAATTTACAGCATATTGGTGTTGTTATCAAGGCGTTTTACATATAAATATTCCAATCTTTTAAACAAAGCGGTTTTCCATTTAACTGTCAATGAGGGTGACAGGAAGTTAAATCCCACCAAATAATTTGTAATAATGACGTAAGAGATAATATAAACAGATTTATCTAATCGAAGTTAATTGAATGATAATCATTTTGTGTTCTAATTCAAGGTGGTCATAATGTTTTCGTAAAAAGTTCCTAAAAGTTAATTTCCTTTTCTTTGTGATGTGTATGAAATATGTAATTTATATACAGTATTCTTATTTCCTGCTATATTGTTGTATTTGTATGGAGTTTTTGTAATTAGTATTTCATAAGTTGTAATGAATGAACCAATGCAAAGGCAAGATAGTGGAGAACTTCACTTTTTTCTTAATAGAAATAAATCCAATGACTGTACCTTTTCAAAATTAAATTATGGTTCATTGCAACGTCCGGCATATACAGAAAATCAGTCTTTGAATGATAAACAAAGAATATATTATCGTAAAATTCCCAACCAAAACATTGTTGCAAGATTAATTAAACGAGAAACATCGTTTGTGAAACCATCTGTGTCGCCTCACTATGCTGTGCGCAATTTTCATCAAAATATTGTACCCAATTTAACTGTTGTGAACATCGAAAAGCCTCCCTGTTTTCTTCGAAAGTTTTCGCCTGATGGAAAGTATTTTGTAGCCTTTTCTGCTGATCAAACATCTGTTGAAATTTATGAATATAAAGGACCAGCAGCGGGTGAAGCACTTTTGCATAAAATTTCAGAAAATAGCTCTGCTGTAGATGTAGAATCAGATGGAATTAGAAGTAAAATATTTGAACAATTTTTTACTTTAAAACATGCAGTGAATGTTGCAGTAAATGATGAGCAATTAAACAGAGAATGTAGTCTTTTTACGGATGATTGCAATTATATAATTGTTGGATCTGCTGCTTATGTTACAGAAGATTCTTTTCCATCCTTTTTTGAAATATATAGAAATAATGAATCTGTCTCCCCTAATCCAAGATCCTTTTTGGAAAATTATACATTATATTTGATAGATATGAAAGTTGGTGTTTTGCGCGATAAGAGAGTTTTTAAGACTGATAAAATATTTTTATCACACAATCAAGGTTTATATTTATATCATGATTTTCTTTGTGTGCTTTCAGTGCAACATCAGACTATTCACGTTTTTCAAGTAACCAAGGATGGTTACTTTATTAATGTCAGGTCTATAGGAAGATTTTGCTATGATGATGATGAGTTATATTTATCAAATGTTAAGTATCCAGAACGAGAAACACCGCCAGCAAGGTCATCACATCGTCCTTATAGAGATCCAGTTTTTAACACACTAAAGCAAAGATTTTTAACATTTTTGTTTAAAAGACACTTAAAAACATGTCGAAAGAAGAAATCTCGCAAGCCGTTACTAGAGTTTTATCAAAATTTTGAACACTTTTCACAGCTTCGAATGTGGAAAATACAAATGCTTGATAAGGCCCATCTTTTGATAAAGTATGCTAGCGAAGACGTCATCACACTTCGATCTCCAGATCCAAACAATCAGCCTTCATTTTTTGTCATTTATAATATGGTTACTACAAAAATATTGGGTATTTATGAAAATACCTCTGAAAAATTACTGTGGATCTTCGAAAATTTCTGTGATCTTTTTCGAAATGCTGCTTTACATGCCCCTGGCCAATTATCTTGTTCTCCCTCCAATAATACTTATTCTAGATTGTTGCAGCACAGATTCATTCAAACAATTATCAATGCTAAATTTGGTGGACAGACAGAGGCTGTTAAACGATTATTAGCTCAACTACCTATCAGCTCACAGTCTTATAGCATAAGCCCATACTTAGATTTATCATTATTTAGCTACGATGATAAATGGGTGTCTGTGATGGAAAGACCGAAGGCATGTGGAGATCAACCCATAAGATTTTATGCCAGAGATTCTGGACTACTACGATATAAAATTTATGCTGGTGTTCAAGGTAAGAATGCCCCACTTAGTGCTAGGCGATTGGTTGCTTTTACTTTTCATCCATATGATCCTTTTGCAATTAGTGTACAAAGAACTAATTCTGAATATGTAGTGAACCTACATATTAGACATTCACCTTATAATGGCTGAAATTTGTATATTGTATAGATTTGTTAGTTTTTAAATTATTAACTTGTAAAATATCTACCTTTTCATACTGCTGTTAATTGGTGAGATATTTCTACCCTGCTTTTAAGTTGTGACTCCTATTTTGACTGTGGAGTATTGAATATATGCATGTCAAAATATTTCCATTCTTGCAGTTTTAATACAATACTTTATTTTAAATTCGTATTTCTTAAAGATCTCATACTAATCTATTATAAAAGAATATGGCTGATAAAACAAATATATACTTTAATAAATTAGCAATCTAGATTCAAGATTTGCAAATCATTTATGTATAAATATGTGTCCTTAGAACTTTCAATATAGTTAGTATTCAAATCAACATACTATTCATAATCTTGTAAAGATAAAATATAAAGTTTGCTAATCTTATTTTTGTCAAATAATAGAAGCACTTTTATTTTTCCTATTACAGTCAAACCTGTTTAAAACAGAAGCTGTGGGAAATGGAATACTGCCTTAAGTGGAAAATATTTTTAGTCCCGTTCAAAAATATAGGAAATTTGTTATTTTCCCAACAGAATCTGCACAATGTGGAAACGGATGAACAATTTAAAATAATGTCTTATTAAAAGTACCTTTTGTTATGAACAAAGAATGGAAAATCATCCAACTATTTTAACCATTTATTTCTGGGAGAACCATTTTTTACAGAAATTTCTATTAAATTATATAGCGATTTTCTGAAAGATGTTTCAGAACTTAAAGAATTTTCATTTAATCAGAAAGATTCTGAATGCTAATAATATTAATCAATGCAAGATTTTTAGCTGAAAGTCACACCATTAGTGAGACATATGTCCAAGAAACCATGTTAGATTATTTTTTAAAAGTTCATCTCAATAAACTGTTTTTTTTTTTAAATTTATTTTTTTGTTTCCTTGTAAGCAGTGATATTTTGCTTGTAAGACAATTCATCTAGGTTTTAAGGTATGGTAATAAGATAACAGTTAAGGACATGGTGTACGCTATATGTTTATTTACATATACTCCTGTGATCGCAAGATGCAAAATTTACATATATACATATTTAAAATAATTTAACTATTATGGTATAATATATTATTAATCAAATGTATCTAAGTACACTTTTCAGAATTTTTAAAGTTTGGTGTATAGGTGAGCAATTACATATGGGCTATCTGCATTTTCAGCTAAACCTATAAACTTCCTTTTTCCTGAAGTGACGTGCATAAAACAGAAATCTTTTCAAGACTTGAAAATTCTTTCGGTTCCCTGAAATTCCATTTAAGACAGGTTCGACTGTACGTATGTTTGATGCTAACAATAACATTAACTGATAACGTAAGCCTTGCATGTATATTAAAGATATCAGCGACCATTTAATAAACAATTTTTAGCCTGTTAGGACTAAATGAATGAAAAAGGGTAAAAAGTAACAGAAAAACAACAAAAGAAGCACCCCCAAATAGATTAATTTTCAGAATTCGGTAAAGTTGGCAATTCTTGTCCACACTCCTCTCTCTAATCACATTTTGAAGCACATCCCTAATCATATTTTTATAATGCTGTTGTTTTAAAAAGGCCTTTCCATTCAAATTTTATTTAAAATTATTTATATTAATTTTTTGATATTGCAAATGCACAAGAAAAAAAATTGTTCAATTTGTATAAAATCGGAATGGAAAGTCTAGTTTTCAAACATTAAGAATTATAGCATAACCTCAAAAACTGAGCATCACTGGAACTAAGAGTAAGCTAAATTTCTGAAACATCTAAAATTTGGTATACATTTTCATTTTATAGATTTTTTTTTAAATATTTTTTTTATTCCCATAGAATTTATACATGTTCGCATTTCGGCTAGCATTTAAGTTAATTAAAAATTAAAAATATATAATGTTAAAAGAAAATCTAATTACACACCACATTATAATATATATGTAGGTACAGACACCTTGATATCTTCAGGGTTGAAATCTAGAATGGAATATTTTGACCATGTATCATTTTGATATATAGAGAAACTGCTTCCTTTAAAAAGATTGACAGAGTGGAGATGAGATGACTTTGACCTTACATTGCTTGTGTCACAGAATTTTTTGTCTCAAAATTCATCGTTGGAACATATACAGCAGATCGCTATGTTTTGCCTTCATTTCAGTTAAGGATCGAATTTTCTCTTGTAGTGAGCAGTTGCAAAGTAACCAAAATTGGTTTCTGCGTATACCAACTGGATTAGTATCAGGGTTCGTGCACACTCTGGAAATCGGGAAAACAGGGAATTTGAAAATGGACTAAAATGCCAGGGAAATTGCAGGGAAAATTGAATTTTTGTTCAAAATTCTGGAAAAATCAGGGAATTTTCAACTTACCGACCTGCTTACAGAGATGCTGATTACTTGAGATTCTCTGTAGTTTCTATGGGAAACTTCCTCATACTGCGGATTACGGAATTTACATAGTTTCCTATGAAAAATTGTCTTCTGTGAAGGTCAATGTAAATTTATGGCCACATGCATGGTAATTTTAACCAAATCAACGTAACAACGGGGATTTACAGCTGCAGAGGTGTTAATGCCAATTAAATTAATGGGACAATGGGGATTTATGGCCACGTGCACAGTAATGCCAATCAAATCACCGTGATAAAGATGATTTTCTGCTCTGTGGAATATAAAAGATAGTTTTTTTCATGGAAGTAATAAATGTACTACTTAAATTTCGCATAAATTGCTGAACAGTTAATTTTATAATTATTTGCTCATAAACAGTGCAATTGCACAATTCAGTTTATGCTCTCATGAATCACTGAGAGTCGATTAATATATTTCTCCATCTATCTCCATCTTTTAAATATTGCATATTAGATTAACTAAACTAGCTTATTTTTACATTCTGATCAATTATTAAGGTTAATTTTTTAATTATTTTCACATAAACAGAGAGATTACACAATTCACTTTATGTGCCGTGAATTGCCGAGAGTCCATTAGTACCTTTTCCATCTATTCCCATCTTCTAAATGTTTCATATTAGATTGATGAAAGTAGCTTTTTTTTCATATTTTAGATATTATTAAGGGTTGATTTTTTAATTATTTTCACATATGTTCACGTCAATCGCTAAAAGTCCATTAATATCTTTTCCCATCCATCTTCTAAACGTTGCATATTAGATTGACTAGACTAGCAAATTTTTATATTCTGGTTACTTATCAAGGTTAATTTTTTAATTATTTTTGCATAATGCATATTTTCATATTTTAAAAAATGGGTATGAACCTTTTGAAGGGACATTTTCCAAAAAGTGGTATTAAAATAACAATTTAAGCAAATAAAAAAATCTGATGTAAGCAGCACATGGCTTTCCCTGCAGACTCAAATTCATTTTCTCTTTATTTCATTAATCTAATTCATTAAATTGAGTTTAATTTCAGTAAATAACATGTATAAGTAATTGAAATGACACTAAATTTGCACTTTTAATTCAGCTTTTGTTTTTATTTGGTAACTGGATTATTCTTCAAACTGGTGTAGCAAAAATGTGAAAAAACTAAAATATCTTGAATGGCTAGTCCTAGAGTAATGGGTTGATCTTTATTCTTTTCATCGTCAAAAGTTACATGTAAAACAAGCATTTAATTGATATATTTGAGCATAGTCTTTTATTTCAGATTTTGACGATTTTTGTGGGCCATTTCTAAAAAAAAAAGTAGGTTATTATTTTCTGAATTGTACCAAAATCTAATCAGCACCAGGGTAACCCATAAGTGACTTATCTACCACATTTTGTGAAATTCGGTCCATTAGTTTTTCAGCTAGAGTGGATACGGGCAATTTTTTCGGGCCATTTCGCAAAATAAAGGCTGGTTCTTTTATCCCGAATCGTACCAAAAACTAATCAGTACCAAGGTCATACACAAGTTACTTGCCTATCAAATTTTATGAAATCATCAAAAAATCATTAATCTAAAATAAGACTACTTATGCTCAGATATATTAATTAAATGGTTGTTTTATACGTAATTTTTGACGATGATATAAAGACGAAGAATAAAGCCAACTCCATTACACTAGGACTAGCTGTTCTTGAAATATTTTAGTTTTTTCACATTTTTGCTTCGTCACCTTTGAAAATAGGTTCAGTTACAAAATGAAAACTGAATTAAAAGTGCAAATTCAGTGTCATTTAAAATAATTATGGGTGTTATTTTGTACAATTAAACTCAATTTAATGAATTATTGAAGAAATAAAGAGAACTTGATTATGAGGAAAGTTATGTGCTGTCCACATGCGATTTTTTTTTTCTCACTGTCATGTATTTACAGTAAATATCAGTTAAATCTAAAATTATATTTTGAAATTAGTGTTAAAATAGTTGTACACAGTACCTGGAATTTTGATGAAGACAACAGGTAAAACCTGGAAAATTTAGGGAATTTCATTTTGAAAAATAGGCATCAACCCTGTAGTATGGTGTATCTGCCATATATGGAAAGCTTACATTACCAGTGATTCCATCACTTTAATATGTGCTGTAAGTCTGTGACTTCATGTAAATACAAAAAATGGCAGCTGAGATAGTGTCAGATTTTTGAGTGCTAGATTTGGGAAGTTGACTTGTGTATTTATTGCATTAACTCACTTTATATTGCTATGCTTATTTTACTGTATTCCTGGAAATTAATATTTTGTGTAAATAACACATTGAGCTCTTGATGATCAAATAGTATACATGACAAAAAATTTTGTTGCACAATTTAAAGTGCTAAATGTTAGTTTAAGTTAGCTAAATATTAGTTATTCGAAGTGATAAATGTTAGTTTTTTTTTAACAATCCAGAGCATAAGACTTAATTAGACACTTAATGGCAAAATCAAATCAAATGAGTGTATGCAGTTTTTAGAAATGCCCATGCATACAAAACTGTTTCGGCCACCATCCTAGGCCGAAGCAGAAAAAAGTTTTATCAGTGTGTCAGTGAACATAACTGACTATCCCACTAGAAACCCATTACAAATATGGCAAGTGTAAAATAATCTTTTTTTTGTTGTTCAATTCAGCATAACATATTTTTATTAGTACAAAGTTGCTAAATTTTGACTACAATATTCATTAGATTTGCACAAAACTTAGTAAATAGTGGTTGCTGTATATTATTTTCACTGGTTGATTGACACTAAGAGCATGTTAACACAATGTTATATTTATAAATGTACAGTTATATTTTTCCTTATTTAGTTTGTCATTAAATTTTAAACTATGCAAAGTGCAAGAATATTTTAATTTTTGCTTAATTTTTAGTAGGGTACTTTGCAAGACTCTTTTTATACCAATGAATGTTTTCATGTGAAGCGTAACACCTATTTAACAAATGTATAGTAAATTTATCTATATACACAAAGTGTTTTAGTATAGTTGACCTCACTTTTCAAACTTTAGCAATTGGCCATGCTTCCAATTTTTAAGTTTGTTAAAATTAAGTTCACAATTCTTTCCCCTTGAGCAAAAATAATCAATTAGAAAAGTTGCATCATACAGTAACTAGTCTAAAGAAGAAGAAAGAAAAAACCCTGGTATAATTATCTGCAATATTCAATGAGTTATTCCTTACTAACAATTTGGAATTTTCCCGCTACAAATCTGGGGTCATTTGTAAATAAAATTGCACAGACATGTTTTGTGCAAAGTTTGGTTTTAATTTACAGTCAGCCAGTTCTAAAATATGCAGGAGTTCTTAAAAGTAAAAAAAATGATCAGAGCTTGAGTCTAGTGCTAATCAAAGTCAAGGGATAATCCAATTCCAGTTTAGCTTAAAGTTACTTAGTTTTGCTAGTTTTTTACATTATTTTTATTACTTATATACACAGTATAATGTATAAGGAAAGTATTGTGACGGAGTCGAAAATTCGAATTTGAGTTTTTGAAGAAAGAGCATGTTTCAAGCATCTCTGAACATGAATTGAGCATTTTTGAGGTGATGTCTGTGTCAGTGAGTCTGTGGAGACGATGTCTCACGAACAAATGGAGTGACTCGAATGAAATTTGGTACAAAAATTATAATCTATAAATACTGGAAGCCTATTGTTTTTAAACAAAATCGAATGTTCAGAACACCCCTAAATTTTTGAGTAAAATTTTGAAAAAAATCATCAAAAAATCAAAACCTTTAATAAAGTTAGGAAAATAGACATTTCTTATGTAAATTTTTCTTAGAAAATGATTGACAAACTTTAGAATGCTGGGATGAACCGTTCATTCTCGAGGTATTGCAAATTTTTCAAATAAATTTATCCAAAAATCATATAAATTAAAAAACAAATATGTTAACTATTGTGAAATATGTTAACTTTTCATATGTAATATCATGTGATAAATTTGGGGACATCATTCTCATGAATCTAGCTTGTTTCATTCATGAGAAAAGTTATCTTGAGTAATACTTATGTATTTGAATGCCAATAGTCATTTATCTGTTATACGAATAACTTATTTCTCCACCCATAATGCTTCCCAAGATTTTAGCGATAAATTTGGCAGAATTTTCGCCAACTTGGCGACTTTTAAATGTTGCTAAATTAACGAAAATGACGCTAAATCAATGAAAATGACAATTAATTGACGAAAAGTCAATATCTTGGAAAGAATATAAGTATCAACTATAAGAGTAACTTATTTTTCCATCTGTAACATTTGGTAAAATTTTATTGACAAATTTGTCGGAATATCTCCAACTTGCTGACTTTTTAAAAGTTGCCAAATTGAAGAAAATGTCACCCAATTGATAGAAATTTGCCAAATTAATGAAACCAGCTCTACATCAATGAAATGATGACTAATTGATGAAAGTTCAATATCTTGGAAAGAACATAAGAGTAGACTATAATTATAGCCCATTTCTCGATCCGTTCATTCGTAACGTTTGGCGAGAAATTTAGCAGGATGTCGCCAACTATTTTAAATGTTGCAAATGTGACAAAAATGTCAACAAACTGATAAAAATGCAGCCAAATGGGAAGTAATGTTTCGCAAATTCTGATTTCCGTCATATGATAGGCATACCTTCTAGTATATAAGAAATGCTCTTCTCTCCATTTGTCTTTAACACTTGGTGATGCATTTTGACGAACTTGGCGATATTTCGCCCCAGATTGACGAAAACATTGTTAAAATTGCAAAAATGACACTAAATTAATGAAAATGATGCTTAATTGATGAATTAATTATTAAAATATTTTAATACGAGGGTTATTTTTAAGTAAAGTCTGTTTTGCAATAAAAATGAAGTAAGTATATTTTTTTCAAAAAATCATTTATTTTCTGAATTTACATTCAATTCTCTATTTTAATACACAAATTCCTTGCCGATTTAAACATTTATCGAAACTATATACCAGTTTTTGGATACCGTTATCATAGAACTCTGCCGCCTGTGATGATAGCCAGTTATTCACAATCGTTTTCACTTCTTCATTAGTGTCTAAACGCTTGCCGCCCAGGAAGGTCTTCAGATGGTGGATGAGGTGGTAGTTGCTAGGCGCGAGGTCTGGACTGTATGGCAGGTGATCGAATACCTCTCAACCAAAAGATTCGATCAGATTTTGAGTTTGAGCTGCAGTATGTAACCTTGTATTGTCATGAAGCAGTACGACACAGGCTAAGAACATTCCACGTCGTTTGTTCTGGATTGCTCGACGAAGCTTTCTTAAGGTCTCACAGTAGGTGTCACAGTATGAAATGTCATAGGAGTCGAATGAATGAATGATATGAAGGTGGGTGGCTCCAGAAGAGCCTAGCACATCGACCAGAGGTCTATTGTACTACCCCAAAAAGTGAAGGTCTCTAAGAGAAGAGACCAGTAGCCGATGCAAACATAAGCAGGCACTTGACAGGAATGTCGTTCAGCTCCCAGGGTTCAATCACATGACGACCAATGTGTTCGAATCTGTGAGCAGAGTAGGCCTCACATTCACACAGAATGTGAGCTGCAGTTTCTTCGCTGTAATTGCAGCCTCTGCAAAGCGAATCCTTGGAGACACCCATAATATTAAGATGTCTCTTGAGAGTGCAGTGCCCAGTAAGGAGCCCAACAGCTCTCCTGATGCCAGTTCTACTGAGTCTAAAGAGTTCCTTTTGACGTGCACTAGGGCAATTACAATTGAGAATTTTCGCTTGCCTTTGCCCTTTAGTGTCACGCCAGTTCTTGCATTGAAGCTTCCTGAAGATGTCAAAGACAATTCTTCTGATAAGATCATTGGGAATACCCAAGGCTGGCTCAGGGCCCACAAAAGGAGTATTAGAGCCTTTCCTAGCAAGTTCATCTGCCAATTCATTGCCAGGAATGCCCGAATGACCAGGCACCCAGTACAGAATGACACTATTATTACTAGCAATTTATTATTATTAGCAATTTATTATTACTAGCAATAGTAGGAGTCACGTGGGACACCCATGTCTCATCTCCTGTGACGATATGACTCAAAAGTCATCACCTCTTCGTTGTGGAGCTTCAAAAATGTTAGAACACTTGCCAATCTTTTCTTTTTGTGTTCCTCACTCATCAGTTTAGGAACCCATCGACAGCACAATTTCTTGAGATCTAAGTTCTTAGATACAATTTTAAACAAAACTGACCTTGAAATTTGTGGGAATTCTGATAACAACTTAGAAATTGTGAATTTCCTGTTTGCGTGAATTTTGGCATGAACTGCCTGCACCAAAGTGTCAGTGATTACAGATGGCCGACCAGAGCGCAATTCGTCATGGACGTTTTCCCGACCTTCCTTGAACAATCTCACCCATTTTCACACTTTACTGTCACTCATTGCATTGGCACCCTAAACTTCACATATCTGACGATGAATATCCGCAGATGTCATGTTTCTTGCTGCTAAGCATCGGATGACTGACCGTATTTCACAGTTGGCAGGGCGCTCGATTTTCTTAAACATTTTAACGAAGCATACAAAGCGAACAGACTGACACCGTGAATGCAAATGGCATTGGATTCTGCTCAAAGAATGCTGGGAGTCTGTGCGTGCACTCATTCTCACGTACATGTGGAATTTCAAAAGGTATTCACAAACGGACCTTATTTAAAAAATAATCCTCGTATATGGACTATATCGCGCTTATTGAGGATGCTATCAATATTGATAATTGTTTATTTAGAGTTGTGCAAAATATAAGTTAATTGGGTACTTTGTAATAGTTTCACATGTTGTCATCCGGAAAATTGCCAAATGTGCACATGTTTTACATGCTATCATATGAAAATTGCCAAATGATAAAAACACTACCATGAATCTTATACATTATTTTTTTACAGTAAAAGGAGTAAATTCATTGCATTATATAAGGAGAGCCATGTGTTGTCCACATCAGATTTTTATAAATATCTTCGTGAATATTGTAGATAATTGTACCAGGTTTTCTTGACGAGTTACTGTACCTATTACTAATTTAACTGTTTTGCTCAACAGACCATATAAAAATTCAGACACTCTTTTCATAAAAATACCACCCATCAGAATATATATATATATATATATATTGTGCCTGCAAGTTAATATTTCTGTTTTTATATTTCTGATTCATAATTCAATTGGTTTATATTATTTTTCCTTCCACTAGCCAGTAGACAGTTCCAATGGTGTCTATAGTTAAATACTATCGCCATTGTCAGAAACTGGCTATTCTATCAGTTTTAATTCGAATTGTATGGCTGTTCTGATGAGAATGCAATTTCGAACTAATCGCCATTCTTTGTGTAGTTTCAATTGATTGTTCTCAATGTCTTAATCTTTTATCTTGAGCTAATTATTATTGCCTTTTCTCATTTTTGCCATGTTTTCTTTTTCATTATATATATATATATATATATATATTTATATCTATACCTTTTTAATTGTGATTTTTGTATACTAATATTCTCCTCATCATCCCCTTTCCAATAAGTTACCTTCTATTTTTATCCTTAGTCTTGGTCTATAGTTACTTATTTGCAACAGATATACTAGAGATGGGTTTTTTTGTACTTACCGTAGTTTATGCATAGCTTTCGATTAAAATCTTTCAATTTATATATATATATATATATATATATATATAAAAATAATTTTTTTTACATATATATATATGATATAATTATCAGTAAAAAATTTTATATACAATTTCTTTTAGATTATTTAAAAAATAATAGTCTTTTAAAACTTTATTTACATTCCATTAATAGTATTAAATTAAAAATTATCAATATGTATAGTGACTTAAATATTAAATATAAATATCTTAAATTTCCATACATTGTGCTTATTCCAAAATTGCATAAAAATCCCATTAAATTTAGAATAGTAACTAGTGGGCATAATACTTACTTTACTACTGCGAGTAAACTACTTATAAATTCTTTAAATCAAATAAATGATAGTTTACGTAAGTCTAGCAATTACCTTATTCTTAATAATAGTAAAGAATTAAAGAATAGATTAACATGCTTTAAAAATCTAAAAGGATTTCAAACTTTTGATTTTAAAGATCTTTTCGATAATATCAAGATCTCTGACCTGTATGATGTCATTTTGGCCCTATACAATGATTTTATTACTTATCTTACATCTAAAGCCAGTTTTGTTAATTTTCCTAAACTTCTTCACTTTGTTATTTTCAATAATTATATTTTTCAAGGAAATAAATTATACCTACAAGTCTCAGGAGTTCCACAGGGTGGTTGCAGTAGCAGTATTTTAGCTAATTTATATCTTTATCATTTTGAACAGTCTTTTACATCTATAGATTATAAAATATACAAATATGTTGATGATCTGATTTGCTTAGTACATACTGAAAATTGTATCATTAATATAGATTTCTATCCTGAGAATTTGGAATTAATTCCTAATGAAGCTACTATTAGTAAAAATATTAATTTTTTGGATTTGAATATTTTTGTTGATCCTTCTAATAGAATTGTTACTAATTTATATGATAAAAAAGACTCTTTTAATTTTAAAATTAATAAAATCTTACCATTTAATTCCTGCAACTCGTTTCTATTGTTTAGAAATATTATTCTTAATCAGCTTTTTAGAATATATAGATTATCTGATAAAAAATTCCATGTTTTACATATTGATAATCTAAAAATTACTAGCAATTTATATAAATATCCCTCTTATTTTGTAAATGGTATAGTTAAAAAATTTAGAATAGCTGGATTTTCTTGAATTTTAATAATAATGCTTTAAATTTAGCTTGACATCTCCCTTCTCTTGTTTTAATTATATTTTATTTATACATCCATTTATACATTAGCCTTTCTTTTATTGCCCCTCTTGATGGTATATTATCTCTTGTACATGTCTTTTCGTATTACTGTTATTTATTTCTTACGAATGGCAACAGTATATCTTATTCCTTTGTGAATGGCAACACTTGTCACTTCTTTCTGTATTCCCGTGCTTACTAGGTTTGTGTGTAGTCAGTTTTTTGATATCCATTTTTCCTTTATATTTTTCTTATTTATGTATGTCGTCTAAGTAGAAATAGTTTATAGATATAATCTATATATTTCTTCAGAAACATACATTTTTGTGTTTGCTTCTACAAAAAACTTGGACATAATTAGCTTTTTGTAGAGGTGAACAATTCATGATTTAGGCTTAGAGCCTCTTCCACTTGTATAGCGTTAGTGCTTGATTTCATTTGTTATTTTTTTTCGATTCCATACCTTTGTATTTTGATACTTTTCATTGACTTGTTGATTCGATATTTATTTTATTTTTTTATTTATTATTATTATTATTTTTTTTCATTAGTTTGAGGAATTGTTGATTTTTACTTTTGTTTTGTAAGCCTGTTAGATAGTTGAATTTTTGTGTTACTGCTTCTCACTTTTCTTTCATTGGATCTTCAAACCCTTTTTTTCTTATATATATATATATATATATTAAAAAAAAAAAATTATATAATTATTTATTAATTATATAAATAAATAAAAATGAAAAATAATAAAATAAGTCAAAAAATTAGAAAAATCAAAAAATCGGAAAATAAGATGCATTAACATTAATGTTTTGAATTTTATTTTCGCAAAAAAATTGTAACTTTTGCCAGTATTGAAACTACGATTTGAGCGCCCTTATAATGGTGTATAGTGGCATTCTCGTTTATCCAGTTTTCCTATGAATTACTTGTTTAGTAGAAATTTTCATCTTTGATGCATGTTCATATTCAGGATTGCATATTTGGGATGTTCATATTCTGAATTGCTTGTCCAGTTTCCAGCTTAGACTCACTGGACGTGTCTGGGAGTATTACTGTGAACGTTCGTACTGCCTACCTGGTAGAATTTCGACTTGTTCATTCCGGTGCTTCTAGTTTAAGCTGTTGAGGTTGATCGTGTATACACGTGGTGGAAGAAGGGTTCATGCCGCTTGGTAATACAAATTTTCTTAATGTATCTTATTTTCATTTTTTGATGCCTGTGGTCTGGGTTGGAGTATTTATAGTAATGTACTATTGCTCTATCTGAAACAGGCATGTATTTGGGTTAGTTCAAGTTAAATACTCAGACCTGAGGAGGAATTTAACTCTGACTAATCATCGAATTTGGGCTGGTGCTGTTATCTTCTCTTATCGGCATTATGGCCGTGAATTTGCTTCTATGGTGATGTTAATATTACTTGAATTTTTTATATTTTTTTATTTTATTATTATTACATAATTTTTATTATTACATATTTCAAATATATATATATATATATATATATATATATATATGAAAGAATTTCATGTTTTATTTTTATTTCATGTTTTATTAACTTTCAAATTGGAATTATATGTCTAAAACTAATTACTGAATTCATAAATCTAGGTTAATTATGTGGAAACACCCTGTATATTTCTATTTTAAATTCTTAAAACATACACCAGCTCTTAAAGTAAAAAGCTGTTTAGAGTCTGACTCCAGCAAAGATCTCGGAATAGCCATCTAAAGAGAAATAATTGTATTGTTGATAACTATTAACTCATGGTGATGCAATTTGTACAGCTCATATTTTTATGAAATATATAGGATTTCTTTTTACTAAGATAAAGTACATATTTATTACCAATACATTTTTATATTGAGTTATAAATTTCCAGTGCACACACACACACAAAAGAATAAAGTAAATTCCTGGTAAATAAGAACCTCTGATTTAGATATAGGATAAGCATAAAATTCTTTTAAGTTATTTTTTATATGGTTAAGGATATACCTATGTAAATGTATTTCTAAATTAATTTTGAAATAAAAATTTATTATAATATATTACCTTGTGCAGCTATTTTATTTATTTTTATATATTATCGGAACTTCCATTCAATCTAAGATTAAAAAGTTATCAAGTGTATAAGCATAGCTATCTTATAAATATCAATTTTACTGTATTATGAACTGTTTTATAATTTTTACATGTATAATATAAGTTATTCCAGTTATGAAATAGAAAAGATGAGCATCAAATTTTAAATTCAAAAATGAATAAGCAGTGAGGAAAAATAATTAGTGGGAATTGAAATCTAGCTTCTCTCATGATTGGCAGATATACACTGGAAACTAGGTTATAGCACACCTGTGTTATAAAGAACTTTTATAACATAACTAAATACAAAGTCATGAAGGAAGTTTTGTACAGGTAATCTGATTAGACTTTGTTTATAGAAAACTACGGTGTAGTGAAATTTTAGTTACATTAAACCAAATTATAACAAAAATTTCCCTAAAAAATGCTTCGAATTAAAATCATCTTCGACAGCTCACAAAATCTGTATGCAACTTACTCACTCAATAAAAAAGAATGGAGAATTCCGGCCTCTTTTTTAAATTTTTTTATTCGATTCGATTTGTTTCAAAACGGGCAAAAGTATAAAAATTTGTATTCTCCAAGCTGTATTTCATGTTTTATTAGCAGCCAAAGTTCGCCTTTCTGACTGTAGCGGGAAAATGGTCCATTTTGGGGTGTATGGAATGTGACATCACCAGGTTCGTCCGCGGCTCCCTTCTTTGAGAATTGGTGCATTAGTTTGGTTACATTCGTAAAGTTCCGATAATTATAATTGTTTCTTCCGACCCAAACTTCCGAATAGTTATAAGTATTGTATCGCTTCAATGTGCCTGACTACTAGTTTTACATCATCAGATAAAATATTTATATCTGTGCAAAAAATGTTTTTTCGTGAAAAATTACGTGAAGTTTAAGAAGCCAGATTGTAAACAAAATTCACCACTGTCATTAAAGAGTGTTCATTACGTATGTTATGATAAAAAATCAGTGACTATAATACACTTTTCAAAGCCATTTTATGAGAAGTTATTTCTTTATGATTTAATAAACTTTGAAAATCCACTACTGGTGTCCACTACTGGTTCGGCACTCTATTTTTAGTTTTGCTATTACGAATGAATTTAAAGCCAGATTCAAAGTGGATTATTGACTTTGTACCTGGTTTAGTGCGTGACGTTTGCAGTTAGTTTAGTGAATATAAAAAATTCCTTGCATAAATTTTTTTTATATTTGTATATAGTACAGCGAGCAGTTGCAATTTAGTATTTTCATTAAGTACATGTGTTTTTGGAAAGTTATAAAATAGATTTTATCTAAAAAAATAAATCACAAATTTGAAACATTGCACAAAAGGAATGGAAATTAAATGGAAAATAATTTAAAATTCCTTCACCTATTCAGAATCATAAATGATTTACCGTTTATTATAGGTTTTAAAATATAATATTATAAGAAACAATTTAAAACTGCTTTTAATTTAAAAATAAATTATTAGATGTTATATTTAGAATCCTCACAAAACATATAAATATCATAAAAAAATATATGCATAAAAACATATAAACATAAGTACATAAATATTATTTTTAATTCCGAGAAAAAATACACCGCTCAATCTAAACATTCGGTTTAAATTTACTGTATAACAAACTTAACTATAAAAGGCTACTTGCCCTCAAAAAATTACGGAGCACATTAAAAAAAAATATATATATATTCAGCGGTGGGTCGTCCAGTCTGATGGAGCCGAAATGGTTTTGCATAAATAATATTTTGTAAAATAAAGATTCAATTTGTTTGTTTTTTTCACTCATTTGTTTGGCTTACAGGCTTTTAAAGTGCTACAAATTACTTGCTAACTGCTTATAGCTAGCTAGCACTTTTAGTTTTCGTCCCGATTTCCTCTGGATACTCTGACTCTAGATATGCAATTTTTTCAAAAACTGAAATTTTTTTAACTTGCTTTGTGGTATATATATTAAACTTAACAATATATCTGACGAGATTTCACATTCAAATTAATTTATAAACTTGTCTAGCAGCACATCATTATTTACAGGAATAACTTACTGGATTATGTATATCTCCATGTATTATGTTCATACCTCACCAATCATTAAACATCTTTAGAATCCCAAAGTTTATTTTATTTAACCTTAACATTTTTTTTAAACAAAATAAAATATCTCGTTCTTGTGCATCCATATTTCACCAAGGAGTAAGTTCGTTACTAATTCCTCCGTAGTGAAGGAGACTCATTGATTTTATGTATCATATTTGTAAATGAATTAAAAAATATACGTTTAGGAGCATTCTTGCAGGGGTCAATGATTTGACTATAAATGTACATTTTAATAGTCTCTTTTGAGTTCGTTATAACCGGTTTCCAATGTATAACTATTTAATTTTGGTTTATTCTTTATAATTGTTTTCACATATAACTTGACACTTTCATTGTATTTTCAGAAGTGTATACATTTTTCAAATGTTAAAATTCTTAATGTCAATTGAAACAGAACATTCAGACGGCAGTGTTAAAGGTAAAATCTTACAGATCAATTAGGATAATTTTGGTCCAGTTTTTTACAACCAGTGGTAAATTAATTTTATTATGGTTAAAACTTTTTAATTTTCCTATATGCATAGTATAATGTATAGGGAAAGTATTGTGATGTGATTGAAAATACGAATCAATTTTCAAAAGAAAAGCATGTTTCAAACATTTTTGACATGATATTTGTGTGTGTTTATGAGGCTGTGGATGTGATATCTCATGAACGAACGAAGTATTTCAAAAATCATTTCATACAATTATTGCAATCAGTTAATACTGGAATCCTATTGATTTGAAATGCAATTGAATGTTCAAAAGACTCCCAAATTTTATATGAATTTCTGAAAACATCAGGACTTTAAATAGTGATAAATAATCATCTCAAGGAAAATTTTTCATTAGACAACGAATTATACAGGGTGTTCCAAAAACATTGACTTCGGCATTTATTCCTTAAATATTGATTTTAGACATATATAATAAATTACAAAGTTGCATAAAAAAAGGTACAGAATTTTATGAAATCGATAAAAATTTTCAAGGGATTAAACTTGAAGAAATACAAAATTTAAATTTTTATACAGCCCCCGTACAAAAAAAAATTCTAATGAGTAAAATGTGCCCCCATACACTAATAAGGTGATGTACAAAATTTCAGCATTTTATCATAAGTCCCAGAGATATGTTTAAACAAAGTTGGTGAGGGATTAATCACAAATTAAAATGTAAATGTTTACAGCAAGAGTGTAAATGACGCAACGCAGAATGCATCATAGGCAAATAATATCTGCCTCTTATCTTTAATGGATCTTTGGCATGGATAGAAACCATTTTGAACAAGCTTTGTAATCTTTGTGTAAAGTTATTATTTCTACACAGTGTAGATACTTTTGTACCAATAAATAGCAAAATTATTATTTATTTATGTAATCATTGTTTTTTCATAATTTGTATATGACCCCTGAAACGCGATCTGCGGACATGATTATTCCCCTCTGAGAACCCATGTCGATGCATCGAAAAGTGGTTTAAGTCAGCATTTTTGTTTTTTCATATCTCTGGGACTTTTTTGATAAAATGCTGAAATTTTGTACATTACCTTATTAGTGTATGGGGCACATTTTACTCATTGGAAATGTTTCTGTGCAGGGGCCGTATAAAAATTAAAATTTTGTATTTCTTCAAATTTTTATCGATTTCATAAAATTCTGTACCTTTTTTTATGCAACTTTGTAACTTATTATATATGTCTAAAATCAATATTTAAGGAATAAATGCCGAGGTCAATGTTTTTGGGACACCCTGTATAATTCGTTGTCTAATGAATACAATTAATCATAAAAATAGAAGAAAGTTTTTCTGATTGAAAGATCAGTCGGTTATGAATATAATTATGCACTAAAATGAAATAAATGTTACACAAAAAGGCCCTTTGATATACCTGCTATAAATTACTGCTGAACCCCTATTCAGGGAGACCCTGAATAGGGGTTCAGCAGTTCAGCAGTAATTTTTAAATTCAAGTAATCAGAGTTGAGTTTCTACCAGGACAGTGGAAGAAACAGAAACTGGAAAATATGAAACACTTTGACCTATTTTCTATATTGCAATTAGAAATATGTTCGGGCAGTTTGTAATCTGTCACTCTTGGACAGAAACAATTTTTCTTATTTTTATTGAAATTTCTGAACTATGATATCTAAGAAAATTAAGTACTTTGGCACAAATTTAAGGTCCTTAAAAATCGAAATTAGGAATCAAGCAGTTTTTAACACCCCATGTACTCATGCAATGCGCTTAAATGTGTTCACACAGATCTGTTGGTAACATTGTATATTCTACGCCTAAAAATTTCATAGCATTTGTTTCATTTCTTCTATGTGTTTCTTCTATTTTAATGGCAGACAGTATACTTGAATGCCTTTTCTTACCTTCTGCCAATAAAGTATACAGCAAGCGTGTAGCCTTTTGAGTACTTTAGTTATTTAAAATAAAAGTTTATAACTGACAGATCTATACCTAAGTCAGGTAATTATAGGATCTATTAAGTTTGTTCTCTTTCTCAGTTATATTACTAGCAAGATCATGAAGAAAAACCATTTTATTTCAAAATATTTAAAACAACCGAAACTGTGACCAAAAGTATTTGTGAAAGTCAGTTATTGACACTTCTGCTTTTATTGGCTGCTTGTTT
This sequence comes from Amaurobius ferox, assembly GCA_951213105.1. Classification (NCBI taxonomy): domain Eukaryota; kingdom Metazoa; phylum Arthropoda; class Arachnida; order Araneae; family Amaurobiidae; genus Amaurobius; species Amaurobius ferox. The sequence continues at coordinate 44,075,558 of OX578145.1, read as the reverse complement.
TGTTTTCGATACCGGTTGATGATTTTATGCTTAGTAATGAAGATTTTTCACATGTATGCAAGTTCAAAATTAGATTTGGAACTCAAAACCCTAAATAATCATTAATTTTTTTTTTTAAAGTTATTCTCAAGACAGCAAGATATTTCTGATTTTCATTTTATAATGATCAGAAATATCATCTTGTGCCCAAAAAGGCTATTTTAAACATACTTGAAAATCAAGTCTTAATTTTCTAAAAGTATAAGTTGAAGTAGGTTAAAGGTAGTTGAGGAAGTAAGAGGGCCCTTTTTAAATACAATCTTAGATTTCACCCCACATCCTTAGAAAGTCAAGTTGTTTACAAAACCATCAAACTTTACAAGCTTCTTTTCAAGGTGCATTTATACTAGAAAACAAGATTGGTTTGAAATATAAGTCACATAACCTTGAAGTAAACATACTTCATTTGTAACAGCATAAACTGAAAGTATCAATTGGTTTCAAAGGCAAAAGGGGGAGGGGGACTTTTTGTCAGAATAAATAAGACAGAACAGCCACTTATGTACAAATTCTTGGGAAGGTGACTCTTTGAGAACACAATATTGATGATGACTAATAGTAGAATAATTTGATTGGCTGTGTGAGCATTTTCATAGTTTTCACCATGTGTAAATAGTAGGCAAATTAACTATATAAAGTCTCCCCTGAAGGCTTCCTCCAATGTAAGTGTAAAGGGAATTGTTTCTCATAATGCACTGGGTTAATGTCTTTGGAGGTGAAATCATTTCTATGTTTTAGCTGCAGATGAGGAAAATCTCCAATTTGTAAATTTTGTATAATGTTTTATGTACTGACTTTATGCTATTATATTGCTGAAATTTATATTGATAATTGGTGATATTTCTTATTGCTGTAATTATAGAAATGATAATATTTCAATTTAAATATATATATTTACTTTTTTACCATAGCTTAAATATTCTAACACCCTGCAGCAGACATACAATTATGTGACAGATTAGAGTTTCTCAATCTCATATAGATAACTTTTATGTGAGAGAAACAAAATGAATATATGTACAGTTCAAACTTCTGCTAAAGCGGAAAATTCAAATAACTTCATTAAAAGCAGCATATATAAAGTTAAAAGTATCTTTTACTTTTTTAACACTTTACAACAAAGTTGAAAAGTGTTTATGACTTTGTTCAGTCTGTCTGTCTGTCTATTAGCACGATAGCTGCCGAAAAAAATGACTTGCTCAAAAAATGAAATTTTAGTATGTTGTTCAGACGGTCTGTAGGACCTATGGGAATATAAATGAATAATATCACCCAATTAGTTTTGGATTGAACCCGGGTTGAAAAAATGAAATACATTGAATCCTATGCGACCTAATTTTTCAAACATTTTTTAAGTGGATTTAAAATTCACAAATTGCTTCAAAAATTTTAGGTAATATTCAAATTGTTCCATAAAATATATAAAAAAAAATTCAGCAAAATATATTCAGTAGTTTTTTAAATAAAAATTAAAATAATAATTACACCTCTTATATGATGTGATCATGATATGAAAAAATCACGTGACACACTTCAAAATGAAATATGGTATCAATCTTGTCTCAAAATCATGATTTTTAAGGTTCTTTTTAATTCATATTAAGTGCTGTATCAGTCTTAAAACCGCTTTATTTTTGCTTAAATTCTGTGCATCTAAATACTGAAACAACGCAATTACAATATATTTGAGTTTAAATGATAATCCAAATTTGATTATTTCTACAACAAAGCCTATTTTTCACTTATGTAAAATGTAAACAGCAAAATATGTAGAATGAGTTTTATAAGAATTGCTGTATTTCTTTAACGAAAAATTATTTAGCTCATGGAGTTTGCATAGCTGATATGAATGAAATATGCATTGATTTTACAGAGGACTATTTTTTTAGATGAAGTTTTAAACATAGAGTTTAATTACTTGTAGCTCCATGGTCTTAATTTTTAAATAAAATAAATTATTATAGTATTGTGATGAATGAAATGAATGGGAATGTATTTATGAATGAAATGCTGCTTTTATGGCGAGAGCGAGGTGTGTTGTCTTTTCTATGAAGTCATTTGAATGAATTTCAGTTGTTTTCGATGAAGTTTTCAAATATAATATGTGGCACACATTTTAAAATAGGAACTTAAAGTTGAACTTTTTAATTAATTATCATTAACATAAAATATCTTAATATGGCCATAAATTTGTACATAGTGGATTTATCATAATTATCTGCACAAGTCATCGTGTCGCACGAATATTAGTACCAGTCTCCAACCAGTTGTTATTAAGTCATATTGGTATCTCTCTCCTCGTTCTTAAGTCATTACCAGTATCCTTTTTTCCACTCGTCGGTTACAGGTTGTGGTTCCCTCCTTTTTCGGGGGTGTCATTTCCCCCTTGCTTTCATGTGTAGCGTTCAGTGTGACGCAACAAGCTCCTTTTTTCCATTGGTTACTTATTTAACCAATGGAACCATTCCACATCCTTGTAAGGGCCAGCTCGTCCCCCTCTGTCATGGCGCCCCAAAATTTATGATTTTCTGATCTTTAGGTTCACGGGTTGTAAAACTCTGCACCATCCAGACTGTCAGTATTGTTTGCCCTTTTGACCATAATAAATAAATGGCATAAAGCTGTCTCACCACAGTGTGAGATCAATTTCTGGTCTCACATAATAAATTATCGTAGTATTATGATAATTTTAAAAATATTACTGAGGAATGTATTGCATTTTAGAGATGTTTAAACCAGGCAATTTATATTTCAATGCCGTCATTTGAATGAAGTTCATTTTTTTCGATGAAGGTTTAAGTTTTCAAATAAAATAAATTAATGTAGTATTGTGATAAGTTTTAAACTATTACCGAAGAATGTATTGCATTTTAGAGATGTTTAAATAAAATTGCATTGAAGTTGGAAAGTGTTTCATAATCAATGCTTTAAGCATGATTGATCTTTTTTGTTACTATATGCCGCTTTTAACAAAGTTATTTGAATTTTAAAAATAAATATAATCGATGTTTTCATTTTGAATGCTCAAACATTATAGCATATGTAAAGTAATTCAAATAATTATTAAATTACAATACTTTTCATTGAAGAAAATACTAATTTCCTGTATAAGCAAAATTTTAATGGAAAAAAAAAAGTTTTAAAGAACTTATAGCATAGATCCACAAATTTACAAAATAAAAATATATATAAAAAAGAAACATTATTAAACATACTAGGTATTATAAATTCAAAAATAATATAACTTAAATGTTATAAAACATAGTTGTGTTTTATACAATATAATACATTTAACTAGTTTGTTTCGTATTACGAATTCTATTTAAGTGACAGCTGTCGCGGCTCTCTCTTGATGATGATCCAGGTGTTCTTCTGTCCTCCTCATCATCACTTGTATAATTGGTTGCCATTGTAACAGCACCTCGTGTGCTTGTTGCTTGCATCAAATCCATATCTGGGCCATTTCTATTTTCATACAACAAAATATTCAATGTTTCTTCGTAGATTCTTGCTTCAGGAAATTCAACCTATTAATAAAACATGATGCATGAAAGATATCAAGGCCTAATTTTCAAAAGTAAATTACACTGTACAATTAAAGTTCATATATTTTGATTATGAATAAGATAAATATCAAAAAGTGCAAAACAAGAAATCATATTCAAAGAAAAATATAAAACTTCTTATTAGGTAAAAGAAAATATAATGAATTCCATAATAAAAAGTATGTAGATTCACTTTTTATAATATGTGATGGTTTACAAGAAAAGGATCCAGTTACTGGAAATTTTAAAATTGTGTTTATAATCTGTTAAGTGCAGCATTTCAGATTGATTCTAAAAATGAAACCTTTCTGATAATTGCAGTACATCTTACAAATTTTGCATTATTAATCAAGCTAGAAGATTAAAACAGAGAAAAACAGCTTGAAAATTTCTCGATTGATAACAAGGTTGGCTGATTTAAAGCCTATTGGTTTAAACTATGTTTCTTTTGTCCTTTTTAACACTTTACAACAAAGTTGAAAAGTGTTTATGACTTTGTTCATTCTGTCTGTCTGTCTGTCTGTCTGTCTGTCTGTCTGTCTGTCTGTCTGTCCGTTAGCACGATAACTGCCGTAAAAATGATTTTATCAAAATGAAATTTTAGTATGTTGTTCAGACGGTCTGTAGGACCTATGGGAATATAAATAAATAATATCACCCAATTAGTTTTTTATTGAACCCGGGTTGAAAAAATGAAATACATTGAACCCTATGGGACCTAATTTTTCAAACATTTTTTAAGTAAATTTAAAATTCACGAATTGCTTCGAAATTTTTAGGAAATATTCACATTATCCCATAGAATATATAAAAAAAAATTCAGTAAAATATGTTAAGTAGTTTTTTAATTAAAAAAATTATTTAATATAGGGAAAAAAACAAATTCAATTAAATTCTGACTTTGGGATATCTTCCAGAAAGAAAAGAGAGAGATATTATATAATAAATATCTCTCCATTTCTTTAAACGTCTACATATGGGAGGGGCTTCATATTTTAAAATAAATTTGGTAGATAACAAATTTTCATTTTTTTTAAATTTTATATAACTCTTCTTGATAAATTTAATTGATGGCATTTTAAATGCACTTTCCTACGTCCTAGAGAGTTAAAATTTGGTACACAGCTTAAATTTGTTGAACATATTATTCGACAAAAATTTGATGGATCTTTAAATATAGATCATACATTTTTTTCGAAATGGCCTGAAAATAATCCCCGTTCACTTCTATAAATCATTGGTATAATATTGTTAAAAATTCTGATGTGGACAGCACATGTCTTTCTCTGCAGACTCATATTCGTTCTCTTTATTTATTCAATGATAATTTGAGTTTATCTGCACAACATAAGTATTTTAAATGACATTGAATTGACACGTTAAACTTAAATTTGGTTCTCATTTGATAGCTGGACTTATTGTCAAAGGTGGCGTAGCGAAAACGCGAAAAAACTTGAATATCTCAAGAACGGCTAGTCCTAGAGTAATGGGGTTAGTCTTATTCTTTTTGTTGTCAAAAATCACATATAAAATAGGAATTTAATTGATATAATTGAGCACACGTAGTCTTTTATTTTTATATATAACGATTTTTGCTGGCCATTTGGCAAAAATAGCCCGTTCCTTTTTCCCAAATCGTAGTAGAATAACCTACAAATGATTTATATACAAAATTTTGTTAAATTTGGTATATAAATCACTTGTAGGTTATTGAAATATTATACTCCAAATTTTGTTAAATTTGGTTCATTAGTTTTTAGCTAGAGTGGATAAAGGCAATTTCTGCGGCCATTTCGCAAAGAAGGCAGATTCTTTTATTGCGAATCGTACTATAATCTAATGAGCATCAGGATTTCCCACAAAAAACATACCTACCAAATTGTATGAAATTCGGTCCATTAGTTTTTCAATTAGAGTGGATGTAATATCCACACAGACACACAGAAACATACACAGATACACCCTTACACACACAGACGTCTTCCTAAAAGTAGTTTTTTCGTGTTCTAGAAGTCCCAAAACGTGTAGATCCTTTGAAAATTCGAGTTCCGATCTTCGGCACGATTCCAATACTTTGAGTACATACACATACACATATATATTATCTGTGTATTATCTGTGTATCTAAATTCCGTGCCTATGCAATTACAATAGTTGTGATTTTAAATGATCCCTAAACTTTTATTATTTCTTCAAGGAAGCCTAATTTTAACATATGCAGAATGCAAATATCTCAAGCGATTGTAAGATGAATTACATAAGAATTGCTGAATTTTTTTCACACAAAATTATTTAGCTCTGGAGTCTGAAATACAAGTTATATGAATGAAATATTCATTGATTTTGCATAAAGAATCAGATGATTTATATTTCGATACAGTTTTAAATATTTAAGTATAATAAATTACTGTAGTACTGTGATAATGTAAAATGTATTACCACTGAATGAATCACATTTTAGAAATTTTTAAATGAAATTACATTTCAGTTGGAAAGTGTTTCATAATCAATGCTTATGCATGATTGATCTTTCTTGTTTTGTTTTTGAAACCAATTTGAGGGTTTAAACCAAAGTTTTTAATTTTTTTTTAAACCTGTTAACTTTCCAACCCTAGTTGAAAGAAACATTTCTTTTTCTCAGAATTTGGCAACACACGGAGCATAATGAAATCATTTTTAACACTTTACAACAAAGTTGAAAAGTGTTTATGACTTTGTTCATTCTGTCTGTCTGTCTGTCTGTCCGTTAGCACGATAACAGCCGTAAAAATGACTTAATCAAAATGAAATTTTAGTATGTTGTTCAGACGGTCTGTAGGACCTATGGGAATATAAATAAATAATATCACATAATTAGTTTTGGATTGAACCCGGGTTGAAAAAATGAAATACATTGAGCCCTATGGGACCTAATTTTTCTAACATTTTTTAAGCGGATTTAAAATTCACAAATTGCTTCGAAAATTGTAGGTAATAGTCAAATTGTTCCATAAAATATATAAAAAAAAATTCAGCTAAATATATTCAGTAGTTTTTTAAATAAAAATTAAAATAATAATTACACATCTTATATGAAACGATCACGTGACCATGATATGAAACGATCACATGACCCACTTCAAAATGATATATGGCATCCATCTTGTTTCAAATTCGTGATTTTTTAATGTTCTTTTTAATTCATATTGAGTGTTGTATCCATCCTAAAACTACTTTATTTCTGCTTAAATTCTGTGCATCTACATACTAAAACAACACAATGACAATATATTTGAGTTTAAATTCTCATTCAAATTTGATTATTTCTACAATTAAGCCTATTTTTCACCTATGTAAAATGTAAACAGCAAAATATGTAGAATGAGTTGTATTAGAATTACTGTATTTCTTTAACACAAAATAATTCAGTCCATGGAGTCTGCATGGCTGATATGAATGAAATATTAATTGATTTTATAAACAGAAGGACAATATTTTTCGATGAAGTTTTAAACATAAAGTTTATGAATTGTAGCTCCATGGTCTTAATTTTTAAATAAAATAAATTATTATAGTATTGTGATGAATGAAATGGAGAAAGTTATGAATGAAATCCTGCTTTTATAGAGAGATCCAGGCGTGTTATTTTTTCTATGACGTCATTTGAATTAATTTCAGTTGTTTTTGATGAAGTTTTCAAATATAATAAATTATCGCAGTATTATGATAGATTTAAAAATATTACCATGGAATGTATTGCATTTTAGAGATATTTAAACCACGCAATTTATATTTCAATGCCGTCTTTTGAATGAAGTTCATTTTTTTCAATGAAGGTTTAAGTTTTCAAATATAATAAATCAATGTAGTATCGTGATATGTTTTAAAATATTACCGAGGAATGCATTGCATTTTCGACTTTTTTAATTAAAATTGCATTGAAGTTGGAAAGTGTTTCATAATCAATGCTTTAAGCATGATTGATCTTTCTTGTCTATATTTGAGAAGCATTTGGCTATCTTCCATAATAAAAAGTATGTAGATTCACTTTTTATAATATGTGATGGTTTACAATGGTAGGTAGCCAAAGGTAGCACTTGGCTACCTACCTACCATTAAAAACTAAAAAACGGTACATATGTTAGTATAATGGCTGTATACCATTTTCTCCCATAAGTAAAATTACCAACAACTGATCCTTTTCTTGTAAACCATCACATATAGCCTACATTAGTTCTAAGTAAATATAAATAGATATTTATGTATTCTAAAAGATTTAATATATGTAGGAAACTAGAACAAAAATATTTTAACAGAGTATTTTAAAGTCTGTATATTAGAAAATATTTTAATAAAAATAAAATTATTTCAATTTTAAAATATTTTTCTGATGTTTATTACAATCAAAGAATTATTATCAGTGAAACATCTTAATCATCAACAGATATGGAAATATAATGGAAAATTGCTTGATTTTAAGAAGTGTCTGCTGCTGAGAATACTTTTTGTCTTTGTTCTGCACTAAAATCAAAACTAACAGTGGAAAACAAAGTATGCATTATGCATAACTTGTCCTAATGCACTAACAGGAGAGAAAGTATTTTTTTAATTTCATTCATATTAACAATAGTTACATATGTTAGAAATGACAGGAAATACTCCTAAAAAATGAGTAAAAAATTTGCGTTTTTTACTTTCCTGTTAATAGCAAAGTTCTAAAATTTTGAACATATATGGAACAAAACCCTAGTATTCTTCAACTGACTTAAAATCACTGCTGTTGCCAGCTGATGGATGAAAAGATTATTTTTATGGAAAACATCATAATGTCACCAAATTTCAGGGACAAATGTGTATCAGCAATTTCGCAAAATATAAAAATCTTAAAAATAAGGGTGTTTTTTCAAATTAAAATCATCATATCTTAAGTTTTTTCCCATTATTTATGTTTTTTACTAATGAAATGAAAACCCAACTCATTACTAGGGAACAGTGACAGAAATGACAAATTTTAATTTTTATGAAGTAAAACGACATTTAATATTATTGAAAAATATGTAAAACAAATTGTATTCTAAACAAATACTTCAAAAAGCAGCTATCTTATTTTTGTCTGAAGAGATACAAAATTGACAATTATCTGATATTTAACTACATGACAGGATACATATATTCTTATCTTAACAAGTATCTAGCCTGAAGACAAGTAAAATATGCGCCAAATCTTTCAATGAAATATATCCAAGGAACATTAGTTAATGGCAGCATATTAAAATTCCCAAACTTTTTCAGGCTTTAGACTTACCTTAGTGTGTTTTTTATCAGTGGCATATACAATAGAAGTACAGCAAACTTCAGCTACTTTTCTACCATGTCCATAGAAAGACCAACAACATATTTCATTACTTCCGATAACATCTTTGATGAACAATACACGTCCGCTGAATCGAAGAGACAGTTTATCAAAGAGCTCCACATTTTTCAGCAAATTATCATCTGAAGTACTGCATAAAAAAATAAATACCTAAGGAATCTTTTATGAATATATAAGTAAAAAAATTCAAATATAATTCTGGCTTCAATCAAATTTAAAAACATCAACTTATTGTCAATTAGTGTGCTCGGTTAAAAATACTAAATAAAATAACATTAGTTTATCAATAATTAAATTTCAAAAATCAAACAGGATTATTGAACAACATATGTAATTTTAGTTGGTGAGTACACACAAACATATACATAAAAATGTGTTTTACAATTGATTTACACAAGAATAAAGTTGATAATACTGAATTAAAAAAAGTACTGATGTGACAGATTCTAATAAGACTTTCATCGATCAGTATCCTAATTACACCTTGACAGGTACAATACTCTTAACAAAAGATTGTACATTTTTTTCCAGCAATAAAATATACTACTTTGGCATAATATATTCAAAATTAAAGGTTTAACAATTATGATATATATTAAAGAATCAACTAGTTAAAAAAACTAAATAAAATAACATTAGTTTATCAGTAATTAAATTTCAAAAATCAAACAGGATTATTGAACAACACATGTAATTTTAGTTGGTGAGTACACAAACATATACATAAAAATGTGTTTTACAATTGATTTGCACAAGAATAAAGTTGATAATACTGAATTAAAAAAAGTGCTGATGTGACAGATTCTAATAAGACTTTCATCGATCAGTATCCTAATTACACCTTGACAGGTACAATACTCTAAACAGAAGATTGTACATTTTTTTCCAGTAATAAAATATACTACTCTGGCATAATATATTCAAAATTAAAGGTTTAACAATTATGATATATATTAAAGAATCAACTAGACTGCTTAACTGGCTGCCAGTGAACATGTAGAGATAAAATAGTTTTTAAACAAGTTAATTATTTAAAATTAAAATAAGTAAATGTTAACGCATCTTAATAAAACACAAAACCTTAAAATAGAATACAACATACTAATAAAATACAGATTATAAGTTATCAGATTCTAAAACCATTTAGCCATATTTAGGAATTATAAGCAAAAATAAAATTTTTGAATGCAATTTGAATGTGATATGCATCATATTTACTCTCTAAATTATTTGCACCTCAAAGGATATTTACTTGCATAAAAGTAAGATAAATGTCATTCAAACATATACAATATTGTACAATTCATATTTTTAAATAAAAAATAATTTTATAACAGAATAATTACAAGCATAAATGTTTCCTAAAATATAAAAGTATTCACAAAAAATCCATTCATACAAACTTTACCTTGTATATGAGTATTTATTATTGTGGCGATTGATAAGTAACTTCACCACAGGCTGTAAAAAACAATCACAAAAAATAAGTACATATAAATTATACATTAAAGCATCTTAAGGTAATATTTTTATATAACAGTATCAAATTAAAAACTTACAAGTTCCAATGAGAAATAAAATGCACAACCAAAATTTAGTATGCAGAATACCAGAAAAAATCTTAATTTTAAATAATCATGATTAATACTTTGAATACTAACTAGAAAATAATCTGAAACATAGTTACAAAACCCGCTGATATAGGACAATCCCAAAGGTTGGAAACATGTTTGCAGCACAAACTATTCCGTGCTTAAGAACAATAAATGTGAAATTAGTCTGATGCTGGTTGCAACACGTGAACATGATTCCAAACATGTCCTATATAAATGCTAGCATAAAAACATGTACATAAATAAAAATCATAAGGGTAATGGGCTTTATAAATTAAAAAAAAAAGACAACAGGAAATAAGCAAGATACATTCACCATCTTTCTCCTAAATATTTCCTGATTCATGTTTTAAATTTTGAATGTATTCAAATGTTTTGTAGGTATGATCTGTTTCACATTTAAACAAAAAAGTATTTTGTTTAGTTTGAAATAATTTAAATTTGGAAATATATATATTTTTAAACATTTTGTAAATCAGAACACCATTTTTTACATTTTAATAACTAAAATATGTAAAGTTTACGATTACTTTTATGTAGTTATTTTTTTTTTTAGAATGTAAACAGTATTGAATATGTATACATTTATGATATACAGTAAAACCTCCTTTAACGGCCACCTCTGAGCAATGGAAACCTCAGAAGACCAGCACATATCAATGGTACCGAACGCGCTCCATAGGATTAACATTAGAGCTAACCTTTGAACAACGAATTCCGAATAATGGCCACCCGTCTGCATCACGAAAAACACCCAAATGCGCTTTTCAAATTTGTTTTCAACCCAAAGTGTGTAAACAATGTAAAGTTTATTTGTCATGCCCACAATCAGGGCCGCCAATGGGAGGGGGGGGGGGGGCAAGGGCGCTTTGCAAATACCGGTATTCTATTCCCAGTCAGCTCCTCCCACTCCCAGTTATCAACTTGTTCCCTCCCCTTCTGGTCAAGATAAACTTCAATAATTTTTTAAAATCTCATTTACTGTATCTGTGACCTCCCTGGTAACAACACACAAGGGATCGCCACTGATAAGAACCGGTTAGGCGGAGATAAAGAAAATTCTCGGGGGAGGGAGGGGGCAAGAATTCTCTTTAATCTCCGCCTAGCTTATGACCATACTGACCCCTACGTGGAAACTGGTTCTTATCAGTTATGATCCTTCATGCGTTGTCACCGTTGGTAGTGTCTTCAAGCTAGCTGCGTCATTTATGTCGAGGTGTCGCGTGTGTAAAATCACGATGAGTTCTAAACGAAATTTCTTAAATTTAAAGGAGAAAATCAAAGTTATTCATGATAGTAAGAAATGTATAAGTACAAGAAAATTAGCAACACTTTACGGTTGTGGGAGGTCACAGATAAATGACATTTTAAAAAATAGTGAAGATTATCTTGACCAGTTCTTTCAAGGTATGAACTTAGATAGCAAAACGAAGCGTCGAAAGACTGGGAATGAAGAACTTGAAGAAGTGTTGTTGGAATGGCTTTCCAACTGTCGGTCAAAAAACCTTCCAATTTCAGGACCCATTTTACAAGAGAGTGCTTCGAACATTGCGGAAAAACTTGGAATTGCAGATTTTAAAGCATCTAATGGATGGCTGGAGAAATTTAGGACCCGACATAGCATCATATTTTGCAAGGTGACTGGATAAGCGGCAGATTGCCCAATGGAGGAAGTTAGTGACTGGATAGAAACATTGCCTTCTATAATTGCAGACTATGACCCTAAAGATGTCTTCAATTGTGACGAAACCAGACTTTTTTTTCGTTCCATCCCTGATAAAACTTTATGTTTGAAATCTGATGCTTGCAAAAGGGGGAAGCATGCAAAAGAGAGATTAACTGTACTTTTATGCTGTAATATGGAAGGAGACTTTGAAAAAACTCTTGTGATTGGGAAAGCTGCGAAGCCGCGATGTTTTAAAAACATGGACATAAAAAAGCTACCTGTAATGTGGAGACATAATAGAAAAGCGTGAATGACGCAGTATATTATGACCGAATGGCTTACTGAGCTGACCAAGAACATGAAAAAACAAAAACGAAAAATTCTTCTTTTTATAAACAATGTGAAATATCATCCCATTGACAATATTTTCAGTCATCTGAAAGTGGTGTTTTTGCCCCCAAACACTATTACCTTCTGCCAACCATTGGATCAAGGAATAATCCAGGCCTTCAAACTGCGCTACAGGAAAATGCAAATGCAGAAATTGGTGTCTAAAATGTTAGGTGCAGCATCAGTAAGTGCTCTCATAAAATCACTTAATGTATTGGATGCAGTTAATTGGATTAACATGGCAGTGAAAGAAGTGAAGAGTTCAACTGTGCAGAAATGCTTTGCAAAGGCTGGATTCAAGTTAAGTTTTACTTACAATATTAAATTTTTTCATATGTTAAACCAGTGTTTTTCAAAGTATGGGTTGCGACCCCCTCAGGGGTCGTGAAGCAGTTCCAAGGGGTAGCGAAGTTTACCAATTTTGAATTGATTTCATACGTAGTATGTATATTTTTAGTAGAGTTTGTGTGTGTGTGTGTGTGTGTGTGGGTGGGTGGTGGGGTCACGAGTGGATAAATTTGGTTGTTTCTATTTTGCCCGTTGGGGAAGAGGTCATGGTTTGAAAAAGATTGAAAAATGCTACGTTAAACAATTCAATACAATTTTCATTTTTACCCTATTTCTTTTTGTAACGCTTGCAATCCTGTAATTATGAAAGGGTTTGTAATTGCAGGTTTCTTCTTCGAACGACGAAACCGAAAATGATGACAGCGGTGATAAGGGGGAAGGGTTGGACGATATTCTTCGAATAACAGGAATGCCCAATGTGAAAGCCAGTGAGTTTGTTTGCCTGGACGAAGATTTGGCAGATTTTGCTACATTTGATACCATCCAGGAATTGATGGAAAATATGGGAGAAGAGGAAATAAGTGATGAGGAAGCGGAAGAGAGTGTGGAACAGCCACAAGATACACGTACTACTAATATTGAAACATATTCCAATGTTCTTACACATTTTCGGGAGATACAAAATTTTGCTTTAATCAAAAATGATGATGAGTTGTACGGAAAAACAACAGATATTATTATTTCTTTGGAAAAAGATATTTGCCTTAAAAAAAACAAAGCAATCGCAAATAACCGATTTTTTTAATGTAAATTAAAATAAATGAGATTTAGTGCAGTTAAAATAACTATTTGTGTCCCTATTGTTAATTTTGTTTATTTTGATTTTTTATATTAAACCTCTAAACAACAGCCACCTCCGAAGGACGGTCACTTTGCGTAGTCCCACGGGTGACAGTTGTTCAGAGGTTTCACTGTATATCACAACTTTCATTAATTATCTATGAAACCTGAAATATAATATAGGAACAAGAAGGCATGTGTATTTTTTATTTGACACAAGACATTTTTACTTCTAAATAAACAAATGACAGAGGTGACTGTAACTACATTATCAATCAGTGTATTTTATTATTCTTATACTAGCTGCAGTGCCCAAAGCTAACGGTCACTAAATATAATAATCAGTTTTTACAGCAATCAAGTTTCTAGATGACGGGTTTTTCAACAACTTCTGTGCCCACTACACAGGCATGGTGGTGGATTAAAAAGCTGAGCGGGACCAGTGGAGTCATGATTCAATTCATATGTTTGATAAAATGTAATAGTAAATATTTATATACATAAATAGGATTCATAAATCTTACAAAACCATTAAAAATTTTCATGTAATCAATCAAGCAATGGGAGTCTAAATTTCGTAAGACGTACACCATAGTAATAGAATTACAAATTTTGATGTCAACTTGAAGTTCTCATGAGTCGGTATTTATTCCTATTTTTATATTTCTATTATTTTGTATGGCCATTTCTGCTTATATGAAGATTAAACTTGTTGCCATTCAGAAAATGATAATGAGGTATTTTTTATTTTTGCATAACGTACCTTGGAGAAATATTATATAGATATATATATATATATATATATATATACATACACATATATATATATACATACACACACGCATATATATATATACATACACACACGCACATATATATACATACACACATGCACATATACATACATACACACACACATATACATACATACACACACACATCCGGCCACACAGAAAGCTACCATTAGCCTTTGGGTTGGTCGTGTGGTCTGGGTTTTCTACATACACACACACATATACATACACACACACACATATACATACATACACACACATATATATATATATATATATATATATATATATATATATATATATATATATAGAGAGAGAGAGAGAGAGAGAGAGAGAGAGGCAGTTAGACAATTTTCTTTTAGTGTATGTTCAGAGAGCACTGTTTCTGATCCGAAGAAGGCATAAAACACACTTAAAACAATTATTGTCACCTATTTACTTATGCCTGCTTCCTTTAAGGAAGTACTAGAAAGTTGAAAAATATATGTTTTCACCCAGAATTATTTTTAAAACATCACATATTAATTTCTTTAATGTGGAAATGTGTACAAAATCTATTGTTAATACAATTTTAATCAAATTACTGTTAACAATGTTTACTTTTTAACACTTTACAACATAGTTGAAAAGTTTTTATGATATGACTTTGTTTATTCTGTTTATCTGTCTGTCCGTTTGCATGATAACTGCCGTAAAAATGACTTTATCAAAATGAAATTTTAGTATGTTGTCGAAATGGTCTGTGGGACATATGGGGATATAAATTAATAATATCACCCAATTAGTTTTGGATTGAACCCGGGTTGAAAAAATGAAATACATTGAATACTATGGGACCTAATTCTTCAAACATTTTTTAAGCGAATTTAAAATTCACAAATTACTGCAAAAATTTTAGGAAATATTCAAACTATACCATAAAATATATAAACAAAATTTCAGCAAAATATGTTGAGTAGTTTTTAAAATAAAAATTAAAATAATATTGCACCCATATTATATGAAGAGATCACGTGACCCACTTCAAAATAAAATATGTCATTCATTTTGTGTCAAAATCGTGATTTTTAAAATTTTTTTTAATATATATTTAGTGTTGCAACCATCCTAAAACCGCTTTATTTTTAATTTTTTCCTGTGCCATTTATATACTGCGCCAATGCAATTACAATATTTGAGTTTAAATGATCACCAAACTTTGATTATTTCTACAATGAAGCCTAATTTTCACGTATGGAGAATGTAAACACATCAAGCTGTAAGATGAGTTGTATAAGAATTCCTGAATTTCTTTAATGCAAAATTATTTAGCTCTGGAGTCTGCAATATAGCTGATATGAATGAAACATTAATTGATTTTACATAGAGAAGCAGACAATTCTATAGTATTGCTTTTTTGATGAAGTTTTAAGCATAGAGTTAGAAAGTATTTTTACCTCCATGGTTTTAAGTTTTTAGGTAAAATAAATTATTGTAGTATTGTGATAATTTTAAAAATATCGCCGCTGAATGAAAGGAATGAAAAAAGTTTATGATTGAAATATTCACTGCTTTTATATAGGGAGCCAGGCAATTTATATTTCGATGGCATTATTTGAATAAAGTTCATGTGTTTTCGATGAAGTTTTCAAATATAATAAATTATTGTAGTATTATGATAATTTTAAATATATCACCAGTGAATGTATTGCATTTTAGAGATGTTTAAATAAAATTGCATTGCAGTTGGAAAGTGTTTCATAATCAATGCTTTCTGCATGATTGATCTTTCTTGTTGATAAATTCAACAACTAAATATTTAGTAAATCTGTAAGTTAAATCAATACTTAAATGTAGTTTACATAATAGTGAAAAATATATTACTTTGGTAGAGGAATTGATAAGCATCTGCTCCTCTTTAGAAGATGTAATCAATGGGACTCTACAAATAGGTTCCAAATCCATTTCTCGTTTTCTAAGAGCAGATTCACAACACTCAGAAAGTTCTTGAATAAGGTAATACTTTGCTTCTGCTAAAAGTTCTGCTATTTCTCGAGTAGAATCAGGTAAGGGGACAGAACCATCACGAAGAAAGTTTAAAATAGTTCCAAAGTGTCGACCACAGCGATCAATCAAAATCCAACCTAAAATAAATGTATGGATTTAGAAATGGTTATTAAACATTATTAAAGACTATTAAAAATGAAATGACACAACAAAACACATAAATAAAATGATTAAAAATTATTTGTATTGTACAGTTTGAACAAGTACAATACAAAGTGAAATTATCAATTTGAATTATAAACTATGAATAAAGAAGCAGAATAATTTTCTTGCATGCAGACTGTTTCACAATTTAAGTTTTCTACCTACTTGAGCCACACTTATAGAAGGGGAACTAGAGCATATGTATAATGGATGCCTATGTCCTGATGTGTGATCATTTTGTCAAATTCCTACTTTGTTGCCGCAGATTCACAGATGATCGAACAGTTTGGCAGACACTTAGTCAAGAGGGAAAAAAACAGCTGATTACTTGTTTTTTATTTCTTGGGTTTTCTAAATCTGCAAATTCAAATGATGTCATCCTAATTTTTTTATTTGGTATTATATTATCATGAGTATTGTGCTAAAATTTGACTGAAATTAAATGAAAATTCGCTGAAACAGCAATAATTTTGGGGTTTAAAGGAAATGTTTTGTGATTTCAAGTATTTTTATTTGTGTCACAAGAATGATTTTAATTCAAAACAGACAATTTGAAAATTGAATGTTGTTATTTGAACCTGTATTATTTAAGTAGTGGGCATTTATGTATTCGAAATATAAAAGTTATGTTGTTTGCAAAAGATATGGCCTATAAAATAGTCTAATTGTGCTGAGATCATAGAAATTAAGATTTAAATTGTGTCTATAAGTAGATTTTTATGTAGAAAGAAGAGTTTCCGCAAGTGACAGGTAGTGTTTTTTTGTTTCTTTGGAAGGGGGGGGGGGGGGGTCATGCTTGTTGTGCCGATGTACACAGATTGCATGTAGTTTTTCACTATTATTTATACGAGTAAAATATATTTATTCTGTTATTTTATATAACTACCCTGCTTTGACCCACAAGCAGTGGCAGGTACATTTTCTAGTTAAATAATACTTCATTAGTGGAGGAGACTACTATCATTTGTGAAATTAAAGCCAAATTGTAAAGTAAATTATTCCTCACACAATTCACTCTTTTTTTTAATCAAATTACAATTATTTGATATGAACAGCAAATGACTTTCCTTACAGATTCAACCTCATATTTTCTTTATTTCTTCCGTAATGCATTAAATTGCACAAAATAACACATGAAATTGATGCTAATTAAAAATTTCATCAAATTTGTAATTTAAATTTTTCCTTTCTATTTGGGAATTTTGTACATTTTAAAACTTTTTTTTTTTTTTTACTATTTTAGCTACTTTTTTTTAACTTTGTACATGACAAAAATTAAATAAAAAAAATTATAATTTTAGAAAGGTTTATTCTTAAGACTAATTGGGTTGTTTTTATTCATTTTGTCGTTAAACATTACATATTTAATACAAGCATTTATTAAATAATTAGAATGCATTGGATGGGTCATAAATAAGCACCCACCAATTTTCACCAATACTCAATTTTCAAACATAAGTCATCTGAGAAAAAAAAAAAATCTGAATCCTTTATCTAGGGTAAGCCCATGTGCAGTCGCATAAAACATATCACAGAAGAGAGAAATGTCGACATGCAGAGAGCCGATAAAATGTGTTTGTTTTCTTCAAAAAATAACCCAAAATTATGTATTGATTCAAAGGAAATTTTTGTTTTATTACACTGTGAAGATATACACACAATATTTTGCCCCGCCGGCCGTCCAAATGGTTGCTTGTGTCCTTTGGATGAGTCGGACGGTCTGGGTCTTCTACACAATATTTTGCCCCGGCCGTCCAAATAGATGCTCATGTCCTTGTTGACGAGTCGGACGGTCTGGGTCTTCAACACAATATTTTGCCGGCCAACGGCCGTACCGTGCTGAAAACACTGGTTCTCGTTAGATCACCGAAGTCAGGCAGCATCGGGCGCGGTTAGTACTTGGGTGGGTGACCATCTGGGAACACCGTGTGCTGTTGGCACATTTCGGGCGCGGTAGCCCGGTGGTTTGCGCGCTGCCACAACTGCCGCCGTGTTCATGCAGAGTATGATCACGTTAAACATGTGGGTCCGTAAGTCCTTCCGAGAGGTTGGTGGTAGAGGAAGGAGGGCACGGTCCCTCTGGATGCTTCCCCCACTGGGTTCCGGTCTAAATTGGGAGGCACTTCCCGGCCGTCCAAACAGTTACCTTACACCTTTCTGGTAGGTCGGACGGTCTGGGTCTCAACATCACAATATTTTGCCAAACTATAGAATCTTGCTAATTTTAGTTTTTTGGATGCAATGATATATACATCAGATAACCTAAAAATGTGAATTTTGATGTATTAAAAAAATTAAAGAAATTGTCCTACAGATTCAGTTCAAATATCATTGGAAAGAAAGTTCTTTGGTCTTTCTAATAATGTCAAGATGGAAACAATGTGATAATATTGTAGCATCTGTGTTTTCTTTTCAATTTACAGTACAAAAAGAGTATTGGTTCGCACACAAATGCTAATAACTAAGATAACTAAACTAAACTACTCATTATCTGTGAGCAGAAATGAGTTACACTTAATATTCCACAAAATACAAAATTGTACTGTTCTCATACACCTCCAGATCTCAAAAACCAATCCACTCTCTTTAGAACTCCCAAATTAATAAAAAAAAAGTCTTCTAAATTAGGGTTGTCATACTAGATTTGGAGGTGCTACGCTTAAGTCAAGATCCTGTTCTCTATAAATATTTTCGGTCACTAAAAAACCAATTTGTGTGAAAATCGTTCAAATTGTGCTAAAATATAAAGTAACTAAAAAACTAATTGGAATTAAAAAAAGTATCACTGAGTAGACTTGAAAATAGGTACTCACTATAGATCAATTAAACAATGCAGTATGGCGATTAAATGAAACAACTAATCAGTGACCAGACCACTACACTCCCCCATTCTGTTTTAATCAGAAAACTGCACAGAAGTTTACTAACAGTGCATTTTTTCTCTGTCTTCCCAATTTCTATCCCTCATACGTATATACATTATCTATATTACATTGTATACATGGTGTCCTAAAAAGATTGAAACACGCTTTAATTCTTTACCTGTTGGAGATAAGTGGGCAATGTGAATTGCAAAAATGTTGAAAGTAAGGTAGGAAATAAAGACTACATTAATGAAATAGTCCTCTCATTAATGTTCAAAAAGTTACACTTTTTAAATTTTTATACGACCCCACTTAGACAAATTTGGTCAATCAGAAAATTTTTATTTTTAATGCAACAAGATCATAAAAAACTCCTGCATATCTGTATCTTTAAATCAACTGAATTATGATAAAGGAAAAAATCTGACTTATGCCACTTTTCCGTACCATGTGAAAGGCTGTTTCATCAGTGAAAATAGGGATCATTAAAAAATTGACGATGGAAATTGTTTAGATCAAAAATAGGTTAATATGTGTCAAATTTTTTTTATCACAAATGCATCTAAATAAAGCATTACACAGACAGAGATCATATAAAGCAGTGGTACTCACTACACGGTTGGGTATCCTATGTATTATCATCCAGTTTTATCTTTTTTGCGATATATCACAAATTTACATTTCTAATTTGATATATGGTCCCCATTCATAATGTTCAATTTTCAATTAAATATAACTCACTCAATTTTATAGACACAGATATGCATTTTTAACACTTTACAACAAAGTTGAAAAGTGTTTATGACTTTGTTTTTAATGATCTTGTTGCATTAAAAATAAAAATTTTCTGATTGACCAAATTTGTCTAAGGGGGGTGGGGTGGGGTGGGGTCATATGAAAATGTAAAAAGTGTAACTTTTTGAAAATTAATGGGAGGACTATTTCATTAACGTAATCTTATTCTCTACCTTACTTTCAACATTTTTGCAAATTACATTGCCCATTTATCTCCAACAGGTAAAGAATTAAAGCACGTTTCAATCTTTTTGGGACACCTTGTATAACCATACTTATTGATTTTACAAAAAATCTGTAATAGAGTGGCCACTAAACTAAAACTGTCCACTTGCTACTAAGTGAAAATTTGAATTTTCAGGTTTATTACAGAGGTGTCCCTGTGTAAGCCAAGAAGTACCTGTGTACTAAATTTCATGGCCATATAATGGTTAGATTTCCACTTATAGATCACACACAGACAGACATACATACACACAAACATCTTCCTTTATTATGTAAGATACATTTAACATTTAATCACATTTAGTCTTTTAATTCAAATTTAGATGTTTTTTGTGGGTCATTTTGAAAATGAAAAAAAGTTAGTCTGATTTTTCAGAATCATACTAAAATCTAATCAGCACTAGGATAATGAGTTAACTACCAAATTCCATGATGTTTTTGAATGATAGTAGATATATTTCATAGACTAAGAAAACACACACATACAAATGCCACATTAAAAACTGAATTTTCGTACTTTGCTCAGAAAGTATAAATTTGTTGAAAATTCAAATTCTAATTTTCTACCCTATTCCAATATTTTACCTATACATTATTATGCACTATTACAGGAAAAGTAAGAAAAACTGATGTTAAATAAGTAGCAATACTATTAGGTTGCCACCACAGAACCAATGCAAGTTTTGTTGAAGTTCAGTACGTACATCTTATATAGATGATAAATAATTATTATCTAGTTTTCTGAAAAAACTTTGATTATAAGTATAACATACCTTTCACACAAATTTAGAAATAAAGTAATTAACAGATAATTTTAAATCACAAAAGAAGCAAAATGTTTAGTGATGGCAGATTTAGTTGAAACATGAAGTTGTTTTCATTCGTCTGATCATTTAGAATCAACTTCACATGGGTGAAAATAAGTGTCAGAAACTTTGCTATACCAATATTAGTTAATATTTTAATTAATTTGGAAATAACTGGAAGATTGCTGTTTACAGCTATTTTAAAAACAGCCATAGTTAGAGATAACTTTACATTTAAATAGGTGCATAAATAAGAATAGAAGAAAAAATGTATGCCATTAAATTAAAAAATGGTATAGTTTAACATTTCAGCTTATGTTTTTTTTTCTTCTGAGTTAGCTTTTTTTTAGTGTATGAGCTTGATGGCTTTAGCTCAAGCTAAGCAGTTAAAATACAAAATCTTTACTAAAATGGAAAAAAAAAAACACAGCATAAAATAAATTACCTATCAGTAATGGTATCAACTGGTTTCGAGTAAAGAAAATTATCCTTCTTCAGATATAAAGATAGAGCAGTCATACCAACAAAGGTAAGAAGGTGTCTGTCTTTGAACAGATGCTTATTTAAATTAAAAATTAAACACATGAAATTGCAACAATTCAGAAATAAAGTATAGTTCTGCAGATTTAAATATTACAGACCTTTGATCCATACAACAAGGGTCTGCTCATAGAAATTCAGGTTAATTTTTGAGCCTCAAAAATTTTATATTTCATTAAAAGCCTCTTTACAAAAATGCCATTTAGGCTGATATTTCCCCTTTTTTAACAAGGTAACTTAATATGTGGCAATCGTAGCAGCTCTGATACTAGACTGTTTTAAAAAAAAAATTCTTCTGAATAACATGCATATGGGCTTAAATTATGAGGAATGATAAAATAAGTACCCTGCAAAAATTTTAAGCCATAGTATTAATTTCAACAGACCTCTTAAAAGGCTTATATATTACAAAATTGGGTATTTTTTCAATAATTATATGTAATATGTGTACTAGTGTAATTTTATTTAATTAATAATTATATATATTAACTATAACTAATCCATACTCAAAGTATAGAATAAAAAAAATAAGTATAATACAGTGAAGTTAGAGGCCAAGAAGTGAAGTGCAAAACATAAACAAAGCACATTTAACATATTGCTGTACTCTAGTGGAGAAAACCAATCATCTGAACTGCATTTGTAGTTTTGTTTTCCGAGAGATTTTCTTAAATTCTACTCAGTAGTTAATAATATTAGAAGTTATTGCTTGTTAAATAGAAGCTTTGTTTTGTTTATAGGAAAGATGTGTGATTCATTAGTAACAGGTAAATCAAAAGTAAACATAAACACACATTCTTCAACTATGGTATGGTTAATTGGTCACCCAATTCCCATACTTGTTAAAGAACATTTTAATTAGTTGCCTACAGTCAAGCAAGTACTTTGTCGCTTATTTTATGATCTCAAAACTAATAAGCAATCTCTGTCTGTAAGTTCTTCAATTATAATTGATGAACTGTATCAGTTATGGCAAATGGCTAATATTCCAACCACTCAAAAGCCAAATGCAGTAGCCAAACTGAAAATTTTTTTTATGAAAAATATGTCAGCATATGCAAAAACAAAAATAGGCGAACACATCGCCAAATAGAACTGGAAAGTATGTTTTTAGATCAATTAGAAAATCTATTCAACATCTCACATGCCAGTTCTAAAAATCTTATTAAAATTCCTCAAGATTGGGACTTTTTGCAAGATCAACTTACTGCAAGGAGTATGATAATGATTGGTGAGGACAAAATTTTCAAACAGAAAGAGAAAATGAAGCAGAAACTAAAGCTTGAAGAATATCAGAGATATGAAAAAGCTATGAAGGTGGCATGTTTAGAAATAGAAAATGAAACATATTCTAGTACACAGTACAGCCATTAATGACGAAGATAGTTTAACAACTGACTGCTGCTGTACTGATGACGATGAACCTGCAGCAATAAGTAAATATCAACAGGTTATTGAAAGAGTTAATCTTAAAATTTTACAAGTGTACTATATCATGAAACCTCATAAAATTAGAAGGTATGTGAATTAGAAATCAAAAATTGTTTTTATGCCCATTAAGTTTGAAACAGTCTACTTTGATACCCTAGTTCTTAAGCCATCAAAACTAAAAATATTAATATTATTTCATACAAAATTATAATCAAAATGTTACTTCCACAAAATTTCTGTTTCATAACAAAATTGTTTACAAAGGTCCTAAATTTTTAAACCTGTAAACAAATTTGCAAATAAAAACAAAAAGTAATTTTTAATAAGTAAATACCTTCAGAATCAGTCAATACTTCCATACGGCCACTAAACATGGCCCTAAGCATACTATCATTTTTAGTCAATGTACCAATAGTAGTGTAATGCAAAGAACCACCAACATTTAATTTCACATATTGACTAGGAGCACCTTTAATAACAGTTCTGTGGTCACCAGACATAACAGACTTCCTCTTTGGCACCAGTGTAACTGTTATCGTCAATGAAGTCTCCTAAAAATAAGTCAGTTTAATATATATGGAATATTTTAAGGTAGCATATAATACATTAAAGGCTGTAGTCCAAATTGATGAGTGTCAAGAAAAATTAGCAAAAATGTTCAGCAAAGAACAAATATAATAACCTTTTCACAGCAATTTATTTGGACAACATATTAAACCTACGAGAATCAGTTAAAAACTGCTGAACCCTTTCTCGCATTTACCTTCTAACATTAGAATTTGAAAGTTAGGAAGGAATTACCGCATAATCTACCTATATAAGAAAAATTAACAATATATTTCATAAAAAAATAAAATCATATTTTACAATAGATGGAAAATGTGTAAACTGATTTTAGAGTAATGCAAAATATCAATTTTTATTCAATATAAAAAAAATAATATGAACAACAGAACAGATATTTTTCATTTCAATACATTTATGCAAAATTCATTTTTTCATCTTACCAAATGAGTAGAAGTTTATCTCAAATTATGTATATAAGTTTGCTTCTAAACAATAACTCAGCTGATACTTCTATATGCTATCTTAAACATAGAAAACAACAATAGTGGTAGATCATACAAAAGTAAAAAAAAAAAAAAATGCCAAATGTAGTTACAGTCCGGCAGACATAAAATCACAAATTATTTTATTATGTAAAAATTTTATGGTGGACTTTAACTGGAGAGCTATCAGGACTTGGATTTTTGCATTACAGAAACGGTATGTTAATCATGCTTAAATTTTTTTTCTAAAACTCGATAATTAAATCAATATTTTAGTTATCCTTTTATGACTTACTTTTTAAGAAAACAAAACTTGTAAATATTTACCTAAAGAACAGAAATATTTCAGATAAACACATGTTTACACATGCAGTGTTTTTACTTTCACAAATCTGTTGCTTATAAATTTTAATTTTACAGATATTTTTCAAAATCTTATGAACAGTTCTCTTATTAAAAATATAAACATCAAGAAAGCATTTAAATATAATGTTCCTTCAGGCCATAGAATCTTTACTTAAGAATTTCTAAAGAAATTTCAAAAGGATATACTAATCTCGTGTGGCTGTACATTATCAAAATTAACTACATTTATTAATACATATTATAGTCATATAATCATAGGGGATTTAAATTTGTTAAAGATGAGAAATTAAGATATTACTCTAGGTATTAAATTCAGAACTTCAAGCTGTTTCAATAAAAATACAATATTAAAATTAATATACCTAGATATTGAATGATTATCTATGCAAAATGTCAAATTATCCTATTGATGTTTTTATTATTTGGAAATTGCTGTTAACTAGAGATTTTAATTCATGCCTAAATACATTATATTTGTATCATTTTAAATACAATTCTAACTCAACTAAGTCTGCAATTAAAAATTTACAACAAAATTATGTTGTAACATATTTTGACAAAGTTTTCAATAATTATGCAATTATTTAAAACAAAAATTATATGGAATAATTAATCAATTTGTTACAATAAAATGCCTCTTATATAAAGATTTAACACAAAATATTAGTATTGTAACTAAAAAATTAATAGCATTTTATAAACAGCTTAATTTAAAGATAGACATTTTAAATTACCTTTATATAATAATAATTTCAAAGTTTTATAAATAGCCTATACCCTTTCGAACAGGATTTAATACTTATGCTAATAAGGCCTTCTCTTACTAAGTTTAAACGAAATGTACAGCACAATTACAAATAATGCTTTAGGTAATAACTTTACTATAAAAAAAAGTTATGAACTGATAACATGAATAAAAAATTTATGAAATTTATTTTGATTTTAAAGATCTTTTTAACAGCATTGATTGGGCCAACATAATAAAAAAAACCCATAAAGCGCTTGAATTTCTATAGAAAGTTATAAATGAATATATCTTGTCTATAATGATAAAATGCAATGTGTGTCTGTGTGTTCGTCAAGCTTTTAGGGCAATAATCAGGTCACTCTGGGTTATGAAATTTGGCATGCAGACTGGCGAAGTGTAGGGGAGATAAGGTGGTCAGTGTCTACCCAAATAATTTACGACTAAGTAACTTTTATTTTAATTATATATAATTCGAAATAAACGTATAAAATGTCTTCTGTGTAAATAACTGGAGATATCGACAAATTTTTGCTCAGCTTGGCACTTGTTTCCTTTTTTTTTCCTGCTTGTATTTTGAGAGTGAGTGAGAATAAGAGAGAGGCATTGATTGTTCAGAAGAGACATATTTCAAAGTGTTTCTCCTTGCCAATGAACTGGAAGGGTATGTTTCCACTATTTCTATTCAGCTACAGTAGTTGACGGACATAAGTCTATCTGCTGCTTTCATTAAACACATTTGTCGCGTTTCAAATCTTTGAGGCCCTAACTAACCAGGTTCCAGTATTCACTGTGACTTGAACTTTGGTATGTCGTTATCTCTTTTGGTAGATTTTGATGTTTGGGGTTTTGAACTTTAACGGGCCATCCCGTCTTGGGACCGCCTTAAGAATGTACTTGTTTTTTAGGAATAACTCAAAAATCAGAGCAACTAAAATGCCCAAATTTAATATATCTTTTGCAGTATATATGTTTTAATTCTTTAGATTCTGAACCTTATCGGTGCAGCCCATTTTGAGTCCGCAATATTAAGGTGTGTGTCCTTTGGGAATAACTTGAGAATTGGAGTAGCTAGAAATCTCAAATTAGGCATATCTTGCCTGTCATTGTATATTTTGATTTTTTAGATTTTGAACCTTACTAGTCTTGTTAGTTCTGAACCCATAATAGGAAGTTACATATTTTGGGGAATAACTCGAGAACGGAAGCAGCTAAAAAACTTAAAGTAGGCATATCGTTACTTTTTGTGGTAATATTTTAATTGTTTGGATTTTGAACCTTGCCGTACAGCCCATTCTGAGCCCACAATAATAAGGTGTGTGTTTTTAGGAATAACTCAAGAACAGGAGCAGGCAAAAAGCTGAAGTTAATCATATCTTGCTTTTCATTGTATATTTTGATTCTTTGGATTTTGAACATTAGTACTTCAGCCCTTTCTGGGCCAGTAATAAGGAGTTACATGTGTTAGGAAATAACTCGAGAACTGCAGCAGCTAGAAAGTTAGGTATATCATTGGCTTTTGTAAAAATATTTTAATTCTTTGGATTTTAAGTCTTTCTGGATCAACCCGTTCTAGTCCCGCAATAATAAGGTGCATGTTTCTTAGAATGACTCAAGAAAAAGAGTAAGTAGGAAGCTGAAATTAAGCATATTTTGTTTTTTGTTAAAAATTTGATTCTTTGGATTTTGAACCTTATTGTCTAACCAGGCCCTGTAATGGGAAGTTATATGTTTTTGAAAATAACTCAAAAACCAGCTAGAAAGCTCGAATTTGGTAATCGTCTTTCGTCATATATTTGCTTTGGATTTTGAATCTTACTGATTTAGTCCACTATAGGAAATTACAAGTTTTGGGGGAAAATTTAAGAGAGCAAAAACAAATTTTAAAGATCCATACAAATATTTATTTTAAAATAGGTAAAAAGTAGAAAACAAATTTAAATCAGCTTATTTACTAATTTTAGCTCTTGGTGTTATTTCTATGGAAATTATTTTATTATGCTTTGCCACCGATGGTCAAAAAGTTAAAAATATCTTCGTAAACAAAACATTCGATTTAGCACTGTAGAAATAAAATCATTATTGA
Organism: Amaurobius ferox; assembly: GCA_951213105.1. Lineage (NCBI taxonomy): Eukaryota > Metazoa > Arthropoda > Arachnida > Araneae > Amaurobiidae > Amaurobius > Amaurobius ferox. The sequence goes on along the minus strand of OX578145.1, from coordinate 44,047,933 downwards.
AAAGTAGTGTTTCTTAAAAACTTAAAATTAATGTTTCTAACGAAAGCGGCCCGGTCCAGCTATGGTCGCAGCTCATGTTTGGTCTGAGGGTCAGACAAGCCTGAAAATTAATCTACATGGCCTTTGAAAACCACTAGTGTTAGATGGCCAGCCTGTTTAACAACAGTCCTTACTGTTTAACAATGTGCCAGCCATAAAAACTTTTTAATATTTGATGACCCGGACTACCTTGTTACTGTATGACAAGGTGCCGGCCCCTATTCAGTCCATAGACTGGACCATTATTGTGATTGGACAATTATATTCATTAGAATGTTCTCTATATTGATTGGAACATTCTCGAACTGAAGCGGCCCATCGGGCATTGCCTGATAGACCAATCCAACCCTGCTATAACATAAATAACAGTGAAATTTTCATGTTAATTGGAGTTGAAGGAGATAAGATAGATCAAAATGGCGATGAAAAAATATGGGGGATTATGATCAGAATTATAACCCTATGACATAGAAATGAAATCACTATTTAAACAATCATAGCACAATTAGACTATCTTAAACAACATGGTTTTTATATTTCCAATACTCTTCTGAACTAATTGCTGCATACAAATTGCAAATTTTTTCCCAAAAGACTCAATCCAGTACTGCTTATGATGTCAAGAACCAACGATAACGAAAGTCTCAACAATAGATTCAGTCATGGAGGTAAAGGTCTCTCTAACTCCATGGATTCAATATTAGCATTCTAGGTAATAAAATTATGTTTTATTGTTTAAATGAAATATCTTGATTTCTTTTGAAACGGTAACAGCATTTTCAGCAATAAAATATTAGATTTTGGAGATAAATGAAAAAAAAAATGAAAATTTGATTTCAAAATTGTATTAAAAAGAACTTTGAAAATTTGAATAAAGAAACTAAGACCACCTTCAACATTTCGACACATGGGGCCTTTCAAAATATATTTAGCTGTAGTTTGACAAAAAAATGGAGATCCTAACACAAAAATTGTAGTAGAAGATATGTGTATCTATTTAGCTCTTTTTAAAACATTTATTTCATGTCACAAAAAAGTATCAATTTTTTAACATTTTTGACATTTGAGCAACAAAACAAACTTTTATCTTCAGTTTAAAAAAAAAGATTGCAGCACTAAAATTGAGTTGTCCGATTTTTAAAATGGGTGTCCCTGTCATCCTTTTCCTACGATTCTTGGAGTATTGCCTTTTAAAAATTTGTGGTAAAAAAAAAAAAACTATCGACTTTTTCAAAATTATGGCTCCTCAACTCTCTTTGAATCACCTTTAGAGTTCAGTTTAAAAAAATCGAGATTGCAGATCAAATATTAAGGAAGAAAATATGTTTTTTAGGATAAAGTTGATTTTCACCCCCCCCCCCCCTTTTTAGAAATTTTTGAACATATTTAAAAACCTATAATTTTTCGAAAGTTTCTTGTAATTTTTCAGATCAAATGCTATATTTAAAAAACAATGTGAGGTGCTAGTCCAGTTAATGGCTTCCGAATAAGGCCAGACATACATAGGTTTTCAGTTTTTAATAGCATAGACTGAGTGTATTTAATAGATATTGAATTTGAAATTTTGACACTTCAATATTTTAGGAATAGGCATTGTTGTGCATATTGATTAATGGTAATTTTTAATTAATGTAATTATATATATATATAAAACAATATTACATGGTGGATTAAAAGTGTTACGCGGTTTCGGAGGTTCGACCTTGTATGCTGTTAAACTATGAAATGTTTATTTTTCAGAAATAATGGATGAAGTCTATATTGAATTGTGTAGGGAATTTAAAATAACTTTTATAAGAAGCATTTATTATGCAGTTTAATGCAAATGTCTAAAGTATTTCATAATCTGTAATTAAACCAAAATTTTATGAATATTTTGTACTTAAATATATAATTAAAAAATATTAACACTATGTTCGAAAAGCAAGAACTGCAACTAAAAATTATTCCTGTAGATCATTTTTCAAACCTTTTTGAATACCTAACCCTCCTTATAAAGCCAATTCCTTTTTAATAAAGATACTTGAAAATTTAAATTTCTTTAAGAAACTGATAAGCTCGAAATATTAGTAAAAATTTAAGGCAAGAGGGTTTTAACATTAAAATTGCGTTAGATATAATTCAGGAAATATGCAAATGGCTAAACTGTACAACTTTTAGGAATTAAACCGGTAATTTAATCATATATTTATGGAATATTTACCTTGGTGTCAATTTTTAGATTGAACTAAACAATATGTCAAAACATAAATATAAACGCCTCCGCTGCTCCAAAAAACAAAAACAGGGATTGTTACTTTATACAATTAGAAACTACTTTATCCATATTAGGTTCACGTAATAAATAACTGAAAAATAAAATAAAATAAAAAATTAATATTTAGGATGGGCAATTTAATCTCCATTAACTTTTTGGACCAATTACAGCGCCATCTCTGAAATAAAAGTGGTTGCAGTTTTAAAATAAAAATATATATTATTTTACTTCATGAATAAAATAAAATTTTCATGTATAGCTGCATACATATTGAAAATCTTATATTTTATTTGAAATCTTTAACGTTTCTTTTTTTTTTTTTGATTGATTGTACACTCTCTCTAGAGTGCAAAAATGGGACTTGGCACTCCGCCTTCTGTCCCAAGGGGAATGGAGATCTAAAACTTGACGACAAAAAGATAGAAGGATTAAAACCTATTAATCTTGGAAAAGAAAAACGAAAGTTCAAAACACAACTCTTTTGAAAAATGTTTCATGAGATCAATATATGAACAACAAATATTATGCTGGGATAAAAACGATAAAAGATTCTTGCGTGCCTCACGATACGTCGGACAAACGAAGAGAAAATGATCAATAGACTCTACACTCTTGCAAATCAGGCAGTTCGGGGTATCCACAATTTTCATTTTATGAAGGATGGGGTTCAAAAACAGAGTTTTAGCTCGAACATTCTGAATAATAACTTCATTCTTTCTATTGAGAAAACCTTTACAAAACCACATTTTCCTAGGGTCAATATGAGGGAAGTTTTTCTGATTTCTGTATTTGTACCATTCTTTGCTTCCAAATTCTTTTGCCTTGTTATCCATGCTTTTTTTTATATCTTCACCCGCTATGCCATGGATAGTGTTGTGGAGTTGCGCCTGTTTTGCTACAGTATCTGCCTGTTCATTGATATGTATACCTTTATGTCCGGGTGTCCAGACGAGAATGATGTTTTTCCCGATAGCTTTTTCAACAAGAACTTTGTGAATTTGTAATATAATGCAAGGGGAATCTTTTTTTATGTTTTTAAGGCTTTTAAGAGTGCTGAGGCTATCAGTACAAATTATGTAATTTTCTTCATTGCCAATCCACTCTTCCGCCGCTTTTAAGATAGCAAGTGCTTCAATTGTAAATATAGAGTTGTGGTTTGAGGTTGTATAGCTTCTATTGATTTGAAGACTAGGAACAACAATTCCAATAGAGCTTCCTCGTTCAGTTTTCGATCCATCTGTTCCTATGAAGGTGTATGACTGATGGTTTTCAACAAAATTTTTGAAAAAGGCTTGAATTATTTGATCCGGGATGTTCTTGCTTTGAAATGTCAGTTCGTTTGTTAAAATCTTGTAGTTGTTATTTTCGGTTGGAGGGGTCCAAATCAGGAGATTTGTTTTATACATCCCCAACTCATCAAAAATATTTTTCATTTTCCTAGTGATAGGTGCTTTCTCAAATTTCCAATTTCCATAAATTATTGAAGGGGGATTCCAGATGATATCATGTAGAGGGGACCATCTTCCCAAGTAAACATTTTTTATAAAGAATTTTTTGGTAAGAGTTGCGTGTCTCTCTTGAAGCGGAATAGAATTAGTTTCTGCAAAAAGTATATTAATCGGAGTACATTTAGGAAGTCCCGTAGCTATTCTTAACATGTTATTATAAATAGGATTTATTTTTTTGTACTGAGATTTGCTTGCTGCACTAAAGATCTGGCATCCATATTCGAGCTGGCTTCTGATGGTTGCATTTCCAATTTTTAGAAGATGAATGGTGTTTGCGCCCCACTTTTTTGAGGAGATATATTTAAAACCGTTTAAAGCTTTTGCACTCTTTTGTTTCAGATGATTAAAATGATCCTTCCAAGTAAGGTTTTTGTCAAAGATGATTCCTAACATTTTTATTTTGCTAACTTCTGGTATTAATGTGTTGTTTATTTTAATTTCACAAGGTATCTTCTTTTTTTTATTTGTAAAGTTAATGATTTGGCATTTCTCCGGATTTATTGAAAGTTTCCACTTTTTGCACCAGTTATTGCAAATGTTGACTGCATATTGAAGGTTTCTTTTTGCTTCTATTCTATCTTTGTGTTCACTGTATATTATGATATCGTCGGCATAAATTAGGCACGTTACTTCCTCTGGTATATGCTGGAATAGGTCGTTCATATATAGCATGAACAGGAAAGGACTAGTAATACAGCCTTGTGGGAGTCCTTGGTTACAAGGTACCGGGTTTGAAAGTGTATTCCTCCATTTTATTTGGTTAGTTCTTTGGTTGAGAAAGTTATGGATCCACAGGCCAGTTTGTCCTAGGATTCCCTTGCCTGCCGCCTTTTTCAGTAGTCCATCTATCCAAATAGAGTCGTATGCTGCCTTCAGGTCAATTGATACACAGAATATATGGTTTTTATTTTTCCTTGCTATGAGAATATCATGTTGTGTTCTTGCTAGAAGTGTAATGCAACTTTTATGAGGTAAAAATCCGTAGTTATTTTTGTGGAAAAGCTTTTTTTTATAATAAGTATCATTGATTAGTCTTTGCAGAATCATTCTTTCTATTATTTTGGCAGTGGTAGGCGTAAGGGCAATCGGTCTGTATGCTTTGGTGTCCTTGGGGTCTTTGTGCGGCTTCAGAATAGGAATAATGATCGAATGGGTCCAGTCCGCTGGAATTCTGCCCGTGCTAAAACTAATGTTAGCAATATTCCAAAGTGAAATTAAAATTGCTTCCGGAAGGTTTTTTATTATTTTGATTGTTATTCCATCATGCCCAGGTGTCGAGTCTCTGATACATTTTATTGCTGATTTGAATTCTTCCCATGAAAATTTATTATTGAGGGGAGATTGCACAGTGTCTACAAAACTTATAGGTAAATTCGGGTGATTTTGATTTTTATTATATTGTTGACTGAAAAAATTTGCTTGATCTTTTGCAGAGGTTATCGTTATATTGTTTTTGCTGATATGATTAATACTATGGTATGAAGAGCCGACGCACGCTTTCAGCTGCCTGATTATCTTGTAAATGTTGTTATTCTCAGCTGTCTTTTTGCATGTGTTTGCCCAGTGATTTCTTTTAAGTATTTTTAAGAGATTTTTCAGTTTGTTTTTATATTTTTTATATTCTTCCCAGTCTTCGCAATTTGTGTGTTTTTTTGCCTTATTGAAGTGTTTTCTCATTTTGGCGCGAAGGAAGTTGCATTTTATGTTCCACCAAGGGACTCTCGGAACCGGAATTTCCTGAACCGATTTGCTGGAGCTTATTGCATTTTTTACGATCTTGCAGAAATTTTCTGGTTCTTTAAGTTCTTCCTCACATTTCGTGGTTTCTTCATGAAAGATTTGCCAATTAAAGTTAACTCTGCAGTATGTTTCTGTTCCAAGGGCTTGATTAAAAATTATTTTGATCGGGAAGTGATCACTGCCTAAATTGTCTGGGAGTACATTCCATACGATGTCCGAAGCAAGATCGGGAGAGCAAAGAGTCAGGTCGAGGGCCGACAAGGAGCCATTCCCATCAATCCGAGTTCCCGTTCTGTGGTTTAAGAGAAATAATTGATGATTTTGCATCCAATTAAAAAGTTTTTCTCCACTGTTATTAGTCGAAAATCCCCAGTTCCTGTGCGACGCATTGAAATCGCCTGCGATTAAGTAGTTTGTGTTGTTCTTTATCATGATCTCATTTAGCATGTTGTTATTCCTAATACCTCTTCTACAGTAAACGTTAAAAATGTTAAATTTATGGTTCTGCTTGTGAATTTCCATTTCTTGAAGTTCGATGTCAGGTAGCATCTTCTGATTGATAATCTTCGCACTCATGTTCTTTTTTATTGCTATAAGAAGACCACCTCCTCTACTGTGATCCGGCCGATCAAATCTAAAAATTTCTTTATCTTTAAGAGAAAACGGGTGGTGAGATTTTAGGAAAGTTTCTTGAATGATAAGGATGTCAGCCTGGCGGAAAGTCATGGAAAAATTTAGGTCCGGCCGGCGCTTTTTAGCGCCACATATATTCCATTGAATTATGGATAGAGCAGAGAACACAAACAGGAGAGGGAAAAAAAAACACCAGGCAAAAACAGAAAACACCATTACATTTCCATTTTTTCACCTTGACTTTTATATCTGTTCTCTTGGTCATTTTCTTCGTGTTTCTTTTTGTTATTATTATATTTAATGGGAGATTCATTATTAGTTCTTTTATTATTTTGTTGACTTTTTCCTTTTTGTTTTTCATTACTTATTTTAGTTTCGGTCCCTATTGTTTGTTCATTTCTAATATTTTGCTGCCCAATGCTTTCTTCTTTTCCTTGGCTCTTACTTATTGTTTCATTTTCCTTGGTTTCTGGATGTATATTTTGTCTTTCAATAAGTTGTTGTATTATACTTGTTTGAGTTTTTATTATTTGTTGCATCTCTTCTATCATAGGTTTCATCGTCATTACCACTACATTTGCTATAGTTTGTATTGTTTCCATCGGGATTTCTAGGTGGGCCATCTCATTCGGTGTCATGTTTTCTATTTGTCTTGATTTGGTTTTAACCTTCTCTGCATATGATGCGTTCATTTTGTTTCTTGCCTCTCTGTATGTTATTTTGCCTTCTCTTTTTAATTTTAGTATGCTTATTTCCTTTTGTTTAGTTTCACAGTTTTCGAAGTCTGCTGAATGATTCTGTTTGCAGTTGCGACATTTTAGTTCAGTAGTGTTAGGGCATTCTCTCTCTTCGTGGTTTCCTGCACATCTCTTACATATTATTTGTGACCTGCAGCTGTTACTTCCGTGTCCGAACATCCAACATTTTCTGCATTGTCTGGGTTTTTCGATAAATTCTTTTATGTAGTGTATTTGTAATCCTATGTGAACTTTCTCCGGGATATTCTGTCTTGTGTTTGGGGTCCGAAACTTTATGGTTTTTAGAGGTAGTATTTCATTTTCAATTTTTTTTTTTGAATCTACAAATTTCGAATACTTCTATATTTTGATCTTTTAGTTCTTGTGTTATCTCCTCCAGGGTAATATCAGTTTCAATGTTGCTGATCACAAAATCCGATAGAATGTTATCGTAACTTAACTTTACAGTTATTGGGATATCTTGTATGCTTTTTATTTCCATGATCTCCAGAGCCGTTTTCTTTGTGTAAGCTGTCAGGACTATGTTTCCTGCTCTAGTTTTGTAGGGAGGAGAAGCCTCCGAGGGGACCGACAGGTTACTGATGATATTATTTCTAAGAACAAACGGGTTACCCGCCCGCAAAGGGGACGAGGGAAACAAGAAAAAGGTAAAGGAACGACATTCCAATTCACTAGCACATTCTATCAGACCATACAAATCCAACGCAAAAAGAGCATCGTTCCACCCCGAAGGGGGGACGGTTCCCGTCATTTGCAAACCAACCACGCACCTAAGAAGTAACAACACCAAAAACAACCGGGGAGAAAGCGAAAAAACCACTTACCGCCGAAAAACCAGAAAGTAGAGGAATAGGAAAAACACTACCTGAACTCTACCTCAGCAGCACAAAAAACAACAGAATTATACCCAAGAAGAAAAGCAGCCAGAATTCCCCACTGAGACAGCGCGCAAGCACCACCCCAACCGGCCAACGGCTATCAACGTTTCTTTGAATTGAATTGAATTGAATGTGCACTCTTTCTAGAGTGCAAAAATGGGACTTGGCACTCCGCCTTCTGTCCCAAGGGGAAAGGAGATCAAAAATAGACGACAAAAGGATAAAAGGATTAAAACCTATTAATCTTGGAAAAGAAAAACGAAAGTTCAAAGCACAACTCTTTTGAAAAATGTTTCATAAGTTCAATATAGGAACAACAAATATTATGCTGGGATAAAAACGATAACAGATTCTTGCGTGCCTCACGATACGTCGGACAAACAAATAGAAAATGATCTATAGACTCTACACTCTTGCAAATCAGGCAGTTCGGGGTATCCACAATTTTCATTTTATGAAGGACGGGGTTCAAAAACAGAGTTTTAGCTCGAACATTCTGAATAATAACTTCATTCTTTCTATTGAGAAAACTTTTGCAAAACCACATTTTCCTAGGGTCAATATGAGGGAAGTTATTCTGATTCCTGTAATTGTACCATTCTTTGCTTCCAAATTCTTTTGCCTCGTTATCCATGCTTTTTTTTATATCTTCACCCGCTATGCCATGAATAGTGTTGTGGAGTTGTGCCTGTTTTGCAACAGTATCCGCCTGTTCATTGATGTGTATGCCTTTATGTCCGGGTGTCCAGACGAGAATGATATTTTTCCCTATAGCTTTTTCAACAAGAACTTTGTGAATTTGTAAAATAATGCAAGGGGAATCTTTTTTTATGTTTTTAAGGCTTTTAAGAGTGCTGAGGCTATCAGTACAAATTATGTAATTTTCTTCATTGCCAATCCACTCTTCCGCCGCTTTTAAGATGGCAAGTGCTTCAATTGTGAATATGGAGTTGTGATTTGACGTTGTATAGCTTCTATTAATTTGAAGACTAGGAACAACAATTCCAATAGAACTTCCACGTTCAGTTTTCGATCCATCTGTTCCTATGAAGATGTATGATTGATGGTTTTCAACAAAATTTTTGAAAAAGGCTTGAATTATAAGATCCGGGATGTTCTTACTTTGAAATGACAGTTCATTAGTTAAAATCTTGTAGTTGCTATTTTCGGTTGGAGGGGTCCAAGTCAGGAGATTAGTTTTATACATCCCCAACTCATCAAAGATATTTTTCATTTTCCTAGTGATAGGTGCTTTCTCAAATTTCCAATTTCTATAGATTATTGAAGGGGGATTCCAAATGATATCATGTAGAGGGGACCAGCTTCCCAAGTAAACATTTTTTATAAAGAATTTTTTGGTAAGAGTTGCGTGTCTCTCTTGAAGCGGAATAGAATTCGTTTCTGCAAGGAGTATATTAATCGGCGTGCATTTAGGAAGACCCGTAGCTATTCTTAACATGTTATTATAAATAGGATTAATTTTTTTGTACTGAGATTTGCTTGCTGCACTAAAGATCTGGCATCCATATTCAAGCTGGCTTCTGATGGTTGCATTTCCAATTTTAAGCAGATGAATGGTGTTTGCGCCCCACTTTTTTGAAGAGATATATTTAAAACCGTTTAAAGCTTTTGCACTCTTTTGTTTTAGATGATTAAAATGATCCTTCCAAGTAAGGTTTTTGTCGAAGATGATTCCCAACATTTTTATTTTGTTAACTTCTGGTATTAATGTGTTGTTTATTTTGATTTCACAAGGTATCTTCTTTTTTTATTTGTAAAGTTAATGATTTGGCATTTCTCCGGATTTATTGAAAGTCTCCATTTTTTACACCAGTTATTGCAAATGTTGACTGCATATTGAAGGTTTCTTTTTGCTTCTTTTCTATCTTTGTGTTCACTGTATATTATAATATCGTCGGCATAAATTAGGCACGTTACTTCCTCAGGTATATGCTGGAATAGGTCGTTCATATATAACATAAAAAGGAAAGGACTAGTAATACAGCCTTGTGGGAGTCCTTGGTTACTGGGTACCGGGTTTGAAAGAGTATTCCTCCATTTTATTTGGTTAGTTCTCTGGTTGAGAAAGTTATGGATCCACAGGCCAGTTCGTCCTAGGATTCCCTTGCCTGCCGCCTTTTTCAATAGCCCATCTATCCAAATAGAGTCATATGCTGCCTTCAGGTCGATTGATACACAGAATATGTGGTTTTTATTTTTCCTTGCTATGAGAATATCATGTTGTGTTCTTGCTAAAAGTGTAATGCAACTTTTATGAGGTAAAAATCCGTAGTTATTTTTGTGGAAAAGCTTTTTTTTATAATAAGTTTCATTGATTAGTCTTTGCAGAATCATTCTTTCTATAATTTTAGCTATGGTAGGCGTAAGGGCAATCGTTCTGTATGCTTTGGTGTCCTTGGGGTCTTTGTGCGGCTTCAGAATTGGAATTATGATCGTATGGGTCCAGTCCGCTGGAATTCTGCCTGTGCTGAAACTGATGTTAGCAATATTCCAAAGTGAATTTAAAATTGCTTCCGGAAGGTTTTTTATTATTTTGATCGTTATTCCATCATGCCCAGGTGTCGAGTCTCTGATACATTTTATTGCTGATTTGAATTCTTCCCATGAAAATTTATTATTGAGGGGAGATTGCACAGTGTCTACAAAACTTATAGGTAAATTCGGGTGATTTTGATTTTTATTATATTGTTGGCTGAAAAAATTTGCTTGATCTTTTGCAGAGGTTATCGTTGTATTGTTTTTGCTGATATGATTAATACTTTGGTATGAAGAGCCGACGCACGTTTTCAGCTGCCTGATTATCTTGTAAATGTTGTTATTCTCAGCTGTCTTTTTACATGTGCTTGACCAGTGATTTCTTTTAAGTATTTTTAAGAGATTTTTCAGTTTGTTTTTATGTTTTTTATATTCTTCCCAGTCTTCACAATTTGTATGTTTTTTTGCCTTATTGAGGTGTTTTCTCATTTTGGCGCGAAGGAAGTTGCATTTTATGTTCCACCAAGGGACTCTCGGAACCGGAATTTCCTGAACCGATTTGCTGGAGCTTATTGCATTTTTTACGATCTTGCAGAAATTTTCTGGTTCTTTAAGTTCTTCCTCACATTTCGTGGTTTTTTCATGAAAGATTTGCCAATTAAAGTTAACTCTGCAGTATGTTTCTGTTCCAAGGGCTTGATTAAAAGTTATTTTGATCGGGAAGTGATCACTGCCTAAATTGTCAGGGAGTACGTTCCATACGATGTCCGAAGCAAGATCGGGAGAGCAAAGAGTCAGGTCGAGGGCCGACAAGGAGCCATTCCCATCAATCCGAGTTCCCGTTCTGTGGTTTAAGAGAAATAATTGATGATTTTGCATCCAATTAAAAAGTTTTTCTCCACTGTTATTAGTCGAAAATCCCCAGTTCCTGTGCGACGCATTGAAATCGCCTGCGATTAAGTAGTTTGTGTTGTTCTTTATCATGATCTCATTTAGCATGTTGTTATTCCTAATACCTCTTCTACAGTAAACGTTAAAAATGTTAAATTTATGGTTCTGCTTGTGAATTTCCATTTCTTGAAGTTCGATGTCAGGTAGCATCTTCTGATTGATAATCTTCGCACTCATGTTCCTTTTTATTGCTATAAGAAGACCACCTCCTCTACTGTGATCCGGCCGATCAAATCTAAAAATTTCTTTATCTTTAAGAGAAAACGGGTGGTGAGATTTTAGGAAAGTTTCTTGAATGATAAGGATATCAGCCTGGCGAAAAGTCATGGAAAAATTGAGGTCCGGCCGGCGCTTTTTGGCGCCACATATATTCCATTGAATTATGGATAGAGCAGAGAACACAAACAGAAAAGGGAAAAGAAAAAAACACCAGGCAAAAACAAAAAAACACCATTACATTTCCATTTTTTCACCTTGACTTTTGTTTCTGTTCTCTTGGTAATTTTCTTCGTGTTTCTTTTTGTTATTATTATATTTAATGGGAGATTCATTATTAGTTCTTTTATTATTTTGTTGACTTTTTCCTTTTTGTTTTTCATTACTTATTTTAGTTTCGGTCCCTATTGTTTGTTCATTTCTGATATTTTGCTGTTCACTGCTTTCTTCTTTTCCTTGGCTCTTACTTATTGTTTCATTTTCCTTTGTTTCTGGATGTATATTTTGTCTTTCAATAAGTTGTTGTATTATGCTTGTTTGAGTTTTTATTATTTGTTGCATCTCTTCTATCATAGGTTTCATCGTCGTTACCACTACATTTGCTATAGTTTGTATTGTTTCCATCGGGATTTCTAGGTGGGTCATCTCATTCGGTGTCATGTTGTCTATTTGTCTCGATTTGGTTTTAACCTTCTCTGCATATGATGCGTTTATTTTATTTCTTGCCTCTCTGTATGTTATTTTGCCATCTCTTTTTAATTTTAGTATGCTTATTTCTTTTTGTTTAGTTTCACAATTTTCGAAGTCTGCTGAATGATTCTGTTTGCAGTTGCGACATTTTGGTTCAGTAGTGCCAGGGCATTCTCTCTCTTCGTGGTTTCCTGTACATCTCTTACATATTATCTGTGATCTGCAGCTGTTACTTCCATGTCCGAACAACCAACATTTTCTGCATTGTCTGGGTTTTTCTATAAATTCTTTAATGTAGTGCATTTGTAATCCTATGTGAACTTTCTCCGGTATGTTCTGTCTTGTGTTTGGGGTCTGAAACTTTATGGTTTTTAAAGGTAGTATTTCGTTTTCAATTTTTTTTTTGAATCTGCAAATTTCGAATACTTCTATATTTTGATCTTTTAATTCTTGTGTTATCTCCTCCAGTGTAATCTCAGTTTCAATGTTGCTGATCACAAAATCCGATAGAATGTTATCGTAACTTAACTTTACAGTTATAGGGATATCTTGTATGCTTTTTATTTCCATGATCTCCAGAGCCGTTTTCTTTGTGTAAGCTGTCAGGACAATGTTTCCTGCTCTAGTTTTGTAGGGCGGAGATGCCTCCGAGGGGACCGACAGGTTACTGATGATATTATTTCTAAGAACAAACGGGTTACCCGCCCGCAAAGGGGACGAGGGAAACAAGAAAAAGGTAAAGGAGCGACATTCCAATTCACTAGCACATTCTATCAGACCATACAAATCCAAAGCAAAAAGAGCATCGTTCCACCCCGAAGGGGGGACGGAATCCGACATTTGTAAACCAACCACGCACCTAAGAAGAAACAACACCAAAAACTACCGGGGAGAAAGCGAAAAAACCACTTACCGCCGAAAAGCCAGAAAGGAGAGGAATAAGAAAGACACTACCTGAACACTACCTCAGTAGCACAAACTACAACAGAATTATACCCAAGATGAAAAGCAGCCAGAATTCCCCACTGAGACAGCGCGCGAGCACCACCCACGAGGTCCACCAGCCAACGTTTCTTTGCTGATTGAACTTTCTTAAAATGATGCGGTTAAAGTTAAGGCACCATTTATTTATAAACAACTCATGAAACAAGTTCATGCCCTAACCTTGATCATGCATGACGTCTATGAGCATTTAAGGCGGTTTTAGTTCCAATTCCAAAGCTTTGTATCCCCAGGCAAATATGAACGTTGTCCATACATTATGTTTAGTCCTGTGACTTTACCAAAGCGATATTTTATGTTGACTTCGAAACCGTAGTAAAATTTTCAGATTGCCGAAAATGACATTTTTGGCAGTTATGACTGCAGATGGGGGTGTACCCATATTTACACGAACTTCTGGAGATACAAAATCGGTAAATTGTACTTTAATACTAGACTCGAAATTAAACGAGATCATATGTTTTTACAAATACTGCTATGTTAATAGTATACATATATATTGCAATCTTTCGACACGCCAGCCAAAACTAGATTGTTTAAGTGCAGCAGCACAAGCATAATATGGTGTCTAGGACTGTATTATAGTACATGTTTCACTCAAGATCGGGATTGATTGTCCAATTTCGGAATGATTCTACAAATGATCAGACTAATGTCAGACTGTAAACATTTTATGTTTAAATCTTAACAGTGGGGAAGTATGTAGTATAATGCTTATCAGTATGGTAGGAGGGTTACATCATATATTTAGCATTTTGTTATTTATACTGACTTTTCATTAAAAATAATGGCATTTATAAATTGCTAGAATTGGAGTGATTCCGAATCTTTGCCATTTTTATGCCCTTCCAAGACAACATATGACCCCTGATTCTGAATTCTGCAGCTGAAAACATTTATGTTTTCAGCTGCAGAATTCATTAGCTTATGTCTAAAACTAACGATAAAAGAGTTGAATTTTACAGATTGATTTTTTAGCTGCATATATTTGTTTGAATCCTAGGGGTACTGAAAATAATGAAAATATTTTGTTATTAGGCTGCATCAATTCTTATTAGCTTTTAGTTATTTATTCAAGTCAAGATAAATGACTAGTTTCATTTGCATCGATTTTGTTGAATCTGTTTCATGTTCATAAGTCACCAGCAGTTGGACAGTCATGCTCAAGGTTGTAACTACCTTTAGTAGTATGGGTATGGTGTATTTGTACTATATGTTTATATTTATTATACTTTGGTTTCTTTATAGTATAACGGCCCATGTAAACTTTTTTGTTGTAGATGTGACTTGATACATTGTTGCACAGGCGCCGACTTTAAAAAATTTGGAGGGGGGGGGGGGGGGGGGGCGCTCAAAAATTAAAATGTCTTTAATTTTTTTTTTAATCGTTGGGAAAAATGGTAGCTTATCATGAATTTAATGAAGTCCAACAAGGTTTGCAAAATTGATCAAGATGAAACATCATTTGCTAGTAATTTCTATTATTACTTATACAAAATGTATTTAATTGGTCTTGTGCTCTCTTTATGAACTCATCTGTGATTAAATCCATGTTCAATTTGGCAGTTATCTCTTTGTGAATATGCAGAATAGCCACGCTATTTAGTCTCTGCTGCTTCATTGTAGATCTCAAGTAAGTCTTGAGTCGTCGGCGAGTAGAGAAAGATATTTCAGCTGTACAGGATGTAACCGAAATTGTTAATATTTGGTAATTTACAGAACTCTGGTATGAGCGAGTGGAGAGAAATATTTTATTTTCTATCAAAAAATTCAACTATATCAGATATTGTTAATATCTGCAGAATTCGCCTTAACTGTGTCCCAAAACACATTCCGGACAACTTTTTGTGATAAAAATTTGAACCGTAAAAATATATTATTTGTTCTTCACTTTTAATTGTGGGCAAAATTTTCAATCATGGAAAGATGCTCCTTCGTCTTGTTCTCAAATCTTGTTTTTAGAGAACTTATGACATTGTGCACTAATTGAAAGTAAATTTGATGATATCTTTCTTTAAGTGACTGAAATTGATGAGAATCACTTCCCTCGTCAAATCTTTTTGCAATTTTTCTAATCTGTGGAAGGACAGGATCTTCTAAATCCATTTCTACACCTTTTTTTTATTACTTCTTCCCCTAAATCCTCAAACTTATTTTCTGCTCTCTGAGTCTGAATAGACTTACACTTTTGATGTAATTATTTGCATCTTGAAAGTTCAAGGATGTTTTCTGGAGAGCAATATTTAATGTCTCCACTCTTTGATAGACAAAATAACAATTTTTGTCATAAAAAAAAATTTGAATTCTTGATTTTTTTTTTAAGAAAGCCTTTAGCTTTTGCTCCTGCTTCACTAACTTCTTTGCATATACCTTTGAGTGACCACTTTGTAATTTTTTTCCAATGATGAAATGCACCATCAAATTGCCGAGGTTTCCCATCACTGGTGGGGTCCTGGTATCAACAGCTGGGATGGGCAGAACATGGGTGACTAAAAACGGATCTCAGAAAAAGAGCCATAGAAAGGTTCTTTCTAATTCTATGGAAGGGCGAAGTAGTCAAAGAAGTGGCTTAACATTTTTTTCCCAGTACAGATGAAACAAAAAATTTGACTTTGAAGGTGAAAATTTTCATTCTGCAAAATCATTTTTAAATTAAAAAAATTGGTTAATGTTAACATTTTAGGGGGTACTGCAACCGCCCCAATTTTCCCCGGGAGATGCTCGAGCACCCGAGCAACCCCGCAGTTGGTGCCTATGCATTGTTGTGTTTAGTATAAAAGCTATACTTAATTATTGTGTAGTTATTCAGTTAATTGCATGTTAGTGAAATGTAATTGTGTATTTTTCCTTTGTTAAATTCTTATTATATGTAAATACAAAATTGATATTATCATTTTTATTTTTTACTCGAAAATGTACTCGACATTGCCCAGGATTTAAAGCAGGGATTAATAAAATTCATTCATTTTTCAAAAGGTATAGTCACGCTCTGCTGATAACACAATATTGTATTAAAAAAATTAGAATGATGTATTTTAAATTTGCAAAGTTAGATAACTGATAAATAAAATTTACTTCACTCGATAAACAGCTGATATCTGCCATTTTATCTTTATCTCAGAATGCTCCAAAACCCAACAATGCAATAAATACATCAAGCTTTCCACAGCAATGGACAGGATGTGAGGTTGTTTGCAATGCCCTCTGTATAGCAGCTGGCAAAACAGTGAAAGAAGATCTTTGCAAAGAAATTGAAAATCTCAATTTTCATGTTTTTGGTTGAAACTTATCTGAAAAGAGTAATTTAGAAGATTTTTTTTTTTTTAAGTTCAAAGATATACATCCATATTTTTGCTAAACCATAGAGTTGTGTTAATCTTTCTTGTTTTAGATACAGCAAAATAAGAAATTAAAACGTAAAACATATGTATTTTGATGTATTTAAAAACAAATAAATAAATATGAAGGAATTACAGGTTTGATTAAAAAATTAGAATCTAAAATTAGAATAGTTAGAATCTTTCTGATGATATCAAAATGTAAACTCTATAATACTATTTTTTAACTCTTAAGGGATCGATTTGTTCGAAAATCTCTCAAAATCATGCTTCAGCATTAAATAAAAAAAAATAATTCAAATTTTAAAAAAATCTCACTGAGGTGCAATGTCAGGGGACCTGAAGTACATCTGTAGTAAATTTTACCACTGTCTGATTTTTCAATTTTCCTCTACAGATGACATATACAGACAGACAAACATCTTCATACATATATGTAAGAAGATATATTTTAATGCATAGAATTCTTTAACTATGCTTTCAGAAACTGCCTTTTGCTACTGTTGGAACTTTAAATGGAGTCAACATGTTTTCACGTTTAAAAGGTTTTGAATTAAAGCGTATATGCACACCAGAAGAAAAAATTATTTTTAGAGAGTATCATAACAGGTAATTGACTTGACTTTCTGCAACATCTTGAATTTTCTTTGTAAAGTAAAATCTGAACCCAATTTGTATTTAGTATCCTAGCATCTTAACCTTCTGTTCATTATCTAAGATCAAGCTTGCTTTCTAATTTTCATGTTATGTATAATTAGAGGAATATTTATGTATTGATGTACATTACATTATGACCATTTAAATTCTGTTCTTAATATTTTGGTACATACAAACTTTCATTTAATGTCATTACTGATGGTATACATTACAGTTTGGTTATTGTATGTAAACTTCAATATTGTGTCACATCTACAAGAAAGTTTACTTTAAAATATGTAGCAATTTGATGACTAAATAAGATTCGCCCTCATTAAACATATTTGTGCCCAAACCGTTAAATTGTTTTTTCAATTGGAAATTGTTGTGACTCGTCACAACACGTTTTAATTTTTACTATTTTAAATTAACATTTTTTTTTATAATTCATTAAATATTTTTTATTTTACTTTAAATTTATTATTCAAAATTATCTTATTCAAAATTGCTTTTATTTTATATTTTCATTAATAGGCCAATTGTCTCTTTTACTAAATTAAATTATAACACGCTGCTGTATTCATATTTTCTTGTACGGTCTACGCCCTCTTTCAAAACTGCGGCAAATTGACATCCCTTTTTTTTTCGATGATTGGCAAAGGAACCTCCCCGGTTCAGCAAGAATTTAGTTTTTTTGGTATGGCAACATCCGGTTAGCGCGGGAGAAATTGTGCTGACTCGCTCTTCTCTCGAAAATTCTTGGTGCGTGAAGTGTGTGCATGTGGGAGTCCCTTCGGGGGTGCCCCTTGCTTGAACCATTTTTTTCTTTGTAAGATAGAGTTGAATCCTGAATAATTTTAGAATCCTGAATAATTTTAATCAACTACTCTTCAAATATGATAAGTGGTGTTTCTCATTGGTTGAAAAGTGAGGATAAGTGAAGAACAGTAATTTCATTTTAGAGAAAAAAAAAATCATTTTAATTTTAATGATATTGTCAGTAAATGACTTGTGTTTTTTGCATTCAATAAGCTAAACCTTTTGTCATCTTCATCTTCAAAAAAAAAAATGAAATGATTGCAAAAATTATTAAAAATTAGTATCTTCCTTTTTTTATATTGATGCATATAGGAAAATGAATTGATGAAGCTTGTCTTATTGCAGCATCTATTTAAATGGTAAATTAATAGAAAACTCATTAAATTTGAGAGTGCTTTGAATAAAAAATGGTAACATTATTGTCATGACATTATGTGCATATAAGAAGTAACTATTTGATGTTATGTGATAAGAGATTTGAGAATCATGAATGAATTATGTTAAACATCTGTGAATTAATTTCTACATTACTGCTTCATTTGATTGATAAAGAAAATGAATAAATATCAGTTAATCATTCAACAAAGAACTTTTTTTATTCAATGTTTCATTGTCTTTTTTTTTAGAAAGACATTAAAATTTTCTTTTTTACAGAACATTTTAAGGACATTCGAAACATGTCTTATTGATGAACAACAAGAACTATAATTAATTAATCTAAAGAAATTTTTTTTTTTTGTCTGCTAGTGATTTTCATGTTTCTAGTTTTTTTTTTTTATTATTGTTTTAGGTTCTATGTACAGGTGAGTACAAAATAATCGATTAACATGTAAAATATAACTCTTTATGTTTTTTTTTTGTAAACGTGATTTTAGGTGCTCACATGCAAGTTTTTGGATATATATATATATATATATATATATATATATATATATATATATATATTAAAAAATTACACAACACAATTATTATTGATGTTCTAAATTCTATTTCCCATTATACGATCCCCTTCCATTAAGTAACTAATCTTTAATTAATTAATTTTCCATCTTTTAATTGTATGTGAGCGACCGACCCAACTAGATGTGTGATGGGGATTGTAAATTAACTTTTATATTTCTTAAAGATCTCTCTTTACAGTCCTTATCACAACAGAAATGAAATTTTGTTCTTTTTTATAGGAACTAATGTTTAGTATTAGTAACAATAGTTTGGATTCTCAAATGTTAATTTAATTTGTCTCAATGAATTCTCAGCTATGTCTCCATGGAGAGCTTTGCTGTAGGTCAGTGTTTTTCAAACTTTTTTGGTCACGGAACCCATTTAGAAATTCCATTTGATGGCGGATCCCCAAAATGAGAAAAAATCTATTCTGGTGTTTCTTAATTAATTTATTTATATTGTAAGTACCTTGAAAAATTTTGACATTTTTGTTGCAAAATGTATTAATTAACGTTATTTTAACATAAAAATGTAGGCTAGTAAGGGTCAAATTATGCATTAAAATATTTACACATTTAATTTTTTTTTTTTAAGAAACTGTTCATGAAACTATCACGTTGTGGAACCCTTGGAACACTCTGTTGTGGATCCCTAGTATTCTGCGGAGCACAGTTTGAAAAATGCTGCTCTAGTTATAACTTATTACATATTGAACATTATAACTGGTATACTGAATATTGAAATTATGTGTTTGCTTTAAAGCCAATATAATGTTTAATTTGAAGACCCTAAAGAAATAATAATAAAATCTTTCGAAACAACTTTAGTTTGAAAAGATGAATTGTAAGAAACATACATTTTTTTTTTTTATAGAATCTACACATTTTTAAAACCTAGCCAACGGTCCTACTGTGCTGAAAACACCGGTTCTCGTTAGATCACCGAAGTCAGGCAGCATCGGGCGCGGTTAGTACTTGGGTGGGTGACCACCTGGGAACACCGCTTGCTGTTGGCACTTTTCGGGCGTGGTAGCCCGGTGGTTTACGTGCTGGATTTGTACGTTGCCACAACTGCCGCCGTATTCATGCGGAGTACGATCACGTTAAACATGTGGGTCCGTAAGTCCTTCTGAGAGGTTGGTGGTAGGGGAAGGAAGGTACGATACCTGTAGATACCTTCCCCACTGGGTTCTGGTCTAAATTGGGTGGCACTTCCCGGCCGTCCAAACAGATACCTTACACCTCTCTGGTAGGCCGTCCATACAGTTACCTTACACCTTTCTGGTAGGTCGGACGGTCTGGGTCTCAACAACAACACCTCTCTGGTAGGTCGGACGGTCGGGGTCTCAACAACAACATTTTTAAACCTCTTAAAGTTTTATTGAATTCAGATTGTAAGCTTTCCAAATACAAATTTTTAAACATTTATATCATAAAAACTTATGTTTTGAGCTTGGCAAAATTTTATGTTAAAAAAATGTGTTGATTAAATTCATAAAATAATTTTGTAATTGTTATTTTTTAATATAAAAAGTTATAATGTTTTTTTTAATTTCAAAATATTTTGGGATAATATAAATTATTACTAAGCATAAACTTAGCTAAAGTGCATTGTCAATGCCTTCTATAATGTATTTTAGGTAGTCTTCAGTGTACCTGTCAGTAGTTTTGGTGTACTTTTTATAGTTTGAGTATTTATCGGACATTCCTTATTTGCAAAGAAGAGTTAATGTTAAATAAATTGTAATAGTTGTATATGTCAAAATGAAGAGGTGTGCTTTAACCTTGTTCATGTATATTTTAATGTGAGTCAGGATCCTAAAAAACAAAAACTGATGGAACAAAATTAAAAACCTACATAATTAGAAGGTTGCAGAGGATTCAACAAATAACATTTTTATAGCCATAGCGAAAATGAGTGTTTTAAAATTTTTTTTAAGAGGACATATATAACAATTTCTAGGATGGGTAAAAAATCTTAATAGCCGTCTTTGTGGGTAGGGTAGATTTTGCTGATTTCCTGAAGTCTGTTTATTACGAATTATATTTTTATTTTCTACATTAGTTTTTTAAAAGCATATTTTCTTTCAGGATTGTCTTAATTTTAATTTCAAGGAATGATGCATGTAATGATTGCCATATATCAAATTTATTGGATAACATTTTTGCAGCTATGGCTCTGATAGCTGGAATTGATATTCTTTTAAAGCAAGGAGAGATTACAAGATTACAGAAAGCATTAGTAGTAAGGTTATACTTTCAGTGTTGTAAATAGTTTTTAACTATCTAAATATTCATAGTCACAAACCTCACCTGTAGGGGCATTCCCAAATACTTGGAACACATTTGGCATGAAAAAAGGGAATACCTTTATAGGTGGGTTTTGTGACTATAAACTTGGACTTTGCAGCTTCATGTACCCCAAGCTAAATTATATTGAAGCTAATTGTATTCCTTAACATTAATCCTGTAAGCTAAATTGTATTCCTTAAAATATCATGTCTATAAAATTTAAGTATTCAATCTGAAAGTGTATTATTATTAACTTGCAAGGACCTAAAATGTTAATGTTATATTTTAACTACTTTTTGGGCCTTCATTTGTCAAGGTAGATATATATATATGTATATATATTTTACTTATTTAAAAATCCTTGTGTGTTTTAAGTATAAAATAAGTTTTGGAATCATGTTCCTAGTACAGTTACTAGTATTGGATTGGTGGACCAGTTTTGCTCTGCATCAGTCCATGTATTTAATCGCTTCACTAGGAGCACAATTCTAACTTTGTGAATGCCCCCATTAATTGGGTTCTGTAAGTATGAATTTGGTCTTTGCAACATCATGTGGCCCAAGCTCAATATTTATGAAATTTCATGTTGGCTGTACAACATTATTGGTCTATGGATGCTGTTATCTGGAATGGGAGCGCAATTCTAAATTATATATTTAAAAAATTTGGACTGCCTTCTACCTGCAGGGTTTGTGTGAAAAAAATATATATGTCCTGGGAAAAAATTATTCCTGTTTTCCAAAAACATCGCATCATGTACTTTTTATTAAAATATTTTGCCATATAACTGTGATTTCCTTATTCTTTAATTTTGAATTTTTATATTATGTTTAATTTCCAAATTTTGTTATTTAGGCTAGTTTCCCACTGGTTGATTCATTGTTAAATCAACTGGAACAAGATCATGGAACTGTAGGTGATCTTACGCTCATGACTGATTGCTTATTAGCCACAGACACACAAGCATTACAAGTTAGTAAATAATTTTACTTCTCATTTTTTAAAAATTCATTATCTGTTGTAAATAAATAAGTTTTGAAAAGTAAAAAATAGACAGGTATATGAAATAAAGTATCTGCAATTTTACCATTTG
The DNA here is from genome assembly GCA_951213105.1 of Amaurobius ferox. NCBI lineage: Eukaryota > Metazoa > Arthropoda > Arachnida > Araneae > Amaurobiidae > Amaurobius > Amaurobius ferox. The sequence continues at coordinate 44,025,646 of OX578145.1, read as the reverse complement.
TTTTATAATAAATTGCAGCAATTTTTAGTAATAATTACATCCCACAGCTATACAGCTAGCTTCATGGGTGTATAATACTGCAAAATTCTGTAGATCAAGAACCTGGATTACTGAGTTTCCTGATCATTGTTTGATTTCAATGGAATATAGATCAACAAAGGGATAAGTATTTTGAACCCATTCAAAGAAAATTATAATTTTCAGCAGTTCACTGTGTGCCAGTTAATCATATATTCAGTTTATTGGTTAGCAGTAACTGTTAACCAATATAATCACTATATATATAAATCAATCAGACAATTGTTGTAAAAATTTGTTTCATCTTGCACAGCCAACTGATATTTATTTCTTTCCTCCCCTTTTTTTGTCACCTGTTTCAAGTATGGCCTTCAGAATGAATTTATTTTATACAGTTTACAGGCACATTAACAACATTTTTTTAATGCTGAATAGTTCTTTGTACAATATACAAAATGATCATATATTTGTTTCTATTATTTTTTACCAGAAAGTAACTATAGGAATACAAAAGTTTTATAAGAAAAAGGATTTTCATATTTGGAAGCAGTTATATTTACAAACAAACATGCTCAAGAATGCAGTATATTAAATAAAAAAATTTCTCAAAATGAACTGATGGCCACTTAAAAGATTTTTTTTTTATTTGTGTTTCAAATTTGATACTATATATTGAAAAGATCATTCAGACATTACAACAACAAAACACATTTCTTTCATTTGTTGTTTTTCAGTGTTTGGTGCCATTGGCTAATATTCATCATATTTTGTGTTCTATTGTTTCCTAAAACAATGCTTACATTTATAATTTATTGTGCATATTTATCTAATATCAGGGTTACCAATTTAAAAAAAAATAATTAAATATATGTTGTAAAGTAATGTTTTACTAGCTGTGTTTGTTGCTGAACGTGATCAGATAAAATGTGAATGTACTGCACTCAATTGACTGATATTTTTTGTCAAAGAAATCAGTGAAGTTTTATAGAAAACACTCCTCTAAAACTTCACTGATTTCTTTTAATTTGGTTATATAGCGTAAATTAATGTTTTATAGCCCAAGTTTATTGTTGAACATGATGAAAATGCCGAATACTGCACTACACTCCCTTTAATAAGATACTTTTTTCAATGATAGCTCTTCCAAAAATTGACCAATATTTTTAAATTTGGAAATATAGTTTAAATTAGTATTTTATAGGATAAAAATCCTGCATACTGTGCCTCCTTTTATAATAAAAATTGTCTGGGGATAACATCTCTAAAATTTAACAGAATTTGTTGAAATTCAGATATGTGGTGTAAAATAATATTTTACAGGTCACTTTCATTGCTGAATATGATTGGATAAAAATTGCATATACTGCACCCCATTTATGGATATACCTTTTAAGAAGAATAAATGCGTTAAAACATGGATTTTCAGCTGGTGTGTGATGACACATAAGGGCACCATGAGATTCTCCAGGGGTGTCATGAGATTCTCCAGGGGTGTCGAGATTGAGAAAACAAACATAATTTTTTGAATGGAAAAACATATTTTTAGAAAACATATTTATTACACTTGTGCCATTCTGTTGAAGAAACAGTCACATGTCAAAATTTTATGTAAACCTAAGCAATCCAGAACCCATGCTCTACTTGAGGTTAAAACCCCTAGAAGTTAATTGAAAAAGAAACCAAATACCTATGAAAAATCGTAAAGGTGCTGTGAGTGTAAAATCATATTTATAAGAGTGTTGCAATGATAAACAGGTTTGGAATCACTGCTTTAAAATTTAACCTATTTTTTTATTTTGGTTAAATGGTGTAAATTAATGTTTTATAGGCTGAGTCCATTGCTGACCGTTATTAGATAAAAATAGCATGTGCTGTGCTCCCTTTACTGATATATTTTGTTTGTCAATATCTACTTTTAAACTTAATCAAATTTTATTAAATTTGGATATGTGGTAAAAGATATATGTTGCTGAATGTAGTTGGAAAAATTCGCTTGTAAACTGCTACCTAATACTGATATGCATTAATTGATGATAAACTGGTCTAAAAATTAACTGATTTTTGATGAAATGTTGGGGTAATACAGATGACGTTTTTTGATAAAAGTGGTCAGATTGATATCTATTTGGCAAAAACTGTTGTTGAGATAGGCGTCTAAAGATAACTTATAAAAAATGAATAAAATTTTTAAATGTAATTTGCAGATAAGATATATTTAAATTTTTATTGTGTATAAACACTGGGACTATGCTTTACTGGGACTAAATTTTTATTGTGTATGAACACTGGGACCATTTTAATTTTTACAGTACATTTAATTTGATTTGGCTTGTTTGCTATATCTGAGGATAACTCATTTTAAACACAAACAGTTTTTTTTAAATTTGGTGTATAAAATTCATAGTATAGATAAAAAATTTTCAGGAATTTCAACAAACAAATAACTCAGTAACTGCTACACTATTTTTACAGTAATTCAATAGATTGTGGCGGAAAAATTGGAATTTCGTGAAAAATACTTTTTATATTTTATAAAACTGAAATACTGACCTACCGCCACGAGAAAGTCTCTGAACAGGGTTGCCGTAAGTAGACGAGTCGAAGAAAGGAGGGAGAAAGGTTTGAAATCGACTGCAACATTTGGCAAATCAAGCGCACTTTGTTAAGCAGAGAATCCGTTTCGTTTATCATGATGTACTAAAAGAAAATAGTAGATGTTTTTTATCCGACAGTTAAACAAAATTTTCGTATTAAATGACATTAAATTATAAATTAACTTAAAAATTTTTCGTCATTTAAACTCAGAAAATTATTTTATTATAGGCGACAGAGGCTACGGGAAGCCGTCAATTTATTAGAACAAAGTAGATTTAGATATTTTCTTTTAGGTTCGGGCGATTTTGGAAGAGAAAAGCTTACAATTTAAAACTAGAATTTATATCATTTTGTTTAAAACTAAATTTCGAATTAACTGAAATTTATTACAGTTTTCAATCAGCAAGTTACACAATTATTAGGCAGCAAAAAGGAAAAGATGAATGATAAATAAGCAAAATTATGACTTTAAAATATTCATTCTTTTCATATTTTTCAATCAGTTATAAAATATTCATTCACATTCATTGGAATAACTATTATCTACTATGTCCGAATCACTTGAAATGTCTTTACTTGCAGAAGAGGGAATCGCTATCCGACAGATTTATCACTAATTTCTTCACAATATCTTCTATCAATCCATCTTTCTTCCAATAAATATTCTCTATTTTTTCAATGTGTTTACAGTGTTTTTTCCATTCATTTTGTGTTACTTTTAAAATAGCTTCTTTAAGCAATAATTGTAAGTTATTCAAATAGATAAAGTACTTATCTCAGTGCCATTAAGCGATTTCCCTTCACGTTTTATCTTTTTAACTGATGACGCTGAGACCTCTGTCGCTTCCCCAGCTCTCTTCATTGAATTTGAAATTGGTACTTTTAGAGAATTTGCGGTTTTCCCTCTTCAAAAAATGTCGTAACATTGTGGACTATTGCACATGCTTCCGAATGCAAAGTCTTTCCACTTTTAAATGTAGTCATTTTTCAACTAGACAAAATCCACAAAGTGTGCAACATAATACAAGTTACTTCACAGCTTTAAAAATCACAGAATGCGAGCGTCTAGCATTGACCCCAGTACAAAGCGAAATGCGACTTTCGTTGGTTCTATCTGTGCCAAATCGAAAGAAGCGCTTTCCGCCACACCTAAAATGCAGTGGAATAACCTATTTCCATAGTGATCGCCACCAAAACGTCTGCTGTCTGGGGACTTTCTCGTGGCGGTAGCACAGTATCTCTTGTCTCATAGTGAGTCGTAAGAATACCTATAGACTTGTATCATTCTTTTAATACTAGAATTTTATGGGTCAGTGTTAAATACTCATGTGAAAGAATAATGCTCCCATTGTAGTTAAATAATTATGGTCTGGTTTCACATTATTTATTATTCTTTAGCATGAAATTGCTTATAATTACAACAACAGCAAAAGAATTTGTCATTGCATGATCAAATTTGCAAGTTTGTTTTTGATTCACAAAAGAGTTTGCAGGAAATATATGCAGAGATATATTTTAATATTTAGGCATAAAATGCATTTTTATGATTGAATGACAAGATTTTATTATTTCAAACAAGAATGAAATCAGTTTACTGATACTGGATTTGAGAGCATGATTCCAATACACATCTAATTACATAAAAATGAAAAATGTGAAATATTAATAAGGGATTAATATGACTGATTTTTTTAATTTACGGAAGTAGTTGACTTTTTTTTTAATTTACGGAAGTAGTTGACTTTTGCAGTCAGTTAAATTTTGTATTATTATTATTTTTTTTAGGAATGTATGAATCAATTTTTAGATGTAGCTGACAGTTTATATGGATGTTTACTTATCAAAGGGAAGGTGGCTGTTGCATCTAAAGAATGGTGGACATTGACAAACCAAGAAAAAGTTTTGCTGTGTACTTATGTGAATGCTTTGCCTAAAGTTTTATCAAGAGAAGTTATTATATACTTACCTACTTCATCACCACAGGTATTTATGCACATTATTGCAAAGTATTTTAAATATGTCATAATTACTGTTAATGATATATAGTTACTAAATCTTTATATTACACCATTCTGTTCATCTTTATATATTCGATGTCACCACAGTTGTGACAAAGCAGATTTACTAATACTGAGATCTAAATTTTTTTTATAAATACTCACCAATCACCAATAAGTGGTTTAATTTAAACTAGGTAACTAAAAAAATGATAGTAATCAGCTGAATACTCACCAGCCAAATATCCTTCCCACACATTCTTAAATCTAATATATTTTTCTTTTTCTGGCTTAAAGAGAAATAACCTTCTATATAATATACTAGCCATTTCCATCTGTAACATGCACAAGCAAAATGGCTAGTGGTCACTAACGTGATGATACCTACACACTTTAGTTCACAGAACTTAAGTACACAAGATTTAAGTACTGATTATCAAAAAACTATTTTAAATTTAAACATAGAAATTAAACTCTATATAGTTCTGTTAACATGGAAATTATAGTATGTAAAATAATATTTCATGTCCAATCACTGTATATTGTCTTATTTTCAATGTTTTCAGACATTTTAAACTAAAAATCAATTGATTACAGCATTAGTTTTCAGTAGTTTGGTTTAAAGAATAGCCAACAAACGATTTTGGTATTTGAAATATGACTTGGTTGCCATAGCTACAACACTAAAATCAAAACCTATAAATAAATTAATTGATAAAATATAATAAAAAATGTCTGCTTAACTATAAATTAAAATATCTCATGAGCAGTTGATTGTATACCGATAGAGTTAAATAAGAAAATTTAGAATATTTTTTCTGTGCAGGACAGTATAAAAAAAAAAGTGAATTTTGTGTGCATAGCCATTTTCGAATTATAGCTGAAAGAATGTTAGAATAAAATATTCTGAGACATAAATTAATCAAACAAAATTCTAAGATTCTATTTCTCATTACTTATAAACCAAGTTCCACATGTATGTAAAGTTTCAAGTTTCTACCTTTAGTAGTTTGGGCTTTGTAAATGTCTCTCAGTCAGTCAGTCTCACTCAGCTGTGTGTATATGATTATACCAGGGGTGTTCATAACCTCGATTGAGTACTAATGATACTATGACTTCAAAGCAAGAGATTTTGAAGTCACATTTGGGAAATGTTTACCAGAAAATAAAAATTCTTATTTGAAAACTGTGCTAAAAATTTGTTTGGCTGTTTTGGTTCAATATTTTTGCAAATGTGCAAATGAACATTATAAATTATAAAAATCTAAATACAGAACCACTTTAACTGACGAATGTTTGTAATGCATAAGAATTAGTTTGAGTAAGTTACACAAACTATATAAAAATTGTTAACATTACACTGAAGAACTAGTAATGCGAATTTCAGTGCATCAAACAGTTAAAATGAAATTTTGTGTATTTTTGTCTAAATTACTTTAATTATGTTAATCTGAGTTATGTAAATTATGTTACTATGATGTGATTCTTTCTGTTATTTAAATTTGATATTCAAAACATACTTAAAATAAAAATTACATATTTCAAAATCTATAAAAGCTTGTGAAATATGAAAGGAAAGTTTTTGTGCCCGTATTGTTTTATATTATATTTTTACAGAAGAATTATCTTCCACCTCAATTTTTGAAAAAGTAGGTCAGAGATGAATACAGCAAGGGGATACTGTATTTATGCTATTCAGTTTAATTAATGATATTTTATTATTTAAAGGTGCCCACACGTGATCATTTTCGGCATGATTCCTTGAAGTGTCAGTTCAACTGTACATACTAAAACTTTCCGGGTGTAAGGTTATTTTTTCTGAACATGATGGCTTATCACACCTCTTCATGCCAGGTAAGATAAATCCAACCTGTTTGATTTTTGGTGATAGCACTCCAAAAATTGAGCATGTAGGGACTCAATTCAATCTCCCATTTATGGGGCATACATATTATGCTATTTGGAGCATATTCTTATGTGATTTCATCATACTCATTTTGACAGTTAAGAATCTCATCAGAGACTTCCTTGTTTAGGCCTGGGATCACAAGTCTCAGTGTGACATGTGTGTAGCCAATTCCTATCATGCCTAAAATAACATAGAACGACATGCACGGCTTCAATTCAAATTTGATTGTTTATTGACACCTTTAAAAATTATTTTAATTCTATATTGAAATTATTGATTAGAATATATATTATTTCACTTTTACTAAATGTTTTAGCTATTATTTACTTAATTTTTTTTTTATTTAGAATTCAAATAGGTTGATCACTTTGCACCTTCTTCGTGATGTCGAAGTCTGTGTTCTATGTTCTAGTGAACCCACTTTAGCACTACTTGAAGAAGAGGTAGTACATTCTTTGTAGAGTTGAATGTTCAATGTTGTGCTTTCTTTTAGCTTTTACTTTTAGCTTCTCAAGTTTTTGTTTCAAACCTCTGATTTTTGTTAGGTACATTTTCATATTACTAAATAACATGAATGAATTGTATAATAATCTCAAAAGGCCATAAACCCTGAAAGTAATAATTTATTCTCTTATGCAAAAGTAATTAACACATTATGTATAATCCATTGTGTGTTTGATGTATACAGTTTTTATAAAATTTTTATATTTAGTTTCAGAGCAGAATGAATTTTTAATGTAGTTATGCATTAAAAATTGATGATTTAATTTTTAAAAGATGGATAATCACTTTAATTTTAAATACAGTCTATAGTATTTATACTCCCTTATAACAAGCTCACATATAACAATATTTTAGATTTCATAAGGAAATTATGATCTTTTAATTAGTATAATATTAATATAAATGTGATGAAAGAAAACTGTCAAAGCTTTCTTTTCTCTACTTATCTTCATGAATATTAGTATTGGCACCCTTGTTGGCACAAAAACAACAACATCCAGATGATAGTTAACATCATTCCACACTGCTTGAAGCATGTTTGGCATAACTGTAGCCATAGCATCTGTTATGCAGGCTTTTAGATATCAAAGGTCATCGATCTGAATCTGGTAGACAATGTTTTTGGTATAACCAGCGCCACAGAAAAAACCCTTTAAATCTTTTATTGAGTTTGCCTACAGTTACTAGCCGGCATGTGAGCAGATATCAATTTGCTCATACATGTGAGCAGATATCAATTTGCATATGCATATGAGCTGCATATTAAAAAAAAAATCTTGGAAAGACTCCTTCTGTAATGATGCAAACCACAAGTTTATACTATGATAAATAATTTCTAAGATTTATTTTTATATTTTTAAATACCTTTCATCTAGACAGCCTGTAATTAACAAGCATGCAAAATAGTAAAACTGAATGAAATACCAAAATAGGAAATAACAATCAGAGCAAAAAATTCTTAATTTCATTCATGAATTGACATACAAATATGAAATGGAAGTTAGGTTGGGGGTCACACCAGAAAACCCATAATGACTAAAAATACCCTCAATCTTTCAGAAGATCTAATCATAAGGGAGAAAGGAACAAACAATGACAAAAAAGAACTGTTATATTTCATGTCAAATAGCAACTGAATCAGAATCAGTTCTATCACAAAATGATGCCACAAGTCACTTTGGTGCCAGTGTCATATCACAAAATGGTGCCACTTTGGTGCCAATGTCCTATCACAAAATGGTGCCACAAGTCACTTTGCCAGTGTCTGCATTAAGTGTTATTTGAAAGAAAATTAATGTATGTATAAAGCAAAACAAATTATTAAAGATAATTTTTCCTAAGAAACAAAACAAAAAATTTATGGAGTCATCATATATTCGCAAATTGTGTATACTCTTCATTTTTGATGGAGCTATTAAGCATTTTTAATTGCTTTTGCATACTTTTTTTGTACATCTATACAAATTTTCGGAAAAAAATGGAAGTAACATTTCTACAACTGGAAATGGAAATCTTTAGTGAATCCCTTATTCTTTCTGGAGTTCGATGCTGAATCCATACCAATCATCACCTAAGCTCTATTTATAGCCAATCATGAGCAATAGATGTTAAAGTACATTTTTTGAATTGAAAGTGAAAATCCTTAGTGTACCCTCCTGCCACCATTCTCTTCTGGAATTTTGGGTTTTGGAGATGCCACTTCCACTTCAAAAATTTCCATATTATTCATATTAGTGAATCCATGGCAGTCATCATTTGAGTTATATCTATAATATTCCAAGAAATAGATCAATATCAGCTATTATCCAAGCTCTATCTATAGCCAATCCTGAGAAATAGATGTTTCAAGGAAAATGTTTGAATTAAAAGTGGAAGAGAAACCGGAAGTGAAAGTTCTTAGTGAATCACCCTATTTCCTCCAGAATTTGATGTGAAATCCTCATCTGTTTCTCAAGACTGACTACATTTATGTTCTATCAGTAGTCAGTCTTGAGAAATAGATGTTTCAAGCAAAATGAAAATGTTTGAACTGGGAGTGGAAATCCTTAGTGATCTGTACCCTCCCCCTGCCATTCTTATGGAATGCAATGCTGAATTTAAATCAGTTATCATCTGAGCTCTATCTATAGTAGATCCAGAAAAATAGATGTTTCAAGGGAAAATTCTTTGTTAAAACAATAGTAATACAAAAATTTTGCCACCTAAATTAATTTTGCTTTAGGAATAGCTAAAATTTCATGCAAGTAGGTCATTCTGGTATCTTAATATTAATTATCAAAGTAATAATAATTATAGTTTCAAAATTCCTGTTTTCAACCAATTTAAATAAAATTAAGATTTTGCTTAACTGTGAGCTATATTCTTATAAATAGAAATTGCTACATAATACACAATAGACTTAGCATAGACTTAAGTAAATAATAAAAAGTAAGACTGAAGTAAATATATATTAAAATATGTATACAGAACAGACTCGGCAAGCAATTTTTCGGAAAAAAAAAAAAATTAAAAAAATTCTATAACATATCCTTTTGTTTTCATTTATTTTTATTTATGTATGTAATTGGTATTAATTTCAGTTTTAAAGCTTTATATTTGTTGAGTATTTTGCTTGTATTTTTTAGGCTCCTAAAATCTGGACAGATTGTTTTGATTTGTTAAAAGTAGTATCTAATCTTTACCCAAGAAATTTCCCACAAAATATTGAACTTGATAAAAATATACTTGGGTAAGCAATGTATCATATTTCTTTCCTGTTCTCTACTTTCACCAACCTCCATTTTTAAGACGTAGTACATATCAAAATATCAAAAGAAATAGATGTATCTTTCAATTCTTGCTGAATTTGTCTGACCTAGATTAATTTTTGTAATAATAAATGTTCCCATTAGTGTGATTAAAATAAAATTTGCATTATGATCAGGAAAGATCAACTCAATCAGAATATCTAGTTAGACTCCCTTGTTTCAAAATTGTTACAAACATGAAGACAGCTGACAATGTTCTGCTATTGACATGCCTCCTCGGCCTAGATAACTTAGTGGTTAAGGATCACATGTGGTGGTCTTGAGTTTGCTCCTTACCACAGAGCGATTCATACAAATTATGGACCCCCTATAAACTTTTACAATGGGCCTCCCTCCATATTTGATTTCCCGCTCTTTGTAAATTTTTCATATTTTCTTCTCTTTCAAATTAAAGATATTGTGGTCTGGGTACACTCAGGGCTCCTTTCACTTGAGTGGTGTTCCCCTTTCTGTGGGTAGCCCTGCTTGCTACTACGAAAAATTATCCCTATGTGTCTGTGTTGGGTTGCTTTAGAATTTAGGTAATTTGGGGATTTGAAAATTTACTTTTATTTTTTTTTCCCTGGCTCAATATTCTTAATTTGGTAATATTTAAATAATATTTATTGGCTTTTTCATTTATTCTTTAATTGGAATATTTTTAATCTTCTAAATTAATTTTCTTTATAATATTCTTAATTAAAAATGTTCCATTCCTTAAATTAATATTACTTTTGATTTGTAAATTTTAAAAAATTATTTATTTATTTGATTCCCCTTAAAATTCCCTTTAATTTGATGTCCCATTTTCCCATTTTGGTTAGAAATTCCGTTTGTTCTACAGTTTCAAGTTATTTCCATGTCTCACTGCAATTCAAAAATTTCAGTTGCGGCCATTTTCGGAATTCTGTTTTGCGGGCTTTTTACTGCGATTTAAGGCGCCACCTAAGCGTTTTTCGCGCCTCTTTGGAATTCGTGAAATTTTTTAATTGGTTCACGTTTTTACGGATCGTCTGCTCTCGGAATTATGAGTATTATTTTGGCAATTCTAATTTCGGTAAGCGAATTTTAATTGCTGCCGTTTATCTAAACTCCGCGCTTTTGCCGCACATATAAATACGCACGTAGAACTTTTCAGTTTCAGTTTTTTGTTGAAATCCTTCGTCGGTGTTAGCGCGAGAAGCGCGTTGTTTATTTTCGAATGGAACTTATGTTCCACGCGAGCTTTTCAATGGAACGTTAGGTTCCTCGTGTTTTTTTTTTTTTTTTAACATTTGTAGTTTTAATTTAAATGATGGTTTTTCGAGTTTTTATCGCGAAATTCACGAAGTAACTCACGGAAAGATGTGTTGTGAGAATTTATTAGGTGTGCTACGAGAATGAAGCGCCTCTAGAAACTTCGTCCGGTAGTTTTAAGAAGATCCGAGTGTACCAGAAGTAGCTGTTAGGTCTGATCTCCTGAGTTTACAATCCTTTTCAAGAAAAATGCTGAATCCTCTCCTGTTTCAAGTTTGGTGATTTCCAGTAAACCAGTCTACAAAATTTGTTTCCTACCAGTGAAGTTCTAATAAATTGGAACTTTTCCCCCCTGTCTGATGACCCATCTGGTGAATATTGCTGTTATATTTAAACTTCTAATTTCTTAAATTCTCAATATTTGAGATGTATTTAATCAAATTTTATTCTGTAAATTTAAAATTTTAAAACTTTATTCTGAGAGCAAATTTCTAAACCTTCATAAATTTATAAGAGCCTGGGAAAATTCTAAAATTCTTTTAAATTTAATATTTTTTGTTAATGATTTTCTGATGGAATTTAATATAGATTGTTTTGAGTAAAGTTTTTATGCTAATTCCTTAATTTTAACTAAGTTGATAAAATTCTAAAATTCTAATGTCTAAAATTCTAATGTTAATTCTCCCTGAGTTGCCTGCCTGTGTTTTTGTATTTGTTAATTTGAATTAATTTGAAGTACTATTTAATAAACTAATTTTCTTTAAACTAAATATTATGTCTTCATTTATCCTTTTTTAAACACAGCAGGTTTTATTCTATCTGTCAAACACAACAGTAATTTTGGTGCCGTGTACCAGTCTAGAAATTGCTCTCATGTTTTATAATATTTATTAGTAGTATTAAACTTTCAATTGTATTGCAATTATGGATGATGTTAGAGAAAATAACTGTATGTATATTTCTGTATTTGGGTCAGACGAAACTGGAGATGGCTCTAAAGATAAGCCTTTTGAAACTTTATTATATGCAATGTTCTCTGTTGGTAAAGAGCCATTTCCTTCATTTCTCACAAATTCAAACGATGGTAAAGATTGGGATTTAATTCCCAGAAGTCAGGTTGCTAGTACCAAGAAAACTTGGTTATCCTTATTGGAAAGAAATTTACCTTCTAAAATAAACATTGAGGCAACCTCTGATAATGTAAATTCTGTTGGTAACAAAAATATTGATTCAAATGTTAATAGTAAACAATATGACTTAAATGAACAGGGATTAAAAATAGATTCTTCTAAATGTAATGTAATGAGTAATTTTAAAACAGTCTCTTCAATAGGAGACTTTTTAGATTCAATCCCAGTATTTTCAGGAGAGGAATCTGGCCTCCCATTGGAGGATTTCATAGATAGAATTAAAATGTTAGCTGACCATGCAAATTGGTCTGAGTTAGACAAGGTCTTGGTTTTAAAGTTAAAACTGTCAGGCATAGCTGCAAGATTTATTAGAGATAATCCTAAGTTAAAAGAAGAGAAATCTTTCTCTCAAATTCTTAAAGCTTTACGCGACAGATTTTCCTCAATAGAATGTTTACACAGTAACTTGAGAGCATTTTTGCAAAGTTATCAGAGACCAAATGAATCTGTGCGTCAGTTTGCTGCCAGAGTTGAGGCTTCCTCATATAAAACTGTTCCACCTGCGTTACTGAATGACAGAGTGGCAAACCAGCAAAGACTTGATGTCTTGTGCTCGGTTTTCATTGAAGGCTTGAAGCCTCATTTCAAACGGCTAATCCTACCTCAAAACCACAAGAGTTTTGACTCTGCAAAAAGGCATGCTGTGGCAGAGGAAGAGGTGTGGAGCAAGCAACATGGGGATGACCCCCAATATGTAATGAGTCTTGGAGAATCTGAAAATAAGCAGTTCCATGATGAGCTTAAGAGAAATAAAATGGAGGTAGAGAACCTCACTAAAAGGCTTGCTGAGTTGCAAACTCAGATTAACACCAAACCACAGCTGCCTCAAACTAGAGTGACAAAGGATAGCCGAAGGTGTTTTTCATGTGGTCTATTAGGTCACATAAGTGTGGATTGTAGGAAATTTCCTCAATCACACAGGTTCAACAGAAATTCTAGGTCTCTGCCTACTCGAATGTATCAACAACCTTTTTATTTTCCACAACCTACACAAATCAATCCATATAATTTTCCACAACAAATGCAAGGATTTCAACAACCTACTCAATTTTTTTACCATCAGCCAAATCAAAACTTTCAGCCTGACATTAATGAAACTAAACCTAAAATGAGTTACAACACTTTTTATACACCTAGGGGTGATAAAAATGACAACGACAAACAAAATTTAAACTAAGTAAGGGTGAAGGGAGTTTTCACTCCAACTTACCTTCTGAAGCCCTTGCGGTGTTACCTGTGGTGCAAAATTCAAATTTGATTTCATTACAGAATTTGTCTCTACCAGTGATTTCTGGTATGATAAATAATGTTGATATTCCTATACTTATTGATTCTGGTGCTTCTATTAATGTGTTGTTTACAAATGTATTATCTCATTTAAATATACCTGACAGTCAATTAACTAAATCTATATAAATAAAAATGAAAATCTGTCTGTCTGTCTGTCTGTCTGTCTGTCTGTCTGTTTGTCACACCATCACGGGAGAACGGCTGAACCGAATTTGATGAAATTTTGTGGGTAGCCCAGAAATAGCCCCACTTAAAATTATATCCGTGTTTTGAGTTTCTACGACCAGTGGTTCTCGAGATATTAGTAAAAAACGAAATTTTCGTTTGTCTCATCATCACGGAAAAACGGCTGAACCGAATTTAATGAAATTTGGTGAATAGCCTTGAAATATCCCCCCATAAATTTTGTCCAAGTTTCGAGTTTCTAAGACCTGGGGTTGTCGAGATATTAATGAAAAACGGAACTTTTTCCTAGGAGTTCTACTCCCTAACTCCGTGGTTTATCCAAACGAAAAGCTTGAAAATCGTTTGAAAGTGAATTAAAATTTAATCTCTGAGTTTGATGGGAGATTTTTTGCGTTAATTAGTCACTTTCTGAAAACATGAATTGTTTGAAACATGATTTAAAGGGGAAATCTATCTCCATGGTTCATGGTTTATTTAAAACAAGCTTTTACGGAACAATGAGAAGTATAGAGAAATCAAAATCGTTATTTAATTTCGCAGTTTATGTTATAAGACATGACATATTTAACATGTTATAAGATTCTATCTTATATCATGTTACTCAGAAACGCAATTAAATTAAATCTGTCTGTTAATTTTAATAATTATTTTTTCGATTTGAATAATAAATAAATGGATATAAAAATATATTTTAGAAAAGAACGATTTGATTTTTCTTAATAGCATTTTTGACTGGATAATATCAATTACGGTCTTCAGGTTTAAAAATTATTATTATTTATATTTTCGGGGATTATTGATTCAAGGATTATTGATATTTTCAAGTTATTATGCAATTATTTTATTATGACAAAAATTGTTTAAACTCATATATTGTATGTTGTACGAATCTTCTACAAATACACGTGTATATCTTTTAATCTATGAGAATATAAGTAGTACAGGTATATTGACATATGTTTTGATATATATTGGCATATATTGGAATCAATTACGACCTTCTGGTATAAAGAGTACGGATATTATTGATGTTTTCAATTTATTACATCATCTCTTTTATTTTGGCAAATATTTTTGAGACGCATATTGTAATACGGGTAATCTTCTATTAACACATTGGCATATTTTCTGATCTGCGACAATATAATTAGTACGGGGTTGCATATATTCATTCAATTCCTATTTTTTCTTCTGTAAATTTGCTTACAAAAGGGGGCAGGATGTTTTATTCTTCAGATCTGATCGTGAAGATAATTTTGCATAGTGAGAACATATATTCTTAAACTTCTCTTTAGGAGCAATAAATTTAATATTTTAACAGAATTTGCACATGATTGCGAACTTTAAGTTTCTTTAAATTATACACTCCGTACGAATAACGGGTGTGCTGTTAGTGGTTAATAAATTTTAACATTTTAGGAGGATATATCATGTTGCTCGGCATCGCAATTAAATTAAATGTGTTTGTTAATGTTTTTATTATTTTTTTTCGATTTAAATAATAAATAAATGGATAAATGGATATAAAAGTATATCTTATGAATGGACGGTTTGATTTTTCTTTTAATTATATTAATTGCTGACTGCGTACATCAATTTCATTTATTTTGGCAAAGAGTTTTCAAGCTTATATCGTATTTAGCTACTAAACTCATATATTGTGTTTAGCCAATAAATTCACATAGCCGATTGTTGAAACAGAAAAAGAGTAGAGCGGGTATATCTTCTAATACAATTGTAGTGTTTTCATTTAGTATATTGAAACGGGATAAGAATGTTTCATTCAGATCTGCAAATTCAAAGCTACGAATTTGGAGGGATATCGCTAATTTGACAACTTTTCTTAAACTTTGCCAAATTGACGGAAATGTCGCCAAATTGATATAAACGACACACAAACAGCTGCCATAAACCTTCGGGTTGGTCGTGTGGCTTGGGTCTTCTACATATCAATGAAATTTTTTTTTGTTTTGTTAGAAGAGAGTACTGAAATGATGTTTGGTTAGCATTTATCTGTCAGACCAACCATCCTACTTAGTAATACATTTAGCGAATTTTTAAAATGTCTCCAAATTGATAAAAATGTTTTCAAATCTATAAAAATATCTTGAAATTGATAAAATTGCGCTACATAAATGATATTAATTGTTTAATTGTTTTTTGTTAGGGGATAGTATTGTGATGATATTTCGTCAATTTGTCGCAAAGTGGAACTGTCAGTTCTACAGTCCCACTTGGCGATAAATTTGGCGATTTTTTAAAATGTCGCTAATTTGACGAAACTGTCGCCAAATGTTCCATAGAAATATAACTATTTAGACGATATTTTTTCTACCAATTTATTTGAAGCAAATGATATCATGTCGCTTAGCAACGGATTTAAATCCAATGTGTTTATGCGGCAGACGATTTTTATTAAATCCTTTCCGATTTGAATAATGAAGATATGTATATAAAATAAATTTCATTGCCATTTCATTTTGGACTGGATAATATCAATTATACTCTTCAGGTTTAAACATTATTATTATTGATATTTTCCGGAATTATTGATTCAGGGATTATTGATATTTTTAAGTTATTACGCCATTGTTTTATTGCGGCAAAAATTGCTGACACACGCATATTGTACGTTGTACGAGTAATCTTCTAGGAATGCACGGGTATATCTTCTAACCTACGAGAATATAAGTAGTACAGGTATATTGGCATATATTTTGACATATATTGGCATATATATTGGAATCAAGTACAGTCTTCTGGTATGAAGATTAAGGGGATTAATTATATATTCAATTTATTACGTCGTCTGTTGTATTTTACCAAAAAACATTTGTGACTCATATTGCAAAACGGGTAGTCTTCTACTAATAATCGGACATTATAAGTAGTACGTGTATATCTTCCCATATAATTTTAGCACTTTAATTTTGACATATATTGGAATAAATGACTGTCTTCAGATTTAAAGATTACGGGTTTATTGGTATTTTCAATTTATACATGTAATCTACTAATACAGGTTATATTTTCTAATATTTGCGTATATAATTAGTACGGGTCCCATACAATTTTAATGCTTTTATTTTGCATATATTGATTCAATTCCATATTTTTGTTATATTTGCTTACATAAGGGGTCCAAGATGTTTTATTCTTCAGATATGTCCATGAAGATAATTTTATATAGCGAGAACAGAGATTCTTAAACTTATTTTTAGGAGCATTATATTAAATATTTTAACAGAAAATTTTGATTAAACATGTCATTTAGTATACTATAAGAATTTGGGCATGATTATGAATTTCAAGTTTCTTTATATTATATACTCCGTACGAAGAACGGGTATGCTGCTAGTGTAAAATAAATTTAAAAGGCATCTCTAGTGATATTATAAAAGTTTCCAAAAAATTGAATATTAATTTAAATTTAAATAACAAAATATTTAATGTTGATTTTTATATTATGGACTGTGATTCTTGTAATTATTCAGCAATACTTGGTGTGAAATTTTTAAAGGGTTATAAGATGTCAATAGATTTTAGTAATAATGTTTTATACAATAATATTGTAACTGTGCCTTTTGCAATTAAGGATGAATCTGTACCATTTTCATTATCTAATGCAACTCAATTCTTTAATAATTATGAAATTAACAGAGAAAATACTTTGAATTCTGAAAAATATTTTCAGAACTGGTCAATTATATAAACTGGTCAATAGGTCCACTTTCTGTTTATTTAAGAATTCAGTTTATTTTTAGAATGTTTTCAGGTTTGAGGAACTTTAGAACTTTTTCAGAATTATTTCAGAAGGTTTTTAGGAATCTAGAATGGTTTATATTTTAGAGAGAAGTATTTCAGACATATTTTCAGATTTATTTTCAGATGACATTTAGGTTTTAAGAACTTTCAGTAAGAAATTTGAGAACTTAGAATATTTGGAATCATTTAGAATTGTTTTAGTATTTCATAATGCAGTTTTTCTACCGAACAATTGGCACCGTTTGACCAGTCTAGGGGCTTATTCATGCTAACTGTAATAGATGTTCTTGATAATTTTTGTTCTTAAAAATGAAATTTCAGTAAATTGATTCCATGCCTGTTTATTCTAAAAGTGATTACAGTTGAGATTTTAATATGTTCTTAAAGTAAGGCAGGATGTTTTAGAATGTTCTTAAACTAAATTAAAGGAATTTATTTTAATATTTTGATTAAAATTTTAGGATTAATTTAAATGTTTTCATTTAGAATTTTTTGAGGAAACTTTGGAATTTTTGAATTTGACTTTTTCATTTAGAATTTTTATTTAAGCATTCCTTAATGTAAGTTAATTTGATTTGAATTTTATAATTTGAAGTAGTGTGAAATTGCATTTAATTCATAAATTTAAGAGATTATAGGCATGTGAGGAACGCACTTTATAGTATTTACATTTTTTGTTCTAATCCCATCTCATTAACAATTTTTTTTATTTTGTTCTTGTAACCCACGCTCCCAGCAGCACTTAAAATTGTTTTGATGAAATAGAATGAAATTAATTGAGTAAATTTAATGAGAATATTTTTTTTATTAAGTTAAATTGTATAGAATTAAAGCAGTAGTTTTTCGACTTAGAATTTTGTATGTTCTGATTTGGAATTGAGATTTAAATGCTCACTGATATGTGAATGTAGATGATGAAATACTGGTGATTTATTGAAAAATTGGGTAATGCAGGTGTTTTTTACACTCCAATATGAGTGTGACATAAATGTCAACTTGAGTTATCTTGTTCTTCACATTGATCATGTGTTTAATTTTCACACTCAAATAGAGTGGTGACAAATCAGTTTGTTTGTTCTTAATTCTGAATCTGATATTTTAATACTGTCTTTAAAGTTTTTTGGTCGTTAAAGTGGAAAATTAATTTTATTATAGGAGAATTAAATTTTTTTAAGTGGAATATTTAAAATTGTGCAATGCAATTTGAGTTCTTTTGGTTTTGAAATTTAAATGGGGATTTGTAATTTGATTTTTCTTTGGTATTTTGTTTAAAGAAATTATGATACACTTGGCAGTTAGTGAATTTAAATGTACTACTTATACTTGATGGATATTTTTGTGCTATTTTTTTGGGGTTCAAAAAAGATTCACAACCTTTGAGAGGACTCACAACCCTCGGCCCCTTGTCTTAATTTTTTTGGATTTTTATGAGAATTGTTTGAGATTACCAGAGATATACAGATATGATATTTGAGTTTATTGTTGTTGAGAGTGCAAAATGTTGCACAATATTTAGTGGAATCGCGTTTATTGATATTGATGTAAAATGATGCATAAGGTCATTTTATTGTATATTTGTCTTTTAAACGACCTAATTTGCCAAGTAATCAGTTTATAGTATAATTTGTAAGCAAGTCGGTTAAATTTGAGTTCAGTTCCAAATTGTTAGGGAATTGAATTTGTTATTTTGGGGTAAATATTCCACAATTTTTTTTGTTTGTAACTTGAGCCAAAATTGATATTATTATTTAAATAGAGTAATATGCTTCGAATGATTGTTTTCTTTGTAGAGGAGGGGATTGGTGATAAATTTGTTGATTTATATTTATTGGTTGTTATGTTGAGGGTACCATTTCAAAATTTATTGTTTAGATTATTGGAATTCTTTGGCTGGTCCAAAGTTTTCGTTAAAATTTATGTTTATTCATGACAGCTAATGATATGGAGATCTGTTTATTATTTTTCTGTTTCTTCTCTTGATGGCGTATTTGTTGGAGCATTTTAAAATGAATTAATGAATTTTCATAATATAGAGTTACAATGAAGTTGAAGTATTTAATATTGAATCTATATGTATGTTTAAGAGTTTAGACGAAATGTTGAGAAATATGATAATTGTTATTATGAAAGTGTTTAGTGAAGTGAATATTTGATTTTTGATTTATTTATAAGGAATTTGATTTTCTATATGATTTTTATGGCTCATGTTACAGATGTAGTTGAGATTTTGATTTTTTTTTCTCTCCTTCGTTTCGCGAAATTTTGTCATGTGTTAGCTAAAATTTTTCATTTTTCAAATGAAAAATTTTTTTGGGACGTTCGAAGGAGTTGTTGGGTTATACTTTTGGATATTTTATTATTTTAGGGGTTTTGTTTTTGTTTAAATGTGTTCAGGGGTCTTATTTACATAGTCACTCTTCATTTTCCAATTGTTTAGGTTTTTGATATTCTTTGTTCAAATATATTCTATTCCATAGGTTTTGTGTTGAAAACGGCGAAAGTTCGTTCTTTTAGGTTTTAGCAATTTAAATTTATTTAAATTGGCTAATTTGGAATTCCATTTATTGCCCTTTTTATTCCCTTTAATTTGATTCCAAATTTATTGCTCTCGGTTAAAAATTGGTTAATTCATCGCAATTTTACAGTTTTATTCTATTTTCAGCTTTTTAAATATTTTAGAATCGTTCATATTTAAATTGTTGCCGAATTCGTATATTTCCAAATCGTTTCACTTCATTTCTTTTTAATTTTCGTCTGCTCTGAAATTCCATTTCTCTTCTTTAAAATTTCGAGTTTTTAATTGGTTGACCGTAATATTAAAATCGTCTGTCATTAATTATTTTATCGTTCATCGATAATTTTGTTTACAATCTGTGGCAGCGATGTTTCGCAGTATATAAGCAAAATCGCGCACTTTTTCGCTCTCTTTCTCTTGTCTTCTCTTGATTGGAACTAAAATGTAGTCATATAGAGTTGTTGTTTTTAGCGCCTCGGCGCGAGCCGAGCGAAATTCGAATGCGGCATGCGTTCTGAGGAACGAACGTTTTATTTCCCGGCCTGCCTGTAATGTGTGTGGTATCCTGATAGCAGAGAGTTGTTTACTCGAGATAACGTTGCGAACGAAGTGATTGATGTCTACTGAAGTATCGTCGGCGCCTTTGGAATAATTGTTTAGTTCCAGAGGTCGGATTTGTTCTTTCATAGTGAACTGTGTAGTTTAAATTTTCCGAGTCCTAGGACCGGACCTCCAATTGTTTACTTCACGGTCTTGATGATGGAGCTATTTGTTCTTTTGTTCCGAGCGATGTCCACTGGCGCTCTGCTACTCTCGGCTGAGAATTTTATGATGTGAAGGAGCTGCCCGTTTTTGTGCAGATCAGGCCTTGGGAGTGTTCTTTTCGCGGAGTTTTGGAGCACCATATTCCACTTGAATGGTTGGACTCACTTGATGTACCAATGACCTACGGGAGGTACTTCTCCGTTTGGTCTTTTCTGGAGCAGGAAGGGACTGCACCCAAGCTAATGATGACTGACATCGATTTCGTCCTCGGGACTTTATTACTGCCGTTCAGCGTTTTCCCGTTTATGGGTGATATCTTTTGCATTCTAATTTTTAATTGTTTCTACAGTTTAGACTATTTTAAAATTTAATTAAATTAGCATAGAATAAGACCCCTTTAGACTTATATACTTTAGGTCACCTGAACCTGTGGTTATCTTTTAAATTTTGTTCTAAATTCCCTTTTGGCTAACTTATGTTTTTTTTATCTAAAATTCTAGTTTCGACAAATAATTGAATAAGTTTAATATTGTTAACTTTAAAATTTAATATTCTAACGTTTTTCTACCACTATACGACCGGCCATTCCATTTATTTTTATTATTTAAGATGTTTGATTTTAGTTAATGAGATGTAAAATGTTTTAAAAATTATTTTAAAAATGAAGTTTAAATTTTAATAAACGTTAGATTTTGAAAACCTAAAATCTGTGTTCTCTCTCTCTTTTACTTTTAATGTTTTTATTTTTAGGAAAGTTCCATTTAATTACATGTAGAGTACATATTTGTACACGTAGGGAAACTGGTCAATAGGTCCACTTTCTGTTTATTTAAGAATTCAGTTTATTTTTAGAATGTTTTCAGGTTTGAGGAACTTTAGAACTTTTTCAGAATTATTTCAGAAGGTTTTTAGGAATCTAGAATGGTTTATATTTTAGAGAGAAGTATTTCAGACATATTTTCAGATTTATTTTCAGATGACATTTAGGTTTTAAGAACTTTCAGTAAGAAATTTGAGAACTTAGAATATTTGGAATCATTTAGAATTGTTTTAGTATTTCATAATGCAGTTTTTCTACCGAACATCTGTATAGAGTATGGGCACGATAACTCTGTAGGTCTAAAATTCCTTTTGATAGGTGATAGGTTAGGGAAAGGAGGGTACAGTCCCTGTGGGTCTACCCTCATTGGGATTTGACCTAAATTGGATGGTATTTGGCAAAAGTCAGACTTCTACCATAGAGTGTGCAAGGTTTTTCAATCAA
The DNA here is from genome assembly GCA_951213105.1 of Amaurobius ferox. Lineage (NCBI taxonomy): Eukaryota > Metazoa > Arthropoda > Arachnida > Araneae > Amaurobiidae > Amaurobius > Amaurobius ferox. The sequence continues at coordinate 44,003,626 of OX578145.1, read as the reverse complement.
TAGAAGCTGCAATCTCTTTACCATGAAAATTGATCTTAGTTTATTTTAGCCTAATTCTAGACAACTGGGATTAGTAACAACAACACATTGATCTTTCTAATATACACTGCTGGACAATTGCTAAGGATGGATGACACTATCACCCATAGCAACCACAAAATGAAAGGAAGCAAAATGTGGAAAATTAGAATAAGTGCGGAATACAGTAAGAAGAGGTGTGCATATGCAAATTTTTCATTTCCACGCCTGTTTGTCACGTGATAGCGTTGATAAGAGATTTAAAGGATTTGACGCATGTGGATAGTTGTTGTTCCAAGTGAAAGTTTTATGGGGAAAGATTTAATTGACAAACTTGAAATTTTTGGTATGTCTTCCCGATATCACTTAGATGATTTTACGCATGGCCGTATTATTGGAAAGATCGAAGAAGGGCAAAAAATAACAGATGTTGCCAGGGTGTTCAACATCGCCCACAGCATTGTTTCATGACTGTGGCAAGCATTTAAAAAAACTGGAATGTGTAGCAAGCATCATGGGAGAGGTCGTGTTAGAAGTACGACGCCTGCAGGAGACAGATACATTGTCCTATCGGTAAAGAGGGACCGGCGTACCACAGCTCAGCAGGTGGCAAATCAGTTTCTTGCTACCACAGCCCAGCAGATCTCCCTAAAAACTGTAGCCAGACGTTTAGGAGGTGGAGGACTATACGCCAGCAGACTTGTTGTGTGTGTCCCATTGTCCAGACTGCACCGTACCGCCTGTTTGCAATGGTGTCATGAGCATCGTAATTGGACCGAACAGAACTGGACTTGCATACTATTCTAAGATGAGAGTAGGTTCCGTCTGTCATCGAATTGTAGATGCCAACTGATCTGGCGTGAGAGTGGTACTGCTTATCTTCCAGAAAATATCCAGGAAAGAGACCGAAATCCAACATGCAGTATCATGGTATGGGTCGGCATCATGATCAATGGCCGTACACCCTTACATGTGGTTGCAACTGGGACTATGACTGGCCAACGATACATTGATGAAGTTCTACTGCCTCATGTTTCCGTTGTGCTGTCAGTGATAAATTTGTTTCCATGAACGACAACGCACCATGTCATCGAACACTTGCTGTTCAGGATTCTCTAGTCAGCGAAGGTATTCAATACCTCGTATGGCCAGCACGTTTTCCAGATCTAAACCCCATTGAAAATGTTTGGGATGCTTTGGGGAGGCGACTTGCTGGTTGAAAATATCCTCCAACAAACAAGAACACCCTCATCCGTGCACTGACAGAGGAGTGGGATAACTTGCCTTAACAGCTGCTGGATAATGTTGTGCAAAGCATGACACGACTTGTGGAATGTTGCATCGCACTCCACAATGGACAAGGTGCCTTCTGTCATTCATATGCATTTTTTTATTTCTCCGTACACAGCATCAAATAAACACTTTTTTCCTTTCAGATGTTTCAGAACCTTCTGTATTTTCCAGAACAATAAATGATCTTTATTCTAATGTCTGAACAGTGTGGCAACAATATTTTATCCTGCTGGGCCTCCCCACGTGCTTAATGTTGTGTTATATTGCAATTTGTGATCCATCTTTAGCAATTGTCCAGCAGTGTACATAATTGAATCTAGATAAAACTAACACTAAAATCTTAAATTTTGCCTAGCGGTCATTTTGGTTGATATAGTTCAATTATTTCAATGATCTCCTTTGCTTGCATTTAACCTTTAAAGAGCTTAAAGAAGATTTTATAAAATAATCTTAAATGAATAATTTATAAAAAAAGTTCTTAAAATGAACAATATGGATAATGAGTATAGTTGAGCCCTATAGCAAATATATTTTTATTTTATTCTAGTTTTTGGATAATCCAATATTTATAATTTGTGCTAATGTAACATGTAATTTTTTCTATATTTCAAGTGTAATGATGATAAATACAGACACAAAGCAATCTGTGTGCACTGTGCAACCTTCTACTGAAGAAAGTGTGCAAAAGCTCAAAGGCATGCCTTCTACAGAAATGAATGAAAGACAAGAAGCTTTAAGATCCTTGTATAAGCTGGTTGTGGGTACTTTTTTCAAGAATGAATCAGATATAGATGAGAAGTTGAAAGGATCCAATACATGTAAGAAAGGAATTATATTTTTTTTTTGCAAAATTTATTTATATATTTATTTTATTCAGAAAGAATCATGTTTGAACAAAAGAGTCTTTGAAACAAAATTCATTTTCTGTAACTGTTAATCTGATATGTTTGCATTGTGATAAGAATAAAAACACCCAAAAAGTGCTGTTTAAGAAACTAAATTAATATAAATTTTCTTATATAAATACAGCATACAATAAAATTTAAAGAGTCAATTGAAGGCACAAAACAGCCTTCTTCTTCCGAACAAGCAAGAAGCACAATCTCACTTATGTAAGCAAGCAAATTCTATGACATCTGCTGTAGAATAGCACATATGGCTGAAGGTAGGAGAAAAAGTTACCATTGCTGCAAAAAGAAATAAAAGAGGTAAAACCAATTAGACAGGATACTAAAAATGAATGGTAAATTCACTATTTGGTTGTTTCTATTTGCTCTACTATTCATTTTCTTACAGTTTTGGTTACTTTCAGTTTATTCTTCTGCTATTCATTCTTTCCTCTGTGGTTTTGCCATTTAATTTTTAGTATCCTGCCTCCTTAGTTTTACCTGTTTTATTCCTCCTCACAGTGATGATAATTTTTCTCCTACCTTTAGCTATGTTTACTATTATACCACAGATGCTGAACTTACTTAAATAAGTGAGGTTGTGCTTCTTGCTTGTCATTGAAAATGAAAACTTTTTGTTTTGCTTTTTGAAACTGGCCGACTCTTAAATTTTATTGTGTGCTGTGTTTATGCAAATATTTTATATTAATTTAGCCACAATAAGAGTTTTTAAAGCAAAATATGATTCTATAATAGACTATATTCTTGTAACTGTAGAAGAGAAATCTGATATGTTCAACTTATATAGTTTAAGAAGCTAATAATTTTTATTATTTAGTTTATATTAATATATTTTTTGCATTGTATATATAAAAAGTGCATTTAAAATTTTATCAGATGTTTTGAATAATCCTATTATGCAACATCTATTCCCCCTCTTTACCCAATAATAATAATTTTAAGAAACATCCTCAATCATCTGAGAGTAGTAAAAACTTCTGTAAAGCACAGCATATAGCAAATTAGTAACAGTATCAACAGTTCTGCCTCCAATACTAAATTGTTAATTTGTTTTAAGCTGTGTTTTAACAAGCAGGATTTTATACAACAAAAATAATAAAAAATATAGAATGTGAAGTTACAGTACTACATATATGTATAGCAAACCTGTACTTGGTGACAATTTATTATTTTTGGCAATTGCACTTGCTTTAAATCACTTATTTTATCTTAAATCAATATTTTTCCACAAAGAAAACTTTTTTTGGGGGAATATAAGTACTTTTAAGGACTGTGGGAATCCTGTAACTACTCTAGAGGTATCATTATTACTTGTAATCTATATTTTACAGCATATTTTTAATGTAGCTAATTTGTTATCTTTAGGCCCTTTCTTTGACTATGGCAACTGTGAATATTCTGATTATGAACCTTGTGAATATTACATTTATACAGATAAGCAGAAGTCTTATGTGATACATCAAAAACCGTATCAAATTTATGTAATTTTTAATGATGAAGTACCCCATTTTGCTGTGAGGTAAGTGAACATTGTGATTTAAATGTTAAACATTTATGTATATAAAAAATATTTAAATGAATTTAAAAATTTTCTTTTGTTAAATTTGATGTTGAATTTATGCCCCAACATTTTCATGCATATTTTTAACCCAACATTTACATGTCTTTGCAATAGGCAGTACAAGTGGGTGCTGATAAGTGTTTGATATTTAAACTTATTTTTACTTGCCCTACATACATAGTATAACTATAGGGAAAGTATTGCGATGAGCTTAAAAATTCAAATTCGAGTTTTAGGCAGAAGAATACACTTTAAGTATCTCTGAATTCAAATTGAACATTTTTGTGGTGCTGTCTGTGTGTGTATTCATGTTAATGTGTATGTGTCTGTGGAAACTATATCATATGAATAAAGTCAGGTTAGCAGGAATGTCAAGATTTATGGTGGCCTACCATAGGATGCCATATGGGCCTATTAAAGTCATCTTAAAGCTATTGCAAGTTAAGAGCTTTTACAAAAAGTGAACAAGCTGGGTCCGCAAAGCAGTTAGCATTTAATAAAAGGGAATATCATTAAAAAGGTTTGTTAAACTAGGGTTCAATTGTATATTTCGGAATTTTTTTCCCCTGTAATTAAATATTTACAGAATATCTTTTAACAAGAATAATATATATGCAACTATTTTACAGGTCTGTGTCACAAAAGACACTGGAGATATTATCAGAAAGCTTGTTCCCTGCTGCAAATATTTGAAATGATGATCTGTGATATTTTTTAAAGTAATTCAAGCATTCCATGTTTTGTATATATTTATTTATCATTACAATCATCCAGTATATTTTAATCATGAATTAAAAGATCTGTTAAGAGTTAAGTGTTATGATATAAAAATTAATCGGTATAGTTCAATGCTTTTTATCCAGCTAAAACAATGAAACTGTGTTTAAAATGCACCTGTATAAAAACTTATATAGTTTTAATACTATTGTATCACTGCCTTTTATGGTGACAAAGCAATGTAATCATACATCTACTAAACAACAAATTCTCATTTGACTGCAGAATTATTTTCTGTTTGTATCAAGATTTAGCAATGATGCTAAAAGAGTTATCTTTAAAGGACTGAAAATTTATATATATATATATATATATATAATTGTTATATTCTTAAAGTGTATCATGAATATACGTTGCTCATCAAAACATTCTAACTTGAAACTTTTCTAATACTTAAATTATGAATATGGAAATAATTTAATAATTAAAAGATTTTGGCATTTTATGGTTTGTACAGATAAAATAATTATAATAATAAATACAATAAGCTCTTAATAAATCAAACTTTGATCACAAAAATTTTATAATTTAAAAAAAAAAAAACTTTGTAAATGCCCATTGTCTTATAATGAAAATTTTCTGTCTAAAAGTCAAAAATGTTCTTCGGGTAAATGCGAAAAGCTTTTAATAATTAAAATTAGTGGAAAAAAAATATTGCTTTTTGTATTGCAATAAATGAAAAAATGAATGCAAAAATATGTATTTTATTAACCATTATATATTTATAGAAAAATGGAACATTTTGCAGTTGCTGTTAAATGCATTTTTCGAAAGAAATCTTATACACAAAAAAAGTAATTCACCAATTCATAATATTGTAGCTCATTTTAGCTTAAATGCATTAAACAAGGAAAATGTGATATTTGTGTATGCATTTAATTAGATAATGAATATAATAATGAATTAGATATAATGAAATAGCATATGACAGGATGAAAATAAAATCTTATATCTTCGTCTGTAGTGGAAAATCAAAGCTACGGTCAGTGGTGAAATTTGATACAGGGGTCTTTTAGATGATATGTCTCGTTGAGTTCTTTTTATTTTAAATTAGTTTAAAAGTTATATGAAGATGTAAAGTTAAAAATGAGTTGAAATTTTGGCTTCAAAATAAAATTTATTTCAATAAAATGCTAATGATAGAATTACAGACATTTGTTGAGAGATGGGACAGCTGAAGTTAGGTTAAAATTAAAAATCTTAACGCAAAATTTTACTGATATAATTTTGACGAGCAAACATGCATTTTGGCGCATACCAGACGTGTGATTATGCATTTTGGTGATTTCTGGATATGGGATCTGTTAACCTAATACTTGAACCCCCCCCTCCAGACAGCTTGTATCTGTAAAAAGAGTTGATACCTTTTTAATTCACTGTTTATGCTGTTATTAGAAGATTTTTTTTTTTTCACATTGTTGATATTTGTATTTTAAAAATCTTTTAGTATTATTGAAAAACTGTACATTATTCAAGAGTGTCTAGAGGTTGAATATATTTTCAACTTAAGGCAAGTCTATAATGATGTAAGACATGCATTTGTAAAATTAGCAATATATAGGATATTATGCTAAATTTTATTATGTAAAAAAAAAAATATTCTTTATAAATAAAATATTTTTGTACCAATGGTGTTTTATTTTAATTATTATAACTTAAATTAATTACAATTCATATTTAAATTCAACCTTTATTACTGTGAAAGCACTCTTGAAATGGTTTGTATAAAATGGAGGACATTTTAGTTGGTACGGTAGCCTGTATATTGATGTCAGCTAATATACTCATTTTCAAGGTCTGAGCATTGATTAAATTAAGAGAATTTTTTTAAATTATGAAATAAGTATTTAAAAATTGTTAAAACTTTTGACAAAACATTAAACTGGTTATGTTGTGAACTATTAAAGTGTTACTATTATGTTTACATAAATAAATGTGTACACATACACACAAAAATAAAAATTAAGTACCACAATTTTCAGGAATAGCTGCAGTTGCATAATCACTGCAGGAAAGAAAATGTGCCAAAAAAGCTATAAAAAAAATGGCTACATTAAATAAAGCTAGATGTCATTCTCCTATTTTCATAAAATAACCAATGTAGATTTAGTTAAATTCCAGGTTAGATGTATGAGAATAAGTAACTATCTATATTTAGTTCTTGCCTTGGAAATTTTTAATACATTAGTTTATACTGCTTATAACAAAAATTCACATTTAACAAGATTCCAGATTTAATAAAGTACTTAAGATGTTTTAATTGGTATAATGTTAATTTAAGACTATTTTGTGTGCTAGTCTTTAAAAAACATCATCATTAGTTCCCAAGATTTACAAAGCATACTAAACTGGGGGGGGAAAAAATCTTAACTTGAATGGATGTAGAAGTATGGAAAATGGGAAGATTGCATCAGAAGAGTTAAGCAGACACCATGAGAAATGTTTTTCAGCTCTAACTTAGTAAAGTACAGTTTTCGGTAAGGGTAGCTGTAGAGTTGAAATTAAGTATTTTATAGCTTGCCTGTTAGTGGTATTGATGAAAGGAAATGGGAGCCATATTCCTAAAGAAAAGAGTATACCCTTAGGAAAAGATGATATAAAAATGTTCCTAAAATGTTGTACTTCAATCACTAGCTTGCACAACAATTTTCCCTTGGGGGAGGGAGAAAGATATGTATGGCTCTTAGGTTTAAGGAGGAGAGTTAAATAATACAGGGTGATCAAAAATCATAATGTAATGAGGAATTGAAATAGAAGAATTTTTTTTAATCAGGTGACACTAATATACCTTCAAAAATATTGTCTGATGTTTATATAATATGTCAGACGATAATTACAGACCTCATTTTTATCAATTGGAAAACATGGCGTTTTCCCAAAGTAAAATAATTTTTGTTTTAGAACAATATTTCTTTAGCCATTCTTATGAGAATGTCATTGAAGAGTTTCAGCAACACATTCTTTATTTCAAACAGTTTATCCTAAGTTAAAATGGAAGGCCAGTCAGTTATCACTTTGTCTGCAACATATCCAGTTTCTTGAAAACACTTTATTAAACTCACAATTGTTGAATTGCTAGGGGTTTTAGAGCATGGATATTTCTTTTGTAACTCTTTAATGACATTCTCATAAGAATTAAGAAATATTGCTCTAAAAAATCACTAGGAAAACACCATGCTTTTCGATTAATAAAAAGGAGTCTAATTATCGTCTGATATATTAAATCTGATATATTACTTCCCTTATATACAATAATGTATAAAAAGAAAGTATTGTGACGAGGTCGAAAATTCGAATTAGAGTTTTCGACGGGAGAGAACGTTTCAAGCATCCCTGATCACGAATCGAACATTTTTGAGGTGATGTCTGTGTGTGTGTGTCAGTGAGTCTGTGGAGACAATAACTGACGAACAAATAGACTGATTCGAACAAAATTTGGTTCAAAAATTATAATCTGTGAATACTGGAAGCCTATTGTTTTTATACGCAATCGAATGTTCAGAACCCACCTAAATTTTTGAATGGAATTTTGAAAAAATCATCAAAAAATCAAAACTGCTATTAAAGTTACGCAAATAGACATTTTTTATGTAATTTTTCATTAGAAAACGATTAACATAAATTTTAGAATGCTAGCATGAACCGTTCTCGAGATATTGCACATTTTTCAAAAAAAATTATTAAAACATTAAATAAAATAAAAAAAAAAATATTTCCTATTGCGAAACATGTTCACTTTTCATATGTAATATCATGCGATAAATTTGGTGACATCATTCTCATGGATCTAGCTCGTTCCATTCATGAAAAAAGATACTTTGAGTAATGTTTTTGTATTTGAACACCAATAGTCATTTATCTGCTATAAGAATAAATTATTTTTCCCGTTTATAACGCTTGGCGAGATTTTGGCGATGAATTTGGTGGAATGTCACCAACTTGGCGACTTTTTTAAATATTACCAAATTAAAGAAAATTTCGCCAAATGGATAAAAATGACGCTAAATCAATGAAAATAACGACTAATTGACGAAAATTCAATATCTTGAAAAAAATATAAGTATCTATTAAAAGAATAACCTATTTTATTTTTACTGTAAAAGTAGTAAATAAAGTGCATTATATAAGGAAAGTCATGTGCTGCCCACATCAGATTTTTTTTTAAAGATATATTAGCACCAACTAAATGAAAAATATTTTACTATTTCAATTTCTTGGTATAAATACATGAATTTAAAACTGGATGTGCATGACATTTTAATGTAGTATTACTTTTATAGCTCAGAAAAATCCTCTATCCTCTAGGCACACTTTTATTAATATTCCTCAAATTATATATAGATTATCTGTTCAAATCCGATATAGCGAGCATCTGGATTTACTGAGCGGTCCTAGATTGCTAATTATAGCCAGGTCCTACTGTACTAATTGTTGTTCCAGGTAACTTAGATTTGTCTCTCAGTATCATTAATAAAATAGAACCTCAGTGTATATTCTGTAGCACTAGACAAGTGGCAAAAAATGCATACTAAACCATGTAGCTTCATCTCTGGAAATTACAGTACATGACCCAAGTTATTGCTGACTTGACTTAATCTACATTCAATATTGCAAACTAAAAACAAATCTAGTAATAAATAGTTATTCTATAATTATGATTCAGTAGTCATTTAAAAAAGGAACTTTATTATCAGCAGTATCTACTCTTCTACAATCTATCAGAGCATAACTTTACATTATATATACATATTTCTCTTAGAACTGATTATATATACAAACACAATGACTTAAGAATCAAGTATATTATCACAATATGTAAACACTATCACAAATGTATGGAATGATTTAAAATGGGCTAATATCAGCATTCATGGTTCTCATAATTTCAGTTTTTAAATGGTTCATGGATTTTGATTATAGAAGTGAGCAGAATTCCAAAATACCAGGCATTACCCAATATCCTAGGACAGTGTTTAAAGTTATAGTTTTACTTGCAAAAAATACTTGCGGAACAGAACACCTTTAATATCCTGTTTTTACTTTCCCTATATATAATGTATAGGGAAAGTATTGTGATGGATTCAAAAATTTGAATTAAGAGTTTAAAAAAAATCATTTTAAGCATTCTTGAATTCGGATTAAACATCATTTTGGAATCAATGTCTCTGTGTGTGTGTCCATGAATCTGTGGATGCGATATCTCATGAATGGAATGTTTCGAACTTAATTTGGTACAATTATTACAATCGGTAAATACTGGGACTCTAATTTTAAACACAATCAAAAGTTCGAAAGACCCCCAATTTTCTAAAAAACAAGATCTTCAATAATGATAAATAACGATTTCAGACGTAATTTTTCAGCAGACAACAAATGACAAATTTTAGAATGCTAGTATAAACCATATTAGAAACATTGCACGATTTACAAAAAAAAAAAAAAAAGATTTTTAACACTTTTAAATAAATAATTATTTCATATATAATTTTTTATTAGAAAATGCATGACAAACTTTAAAATGCTAGCACGAACCATTCTTGAGATATTGAACATTTTTCAAATAAATGTTTCTAAAAAATTACATAACATTCAAAAAGTAGTAAATTTTATCCAAAAGGTTAACTCTCCATATATAATATTATACAACAAATTTGTTAACACCATTCTCATGGATTCGGTTCATTCCATTCATAAGAGAAGTTTTTTGAGTTAAGAGAAGCTTTTTGTAATAGTTTTGTATTTTGACACCTAAGAATTCACCAATAGTTATTCATTTCATGGGTTATTGATTAAATATTTGCATTTTGATGAATATTTTGAAAGTATGAACATGTTATTTTGTTTGGACAAAATAACATGTTCATAATAAGTTGCCAAAAGTGCCCAATATCAATTTACATGGTATTAATTCAATACCATAAACTTTAATAATTGGACTAAAACTATTAAGTAGCATTCATTACCACAAAAAAATATAGCTGAAAAAAGTAAATAAAGTTTGCATTGTTTGATGTACTCTATGATATAAAGCAAAGATAGTTTAACAAAATGCAAAGTGGCTTCTAGTTTGATTTAAACTTTGTGTTGGGGGGTTAAGCATTTAAAATTTTGGTTCAGTGAAACTAAGAACATTATTTAGAAAATGTAATTATTTTAAAACAATTGTTTGTCAAGTAATTAATATGCAAATATTTTCAGTGTTATATTCATAGTTTCAACTATAAGAATTTTTTTTTTAAATTTTCAGCTGTAAAGCAAAATTTTAAAAATGCATTTTAGGTAATAGTTTCATGAATTCATTTATTACTATTATGACATTAGATCTAATAATAATGCTTATATACGTTGTCCAAGTTTTCCTTATCAAATTAGATATTTATAGTTTGTATTCTTGTATAAATTAATGAAAAATACATGCATTAAAACTAAAGCAATGACCATGTCTTCTATAAAAAAGTGAGTTAGGGGTGGTCATTAAATAAGAGCTGTATCTATAAAATTGATAGCAAAACTTTTATATTAATTATAAATAAATAAAAAAAAAGCAACACCTTCTAAATATTGTTATATACGTATAAAAATTTATTCCCCAGTGATCAGTTCTTTTTCTTCTGAAGTTTCTGTTAGGGTAACATTTTCTTTAAATGTTTCATATAGAAATTAGTATTTTGACCAATTATTGTAAACCAAATGATAATATTTTATAAGTTATAAATTTTTTAGTATTTTGTGTTGTGAATGTAGGTTTTGACATTGTAAATGAAGAGAATTTTATTAATTGTAGTAGAATGTTTTAGAAAATTTTCAAGTATATAGCAAAATAAAAGTAACTTGTGTCCATGCAAATATTTTGATAGCCTAGAATTAGAGGGAAAAATAATTGAACTTGGATGTTTGTTTTATTAGATGAGTAAAATGCAGGAAATTAAGGGTGTTCTATTTGTGTATGAGTTACTGCTCATCCTTTGTAAAAGTATTAATTTTCATATATTTTACATTCAAATTAAATTCAGTAATTTGTTTTAGATATGGGTTTACCACAGTAACAATAAATATTACTTCAAGAGATATGCATAATGTATAATTCTAAATCACATGGAACACACCATTTTGTATTATTACTACATCATTTTGAATACAGCATGATTTAAAGACTAAGTTAATGCTTCGAATTATTGGTATAGCTTTGGACTCATATTACTTGCGCACTTAGTTATATTGTTTGGTTACTTGTTACATTTTGTATTTACATTACATAATATACATAATTATGCTTTTGAATTTTGATTGTTTGAAATTGCAGGTTTATAAAATTTCATTACATTCTTTAATTTTGATACAATTGGTGTAGCTATACAGCAGTGGCTCCCAACCTTTTTGGATCCCAACTCTTTTATACAAAATATGTTTTACACTCCTTAGTTTGCATTCCTGAAAACCTAGTTTCCATTTTATTGCTTAAAGAAACAGTGTACTTTTAATATGCAAGAAGCATTCAAAATGAGACTTAAATTTTTGGATTTTTATTTTTTAATAAACCGGCTACTTGAGATAAATGCATTAAATTTTCATACCAATTTAAACCCTGCATATTTGATTAAAGCAAAATATTCAAAAATATAGAATATATGTTAATTAAGGTGATGCTTTTAATATTTGAAATTTCTAGATCCTATTTCATGCAAGATAATCTATTGTAGCATAGCTTAATTAAAATATTTATTACATGTAAATAAAGATCTTACCAGTGTTTAATTCTTGAACTATGGAATTTTCACTTAAGACAACGAATGAATTATTTCTTAAAGCACTAAAAATGCTTCTTTAGTGCTTTAAGTAATTAAGTATACCCATGTTTAAATTTTTTTAACAATATAAAAAACATTTTTATTTTACTGATATAAAACTTCATATAAAAATTCATTTGGACTGCTGTCTAAATGGATCTGAAAAATAAATACTTGTTAGTCACAACAAGTTGATAAAAAGGTAACTGGTTTCAAAAGCAAAAATGAGCCTTCTTCATCAAGATAAGATAGAGAACCAGTATCAATGAAGGCAATGAGGTATACATGTTCTTGCCTTTGTTGGTATTAATGCTGTTTCATTTATCTTGATGAAGGTTCTTTTTTAACTTTGAAGCCAATTGATATCTTTTTCCAACCTTGTATGCTATACTGACTAGCTTAGTAAAATAAAACTATGTATTTATTTTACAAGCTAAAACAAAGATAACAGGAATAATGGCATAAAGCATGATTATACCATTCTTCTACTCATAAAGTTTCAGGATTTTATTAATTTGTTCATGAGATATCATGCATGAGAGAATATAAAACTACGTTTTCAGATTTAGAAAAGAAACCACTTTTATAAGATAAGTAATTTGTATCAATTTTCTACAATATATTAAGATATAAAATTGTTAAAATCAGAAAATGTGTTATTTCAAAATTTTAAAAGTATACTGTCTCCTTAATGCTTTCAGTATTTGCAATTTATAGTATCCCGACTGCTTATGATTCAGAGGTGACTGCCTGTCAATTTCATGATGTACCTAGTCCCATAGTAACTTTAACTCTCGATTTTAATGTGATGTGTGTAAGTATGTTAATTGAGCAAACTCGGAAGTATCAGGCGTAATACATGTTCAGCAGTATTTTACAAAATACAAACACATCTTAAGTTTTGTGTATCCTTTTTAAAACACTGATCTTACGGGCATGTTAATATCTTTCACATATCCTCTTTTTGAGATTATTCTTCTTTCTAAAAAGTCTCTCTTTTAGTGTATTTATCCCTTCGGAAGAGATTGATCATTTTGTATAACATCCTGATTATTTTAATTTGATATGAAATGTTCATAAGAAATGAATTTAAAAGTAGTCTACAAAAGTTTAAATAAATATAATAGCTATATACATTAGAAATTTATGGTTATAAACAATTTTTATGTAAATAACTATTTTATTATTTTTTTATAACTAAAGTGAACTAACAAATATATTCTGAATAAGAAACACCAGAAAGTGTTTAAGCCATTCTGTGCTACAATTTTGTATTACACAACAAAAATTATATATTAAAATTTCTACCATATCATAAGTGGTATAAATACACTTTTGGGGCTCAGAAAAAAATATTATTTTGAGCCTTCCCCCCACACCATCTTTTCTAGCTGAAGTAATTTACAACAAATGGATTTATTTATTATATAAAAGAAATAATATACAATTATGTCATAAATATGTTAAACATTTTTAAATAATAATATTTTTTTAAGCTTTTTCAGCAGTAAACTTAGCAATAAGTCCTGTCATATTTATTTTTCCAGCTCCACTTTTTACTTTCCCTACACGGTAATGTATAGAGAAAGTATTGGAATCATACCAAAAATCACAACTCGAATTTTCGACAGATTTACACGTTTCAGGACCTCTAGAATATGATAAAACTATTTTTAGCTTGACATCTGTGTGTATGTCTGTTTGTGTAATGTATGTTTCCACTCTAACTAAAAAACTTACGACCAAATTTCATAAAACTTGGTTGGTAAGTCACTTCTGAGTGACCCTGGTGCTAATTAGTTTTTTGTACGATTCGGAATAAAAGAACCCGCATTTTTTTGTGAAATGGCTCACAAAAACTGCCTGTATCCACTCTAGCTGAAAATCTAATCAATCAAATTTTACAAAATTTGGTATATAAGTCACTTGTGAGTTACCCTGGTGCTGATTAGATTTTGGCACGATTCAGAAAAAAGTAACCTGCTTCTTTTTGCAAAATGGCCAACAAAAAATCGTCAAAATCTAAAATAAAATATTATGCTCAAATATATCAATTAAATGCTTGTTTTATACATAATTTTTAACAATGAAAAGAATAAGACCAACCCCATTACACTAGGGCTAGCCGTTCAAGATATTTTAGTTTTTTTGCATTTACGCTGAGCCACCATTGAAAAAACGCCCAGTTACCAACTGAGAACGAAAATTGAATTAAAAGTGCCAATTCAATGTCATTTTAAATAATTGTGGGTGTGATTTTGTGCAATTAAACAGTTGTGCAAGCTGTTTTCGAGATATTTTAGTTTTTTTCACATTTTGCTATGCCGATTTTGAGTCCATTATGTATGAGTGTTATTTAGTGCAATTAAACTAAATTTAATGAATCATTAATGAAATAAAGAGACGATGAATTTGAATCTGCAGAGAAAGTCATGTGCTGCCCACATCAGATTTTTTCAATTGCCAGAAGGCTTCAATTACTTAATCAAAATTATCAAATAGAAAGTTTTAATTTGTTGAATGGCTTTTATACATAAGCTACAGTGACTGGCAAAGTGAAAAACAGCAATAATATAGATACACATCTAAAAAAAAAAAAAAATTACTTTTTATCAATTTATATTTATTAATTGATATTTGTGGAATTTTTAATTGTCATCTATGGTTTCAGATAATTTTCATAAATGTTTTAGTGTGTGCAAATTGAATGAGAAATTGTGTGGAAAGAAGGTCCAAAAAATAAAATTTTTCTGAAGAATTCAGCATTTTTGCAATAATTCCAAATTTGTTGATTTCAAAAATTCAAATGCATTGTTTATTTCCTGTTTAAAGGTCAGGGAGATGAAAAGAGGCAGTGTTAAGCTTATTATATGTGATAGTGATAAACAGAGATCTAGTTCTACCATTCACCTTCCCTCCCCCTAACTGTTGCTTGTTTTTGCTGCCCGATTGTTACATCCCTGTGTATCACTGTGTATATTCTACTAGTCAATCAGTATGCATTATAAGAAAAATAAAAATCTAGATATGAAATGTTCATAAGAAATGAATTTAAAAGTAGTCTACAAAAGTTTAAATAAATATAATAGCTATATACATTAGAAATTTATGGTTATAAACAATTTTTATGTAAATAACTATTTTATTATTTTTTTATAACTAAAGTGAACTAACAAATATATTCTGAATAAGAAACACCAGAAAGTGTTTAAGCCATTCTGTGCTACAATTTTGTATTACACAACAAAAATTATATATTAAAATTTCTACCATATCATAAGTGGTATAAATACACTTTTGGGGCTCAGAAAAAAATATTATTTTGAGCCTTCCCCCCCACACCATCTTTTCTAGCTGAAGTAATTTACAACAAATGGATTTATTTATTATATAAAAGAAATAATATACAATTATGTCATAAATATGTTAAACATTTTCAAATAATAATATTTTTTTAAGCTTTTTCAGCAGTAAACTTAGCAATAAGTCCTGTCATATTTATTTATCCAGCTCCACTTTTTTCCAGCTCCACTTTTAAAGTAAAATTATATAACTTTCACAAACCTCTTTGAACTGTTCTATGGTGTATGCATTTCCAATGTTAAAAAAATTTAATAAAATAAATTGTCACCATAACATAACTTTTACATAACCTCCTGAACCAGTTGTGCAGCCCCCTCTTCTAGATTTGGGAACCACTGATATATAATATTACTAGTACTGTTCTATGTTAATATTATTGGATTACATTGATTTAAATTATAGCCAATGGATGATTCCATGTTAAATCAACACAGACCCCAACCCGATCAACACAGATTTTTTTTTTTTTTTTTTTTTTTTTTTTTTTTTTTTAAACTTGGCTATTTTGTTGTCCACTGCAAAATTTTAGCCCCCAATTTTCATTAGTTTTTTGTTTCTGGTAATTTTTCACAATTCTTGACATATTCAAATGTCTGTATATTTTGATCTAATCAATGGATTGTGATTGTGCTGAAATAAAGTTTATTTTGTAGCTGAAGGTATAGCCTTTCTTGTGATATGGCACTGCAAAGGATATTTTTTATTTCAAGGTCACTTGATTTGACTTGAACTGCAAAAAACGTGCTTCAATTTTAAAAAAATATATTTTGTTAATACGCTACTTATCTCTATTACACAAAATTTCAAGTTGGGAAAATCATCGGATGTGCCAAAATAAAAAATTTAGTTATGTCAATGGCATCACTATATAGTTTTAAGATTACTGGTACATTTTACCCACCCTAAACATATGTCTTTGTTAGTTGTTAGTTTACCCACTCAT
Source organism: Amaurobius ferox (assembly GCA_951213105.1). Taxonomy (NCBI): domain Eukaryota; kingdom Metazoa; phylum Arthropoda; class Arachnida; order Araneae; family Amaurobiidae; genus Amaurobius; species Amaurobius ferox. The sequence continues at coordinate 43,986,976 of OX578145.1, read as the reverse complement.
CTAATGGAAACATAAGATCATTACTTAACTAAACAATTTATGAATCCAGAACATGAGAGCACAGCTGGAGGTCATGTTTGTGGGATTGGGGGCTATGAAAATTCTAAAAATAAAATATTTTATTCCAGTTTTAATTCTTTAATCTACCAAACTTGGGTTCAATATCATTGAAATAATTATTTTATATAAAGGACTGCCTGATCTGCTCACCAACCAACATTGGTGTCGAATTCTCTGATCGCGAGTTTTAGATGTACCTACCATATCAAGAAATAGTCACGTTTCTGTTCTGATGAACCATCCATTAAATAATTTATATTTTTAAAGTAAAATTTACAGTCCATTTAAACATCGCTGGAATGAGACCATATATACATACAAAATAACAATGTTAGTGAGTGTACTAGTGTAAAAAAAACTACCTGCATTCTTTTTCAAATCTTAAAATTCAGCAAAATAAAATGTATAAAATCATATGCACATTAGAAAATGTTTATAGCTGTCAACTAAGAATGATAATGTTTATTTCTTAAGAATTGTTTACTCAGTTATGTTTTTGTGCGGGTTTACAACATTTATCGAATAGCTGAATTATTTAAATTTTCTTTCAAATCTTAAAATTGAGCAAAAAATAAATTAAATTATATGCACATTTGTAATTATTTATAAATTTTAGATAAGTACAATGATGGTTATTTAAGAATTATTTATTCAAATTATGCATTATGTGGTTTTCAGCATTTTTCGAATAGTTGTTTATATAACATATATTTACTTAGAATTTTTTTTTCACTATGAGCCCACGTTTTTCCCAACTTGAAATTTTTGTGTAATAGAGATAAAATATGTTTTTTTTGAAAAATTTAAATATACACTTTATTTGCAGTTCAAGGTCATAGGTCGAATAAAGAGACTTTGAAATGAAAAATATCACTTGCAGGGTCATTTGACATATCAAAAGAACGGTCATACCTTAAGCTACTAAATGATCCTTATTTCAGTCCAATCCGTAGATTAGGTCAAAATATACAGGTGTTTGAATATGTCAAGAATAATGAAAAATTACCAGATTTTGCAGACTTCACATTCTTATAAATAAAAAACTAATGAGAATTGGGGGCTAAAATTTTGCATAGTGTCTTATATATGGCTAGGCAACAAAATAGTCAAGTTAAAAAAAAAAAAAAAAATTCGGAGTCGGTAGAATTGAAAATGTCACTTTTTTATGTTGATTTGATATGGAATGACCCCAATACTGCAATACTGGCTATGTATAACATATAAACTAGAAATATAAATAAGTACATAATTATAAAAAACAAATAATATAATTTTAAGTGTGAGTAATGAAGAACTTCCAGAGGCCCCTTGGGTGGGGACTAATCCTATGGTCATCCCATGGAACTAATCCCATGGTCTCCCATGGAAGAGGGATTAGTCCCTAATCCCTCTTCCATGGGAGAAATAAATATTTTCTAAGGTGACTTTAACGGCCCCACTTAGTAAATATTCATTATATATTCAGCTGAAATTGCTGTTAAAGTAACAAAACTAAAATAACTTTGTTAAGAGTAACACCTTGGAATACAATGCATAAAAGTTTTCCCTGATTTTTCACAAGAACTCATTAGTATAAGCATGTTTAACCTTACATACTACATAAATGATTATTGATTTATATGAATAATGAAAATTATGGCAGAGTTCATTATTTTATGGCACAAATATTGGTAGATGATTTAACTGAGTTATATATTATTTTGAAAAATATACTTTGACAAGTAAAATATGACCATAAATTATTACAAATGACTATTCATAAACTTTGCATATACCGATCCTTACATAAAGTTCTACATACAGCAATCTCATTTTATGAGTTGTTTCAATTTGTAAAATTTTTTGTCAAAGATGCATCATAAAGACATTTGAATACTAGTTTTCCTACAGTAGCAGGTCACAGTAAGTTATATTTTTAAATACTATGCGGCTGATGCAAAGTGTATGTATGTGCACAGTGGTGAAGTTTCCAATACGCATAGTAGGCAATTGCCAATGGACAAAGCTTCAAAAAGGCAGCCATTTTTTTTTTAATTTAATGTGCAGTTCCAGAAATTTAAATGTACTTTATGTGGTTTTATTGTGACTAGAATTAAACAGAAATTATGTTTTTGAATACTAGCTTTCCTACAGTAACAAGTTACAGTGTATATAAGTTATAATTTTAAATACCACATGCTCAATGCAAAGTGCATATGTGTACAATAGTGGAATTTCCAAAAGGCAGAGTGGGCAACTGTCTATGGGCAGCTGAAAATGAAAATAAATAATTTGTAACTTCATAAATTTAAATGTATTATAATACAGTTTTATTATGACCAGAATTAAGCAGAATATAATTGTACTTTAATACCAATTTTAATAAAATAGCCAAGTCATAGATATATTTTTAAATACCACATGTCCAAAGTATGTGTGGGTATTTGTGGATTTCCTAATTGGAAGAGTAGGCAATTGCCTATGTGCAGCTACCTCATAAAGACAGCCAAAAATAATAACTGTAGCTTTAGAAATTTAAATATATTATTACAACTTTTTATGACCATTTTCTTCCACATTTCATTAATCTGATCATGCATCACAATTGTACATAGTTGCTCATAATGAAAATTGAAAGGTTGAGTGCATAAACCGTGCAAACCAATTTTTGAGGATTTTAAATTTTAAATGCTAATTCATAGAGAAAAAAATCAGCCTTTAATAAGTGCAAGAATGACGCATATCCATTTGGTCTATACTGATATATATATATGTGTGTATATATATATATATATAGAGAGAGAAAATAATTATCTCAAACAACAGTTACAACAGACACATCACAATTAAAGGGAAATAACACAAAGATGATGAAATTTGCCACATACTACATACCACCAAGTGACATTTGGTTCCATAATTAGCTTGGTCCAGATGTGCAAAACCATGAATATCAGACATCAGAAATTAATGATGTGTAACCATTAGACTTTGTTCTTTAATAAAGCCACTTTTATATAATCAATTATGAACCAGGGGCTTTACCACCAACACATCGTAAATCTACCCGGGTTCGAAATAACCGGTTATTCCGCACGTCAATCCAATTTTATGAAATGTGGTACCACGAAGTCTTATTAGAGTATGTAAAGTTATACGAAGGTTCGTAAAAACCCCTTGATAATTTCACCCTCTAAGGAGACCGTGAAACCTGAAATAAGGTACGCAAAGCAGTATTCAAGATGGCGGTCTTGTATTTGGAGTGATCGGTTTTGAAATGAAGAAAAGTTCAACCACAGAGGATAAATTAATTATGCTAATTGACAATGAATTTGTTTCATTGTTCAGGTTAAATTACCACCAAGTTGCCGACCAAATTAGTATCAAATGCTTCGATAATAATTTCCTTGGAATATGTAAAACGACGATCTTGAGAAATTTTACAAGCACCAATTTTTCATCAAATCTGAACATTTTATTCCACATATATTAAAATACAAGCTCATTTGTTTACTTCAAAGGATCTGCCCTATCAATTTTCAAAATATTTCTTTACTTTTTTTTTTCTATTTGGAAGTTCGTATAATTATTTTAGGTTCTCAACTATTTCGCTTTCATGAATCGTTAAATAATTTTAAAAATAAAACCTGTATTTTCTCTATACAATTTTTCCCCCCGAAACAATATTAAAACAACTTCAAAATGTATTCTACTTTTAAAAGAACATCCTGAAATAGCACTGTAAGTTTCAGAGCATGTAATTTCTTAATTCATTGAAGATGGCATAGCACTCTTGCTTAGGCAGTAGGAGAGACGCTCAGCAATCGAGAGGTTTCCGGTTCGAATCAAAGCAGATTTTATTTTTAAAACTTGTGCTGCCATCTGTTACTAAAATATTCAGGTGAAATGTTTTGTAATAACATGCAGAGCTTTCTGTTTAAAGTTTTATCCTCAAATTAAACTTGAATAAATTATTAAGTTTACGTTTTTATAAAAATTTATTTTGAAGTTAATTTGAAAATTTTTTATACTTTAGTTAAGTATACTTTATACCAACCAAAGATGAAATATACATTTTCTACTATGATAGATGATGTTTACTTTAAAATTAATTTTCCTCTAGTACGTAGAGAGCTAGCTCATTGACACACGCAGATGTAAAATTTTGTTCAGGTTAAATTATTTAAGAAAAAAAATAACATTTTGCTAAATATATTTCATTTTTTTTTTAATATTATAATTTTACTTATCAGTGTTTTACTTTTGTAAATGACATTCGCTTCTTTATGTTGTTTATACTTGAGAAAAAAACTAAGATTTTCCCCTAAGCATTTTACATAAATTTCATCATATTTTATGAAAGGACACCCCCCCCCCCCCCTCCAAAACTTTTCAAATACTAAAAGCAAGTACAAGGTATATATTTTACTACTCATCACATTTTCAGAAAAATTTTGTATTTCTTAAATTTGTAAAAGTAAGTACAACACACACACACACACACAAAAGAATATACAGTAAAAACTCTGGCATTTAAAATGTATTTCTTAAATGTGAAAGAATGTCAACAGCTTAACAAAAACTGTTAAAACATTCTTAATTTGCTTTTCTGTGGCACTGACATCAAAACCAAACCATAATATATTAATCCTAGTTTTATCCTTCAGATGAGCAAACTATGAATAACTTTAGGTAATATATTCCTTTATTAGGTGTATTTCCTTTTTTGGCACTTGGAAAACAAGTATAATATAGTTTTCTTGAAAATTGATATCAAAAGTATTTAGTACATTTAATATTTAGTAATTCATTTAAAAAATGTATTTCTTTTCCAACCTTTTGCTTAGTTATAATAAAGGCAATTATGGTTAATATTACTGTCAATCGAAATCACACAGTTCTATTAATCAAAATATTCTTCATCTGTGAAAAGGTAATCGGTAAAAAAAAAGTTTTTATAAAGCACTTCCTTCATATTAACTATTGACTTCGATTGGTCCAGTGAGGTTCCGCCTTAACTCCACCCCCCTTTCCATCAAAGAGTAACGAAACCGAATTCCAATGACTTCATAGTACGGTTATCGCAACCTTTTGTAAATGACGGTGGAATAATATAGATTTCCGAACGGTGAGAAAATAATTCCGGGCAGTTGGTGGTAGGGCCCCAGAAGAGTAAGTTAATTGCAACTTTTATACAAACTACTATAATTTACAATTAATAAAGCTACATTTTGCTCTAATTGCAAGAAAGTGTGACAAGAATTTTCTATTCATATATTTTGCTTTCCTCAAAATTTGGTATTTTGGACTTATGGTTATTGCACCCACCCCTTCAATTACTCTTTAAAATGAAAAATAGAAAATTCAAGACTATGTATAAAAATCAGAAGCTACTGCAACATTTGCAATTTGATCTTAACTGTAATACAGTTCCGATGCACACACTGTCTACATAACAGGTAAAGTAATAAAACAAATTCAAATGTAGATACACCTTATGTAAAATATGATTTCATTTGATGCAGCAATTTTACATTTTTAGCCAGTTGATTTAAAATATGGTATAATTTAATGATGTATGAATATGTTAATTTTGCAATGTTTCAAAACCAAATAGAAAGTATTTTACTTTTATGTAGATATACAGCACATAAATAAACTTCACCTATTTTAAGCAAACAGCATTCTGAGTTAATAAAATAACTCAGATTTTATTTCTGAAGCCATGATTATGGTATAGCTTTATAAATTTGACCTATATAAATATGAATATTTTCAGATTAAAACAAGCTGATAAATTCGACTAACATGGTTAAAATTATGGCAGTGTTTGCTTTTCGTATATATTTTTACACATATTTCATAGTAGGGTCAGTTTAAATGATTGGGACATGGCTTGTTAAAGCTTGTTTTATAACAAACTTTAGCAATGATTGAATTAATTTAATCTCTTAAAGAGTTTTATATACAGAATTTCCTTATATTCAAAATTATAGAACATTTGACAATCATTGTGGTAGTATAAGAATCAAATATAAATGTATTAATATTTTTTAGGTAAAGTGAAACTGCCATAACGAACTTCTATGAACCAAATTCTTCTACAACTTTTCTACAAAATTTTTCTACAAGATTTTCAATGTTTTGCTTAAAATGTCTATTTTCCCCATAAATTTTTAATTCTGTAAGCCAAATTTCTTCAAGTTGAGTTTTTCTGTAATCTGAAGTAACATTAAATGTTCTGCAGTAAGTTTCAATTTTTACAACTCAAAATTTCTTAGCTGATGCAATCACTTCTTCTATTTGACTGAAATTTCTTACAAAAGTGGTACCTTTTAATAAAATGTAAGTTTTGGGATTATAATGAACTTGTAGTTCTCTCATATTCTAGTTATACAGAAATTGTCAAGTTGATTTTAAGATGGAACTGTAGATGAACCAGATGCGCATGGCTGTTAGTCCTTTAACAGTTTAGGAAGTTTCTAACACTAAAAACTTTGTGCCTTTTTTAGAATCAAAATAATTTGTTGATCATAGCATTTTCAAGTTATTGTACATTTGGATACTTTTATAGAGAAAGAAAATCAAAAGTCAAAACAGCAAGCCAAAATTAAACCTTTTCAACAAATGCTAAAATTACTATATGTTTATTTTCATTAACAAAATTGCATAGATTTCAGATTTAAGTAAGTTGCAAATTTTTAAATTGTATGTATGAATTTATTTAAAAAAAAAAAAAAAACATTTTTTAAATAAGTCATGTTTCAAACAAATATGTTTATTAATGAGAAAGTAGTATGCTATGTATAAAAATACTATACCAATGGGAAACTATACAGAAATGATGTAGGAAAATTTCCTATTTTCAAACATCCTGGGAAATTTCTAATGTAACTCAATTTTCTCTAACACGAAGTGTGTTATTGTTGCTCTGCAGATTATAGTTATGGAAGTTTCACTTTATTTAACATTGTCAAAATTTTACACTGTTCTTTAGTGACATTTCTGGATCAGACATTTGCAGGTTGATCCCTAATTACAAATGCAGATTTACACTGCAATCTTGGTGAGATTTGTTTGAATCTTTTTAATTTGGAGGTGATGTTGACCTTATCTCTTAAATATACCATTGCTATTTTTTCAATATACCAAGCAAAATAGAAATAACATGTATACACAGGTCCTAATATCATTACAGCCTGTCAAACAATGCATTTGCTTGTATTCTAATAACATAGTACAAATGTTTAGATTCATGGTAACATATTTTTATAAAATTAAAAGGATTAAACATTTTACAAAAATGTGTATTTTGAAATAGAATAAAATGCTTCTAATTTTTTAGTATGACAAGACATGTAATTAGCTTTCCATGGAAGAAATATATAAATTGAAAAAAATAATATAGTCGTTTTTTATTTAAATATTTATGTAATACTTTGCGTTACCAAATCAATTACTTCTGGAAAATTTTATTTGCAAATGTAACATGTCTTTGTAAAATCATGTATACATATTAACGTTTTCATTTCAACATGATTATTAAGCTTAAATTTTAAATGGCTGACAGGTTTCTAAATGAAAATATTAATTTTCTATGGGCATATATATGTAAAAAACAGCCTTAACATTTTTGGTTTAGTCAAGCAATGAAATATATTTCAATCTAAAAAGAAAATTAATTTATATTTCTTTACATGATAAAAAATTGCATGTTATTTTGTGTTCTTACATAGAATAGTTGAAACTATGAAAAAATAGAAAAACACCAATATACAAAGATTCCATTCACAAATATACACAAAATGTCAGTTTATTAAAATGAGAATAATTTTGAATATTAAGAAAACAGGATATATACAGAAGCTAAAAGGTGCAATTATTCAAATTGTCTTGCAATAACATTCAGTATAATATACAATATCAATAAAGAATTTTCTTTAACATGCTGACTGAAGTATTATTAACAAAGGGATCAACAATTATGCTACACAAATTTCACATGTTATGTTGAAGGGTTAAAAATTGTTAAGACATCAACCCAGCAATAAAACTGCAGAAATGTACAAGAATTTGAAATAAGATGTCTGTGGAATTGTGAAAGATATTGAAACAGGAATTCTACAGAAAAACGAAATGACAAAAACTTTATAAAAAGTTTAGATGATAGAGCCTCTGGTTGTTCACCTAGTAACAAAGATTTTTTGGTTAGTAGACCAGTATTGGGTCATATTCACTTATGACTAAAAGTTATATAAAAAAAAATATGTTTTGGAATTTCAGTGCTAGTTTAAATGACTGAGAAGCGCAATATATTCTTTTAATTTGTATAAGTGATTTATATTACAAGCAGCAGGAGAAAAGGTTCATTTTATTTAATTTAAGGTTCCCAAACATTTTTTAAACATCTGTTCTAAAATTTTGAAGCGGTTTGAAATTTGCAATCAATGTAAAAAAAAAAAGTTAAAATAAGTGACACATATTGTTGACCCCAGGTTAGTTGTGTGCATAGAATGAATATGTGTCTAACTAACAGCAAATACCATTCAAAGGAGAATCATTACTATTCACAAATATTTATAATAATTTCAGAATTTTTGATATCAATTTTCCTCAGTTAATACATAAATTCATCCCACATATCCATTCTGTTACATAGCTTAGATTTAAAAGTTAACAAACAAATCAGCAATTCTATCACAATTTAAAATGAAACTTATTTTTCATTAGTCATACCCCATTTTACCTCTGCCAGTGAAAACTTTAATATAAAATCCTAAATTGTCTCTTTGTCAACATTATGAGACAACATCCAACCCTGAAACAAGGTATAAGTAAAAGGCAGAAACATTTAGATAGTGAATTAAATAAGACTATTATACAGTTGAGCATAACTTCACGATTTGTAATGAAACAATTATGTTTTGTAAGACTGAAGTGAAACAGGTTGGGTTAAGATTTGGGCACCTATATTCCAAAGTTGGGAAACCTATATTTCAATGAATTTCTAATTTGAAGGCTATATTGATACCTATTTCAAGTGGGTTACTAAGACTGATGCTAAGTAAGAGGTTCACAACCTACTGCTTCGAAGTAACTGTAGTGCTTGTACAAACGTTGTCATTCACATCATGTTTTATTAATATTCTGCTATGCATTTCTATACATGGTAGAATCTCTTATATGCAGGGGTGTCAAGTCAATATATCAATCCTTCGACTCCAACTCTCTCTTTTTTTTTCTAATGTCTGACTCAAACTCCTTTTTTTATTATAGCCTGACTCTTAACTCCCTCATAAATAGCAAATGTATTAATTAGTAGTTTCTGTGGGATCTTCAATATGTACAATTCATTGGCAAAAAGTCCTTACTATACTCTGGAAATGCTGTGATTATCATGATCACTGCTGTAAATTTTTGAAATTCTTGCAAATTTTTGTAATCCGCAAATATTCTGATTATGGCAAGCATTGTTTTGTGCTAAATAGAGTGATTGCATGGAATTTTATACAATGTTATGAAAGCAAAAATATCGATTTCTATCCATATTTAATTTCAGACAAGAATAGCTTTCATTCCATTAAAATATGTTTTTAGGTTAATTCATACTTCATTAAAATATTAATTTTTATATATCAATAGTTTTTAATAGGTAAGCATTTGATATTTTAATTTATTGAAAAAATTAAAATATTAATTTTTCACATCAATATTTTTTAATAGATAAGCATTTGATGTTTTTAAATTTATTGTCTAGATTATTTAAATAAAATAAAAATTATTAAATATTCCAAAATAAAATTATCTTTAAATACTTTTTTTTTTAATTTGGAGTATAGTTTTTGGTATAGATTTTTCAGACTCTAATTTATGACTTTGGCTCCACAGCTCTGCTTACATATGGGGACTTCCAAATGCAGGTTGTGAACCCCTATAGAAGGGGATAAGGATATCAGTTACCTGTTAAATAGTGCTAACCATTCAACAGTAGGTGGGCTATAGAATTAAGAGAAATTCTTACATTAAATTAAAAACAAAAGTAATTGGTCATAATTTAAAGCAGTGGTACTCAATCAGTACATTGTGAAAATGTAAGGTTAGGGTTACAAATCTCAGCTTTAAATGAAGCATTTTCAAATGTCTGATTATAAATTGTCAGTGTTCATAATTTAGTTTTAATAATTCAGTTTAAATAATTAAGCACCCTTAAAAATGAAAGTTCCGTCAATCCACCCTTTTCGCGAAAGTGGCTACACACTTTTTGTCTCTCTGAAATTCTGAAACAGCCCATCTTAAACATTGAGAAAAAATATCCTTCAAGGTAAGTCTTTTGTATGCTTTGTTTTTTTAGCAGAAAATTTTGAGTAAACCTCCTCCCACCCCCCCTCCCGTACATACTTTGTGGTTTTCGCACTTGAGAGGGCAGACTGACAGAATTCTACTTGTTTCTTTTAGAAGAAAATTCCCAGTAAGTGCCTCTCTACATTTTCCATCACATTTAAAGGGCAGATGGAATTCCACATTAATAAGTTTAATAATCTGCAGTCTTAGTGATTGAATTGGTGATACAATGCACCTATATTCTTGACAACTGAACTTGAACTGCATACTGTGACTGGATTTTTCAAGTGGAATCAGGTAATGCTTTAAGGTTGTATCAATCACTATCATTAAGTAAAGTTTTGGCTTAATCACCCATCTTTTGTACAAGGGTGATGTATAATTCTAAAAACAAAATTGTTGTCTTGATTCCATTAGCTGCATTTGGAGCACAGGTCGGTTATGGTTAAAACTAGACACCAAAATTGCTTAAATTGGGGTAGCCCTCTTGAAAATAAACAGGCCTTATCAATAGTGTAGAAGACCCAGACCGTCCGACTCATCCAAAGGACAGGAGCAACCATTTGGACGGCCGGCTTATCAATAGTGTAGTACTCAAAGGTTGGGGGGGGGGGGGGAATGCAATAATAAAGATGTTTTCATATAAAAATTGTAATAAGCAAAATATGCATAACACGAGCTTACATAATAATGTTTGATAAAGTTTAGCACATATGCTTCCATGGTTTTAAACTCACATGGAGACAAATTTAATTTTTAAGTTTTGTGTATTTCAAAAGATTGAGAACCACAGTATAACAGTATAAAGGAATTATTTCCGAGGAAATTTAATAGTTTAACATTCAATGCTGAATTGCATATTTATTTAAATCTTATTTTGAAGAGTATTTAATTAGTTTATATCTTTATACTTGTTAACTTCCCAAGGGAAAAAAAACCCAGTAAATTTTAACAATGAAATATTTGAAAAAGATAAATAAAATAATTTTTTTTTACAGAAAGTGAGAATAAAAAATGGATTTTTCTCTATCTGCAGTTCTTAAAACATAAGTTACTTTTATGTACTAAACTATAAAACAAGTTACATTTTATAATCTATTTTTAGAGACCTCTAAATTATTATTTTTAATAATAAAAAAATAATAATAAAGTTAAATAGTTAAAGTTCATATTTTTGAATGGTCATTTTAGAAAATATATAAGTTTTCCTATGTTATAAAATCAATGCAAGTACAATTTCTGATGACAATTAACATTGTGTTTTTAAAAGTATAAAAGAGAATTTTTAAAATAAGTTTTTAAACTATTGAAAACTATGAATTTTTGACACATACTTTCATACCTGTTAACCTTAAGGGGAAAATAAAAAAACAGGTCTCAATGATGTTATTTTTTAAGATAGCAAGAGTTGAAGTTCAAATAAATACAGAATTTTTTTTCCTCAACTTTAAATCCCTTTTATAAGGCTTATTTTTAATAAAAAATCCTTACATTTAGGGATTTCTTAAAAAGGCAGGCAATAACTACGATATTTTGACATACAGAAAGGAGAACAGGACAACCACAAAAGAAAAACAGGAGATTCCTGCTAAAAACAGTAGACTTGGCAGCTACGTATATTGATACAAATAATTTTTATTGCATTTATGATGGCCAGGATGATGATTCCGTTCAAATAGATACTTCACCGGCTTATGAATCCTAATTTTCAACATATGAAAATACCCTTGAAAACATTGCCAAAATATAGAGAGAATCTGCAATACTTATGCTGACATGTATCTATTTATAAAGGGACACTTATGAGAAAAATAATATTTTACATGAAAGCGCTTTATGCTAGCTCTTTGCTTAAAATCCTCATTAAACATGAAATTGAGCAGTGAATAGTGAAAAAATGTGTTTAAGTAGTTTAAAATACATATGAATACAGAACAATCTAAAAAAAAAAAAAAAAAATGAAAAACATTTAAATAGGCATGCAAAAACACAGATACATATAAATATGCAAAAGGAAAAAAGTTCAAAAATATGGATTTAGATAAAAGTACCATAATTTCGAGTAGAAAAGTTGGTGTTTAAAAGTTGAAATAGCGACTTTGTTCAGATATCTAAAATGTATTCTGTTAGGTCCAGAGGATTTATTTTTAAATTAGCTATCTTCAAAAAGCTCTAAGATGCAGGCGTGGATCCAGCATGAACTTTAAGGGGGGTTGGGCAATTTGTATTCACATAAACAATAGAGCAACTTCGCATGGTCATTTATATAAGGCAGGCTTTTGGCACAGTCCAAATTAAAATTAATAATCCGTTAAATTTAATAAATATTTTAATTTTATGTTTTCATACAATGTAATATAGCATAGAAAAAGTATAGTTTTCACGAAAATTTCTGAATTTGAGATTTTGGTGTCAATATATATTTTAAGATTTCTTGAACACATTATTTGGTTAATTTTGGAGTGATGTCCGTCTGCATGTCTGAGGTCGATTTCTTGTGTGCATGATAGCAGCCACAAATATTAACGGATATTCACAAAGCTTTATATCTGACTTTGTTATAAAGAAATCTAGAACTAGTTAGATTTTTTTAAAATTCGAGTAAAGACTTCGAAATATATTTAAAATTTTATATTTTTTTAACATGGCAGCATAGGACAAAATTTGATATAATCAGGCATAAAAAGGTTTTATCAATGATCACAAGATTTTATAGTTTCAATCATTATTGTGAAAATAGCCGCAATACAATTATTAGCTTCCCCCCCTGTGGGGCAAGTAAGCAAATTTTATTTTAAATTGCAAGAATTTGACTTTAAACATTCATAACTTTTAAATTAATTCGAATTAAAAAATATTTTGTAGAGGTGTATAATCCTGGGAATTATACACCTCTACAAAACTGGCTACCTCTGTACCGAATTTCTTGGATGTCGGTAGCTTTGATTTTCTGCTACATATAACACAGACACAGTTTTTCTTTGACACAGACATCTTTTATTATGCAAGATTTTTGAAAATACTTTTATGGTAGAAAAAGAGGAATAAAAGAGAGAGAGAGAGAGAGAGAGAGAGAGAGAGAGAGAGAGAGAGGGGGGGGGAGTTCATGCCACTGTGACCTTTCCACCTGAAATTATGGTAATTTTCGCAAACTTTTATTAAATTTATATTAATTGTCAAATAAATGATCTTGCTTGATGCATTTCAAGTAGATATAAGGTAAAAACTGTTGCAATACATATCAACAGAAAAAGTAGAAATATATTTTCGTAGGTGGCAATGTATGAATAAGCTGAATTTTGAATTTAATAAACTTATATCACTGTTTTCAAGTTCAATTGAAATTAAATGAAAGCAATGTGTTTGATTATATTTACATTTAGGTTTCCTTTAATGAATGTTAATGATGAAATCTTTTTATAAATATATAAAGTCATGGCACAGAAAAGAGTGAATACTAAATGATGGTCTGATTAACATTTTAGTGAAACTTCAATGAAATTTATTAATTTATAAATACACAAACAGACATGAATTTGTTAATAAATATTTTACATTTAAATAATTGTGCAAATATTCTTTTTTAATTAAATAAGACCTTTGATCAAATTTTATATCTAACAACCTAAACAATTAACAAATGTATATAAATAACTTTCAAAGTGAAAAATATATATCATGGCATAAAATTTAAAACAAAACCAAATACTCAAAGCCAATTAAAAAAATAAAGTTAATCACATTAATAAGATACAACAATAAAATAGTATTACACAATAAACAAATTAAAACCATTTACAATAAAGAAATATTTCAATACTTTGATAGGGTAAGTACAATGTAAATAAAATATAACTACTTACGAAAAATAAAATATTTTAAAAATAACAGAAAAAAAATCTATCTGTATAGGAAAACATAAATAAATATATTTATTAAATAATTTATATGAAACTAATTTTAACTATTGAAATTGTATAATTAAATTATTAGTTTGTAGTCCTATATTATATATACTGTTGACATTTTAAATATAGAGTAAAAAATTAAATAATTTGGCACTAAAAACTTATCCATCATCAATATTGGAGCTAAGGCATGCTATGCAGAATCCTTCCTTTGAGCAGACTGTGTGATACGAATGCCCTACATAAAATAATTAAGATGCATAATTTAAACATATTTATTGCTCCAAAAAATATTAATTCATATTAATAAAGATTAGTCTATTTTCAATATAACCATTACAATACCGTAAAAAGCTAATTCATAATATATATTTTAGTTAACACACAAGATTTGTATTGTTAAAGAAAACAAACTAAATTTTAGGCTCATTTAATGTCCTATTTTACAGCCCTCTAATTTTGCTTTAAACTTGTCTAAAATACTTATTTGGCTTATATACTTAAAAGCCTAAAATACTTATTTGAATACTTAAACATGGTAGGCATTTAGGTGAATGAGAAATAACAGCAGCAAAGGACTTTTGAGTTTGAGAATTATTTTTAAATTGCTCTCAACCAATGTATTTAAGGTAAATTTATCTGCAAATTATAATTTATTTCTATACTAGCTGATATATTCAGCATTTCGCATGATTTAAAATATGTGCAAATTCTATTAGTATTCCAAATCACACTGTTCTTCAAAAATGTTTTTAAAATAGTCCATTTAATTTCTCTATAAAAATATAAAAGGTATAACAATCTATCTTCACTATACAAAATTATATTCACAACCTATAATTAAAGAATTGTATATCCTATCCCTGTTTGTAAACCAATTTACAAAAAAAATATGAAATTTTAATTTATCAAAAGATATTCTCATACTTTTTTATCCTATTGTAACAGTAAGTTAAACACAATCGGAAATATAGGAATGTGAAATATTTTTGTCAAAATTGAAAGATGATTTTTAAGATGGCTCATAGCAAGTTCTTGCTGCCATTGGAGATATTGGCTATTCCATACTGACGAGCACAGAGTTTTAAGTGTAGGTCAAGCATTTAGATTTTATCCTTTATAGGAAACTGTAGACCTTTATAAAATGTAGAAATTTGTTGTATGAATGTATATGATAAAACAACAATATTTAAAAAATGATCCTAGTTCCAAGTGTGGTGGCGTAGTCTGAATTTTACTTTGTTTCTACAGAATCATCCTTGGATTATTATGTTTAAGTTATTAAGCTTTTAAAAACAAAATGTCAGAAAAATCACTGAGAAGTCAAGTATAAAAATGTTAATTAAATCAACTGACTTGACATCAGTAGTCAAAATATTCCATATATGAGGTGCTATCCAAAAAGTTTGCGAAATGTGAAAAATTAGGTAACTACTTATATTTTCTTTGTACACCTGCAGATGGAACTGCATACATCCTTATTGGAAAAATATTGCCGTGTTGCTTCCATTTCAGGCGACACTTTCTTGTGTGCTGCATCTTTTTTAATATTGTGGTTGTTGTGTTTTGAGAATTAATCGATAGTAAAAATGGATGAAGTGAAAGAACAGCGAGTGTGCATTAAATTTTGTTACAAACTTTGAAAAAGTGCTGCAGAAATTCATCAAATGCATTAAGCTTTTGGCAAAAATACTTTTAACCAGATGGCAACCTACGAATGATTTAACTGGTTCAAAATTGACTGAATGTCAGTTAAAGATGATGATCATTCTGGATATTCCTAGATCAGCATATGACTACTCAGAGAACATTGTGAAAGTGCATGAAATTGTATGAAAAGATTGTGGGCAAATGATTTATGATGTCTGAGGTTGTCAGATTGTCTTATGGCACATGTCAGCAAGTCTTATCAGATGAACTGAACATGAGAAGGATTGCTGCCAAGTTTGTGCCACAAATGTTGAGCGATGATCAGGAGAAACATCTCATGAAAATCTGTCACGAACAGGTTAGAAATGACAGAGATTTTCTTTCTAGGATTTTTTCTGGCGATGAGATGTGAGTTTACGAATATGATCCAAAAACAAAACAACCTTCATTTAAATGGAAGTCCTCTGGCTCACTACGATAAAAAAAGGCAAGACAAGTGAGAAGAAACATCAAGTCAATGTTGATCTGTTTCTTTGATCTTGGTGGAATTGGTTAACAAGAAGTTTGTTCCTGTGGGCCAGACTGTAAATGCCATATTTTATTGTGATGTCCTACAATAGTTAAGGGAGGACACAAGGAGGAAGTATCCAGCAAAATGATGCCGAAAGAATTACATTTTACATCATGACAATGCACTTGGTCACACCTTATTTTCCATGCAGCAATTTTTGATGTCCACAAATATGGCAGCTCTCACTCACCTCCCTTACCCGCTAGATTTAACTCCCCGTGACTTCTTTCTCTTCCCTAAAATGAACTTAAAAGGGAAAATCCCACCAAAATTTACAAATGGGATTTTGCAAAATACAGCAAACATTTAACAGTCTCTATTGCAGAGTGCTTGACAAAAACTTATTTTTATTTTTGCCAGGAGAATGGGAGAAACTGCTCAAAACTGGGAAATGTGACTCAAAATCGAAATGTTGTAAATAATTAAAAATCTTCATTTTTTTTTTTTTTGCTTTTAATTTTTTTGCAAATATTTTATGCTTTTATGTACATGCTAAGATACCTCCCCCATAAAAAAAGTGACTTTCTGGGCCAAGAATCAGTGTTTTAAATCAAATACAAACATGCATATTTACTAACATATTAACATATTATGCATATTTACTAACATATTAACATTATGTTTTAGTAGTGTAAATTAGCATTTATTTATATCATTCAGCAAAGAAATTTTCACCTATGCAGCACTAAGTAATAAAAAATTGCATTAACTTACCACATCTATAAACTGTAACCCCTCCAACTGAAGGCGATAAATGGGATGTTAATGGTAGCTTGCAAATTCTGCAAACAGAATTGAGTGAAGTTTTTACACCCCAATGACTTTCTGGCTCTTCTACATAGACACAACCTTGTTTCATATTATCCTTATCTTCACTCTATACAAGTATATCAAAATGATCAACAAAATATGAGAAAATCAAATACTAATTCTAAGCTATGAAAAATATTTAAAATGCTATAAATAAAGACAAGCAATTTGAAATAGAAACATTTGATGAGACAAACACATGACTGCTTATGTCTGCTTTCTTAAGGAAGTACTAAAAGTGTTATTCTCATAAGCAGCAGTTTTATATTTTATCAATTTTGTATATTCATTGAAAGGAGTTCAATTATGTAAATTAGTACTTCCTTAAAGAAAGCAGACATATGCAAATTACATGACAACAATTGTTTCAAGATCCCTCTTCATCAGGTCAAATAGTGTCTTTATTTAACAAACAACATGTAAGAACTGACAGACAGTGTTTGGTGTTTCTTAAGTAAAGACACTGTTTTGACCTGATGAAGAGGGATCCAAACTCTCTCAAAACAATTGTTGTCATTGCTGTCAAGTAATTTGCATATGTCTGCTTTCTTAAGGAAGTACTAAAAGTGTTATTCTCATAAGCAGTAGTTTTATATTTTATCAATTTTGTATATTCATTGAAAGGAGTTAAATTATATAAATTAAATCTAGTCTCAACTACATACTAATTTTTCAATTTTTAATTCAGTGGTAAATATTTTCACCAGTCATTTATTCAGAAATGAGGAATACAATAAAATAGTATAACTAGTATCTTAACCACTATTTGCAGATTGAAGAAAAAAAAGAATCTCTGAATTTTCCATGAAAATGAAAATTACACTAAGATAAAGATGTTATATGAAATTATTACAATTTGAATTACATTAAACTCTCAAAATTAATTGCAATGAGAAACTTAATACTACAGCATAATATAACTGTATCAACCTATTTTAGAGGCAAAAACAAGATGCAGTCATTTAGTTATGCTGTGTTATATTAACAAAGAATTTTATTGCAATTACTAAAATTTGGTTACAAAACGGCAATTTCATTTTTGGTTAACATGGATGAAGAAAACGTATCCTAATATGGTTGGGAGTATACAATCAGTTCAGTTTTATGACCTCTGTAGCCCCCAGGCACTTGTATTTTAAGAGGTCATATTTTAATGGGAATCAGTTTCATAATTACATTTAAAAATATTTATGGACAATTTTATTTTCACGTGAATTATATTTGCAGGCCCTATGCATTATACGTACTCAGCTTAATGGACAAAATAACCTTGGGCAGGTGAGTGGAATTTCGTATTTACCTGTACTCTTGTACTAGTTGTTAAAATTCTTCAAGATACGAGTACCAGTTGTTAAATTGTGAGAAATGAATAAATTTAAATATGAAAAATTTATAAAAATACAGAATGCCAAAAATTGTGAAAAAAAAAAATTCTATACATACACAAAAATTTAAATATGCATTATGCTTGCCCATTAGTTTATTACATATGATTAACTTCTAACGAATGACAATACTGTTGCGAACGCATCTGTCTCGTAGGCAAGGTGAAGAAAACACAGTTCACGACGTCAGCATGACGTGAGCCCAGGGTTGCTGGGATTTCCAGTTAGAAGAAGGGTTGCCAGATTTGACAATTTATTGCCCATTTGGAGGCTTACCAAATGTTCCAGAAGCATCTCGATAGAATGATTATTCTTCGCGATAGAGATTTCCAGAAGTTTCTACACAGACCATAAAAAGACTCATCCTTCCGTTGCAAGGGAGTTGACGAATGGACATGACACGAGCTACATTGGACTGTGATTTTTGTCAATGTTTGAGAATACTAACTGCTGTTTTGTGAAATTACTTTCGTCAACATTCTGTGAAATTAGTGGAGTATTTAAGTGCTTTCTGATTGTATATTGTTCCCGTTTACTTTGTGCTTGTGAATAAACGTAAGTTATCCAGAAACTTGGACTCATTCTTGTATACTGCATCTACATTTACGATTCCAGAGGATATGTTTGTTACAATATTATCATTCATTAGAATAAGTACACTAGTAGTCAAAATTTTATAGCATACTTGTTAAAATTTTGACAGTTCACAACAAAATGAGATGGGAGAGGGGGGGGGGGATTCGGAAGTATCTTCTGAGGAAGGCTAATGTCCACAGTGGACTGTCGATTCAATGATAATGATGGAGTAAAAGAGTAACACATTAATAAATTATAGCATATGCATAAATTCATGTAAACTGTATATTAGAAATTTAAGTATAACTTTGGACATAAATAATAAATGAACTCTATCGCAACATAGTGAAAATATCATATAGTGAGCAATTGTTCATTTAGAAAATTTTTACTGCAAACAAGTCTGGACCTAAATGCCAAATGAAAGCTCAGTGTGGCAAAACAGAAGTGAAACAAGAAAAATTAATAACATGTAGAGTATGAATTCCAAGTGTAATGCAGAAAAGAAGTGAAACGGGTAAAAATACTAATAATACTTAGATGCAGTCATACAATACCTCAGAGAAATATGGTGTCATCGATAAATCATTAACCAGATTGCTGGAATTTTTATTGATATGAAAAACTTCTAAAAAATCCATTCCAAATCAAAAATTTCAGTGGTTAGCAATAAATTAAAATTGTGTCAAAAATCAAGAAATTAATAAATATTTAATCTATAGTCACTTTGAATTACTAGTCTCTAGTTCGATTTAACTTCAGCATTTCTTCTCCATTAATCAAAAGTGCTCTTCTGTTTTTGATTTGTTTTTGGAGCTTTTGATATCAATTCAATTTAGCTATCTGATTAATGATTTGTTAATCATTATATTTCTTACCATATTTTTCTGAGGTATGGCATGACAACATTTAATTATTATTAGTATCTTTTCTGTATATCACCTTTTCTGCATTGCACAGAGTTCGTACTCCGTATTTTAATCATTTTTCTTGTTTTGCTTCTTTATCATCACACTAGGTGGCACGACCATGCCGAGTTCTTTCATTTAGCAATTTTCCTGCCTTTATGGCATGCTTAAAATTCTCATTTGGCATTCAGGTTTGTTTGTACTGAAGAAGGAAACAAACTTTTCAAAACATACAGCTCTTTACTATACGATATTTGTGCAGCACTTTATGCTGTCATTGAGTTCATTTATTAGAAAAACCCTCAAATATGTACAGAACAATAGCATATGTTACAAATAAAACATATTAAAAAGATTCAATCTATGCCTCTTTGACTATAATAGAATTATATGTTTACAGATATAATAAAAGATAATGCTTAATATTTATATTATACCTTTGCTGTATGGTTAGATGGCTTTTCCTTTTCATTTTGTAAAACTAAGCGTGCCTAAAATATGAACTAAAATTAGAAAACATTCCAGTTTATTTATAATGCATTTTTCAGATTCCTTTTTTATATTTCTACCTACCTCTGGAGGTAAAGTTTGGAGTTTGCGGGACCACAAATAACTACCAACAGTTGTTAGCGTCCTATGCATTAAGGCACTAGAAATAGTAATAAAATATGACCATGATGAATGACATAACAAGTTAAAAGAATATAGCATGAAAATAATATTGAGGCAGGGCAACTCTGAGATTTATTCTAAAACAGGACGTAAGTATTCCTGGGTTATTTGTGAAACATTCACTGCCTTTGAACCTAACTACTTGAATTCTAAATTGCTAATGGCGATTTTGTTGGTCGTCCAATTTCCGATATGACAAATGCATTTTAAGTATTGGAAGTATTTTCAATGCAATGCCAATATTGGCATAATATTGTAATATTAATATCTATCCAATATTGGCACTACATTAGAAGTATTTCCAATAAAACACCAAGATATACAATATTGGCATACTACTAAGGATAATTAATACATTTGCTATTTATGTTGGTATCAGAGTTAAAAATTAGAAAACAAGTGGGGTCAGAGTCAAAGGTTTGAGGCACTGACTCCACAGCCCTGCTAAAATGTAGCTTAAAATATTAAATATTACAATTTACCTCTGCTGCTTGTCCATAAGGAAAGTCATAACAAGAGCTTTGTAAAAGCTAGATGTGAAAGCTCCGTTAGGAATATCTAACTCTTGCAAAAGTTCTAATACTTTGAAGGAGTCTAAATGAGATAAGGCAACCCTGGAAATGGACTCCCATTGGAGCGTAGAACTCCACTGACTAGAATCACTGGAACACTGAGGAAAGTCTGTGCAATTATCATGTTTCTTGCCACAAGACAGACAAGTCACAAATCCTTTCGCCACACTTGACTGAGCAAACAAAGAAAATACCTCTTGCCATTCTTCTAAGTTTGAAGGTAAATAGCCTGTCAAATAATGTCAAAATATGCATTAAAATAATTACAGTAGAATGTCAGTAATTTAAAGTTAAAAAAATAAAATTTAGTTTGAATTACTCATAATTTAAAGTACAGCTGGATTTTTGGACATTTTTAGTGGATCATTTGTAACAAAATACCTTGCGCAGAAAAACTTAAGGAAATATATAAATGCTCTATAGAAAGCTTTCCAAACTATTTTGTAACAAAACCCATATCTGTTTATTATGAGCCTTATATTATCCCTTTGATCATTTTATTTATTTTTTCTTCTTTCAATTTTATTTTATTTACTTTTTTATTTTCTATTTTTAATTAAAAATTTTTTATATTTCAAATCCGTTCCAGGATCCACCAGAAAGCCTTTTTCCACTAATGAGTTTTGATTCACCATTATTTTGAGAAATATTGCTCTATACAATAAAACTTTTTATTTTTTGTGGCATCGTGACTGCGATGTAACTTTAATCGAGAAGCATAAAAGGTGAAGTGATTTCTTTTTTAGAACAGGGCATTGCACAGTAACTGTGATATTACTTTAACCAAGAAGCATAAAAGGTGAAGGGATTTCCTTTTTATAATAGGGCACTGCACAATAATTGTGATATTATTTTAACCAAGAAGCATAAAAGGTGAAGGGATTTCTTTTTTATAACAGGGCATTGCACAGTAACTGTGATATTACTTTAACCAAGAAGCATAAAAGGTGAAGGGATTTCTTTTTTATAACAGGGCATTGCACAGTAACTGTGATATTACTTTAACCAAGAAGCATAAAAGGTGAAGGGATTTCCTTTTTATAATAGGGCACTGCACAATAATTGTGATATTATTTTAACCAAGAAGCATAAAAGGTGAAGGAATTTCTTTTTTATAATAGGGCATATTGCACAGTAACTGTGATATAACTTTAACTAAGAAGTATAAAAGATGAAGTGATTTCTTTTTTATAACACGGCATTGCAAAATAACTGTGATATTACTTTAACCAAGAAGCATAAAAGGTGAAGTGATTTCTTTTTTATAACAGGGCATTGCACAATAACTGTGATATTACTTTAACCAAGAAGCATAAAAGATGAAGTGATTTCTTTTTTATAACACGGCATTACACAGTAACTGTGATATGACTTTAACTAAGAAGTATAAAAGATGAAGCGATTTCTTTTTTAGGGCACTGCATATAAGCAAAAAAGAAAAAAATTGCACAACTGGCCAACCCTTGGTTTATGGTTTTTGCCACTCCTCAGCAAGGGGTGGGTAATGAGATAGCCTCACAGCCCAAAATATTTTTAATGCAAGGATTATAGAATTTTCTAGTGGTACTTTTTTTAGAAATATTTCCAGCTAGCAATAGTGCAGTTCAAGATATAATAATGACCTGGAGTGTCACTGGTTGGAAATATTTATTAAAATCAAGATGTATCATATATCACAAATTTCGGACTGAAAGTGTATTTTAAGTAATAAATACTTTATAAGCTAGTTATCTTTTGTATGCAAGAATACAGCTTGTTTCTACTTTAGATCTATCAAAATTAAGAAAAATGCCTCTTATCAGCACCGCCTAAATATTGATACAGAATTCAACCATATTTCAGAGATTTATGACATGACCACATTTAATTTTTCATATCTGTTTCATTACTTTTCTGTACCACACTTCATGTTCATACTTTCAGCCTTTTATTGTTTTAATTTGTTTCACTGCTCTTTTGTAACACTAGGTCAGTGATGTCCAATCTTTTTGAGGCTGGCGGCTACTTTGTTGGGCTCTTTTATTGAGAACTACACAATTGAACTTATTACACATTTGAACAAAGAAAATTATTTTTATTAAATACATTTATAATAAATTTATAATTAATGTGAAACTTGTGATGGCCTATTTTATGGTAGCGTTTTAAAATCTGGCTCACAAGTAATTTGCACACATGCAATCTCCCCTTAGGATTAATGTATTTGGCATTACTGCAGATAATTATGTCATATGTAACAAATGTGTAGAACGAAAAATAAAAAATGAAGTCAAACATGCTTGGGAACAATCCTTGGGCTCAAGCAAAGTTAACAAGTGCCGGCCTATTTATACACATGTGCGAACAAAATTAGGACTTGTGTTATATTTAGGCCTTTTAAGTTCATTACAGGCAACTGCATTAGTCATTCATTTTTACTTTCCTTATATACATAGTATAATGTATAGGGAAAGTATTGTGATGGGGTCAAAAATTCGAATTAGATTTTTTGACAGAAAGCATGTTTTAACTATCCCTAAACTCCAATCAAACATTTTTGAGGTGATGTCTGTGTGTCTGGAGACAATATTTCATAAACAAATAGAGCATTTGAAAAAAATTTGGTACAAAAATTACAGTTCGTAAATATACTGGTATCCTATTAATTTTGAATATAATTGAATGTTCGGAAGACGTCCAAATTTTTAAATGAAATTTTGAAAAAATCATAAAAAAATCAGAACCTTTAATGTTATGTAAACAACATTTCTTACATAATTTTTAATTATAAAAAAACAACACAAATTTTAGAATGCGAACATGAACTGTTTTTGAGAAAATAAATTTATCAAAATCACAAAATTAAAAAAAAATTAACTATTGTGAAATATGTTCATAGCACTTTTCCTATGTCATATTAAGCAATAAATTTGTTAACATCATTCTCGTGAACCTAGTTCATTCCACTTATGAGAAAAGACACTTTGTGAAATAGTTTTACATTTTGAAACCTTACAATTTACCAACAGCCATTTATATAGAAGAAAAGCTCTTCTCTCTATTTGTCTGTAATGCTTAGAGATAAATCTGGTGAACTTGGTGACTAATTTAGTGAAATATAGCAGACTTGGAAATATTATGCCCCAGATTGATAAAAATATTGTTAAAATTGCAGCTAAGTTTATGAAAATGACACTAAATTAATGAATTAACTATTAAAACATTTTTAATATATGGACTATTGCTTGTAGCAGATGCTATCAATATTAATAACTGTCAATTTAAAGTTGTGCGAAATATAAGTTAATTGAGTACTTCAAAATAGTTTTACATGTTGTCATCCGGAAAAGCACCCAATTATTTACAATTCAACATTAAAAACATTGTGATGTAGATCTTATACCTCACTTTATCACTGAAAAAGAAGTAAATTCATTGCATTATTTAGGGAAAGTCATGTGCTATGCATATCAGACATTTTGTATGTTTTCAATCTAATACTTTTACTGCTAATTTAGAAAAATTGTACGTGGCTGTCTTGTCACAGTCTCATGGGGTACCAGCAGCCCACAAGCTACTGGTTGGACAACACTATACTAGGTGGTGCTATCTTATTAGGCTCTGTAGTTTAGTCATTCCACTGTCATGGGCATGGTTAAGCTCTCATTTGGTGTTCAGCTCTAAGCTTACTCACAGTGAAGAAAGATATTCAAATATTTCTGAAACAATTGTCTGTTTCCTACATTTTATTTGTGCAGCATTTAAAATAGTGATCAAGTTAACAGTAGATATGCTTAGAACTTGGCAGAATTCTGTAAGTTTCCCATGACAAACTTCAGAGTATAACATTTCTCTGAGATTTCATAAAGTCCCAGCTTATCCACTGTTTCAGGAATTGGTACACCATATGAAATGTTTTGTTTAAATATTTTTTTCATAAAAATTATTTTAACTTAAATCAAAGTTAAATCTTCATTCCCAGTTTTCTGAATTTATAAAATCTTTTTACAGCTGAATATCTGATAATTGTCAATTTCGTGTACCTTAAGTTTAAAAAAAAAAAAAAAAATCATAATAAGTTGTATATTTTCTGCAGTATTTATTTTGAATACAATCTGTTCTACACATTTTTTAACAAAAAGGTATTTTGCAGTAATATTAAATGTAGTTTTAAAAATGAAAATATGTCATTTTTGCCACTGTTCCCCAGTGAAGAGTTGAGTTTTCATCTTCTAATTACATCAGAAAAAAAATAACATAATAGTTTCATACATAATTTTTTCATACATAACATAATAGTTTCATACATAAATGGAAATAAATTGGTGAAGTTTAACCCTTTATGGATGACGTCATTCTGAAACTGCAGTGGTCCAAAGGACGGAGCTCTTTGCTACTGAACTATTCCCAAAGGATGGCACAGTTTTTGTATTAAGCCTAATTCCAGAAAAATTCACTACAAATCACCCATTCAATACAGCATTCTATTTTTTTTCAGGAATAAAGGAAATACTTATTTTCCACTTGATATATATGTTTCATACAAACTATCTGTTATCAAAATACTAAAAATGTAAATAAATAAAAAATAATTACTTATTTTGAGTAAAATAGTTATCAGTTATGTAGGAAAAATATCCGAATGATTGTACTCAAAACTTTATACAGCTAATAGAGATTGTGCTATATATATAAGAAAATAGCATTGTTATTTTCACTAATTAATATGCCCTTTATGTATGATGTATTTCAAAATATGGATCTATGCACAGAGCAATATTGCAATCTTTGCATCCATGTAAACTGTTTGTGCACCCATCAAAAATACCAAAGTTCCACAAATCTTCATGTTTCACAGTTCTAAATGAAATGATGATTTATTGGAATCCTCCTATACCAAGGTCACGTATTGGCAAAATATGTTAGAGATGTGAGAATGGAATTTAGCATCTAGTATTCAAATAAAAACGTTCCATATGAAAATGTGCATTTGCATCGATTGTCCTGTAGGGTAAATTTCTCATTGACAAAAATATCATTCTTGAATGCAGTTTAGCAGCAAATGCACAAATGCATCTGCTGTCTGCAAAAGGTTATGAAATAATGACTTTAGATGTAAAAACTCCTTATTTTAAAGATTGTTGATGATATTATTTTGTGAAATTGTTGATATATGTTTATCTCTGAGAATTGGTAACATTACGATGTCTAAAAATCCCCCTTTTTATCCATCAGATAGCAACATCAGGGATTTAAAGTCAATTGAAAATTTTAGAGTTTTGATTCATATTTGTTAGTTTTGGAATTTTGGTATTAACAAGCAAGTGAGAAATGCAATTATATTACTCATTTTTGATGAGTATATTTATTATCTGTTATTTATGACATGCATATAGTTCATATAAATGAATATTTTAAAATACTGTATGCATAGGTGCACTTATAAAGTACACTTAGTACATAAAAATGAGTTATGCATAGTGCATATTTTATTTCCCCAATGCTAGTTTAAATTTCTGTGCGGAACAAAAACAGACCCATATATCATTCTTGGCATTGGGTCATTCAGTGTCAAATCAACCAATGGTCTAAACCTTGACATCATGGAAATTGATAATTTTTGGTACAGTGGTAGTACCAGCGAAGCTGACAAAAACTGCAAAATATTAGATTTTTTGGGCTCTTAGTTTTTCAGTTATTGACTTTCAAAAAAGTGAAATCTGCCAAATTTGTCAAAGTTTTGAAATCTTTAAACAGCTGTAGATCAAAAACTATTTAACCTAGAGAGCTCAAATTAGTGTCATTTTCTTTTGCTTTTAATGAGTCTTAATTTGATATACAACATGACTATGCTATTTTAAATTTGAATTTTTTGAAAAACTTCAAAAAAAATTTTTTTTTAAATCTCAAAAACACCCTTTTTAATTTTTTTGAAAAAAATATGTTTTAAAGATGTTAATGGACACTTGTATGCCAAGTTTCATAATGGGATGGCAATGAGTTCCTATGAAAATTATTTTTTTTGTATTAAACTATACATGAAATTCGCTAAATTTAATTACAAAAAATTTAATTTCCATAGGAACTCCTTAACGACCGACTATGAAATTTGGCACATAAATAGTTCCATAATGTCTTTAAAACATATATTGTTTAATGTCTTTAAAACATATATTGTTTTGAAAAAAAAAAAATCAGTCTTTTTTTTTTAATTTTCTAAAAAATTTTTTTTTTAGTTTGTAATTTTTTTAAAAACTCAAATTTAAAAAAAAAAGAGTTAGAATACCATAATCATGTTGTATATCAAATTAAGGCTCAATGAAAACAAAAAAACGGCACCAATTTGAGCCTTCTGGGTTAAATAGTTTTTGATCTACAACTGTTTAAAGATTTCAAAACTTTGCCAGATTTGGCTTTTTTAAAAAAGTGAGTAACTGAAAATATACTTCTTGTTAAGCATTATTACTGTAGTGAACACCAGTTTACTGAACGTGTGACAGCATTAGACTATATTACACCAACTAATTTAGCAAAAATTAAATCTGGATTTGTCACTAAAGTCTATAAAGGATCTTGGTGGCTTGCATGTATTCTTGTGAAGAATAATGTTACGAGCAACTATAAAGTAAATTTCCACATCCTAAGGGACTTTCTCCTTCATTCTTTTATCCTCAACTGAGTGACGTATTGAATGTGTAAGGTGAAACCATTTTGCAGAAAGTAGAGCCTGTTACTGCAACTGGGAGAGTTTGTACTCTGAGCAAGGAAGAAATGAAATTGTCTTCACTCAGTTTGGAGAAGTACTTATTTTAGAAGTTCTTGAAAAAAGTGAGGTTTTGTAATTGATTGTAAATACAAAATTAAATTTTGAGTGATATATGTGAAAGCCCCAGGCCGTCCGGCTCGTCCAGAGGACTTGGAGCAACAGGATGGACGACCGGGTGAGTGATATATGTGAAATATTAAGTGTGTAGCAAATTGTTAAAATCGAAAAGAACATATGTGGGTTGAATGTTTGAAACAACTGGTTAATGAGTTATGTACTAAATATATGTCAAATCAATTAATGGTTTGAACCTTGATACCTCAGAAATTGATTATTTTTGGTACAGTGGTAGTACCAGTAAAGTTTACAAAAATTGTAAAATTTTAGATTTTTTGGGCTCTTAGATTTTTAGTTATTTATTTTTTTAAGAAAGCCAAATCTGGCAAAGTTTTGAAATCTTTAAACAGTTGCAAATAAAAAACTATTTGTCCCAAAGAGCTCAAATTGGTGCCGTTCTTTTGTTTTCCCATGAGCCTTAATTTGATATACAACATGATTATGGTATTCTAATTTTTTTTTTTTTTTTTAGAAAATCTAAAAAACAAAACAAAAAAAACTGATTTCTTTCAAAAAAATATATGTTCAAAGACATTAAGGGACTATTTGTGTGCCAAATTTCATAGCCGGTCGGTAAGGGGGTTCCTATGGAAATTAAATTTTTTGTAATTAAATTTAGCGAATTTCACGTATAGTTTAATACAAAAAAAAAAAAAATTCATAGGAACCCATTGGCATCCCATTATGAAACTTGGCATACAAGTAGTCCATTAACATCTTTAAAGCATATATTTTTTCAAAAAAATTAAAAGGGGGCGTTTTTGAGAATAAAATTTTATTTTTCTCGAAGCTTTTCAAAAAATTCAAATTTGAAATAGCATAGTCATGTTATATATCAAATTAAGGCTCATTAAAAGCAAAAGAAAATGACACCAATTTGATTTCTCTAGGTTAAATAGTTTTTGATCTACAGCTGTTTAAAGATTTCAAAACTTTGACAAATTTGGCAGATTTCGCTTTTTTGAAAGTCAATAACTGAAAATAAACAATAAACAAAAAATCATAAAAATCTGAATCGTGAAGGTTCAAAATTTTTTTTATTGGTTGATTTGACATGGAAATGATACCATTGTCATTTTTGACACATGAGTGTATGAATATGTGTTGAAATTCCATTAACAGGATGCATCATGTTAAACAGCTCCATTAAAAATCTTAAAAGACATTTCCAAGAACTTATTACAACCATATGTTGAATAAATTAGAAAGTTAATAGAAATTATAATTTTTTTCTTTTTTTTTTTTAGAATTTGAAAATTAACAATTATGAGATATCTCTTGCTTTATATATATCTTGCCCAACTTAATGCATTTGCAGATTGCCAAAATATGATAGCTGACTGGGTTATAAGAATTGAATATAAATTGCAATCATACGTATACTCACCTAAAGGATTACTGGCACTTAAAAGATTAATATCACATAACGAGATAATTAGTTTTCTATGAACACTGTGTAGCTGCAATTTTTTTGTAAGCAGCAGGTAGCCTGGCCAAAACCTTAAAGAATAATGAAGATTTTGTAATTGAGAAACTAATACCAGAATTATTCATAAAAGGTAAAAAAATATAGATTCTTACCCAGCAGAAAAACACAAATCCAATAAATTGTTGTCCATGTCATATGTTGTACTTAGTAAATGAAGTAGTAGTTGTGAATGACGCCACGGATACAAATGGGACCCTGGTCTAGAATTATATCAAGAAAATGTGAATATAGTGGATACAATTTAAGAAATAACAGCAAATAAAAACTGTATAATATACAGGATGCATCAAAATGTCATTTATTATTTTGAATATTTATAATTTTTTTTTGCTTTGCATTTTTTTTCTTTCTGATGTGTCAGGGTTTTAAATCATGGAACCATACACAATTGCAGAATATACCAAAATCATTTATATCAATTGATTATGAAAAACAGCGATGTAAAATGGCTGCTGTAAGTTTACCAGATTTGAGTGCACCAGACTTTTTCCTGTGCAGCTTACTACAGAAAAAGTGTACATTAAAAGGACTCAAAATTTACAGCAGTTGAAAGTGAATATTCGTGTGTAAATTGCCTTGATAATTGGAAACTCTAAGAAAGGTAATGGTAAACTCCATGAAAAGAGTGTATGCCTGCATACAACATAATGGCCCATATTTACCTGATATAATTTTTTGCATATAATGTAAAAAAATACCAAATAATAAACTCCTACTTCTAACTTAAATTTTTTATTTATTACATTTTATTGATAAATTATATTAAAGTTTTAAAGGGACTTTTTCTGCACCCTGTATAAACATAAAATCAACAAATATTATTACAACTAAGCATTATTTATCCACTTCTCACAGAATCAGTAGAAACAAGAAATTTATGAAGGAGCCTTTATATGGTGCCAACTGGTGTGTACACTTCATATTTTATGGAACTATAAAGCATTTTTACTTATTTTTTTGCATACTTATTTCATAGTCATACGAATTCTCAGAAAAACTGGAAGTGACATCTCAAACAGGAAATAGAAATCCATAATGAACCTCTAAGCCCCTCTGTAATTCGATGCTGGATCCATATCAGTCATCTAAGCTCTAATACTCAATCCTAAGAAATAGATATTTCAAAAAAATTTTTTGAACCAGAAGTGGAAATCTTTAGTTAACCATACCTCCCCTACTTCCTCCAGAAGTTAATGCTGAATTTATATCAGTCATCATCTAAGCTCCATCTATAGCTAATCTTGAAAAATACATGTTTCAAGAAAAAATAAATGTTTCAAGAAAAATTTTGGAACTGGAAATTCTTAGTGAACCTACTTTTCTCCTTTTGAATGATATTGAATCCATGACTGCATCTCTTCTAAACTATATCTATAGTAGACCCTGAGAAGTAGATGTTTCAAGGAAATTGGAAATTTTAAAATCAGAAGTGATATCTCCAGAGACGGAAACGTTTAGAGAGTCCCTTTACCCTCTCCGCAATTTGATGTTAAATCCATATCAGTCATTATCTAAGCTCTATCTATAGTCAATCCTGAGAAATAGAATTTTGAACTGAAAGTGAAAAAACAAACAAACTTGAAGTGAAAATTCCTAATGAACCACCCTACCTTCTCTCGAAGTAGATGCTAAATCTATATCAGTTACCTAAGTTTTATCTATAGCCAATCTTGAGAAACAGAGGTTTCACATAAAGTGAAAATTTTTAAACCAGAAGAGAAAATCCTTGGCAAATCCAAATTCAGAATTTGATGCTGAATTCGAAACAGCCAACATCTGAATTTTTATCTATAGCAGATTCTGAAAAATAGATGCTTCAAGGGAAAATAATTCACAAAAACAATAGAATGGCACAAAGATTTGCCCCAAGATGGCAGCACTGGAAGTTATACCACTATTGCAATGCGGGCGCGGTAGCCCATTGGTTAGCGTGCTGGAGTTGCACTCGGAAGGCCCGGGTTCGATTCCAGCCACTGCCAAAACTGCCGCCGTGTTCATGCGGAGTACGATCACGTTAAACATGTGGGTCCGAAAGTCCTTCCGAGAGGTTGGTGGTAGAGGAAGGAGGGTACGGTCCCCGTGGATGCCTCCCCCACTGGGTTCCGGTCTAAATTGGGTGGCACTTCCCGACCGTCCAATCAGTTACTTTACACCTTTCTGGTAGGTCGGACGGTCTGGGTTTCAACAACAACCACTATTGCAAGGCATGTTGAAACAGCCAAGAAAAAAATTTACATATAAAACTGAAAAGATAAAAAAAGTCAAATGTTTTGTTGACATAGAAATTGGATTATAAAACAGATAACGATACATCTATATGAAAGCTAAGAAATTGAATAATGTGATTTATTGTATATGGTTTTCTTTTCTTTTTCAATTTTATATATAATGAGAAAATTATTATGGAAAATTTCTCTCATAACCATAACTGCAAAAATGGTTTCGCTGCAGAGGGAGTAGAAAATGAAGGTGCCTTTAGCTAGTAAACAACAGGGTTTCAGTATGGCAGAAGAATTCCTGTATGACTATTTAAAGGCACAAACCAGGCACCAGCAAACTCGGCATGCAGTGTCAAGGCTCAACTGTATCCTGGATGCGCACATACAGGCTCTGACATTTCTCCAGAAAACAAAAGATTTTGACATTAAAAAATCAGGAAGTCATTGCCAGCACAAGTGGATTTGTGTCTTACACTGGAGCCATCAATTGGTACAGCATGAAAATAAAACTAAAATATAAAGTCAACAACAAAAAGTCAGAAAAAATTTGTCATTGTCAATTTTATTGTGGATAATTTTAAAGAACACTACATATTTTCCCAATAACTAGCGAGTGTGGGAATTTGAAGTGAGTGTGGGAATTTATAAAATAATTTAAATATCGAATCAAAATAAATTCTTAATTAAATTGCCAATGTTTCATTTTTAAGAATAAAATATTAAAAAACGTCAATAAAAAAATAGAAACAAATTCTTGATACAAATGAATCAGCAGAAATTGTTTGGAAAAAAAAAAAACATGTTTATTTATAATTCAGTTGTCTAAAACATTGGGTGCATCAATACCCATAGAAAAATACTATATTTTTCTTATTTGTGAAGCCATTGGATTAAGATTAGTCACCAAATCACCAAATTAAAAATAAAGATGTTTAAGAAAAACTTTTGATGATCCATTTCTATTAAGGATTTGATTCTAAAAATTTTTAACTTAAGCTTTTTTTTAATATTTCATACTTCAACATTCTAATAAATCATTTGTTTTGATTTAATATTAAAATATTTTTGAAGTTCATGCACAAATTTTGCAACACTGGGGGCATTGCAATCATTTTTATTCGATAAGGCATGGTCCCTTTACTATAGATAGACCCAATGTGTACGCTCATGGACCTTTCCTTACAAAGTTGGAACTTTTCTAAGAACTCTGTACTTCAATACAGTGAAGCAAATTCTACCCTATAACAGAGCATTGCAAGAAAGCAGGAAAATGCTGACCTGGTTATTTACAAACACCCGTGCACCATGGTTTCGTGCTGATTGTTGTTTGTCTCATCATGGGGCAGGTGATGGGATGGCCATAAATAAATTAAAAATGATGAAAAGTGGGCTGAATTTTGACTTTTATATTCTTGACTTATAAAATAATTTGAATATAAAAAAAAACCTCAACAAGGTCTATTGTCCAGGAAGTTCAACTACCTCTGTACCTATTAGTTTTATATAGGTTTTCATTACTAAATATTGATTTTTGTTTTGTATGGGTGATAGTTGTGGCCAAAGTTTGGCTTTCTGGGATCTGGTTGTTGATTTAGCCTTTTTTGCTTTTGTTGTTCTTACTGTCTATTAAATGCTTTGTGCTCTTTCCATGTGGATTATTTCAGGGCTCTTTTTATTAACACTTTCTAACATAGTTGAAAAGTGTTTATGGGTTTGTTCATTCTGTCTGTCCGTTCGCATGATAACTGCGGCAAAAATGACTATCAAAAGGAAATTTTTGTATGCTGTTAAGATGGTTACATATGGGAATTAAAATGAATAATATCACCCAATTAGTTTTGGATGTAACCCGGATTGAAAAAATGGAATACATTGAACCCTATGGGATTTAATTTTTCAAACATTTTTCAAGCGAAGTTAAAATTCACAAATTACTTCAAAAACTTTAGGAAATACTCTAATTATCACATAAAATATTTTTAAAAAAATCTTCAGCAAAATATGTTTGGTATTTTAAATAAAAATTAAAATAATAATCCATCCATGATATATGAAGAGATCATGTGATTCACTGCAAAATAATATATGGCATTCATTTTTTTTCCCTCGATGTGTAAAAATTGTGATATTTAAAGACTGTTTAAAATTATATTTAGTGTTGTATCCATCATAAAACTGATTTCTTTTTGTGTATTATCTGTGTATCTAAATTCTGTGCTAACACAACTACAATATTTTTTATTTTAAATGATTCCTAAAGTTTGATTATTCCTACAACATAGCCTAAATTTAATGCTATCATATAGCATGCAGAATGTAAATAAATCCAGCAATTGTAAGGTGAGTTGTATAAGAATTACTGAATAATTTTTCATGTAAAATTATTTACTCTGGAGTCTGGAACATAATTGATATGAATAAAATATTCATTGATTTTACACAGAGAAGCAGATGATTGATTCATATTTCGATGACATCATTTAAATAGTTTAAGTATAATAAATTACTGTAGTTCTGTGATAATTTAAAAAATATCAGCACTGAATGTGTTGTATTTTAGAGATTAAATAAAATTGCATTTCAGTTGGAATATGTTTCATAATCAATGCTTTATGCATAATTGATCTTTCTTGTTTATATCATGTTACAGGTTGATTTATTCTTATGGTTATTGTCATGATGAACCAAAGATTAATGGTTTCAGATTAAGATATTAGTGTGTTGTTTATTTTAGTTATGGACTTTTTTGTCCCCTGCTTTTGCTATATTGTTTATGCTTTAAATGGAAATATATATTAATTATGTATTCCATTGAATTGATTCCATGTATTCCATTCTTAATTACATTGAAAATTACATTTATCTTAATTCAATTGAATTATGATGCAAGTTGGAAAGATCTGTTTGAGCATGTTACCTTTTATCAGTGGCTGTGGCTGATTTGAAACAAGCATTATTAGAATTTTAGGCTACAATACCGCTTTCATATTCGTAAAACATTACTGAAATATTGTCATGGAGTCTAGCTGTTAATGTTAGAGCTAAAGGTGGATCAACACGCTATTAGTTACATTCATTATAAAGTTTTGTATTTTGAGCCATTTATAAATTCAACAATTATTGGTCTAAACAAAGAAAACAAACCTTGGCCATCCACAGTTGCACTTCAACTTCTTCTGAAGTTCTTCGTCTATTTGAAGCATTCCATGAATCCATTCCAGGCGTACTTCGTTGTGATGTAAAAGTTTGTCCAAGACTTTAGGTCTGGTTAAAATACATCAATTATTTTAGAAAATCATAAATCAGACAAAATCAAAACAAAAAACAAACAAACAAAAAAAGCAGTTACTTATAGATTTAACTTTTCTTTTCCATAGCAAACAAGGGTCTTTTATGACTTTGCTTTTGATAATGTTTTACTTACTGGCATCAACTTTGTTTATGCTGTCTTTTTGATTCATAAAATAAAAACTTAAAAATCTTCAAAATTTGATTTACAAAAAAAGAAAAAAAAAATCTTCCCAAATAAAAAAAACCTTATGCAATTTGTTTTTAAATCTGCCAAATTCAAATTAAAAAAATTAATATATATAAGATTAAAAAGTTAACAAAAAATTATTTTTATGATTTTTTCTATAGTGTCACAAAAGATGCTAATCAAAATAAATCATAGAATTCCAAGAAAGAACATACAGGCATACAGACAGATAACTTATATGTGAAGGGCATACATAATTTATATATAAGGGCACACAGACAGATAATTGATATGCAAAAATAACATATACTGAAATAAATTTGTCCAAGATGGAATTGCATGGGACTAAATTTGCCTGTATTAATTTATATCAATTCACATTTAGTTTAACTGTAAAATCTTTAAATTTTTTTCAGTTGACTTTTATTCTTAGCAGACGTTATTTAGCTCTGGTACCTCTGCAAATCATTCATATTTAGAAAAATATCTATTAGTTTGGAATTTTAAAGTAAAGTTTGTTTAATCAAATTCACACACATACTGAGCTTCAACACTCATGACATTTTAAATATTACAGCATACCCTCCTACAAGGCCAAAATTGTAACCACTACATATTGAACACTAAGAACTCAATCTAAAATCTAATTATATATCAGTGCAAGGCTTTTAAAGGGCTACAAATTACTTACTGTTCATATCCAGAACATTTAGTTTTCAAGATATAAGCATTACAAACTTTAAAAACAGAAAATTTTCAATCTTCTTCAACTTGACAAGAAGATTTTTTGAAAACTATAACAGCTTTGCAAAAAGTTATCAACCAAGAAACCGGATTTCCTACTGAACATTATTGGTATTTACTGTTTATATCTCTCTTTTTCATAGTTTAGAAGATATTTCGAGTGAAAGTAAACAAAGTGAAGCAAAAACTTGCTTAGACAAAAACTTTTCGAAAGAAAAAATGTTTGAAGTAATAACACTGAAATTAATTTTGTATATTCAGAATACAGTACCCCAGGCTTCAGGGAAATCAGTAAAATCTAGCCCATCCACGAGGATGTCTATTAAAATATTTTACCAGTCTTTCTAAGAATTTTTTTTCACATTATATTCATTAATATATGTGCTTAAATACATCACACAACAATAATAAATTAGAACCAACTGCCTCACGATAAATGCATATTCATATACTATCCTCACAGCGCTTAACTGTTTAAAGATCAAACTCACGGACATGAAGTCTCTGATAAAGGACCGACTCGGCAGAATTCTGATCTATGGGTGGGTGCAGTGGAGTAAGAGATGAAAGGAATCTCTCCTCTTTCCAATGTTTGGTAATTTTAAGGAGTGCTAAATAAATAATCATATAAATTCTCTTGTCTCTAAGCAGTTTAAAATTCATTGACACTCTTAATTTCTATGGAATGTAACTGAAGATTTAAATCTTTTTGAACTGAATAGATGTTTTATAGTTCAACTTCAGTTATCAGATACTGGAACAAATGCCATGAGTGAATTGTAAAAGTACTAGCCAAATACCAGTTGAAAATCAACGGTCTTACTATAAGCAACCCCTGAATAATGTAAATTTTTGAATAATTCGCGTTTCACATTTATTTTGGTGTGCAGAACTCCCTAAAGAAGAAAATATTGGGAAACTTAATTTGTGCATTTCTCCCTTTCGAACT
Source organism: Amaurobius ferox (assembly GCA_951213105.1). Lineage (NCBI taxonomy): Eukaryota > Metazoa > Arthropoda > Arachnida > Araneae > Amaurobiidae > Amaurobius > Amaurobius ferox. Next base: position 43,949,803 of record OX578145.1, on the reverse strand, counting down.
ATCTACCCGTGCACCACATTAAAGTCTATCTCATCCCGAAGCATGCTATTTTATTATTTCTCCTTTCGAACATTTTTCTGTGAAGCAGACCCATAAATGAACATTTCTGAAAAACTCTGTTTGTCTTGGGTTTTTATCAGATGATTGTCCCATATGCCAAATATCAAGCCTCTATCATATTTAAAAGGAAGCGTGCCTCATTTATTTGGAAAATCGAACATATTAGTGTGGGGCAACCCTTAAAGTAGTAAATATTGGAAATCTGAAATTTCACACTCTCTTTCTTTCAAACAATCCACCCGTACATCAAATTTCAAGTCTTTATCCTATTGCGAAGCATGTTTTTTCTATCAATTCATCCTTCGAATGTTTTTCTGTGTAGAACTCCATTAACGAATATTTTTGTCAAACCGCATTCATCTTTGGTTTTTTTGACGAATGGTTAGCCCATATACTAAATTTCAAGCCTCTATCACATTGTAAAGGCCGCATTTTTCATTTGTTCGGCAAATCGAACATTTTAGTGAGTGGCACTCCCTACAATAGTAAATGTTCGTAAACTGAAATTGCACACTTTCTTCTTTTCCAACTTTTACCTGTACACCAAATTTGAAGTCTCTATCTCATCGCGAAGCATGCTTTTCTAGCATTTCACCTTTCGAATGTTTTTGAGTGGAGTACCCACCTCCTTAAATATACATTTTTGAAGAACTCTATTCTTCTTGTGATTTCTATAATATGATTCGCTCATATACCAAATATCAAGCCTCTATCATGTTTTAAATGGAACGTTTCTCCTTTATTCCGAAAATCGAACATTTTGGTGTGCGGCACCCCCTAAAGTAGAAAATATTGGTAAACTGAAATTGTACACTTTCTTCCTTCCAAACTATCTACCCGTACACAAAATTTCAAATCTCTATCTCATCCCGAAGTATGTTTTCTTATCAATTCACCCTTCGAATGTTTTCCTTTGGAGCACCCCCTTAAACGAGCGTTTTTGAAAAACTATAATAGTCTTGGGTGTTTTTATCAAATGATTATTCCATATACCAAATTTCAAGCCCCTATCAAATTTTAAAGGGGCCGTTCTCATTTATTCGGAGGATTCTCATTTATTCGGTAAATAGAACATTTTGGTATGCGGCATTCCCTTAAGTAGAAAATATTGGAAATCTGAAATTGCACACTTTCTTCCTATCGAACGATTTACCCATACACCAAATTTGAAGTCTCTATCTTATGGCAAAGTATGCTTTCCTATCATTTCACTGTTCGAACATTTTGGTGTGGAGCATCCCTTCCAGAGAACGTTTTCGAAAAATTTGATTTTTCTAGGGGGTTTTATCGAACGATCGAGCCGTGTACCAAATTGCAAGTCTCTATCCATTTGGGAAGTGCTTAAAAAAAGTGTGACAGACAGATGGACACTTGGAAATTAGTATATATAGATTAGTTTTAAAGTTGAAACCAAAGTGGGGGAAGAAAAGAAAATACTTCTGGCTGAAACTAGAAGAATCCATTTCAAAAATTCAGTCCTGTTATGTGCTTCAGTCTATTACTGTAAATGGAAATTATATAGCCTGGGTTTTAAAGAGTTAAAGGGAGATAGCGCTCCACATGGGTTTAAGCTTAGACCCAGACTGGGCTTGAGTTTTCTAACACTATTTTGGGCTGCTTTGAGTCTTTTTAAAAAGTCCGTTACAACCAGGGGTAACATATTTATTTTGAAAAAATTATCAATGGATTTAAATTGAATACATGAATTTATTGGGTTTATTTCAGCTATGTAAAAATAAATGAAAACAAACTCAATTTTTATATAAAATTTTCACAAATTTATGTTTCTAACAGATTTGAATATGAATCATTTTGGGCTGGCCGAGAAGCAGTTGTCTTCAGGCCGAGTTCATTCTACATTTATAAATTTCTTCCAGTTTGGGCCAGGTTTAAGTATTGGTATCGCAGGTTGGGTGAAAATCTTAAATTTCGGCACATGAAGACCTCTAAAAGGAGAACAGAACATGTCATTTCAATCTTGAGCGTGCTATCGCATTTTCATTCGATCATCGGATCCACTAAGTGGAGAATGAGGGGAGAGGAACTAATTAGCACCTGTGGTTAAAATGCAGACCTGATGGCTCTCTTAGAAAGAAGCAATTGATAATGCACACTGGCTAAGTTTATGGGGGAGGGGGCAGTTTGCAGGTGATAACATTTCAATTTTCATCCATGGTAAGGGAAAGTGCGGCTTACGCCATAATTTTAAGCTGACAACTTGTTTATTTTTTTTATGGAATCTCTAATCTCAAGGCTGTCCGAGAGAACGGTAACTTCTGAAAATTGGCCGTCAGCCCTTGCCGAATTTTAACCCAGCAGGACGGGAGGAAGGGCGATTTCCGGAAGCCTGTGGTACCCCATTTCCAACAAAACAAGAAAAACTTGTTTATATTTTTTTTCATTAGGCTCAGAGATATAAGCGCCTAAAGTGTTTACATTTTTCACAATGCTCAGATTTCAGCCAGATACCATGACCATAGATGTATTAACATCAAAAGCATAAAACTATTCATTTTTATTAGTTTTGGAAAGGGAAATTTTTGTTTTTTGTAAAAGCAGACATTTATTGTCCACTTTAATAGAGGATGGTTAGCAACCCTAATGGAAACCCAGTCTCAATGAAAAACTATAAATCAAGATACTTATTTATTAGCATACTTATTTATAGCAACTGTAAGCATTTTAATATATTGATATATACAAATACTCCAAACCTTTGTACTTCAGGAAGACAGTCCACAACACTAGTAATGTATTCTAAAAATGGCTTAGGGTGAGAATCAGATGATTTTGAGAGATATAAAACATCTAATGGTGTTATATGGTAACTTCGCTGCAAGCATAATTCAATGGCACGGTCGGAATTCATTTTGAAAATCCTGAAAATAAAATCTTTGATTAAATTGAATAAGTTACACAACAAATGCCTAGTTTTTTCCTTCCATATAAGTGTCTATTGATTAATGTATAATGTGTTTTTGCTTCCAGACTTTCTAGAATCCCCCTGGTGACCAAGAATGAATTTGTACACACTTAAAATATCGACTACTAGATATAATCTAATGAAATCATATTTTTTAATACCTCCCCCCCCCCCTCCCGCAGTCAGAGAAAAATGTTTTTTATTGAAAAGTATTTTCGAAAGTCTCCCTAACTGCATAGAAAGCTGAATCTTTGCACACTTTTTGTATCAATCACAGAGCAGAATCTAATAGAGCTAGATTCTTGATCCCCTAAGGAGGTGGAGTAAAAAGTTATTTTTTAAGTCTTTGCCCCCCCCCCCAGATGCTCCCAATGACCTAGAATGCTGAATCTTTGCCCATTTGTATAAACAACCATAGGACAGAATCTAATGGAGTTGGATTTTCATTTTCCTCTGGGGCACAAAAAGAGGGGGTCAAAAAGTCTTTCTAGATCCCCCTGAAGCCTTCTGATGATCCAGAAGGCTGAAACTTTGCACAGTTAGAGTAAAGATTATGGGGCAGAACATGAGCCAATTTTTGATACTAAGATCCATACAATGTTAAACAAAATAAATTATTTAAAAAAAAAGTTGCAACTTAATGTTTTAAGAGCATTTTTCCTATATTTAACAGGCTTTAATACTAATGCATATATAATAGGGATTACGCAGTCGATTATTATTTTGCAATCTGTGATAGAAAATTCATTTTGGATTATCAATTAATGTCTAAATTAAAATTTGTTAATTTTCTTGAAGTTTTGTATAACTCAAAATAAATTTATGAAATTCTTTATGTTTTGACATTTTGTGATTTCTATATACTTTGTATTTTAACTATTATTAGTTTCTGTTTCTCAGTCAGTAGATTTTTTTTTTTTAAAGAATAAGCAAATGCAGTGTAAAGATGACAAAAGGAAAGACAAATGCCAGAATTCCATAAGACAATTTTTCTTGCAGCTTTAGCTTGTAAAAATATGATCTTCTGATCTTCAGGATTTAAAGAAAAAAAAAATTCGTTTTTAGTGAAATTAAAATATGGTGATAATTATATTTGATAATTGGATTTGTGAAAGACAAATAAAAAGCTAGAGTGATCTATGATATAATTAAAATTAATTAAAATATGAAAGATTAGTAAACAATACAAAAAAATCTAATAAGAATATTTTTTAAGCAAAAAAATTAGAAGAATGGCAATTTCATCATGCTTAAAATATTTTTTACAGTTACTGCCACTCATCAATTAGTGAGAGATGGCATAGTCATGGTGCAAAATATTCTAAGAAGTTTGAATTATGAAATACTCTAGCAAAGCAATTATTTTGAGTTCTTTTAGACTTCTTCAACCTTGGTTAAAAATGTCTAAAATAACACAAAATACTTTTTCACTTACAACATTTAATTTCATGACATAATTATCTGGCAACCAAATGAATACATAATAAAGAAATCCCAATGCAGATTGCTACACAAATAAAATAATAAAAATCAGACAATTGTTTTGGAAATGCCTGGCCTTTTCTCTCTTCAGTGCAAAAAGCTGAACACTTAATACCAAATGTACTTCGTAAAAATGTTATAATTATAATGCACTTTCATTTAATGTGTTTCTTCTCCTTTTATGTTTTAATACTTATTTATATAAATTTTATGTTTCAGACCTTTTAATTATCCAACACATCATCAAGTCTCATTTAAGTTGTACAACTGAGACTATGGTATATGAAATGATTTAATTTGAGTTTATTTAAAATTATAAAATATATCTGAAGATGAACAAGATATCTTTAAAGAAACTTACTTAAGTAAATGTGCAATGAGTATGGGCCCAACATAATTCCTTTCTAAGCAGCTTGCAGCTGTATCTAGTTGATCAGAAGCTAATTTACGAGTAAATTCATCAGATCCACTAAGTAAGGAAACTCCTAAAAGCATTGCATTCCAAGTCTTTATGCAAGGCTGATTCAACAAATTCAACAATTCTCTAAGCCTCTGTATATCGAAAAAATGGAAATAGTTTTGTAAGAATGATGCAGATTTTGAATCATCAAATTTGGAAGAATAAAATGCTACATGACTATTTGAACTATCTTCTTCACAAGCAATATCACCATTTTGCATGGTGCTGGAATTCCCTGGATCACTATATTGTAGAAATAAAGTTTTCTTTTGTACATTTAAGCTACTGACACAATTCACATTTAGCTCAGATTTTTGGAATGAATTTGCACTTTCAGACTGCTTCAGAGCACATGGAGGCTTAAGGCTATTAGAAATTTCATTTGTACACAAAACAGTATCGGAATCTTTCTTCTGAAATTCATCCGACTTTTCTTTGTATTTCATAATGAATGATCTCATATCCATGACTTTCTCGATCCTTCCCCAAATTTTCATTTGGAAGCACATCAGTGCCAGTTCAGACATCATGCAATGATCATCTGATGTCAAGCGAAAAGGGTCATACACAAATACAAATTCTTCAAAATTCACCAACTTTCCCAAAATGCTTTCTGTCCTTAAAGTACTCGAATCAGATATTTCAACATTAAAAGAGTGTGTTGATTCTAAGTGTTTGTCATCGTCATATGATCGTGACTCTGAAACTGATGGATCCTCTTGTTCCAAGCGGTCACTTATTTCACAATTTTCACTTGGAGATGATTCCTGACTAGTTATTTGACTACAAGTACTTCTTAAGGTATCATCATCTTTATAGGAATGGCTGCTAGGGTTGTGATAATTTTGAAGAGAGCTGATAATACACTGTATGACTGTAACTTGGGCAGCATGAAGTAAGTTTACCCAGTTTTCAAGAATACTTGAAAGAGACTTCTTGTCAGAGAGAAAATTCAAGTCCCTTGTTGATGACCTATTAAAAAAATATTTAGTATTTAAGAATAATTTTCAGATAAAGTGAAGTACAAGCTGCTACAAGAAACAAGAAAAAAAAGCAAGTAATCTAAACCCTATTTATTTGCAAAAAGTATTCGAACTAAACTTGATCTGGCTTTTACTTCTGTTAATAGACAAAAATATATGTACCGGAAAAGGACAGACATTGTTAATTGTTCTTTTTCAATGAAAAAAGGCAATGTGAAAAAAAAATGACATAAGTAAATCTGAATAAGGAATATGAGTGTAGGATGAAGTCAAGTTACGTCCAACTCCAGATATTTTTCCATTAATGATTGCACAATATTTTATAGATATGGAAACTAAAACTGTATAAAGCAACCAAATAACAAAGAAAACCGAATCTGTTGATTGAGGGATTTCATTCAATATCATAAATACAAAGTATCCTAAACCCATTTTATCATCAGAATTTAAAGGTTAACCCTTTGAGTCCCAAGTCCTTTCTTCCAATAGTACATCTATGTAGCAGAGCTGAATTTGTCAGTTTACACAGAGGTTCACAAAATTGTGTGCATAACAAGTTTTCTTCTTGCTATTGTATATATTGGCTATTACATGCTGATGAGTGCATAATAAGCATGGAACTGGTTTATGGATGCTTTTATGTAATATAAACATTGCATAATACAAACATTGTTAAGATAATTCTTAATAGGCATTGTTTGTATGTTATTAAGTCCATTTTTTGGGATGTTATATTGGCATTTACTCACAGTTATTGAAGGGGTGTGGGGTCAATAACAAATATTTAGAAACAAGCATTTTAATTTTAATTGAAAGGTTAATTAGTTTTTATAATTTTTTGTAAAGTATCAACAAAATTTCACAAACCAACTGATCTCACAATATTGCCATTTGTCAGTTCTTTATAACTCAAATACTTAATTTCTCTGAAGTCTGATTCTGGAGATGTTTTATTGTTTCAAATATTCATGTAATTTTTTATTAATGTTTAAAATATAATCTTTGCAAAACTATAACCTTTGAAAATAATGTAATAAATATTCATATTTCAATTTTTACAACATTTCATTTTATGTTTTTGAGATTTATAAAAGGCAAAATTGATTTTGTTCTAATTTCATAGTGTGAGAAAACTTTTCTCAGTCAAGAAAGTTTCTATCAAAAGAACTGAAATTATAGGGTCTTTAACATCCCCCATGTGGGACATTAGCAGATTACAGCCATCACCAGATAGTTATACTACAGCACTTCCAAACAAACAATTCTAGTTCCACCTATACCTCCAATGCCTTGATAAAGTTCCTTTTAGAAAGATAATTTTAGTTATCTTTACTTAGAACTGATTTGTGTCTGTATTTTAACTAACTCCATACAGCATTCCAGACATGTAAAAATCAGCAGTGCTAATTTTAACTTGAAAACAGTGGCTTAATCTCGCAAGTATGTTTCTGTATATCTTAGTATGTAATGGTAAAGTAAAGGATGCAATACATCATTTTATGTCTGTAGACTGGGCAAGTTTCTTTAACCCTTTCGGGACGGCAGCATTCCGAAACTACCGTGGCCCAAAGGACGAAGCGCTTCGTTTCCGAAATGTGCCCAAAAGGCGGCTATTTCTTTGCACTAAGCCTAACTCTCGAAAAAAATTCACTAAAAATCACCCGTTCAACACAGCATTCTACTTTTTTCAGGAAGAAAGGAAATACTTATTTTCTATTTGATGTATATTTTTTATACAAATTTTCTTTTATCAAAATATTAAAAATTTTAGTGTATATATGTTTTAGGTACAGATGGATAATTCTTTGGCATGTCCTTCCGATTTTTTAAAACTGTACCACATACATGCGTATTCTTGGACAACAAATACTTTACAAGTACAGGAGAGGTAAAAAATTTATCCAAATACAAAGTATATCCTTTACCTAAAAGTTCACTTAGAAATGTTTTCACAGCGCGTTCTCCATACCCACCATCAGAGCTTGATAATCCCGTGTCCTTTCCAGTATACACAAGGAAATTCCATTTATGGCCTCATTCCGATTCTGACGATTTATATATTTTTATTCTATATCTGGACCTTTTCGATGGGATATATTAACGAAATCCCAGCCTTCCTTTCCATGAGAACATAAATAACCTAATCATTTCATTGCCGCACATTCCTTTACCCCCTTTTCCCCCACCCACTCAAAAAAAAAACTCTCTTATATTCCTCTAATTCAACAACGAAATCAATAAAAGACAAAATCAGAACGAGACCCGGAACTCAATTATAAAATTGTTGATGCTACGAGAAGTGCTCTGTTTACTTTACAGAACCACGTGTTTCACCGCTCCAAATGGAGAAATAATTCATTGGATTCTCCTTGTGCCAAGGTCAAACATCTACAAAATACATTTAAGTTGCTTCCACGGGCATTTAACGCCATCTAGGAGACAAATACATTCAAATTAAAACGTTCCACGTAGAAACACCAATACGTGCCAGTCGTCCTTTACGGTAAAATTTCCTCCGGCCCGTGGGCATGCCGTTCGTCCTTGAATGCAAGTTCGCAGCTGGCACCTGGGCGTGCCGTTCGTCGCGAAAGGGTTAAGGAGTAGGATATCCTTATGAGTCTGCTACATATTTGAAAAGGGTATCATGCTTTGTCAGAAATCGACTTCAGTCATTCATTGCAAGTTAAAACTTGTAGTGGACATTTTGCGGAATGAGGTTCAGACCCAAAGCTGAATGATACAACACTTGTGCGAGTGCCTGTGTTTTTCAAAATGTTTTTCTCACAGCTCCACTAAACTTTTGCAGAGAAAACGGAACAAAATTGTGAAAAGGTTAAATTGGGTTTTTGCTGTCCAGAGAACAAATATAAAGGAATACTATCCCCTCCTTAAAAATGTCTGGAAACTGTTCATTTAAATGAGTAAAAAGTCTTGGTTTTCTATTCACCCTACAAAAAAGTATGTTTTTGTAAGATATTTTAAAATTTAAGATTTCTATGGAAATGCACACTTAAAACTTTCAGAAAACATTTTGGCACTTTTGGAAAAAAAGCTTATGTATGTGTCTATGAGGTGTAGATACAATTATTGAAGGATGAATGTATATTAAAATCATATTTCCACTGCTATTACCAGCATTGTTAGACTTGTTTCACACTTCTTTGCGTCCCTCAGCATCACCTAGTCTTTCAGCTTCGCATAGTATGCACTCAAAGTTATCTCTATAGATGCTAGTTGCATAGAAAACTGGCTTAAAGTCACAGCTGAGATTTGCAAAAATTGTGGCAGTAAGTTTTCATGTTGCCATTGCAGTAATGGCTATACTATGCTCAAGTGCTAAGAAGCCAGAAAACGGGTCTACTGATGGTGGTTTTTGTAATGAAGCACTGGAGCAACCAGCATGTTAATCATAGAGCTAATTTATCATGTAATGTAATTCAGATAAATTAGTTCTATAACTGAAGTTCCTCAAATATATGGTAGGTTTAATGGTTATGAAAGAATGTAAGTAACAGCATAAAATTTTATACATAACTGCCAAGTATATGTATAAAGCAAGGATTGGATAGGTTATTTTTTGTTTTTGTTAGAAATTCAGCACATATAAATGAAAATAAAAAAAATTCTAAAAATTATTTTTCTGTATTATTAAAAAACAGATAGTTGTTGGAAAAATATATAGTAATATGATCCATACAGAAAAATAATTATTTGAACTACACTATACATGTAAAGGATATTAAAAACACAGACATAGCCAAGACTTAAAGGGGATTATATTTTTAAGGGTATATTAGTACCACCTAATTAAAAAAATTGTACTACTTTAATTTCTCAGCACATTATGACTTTTTAATTTGATGTACATGATCACTATGTTATTATTGAGCTATACATACCAAGTACTCTTTGTTGCTTCTATTAAATCTGTTGAGTCTATAGGAGGCAAAAAAGACCAAAAATGTCTATCAGCAGAATGGAATTCTGAGCTGCGTTCAGTCTCTGAAAAGCATAAACATAAATATAATTTAACATAAAAGTTAACTTTAAATATTTAAGGAAATATTTACATCCATATATAAAGCAGCCATGTAAATAAGTAGGAAATTTTTAGTGACACATAAAAAAAACTGGTAGACCAAATTAAAATATGCATTTATTTCTTACTATAGGTGTTAGTTGATTTTCAATAATTAGAGAGATGAAAATGGCTTAAAATTGTGGTTTTCCGTAGTTGAAAACCAGTATTTCACTGCAAGAGTCAAATTGAATTCTTTAAAACTTACACCATTTATACTAATGTTCATTAAACTGTTTGTTGTCTCTGCAAACAGTCAAGAATGTGTTGGGTTGCTTTTGGCTATTTAGTGAATTTTAGGAGTTTTATTTTAATCTAAAAGTGTTCAGGGGTCTTATTTACATAGTTATTCTCTTTTTTAATTTAGTTATCCATTTTCCATTTGTTTAGGTTTTGATATCCTTTTGTTCCAAATGCATTCTATTCCATAGTTAATGTGTTCCAAATGGCGAAAGTTCGTTCTTTTTGTTTTAGCAATTTAAATTTATTTAAATTGGCTAATTTGTGGTTCCATTAATTCCCCATTTTATTCCCTTTGATTTGATTCTAAATTTGTTCTTCTCAGTTAAAAATTTGCTGATTTATCGCAATTTTTCATTTTTATTCTATTTTCTTCAGTTTTTTAAATTTTTCAAAATTGTCCAGATTTAAATTATTACTGAATTTGTATGTTCTAAATTGTTTCACTTCATTTCTTTTTAATTTTTGTCTGCTTTAAAATTTCTGTTCTCTTCTTTAAAATTTTGAGTTTTTGATTGGTTGACCGTGATAATAAAATCATTTGTCATAAATTCTTTTATCGTTCATCGATAATTTTGTTCATGATGGATGGGAACGATTTCTGTCAGTATATTAATAGATTTGTGTTCTTCTCTTCTCTTTTGATTAGAACTCAAGATATGATCAATTAAGTTATTTTGCACTTCGGCACTCATATGCGTTCCATCGCATTGGAACGAAATATTCTTGCCTAAGCTCCTTTAATTAACGTGTGGATAACTGAGCTACTCTACTTTCAACCATGTTTGAAATGATGTGGTTTATTTACATCACAAGAAGGCAAGTGAAAATTCTCAACTGCAATTGCCCTAGTACACGTCAAAAGGAACTTTTCAAGCTCAGCAGAACTGGCATCAGGAGGGCTGTTGGGCTCCTTACTGGGCACTGCACCCTCAAGAGACAACTCAACATTATGGGTGTCACTAAAGATTTGCTTTTCAGGGGCTGCAAATACAGTGAAGAAACTGCTGCTCACATTCTCTGTGAATGTGAGGTTTACTCTGCTCACAGATTCGAACACTTTGGTCGACATGTGATTGAACCCTGGGAGCTGAATGACATTCCTGTCAAATGCCTGCTCATTTTTGCGTCGGCTACTGGTCTCTTTTCGTAGAGATCTGTTCTGTCTGGGGTAGTACAATAGACCTCTGGTCGCTGTGCTGGGCTCTTCTTGAGCCACCCGTCTCTCATTTCATTTCATTCATCACAAGAAATCTTCATAATTGAATTTGATAAATAGAGTGACTAGACAATGTTTTGTCTTCGAATGTTTCTAACTGGCGGTCTGTGAAGGAAGGCGTTGTCTAGTCTATGAAAAACGAATTGCTCACCTACTCCATAGATTTGAGAAGCGTGATGATGCCAATTAAGCAAATGTTTCTCATGATCAGTGTGCATTCTTTGAATGACGTAATGAGTCGGCATTTCCATTTGTGATTAATGTTTGGCGTTCTGTACAGAAGAGTGAAGAATTGTCCACTGTTTCAGATGAAAAAATCATTGATGTTGGTGCTGATCAAATGTTGTTGTGGTGTGCTTGTACTGATCAAATGTTATTGTGGAGGAAATAAGACTGTGTTAATGAAATAGTCCTCCCATTAACTTTCAAAAAGTTACACTTTTTTAATTTTTATACGACCCGCTTAGACAAATTTGGTCAATCAGAAATTTTTTAATTTTAATGCAACAAGATCATAAAAAAAACTGCATATCTGTATCTTTAAAATCAACTGAATCATGATAAAAGAAAAAATCTGACTTATGCCACTTTTCTGTACCATGTGAAAGGCTGTTTCATCACTGAAAATAGGGATCATAAACAAATTGATGATGGAAATTGTTTAGATCAAAAATACGTTATGTGTCAAATATTTTTATCCCACTAAATAAAGTATTACACAGACAGAGATCATATAAAGCAGTGGTCCTCACTATGCAGTTGGGTATCCTATGTATTATCATCCAGTTTTATCTTTTTTGTGATATGGCACAAATTTACATTTCTAATTTGATATATGGTCCCTATTCACAATGTTTAATTTTCAATTAAATATAACTCGCTCAATTTTAAAGATACAGATGTGAGGTTTTTCTAGTGATCTTGTTGCATTAAAAATAAAAATTTTCTGATTGACCAAATTTGTCTAAGGGGGTCGTATAAAAATTTTAAAAGTGTAACTTTTTGAAAATTAATGGGAGGACTATTTCATCAACACAGTCTTATTTCCTATCCTACTTTCAACATTTTTGCAATTTACATTGCCCACTTATCTCTAACAGGTAAAGAATTAAAGTACGTTCCAATCTTTTTGGGACACCCTACAAATTAAGAAAATGGTGATATGAATCAGGGATATGATCATCATATCTCAGTAACTGGACAGGCTCGGAACTTCAAATTTTACAGGAATGTTTCTTATGGGATACAAATAAATGCATAGAAAAGGTATTTCTGTTCCCACATTAAAGGTGGTGAAAGTAAATGGGGTAGTGTGACCAAGTGGTATGATTTTTGTATGTCTTAACTCATTGAGGTAGGAACATGAGAATTTTCAGAAATGTTCCTCATGACTCATAGGTAAACTGTAAACAACAGATATTTTTATAACTATGAGAGGTTGAAAAGGCATGAGGTGGTATGACCAAATGGCATGATTGTCATATTTTTGCACCCTCTGAAATTAGAGAAATCTGAAATTTTATTGGGATGTTCCACATGGGTAATAAAAATTAAAAAGAATATTTTTACAACCTGCAGCTCTGGGAACAAGGGGTGGGATGAAAAAAGATGATTTCCTTAATCTAGAAACCAAAGATATTACAAGGAATGCCTCTTTTTTTTTTTAAACTTATCTTATAAGGGTAAGGGGGATGTCTGCCATTGGTTATATATCCAGGAAGTACACATAGTGGAAATCTGACTTTGTTTTATTGCCACCCAATTTAGACCGAACCCAGTGGGAGTCGCAACAACAGGGATTGTAACCTCCTTCCTCTACCTATCACCTCTTGGAAATTACCCATCCCCTCTCATTTGTACCATTTCATTCGAAAGACACAAATGTTAAGTATACTTTTCAACTCTTCCTGTTGTTCCAATCTTTAATAATCTTCAGAATACAAAAATAAATGTTTCTTTCACTAAATTAAGATATAATTATATATTGAGAATGAAATAAAAACACATTAATTAGATTGAGAAAAAGTAAAAACATATTTTTTCTTACCTGAATATGATACAGGAGAAGTAGGTTGATTATTTTCATTATGCTTTAGTTTCACATCTAAAAGTTCTGGTTTAGCATCTTGCATTATTTTTTGTTCTAATCCACGAAGATTTTTCATAATCAAGTTTTTCCCAGAAGTAAGTTTATTGGCCAGACTGCATAAAGAAAACACATTTTAAAACAATAAAGAAGTAGAATATATTTAGATGTTTATATATTTTTTTAATGAATAGAGGTGAAAATATTAACGAATTTGTGAATAAATTTTCACATTAAATACTATCTTTGATTAAAAATGACATAAAACAATCACAGCAAAGATCGTCGCATGTGTGACAGTGACGTTGTATTCACATGACACCTGGGTCACAACGTGACATCATATTTGTGATTTCTATGAGACGTAATGTATTAGTAATTTTGTAACTTCATTGTGACTATATTCTGCAACGTTTCTACAATCTAATTAACATGTAACAATGTGACGACATTACAATGGCAATTACAATTTGATGTCACAAACAAGTTAATATACGACGTCACAAACGACCATGAAAATGACCAAAATGACTTCGCTGTGACCTCAATATGACACTGCTGAGACGTACTGCCACGTTCCAGAGTCATAGTGTGACGTAAATCTTACGTCACTGTGAAAAAAAATGCTGTTAGGGAATAGATGTAATAAAATTAAACATGGAAGAAATAAGATCATTTTTCAGCAACTTTTAATTTGGCTCTATTTTTTTTAATAAAAACTTAGACTTTAGTGATGTTCTTAAAAGCTCTATTTGAAATATAAAACAAAAACAGAATTTGCAATATTTGCTAAGTAATAACATTATAATTGACTTTGCATCATTAAAGACTAGGCATTCAAGCTTCATTAAAGACTAGGAATAACTTATTATGGATTGGTTAGACTGCTGACCACTGGATCATGGGATGTTATGTTAAAATTAAGTATTTTTAAGGCACGTGCAAACCCAAATAAAATTCAAGTAACTAGTAAACAAATTAAATAACTAGTATTCAGATGGGTTAAACATAGTAAAACTAATAAACAAGCACCAATAATGAAGTTAAAAAAAAATATGTTAAAAATAAAATTAAAGTTTTAAAACAGACACTCAAATCAGAAGCAATTGTATTAAAAATTTAAAAATACAAAAATAATGTATCAAACCTTTCTTTTATATTTTGGAAATCTGCTTCTGTGCCAAATAGAATAGACATATCTAAATTAGGCATCATCATCATAGAACCATACAAAGCCATACCAGCATATCTATATTCATCATATAGGCTTTCAGGACACTCATATTGTGGGGAGAAAACAGCATCATGGTCAATACCATTCACTATGTTGCCTGCAACCTTGGGAGAAGTTAAACTTTCATCCGAGCTTGTTGATATCTTGCTTTTAAATGATACACGTTTTTCCCCAGAATTGGCATGTTTAGACAAATCGTGCAAATTTAAGCTAATACTTGGGGTTGAAACATTGGATCCATTGTTGTTAAACTCATCTCCATTTATACTCGGGGGTAGCACTTCAGATATAGAATCTTTTTGATCTTCCAAACTATTAATTTTAGTCTCGGAGTTAATAGTTGCATTTTTATATGAAATAATAGAATTTTCGCCATTTATGTTGGTGTCTATAGACAATTTTCTATCATTTTGATTGTGATTATTTTGTATTTGAGCCCAAGATTGCCAATTTTCCTTATTATGAATGTCTTTTCCTGAAGGGCTACTTTGTGTTTCATCACTCATTTCTGACACCCTTCCTGATGTACCAGAATCGGTACTGTCAGGAGTTCGTATCAAACTTGACGCTCTTATTTTGGCCCCAGACTCTTTGATTGTACCAGATGATCTTTGACTCTTTGGACTATATGATGTTCTATCACTACCTCTCGACGGACTTGAATGAGGAGATCGACTACTGTGCCGAAACACAGGAGATGCTGATCTCCATCGACTAAGACATACTGATGATGGTGCATCATCATCAGCATCCCTTATGAGTTTATTAACAACATATATTCCAGAGTTGAGTCGTACTGGTTCAGACATTGCTGAACTTGAGCGACTAGACTGTGACAATTTGTCAGGACTGAGTCCCAGACTATTGAGAACAGACGTCAAGCCAGAAAATAAGTATGATTTTCCCATTTCTGATGCTTTTTGTAACATGTCAATCATGAAAGAAGCCGGAACATGTATATTTAATCTAGATGAACTGAGAGAAGCTTTTTTAAGTAGTAGTAACTGAGCTCCATGAATGGCAAAGCCTTGTTGATACAGCCGGCATACACCTTGTTCAACTGTCATTAAAGTATACTTGGCAAATTTTCCATCCATAAAATAAATGTATATATCACCTCGTTGGCATTTTACATCCTTTATGCCTGAAAGAAAAATGTGGAAATTATTAAACAAAGAACATAGCTCTTCAAATATAATGCATAGAAGTCTTAAATAACTCTGCATTTATCACACCGATTCTGATTCATTATTAACAAACTTTTTTAATATACAGTACAAACCAGTTACAACAGGCTTTGTTTATAATAGTCATGTATAATATCTGGCCAGTGACTTCATTATAATATATGACCTCTGCAGACTCAGGCCAAAGGCATTGAAATTTAAGCTGACATGGCATTATGTATTTTGTAGCATAACTAAAATCTGGGAAAATGCTTACTTTTGTAACAATGAATAATTTTGCTGCAAGTTTTAAAGAATCTATCAGTGCTTCTCTAGCAGGAAATCTTCAAAAGAAGTTTCAACGTAGATCTTAAAATGTCAAAAATGTAAAAATACATTTAATGTGCTAGTCGGGAATACTGTTCGGGGAATACTGTTCGGGAGAAATGTTGAAACAGTGCCCATCCATTTTCAAATGGATTTAATCAATCTCCAGAAAATTTCCAAATTGAAGGAAAAATTTGCAAAAGTTCTTTACTAGACGTTTACAAAAATTACTTGCCATGGGAAATGGAGCAATGCAACAATCATGCTAAGAAAACTGCAGCATTATTCGATTCCACCTATTTATGAACAATCATTCCGTACAACCATTTGCGAACACTTGTTTTCATCGATTAAAAAAGTAAAATAAAGTTCATTCCCATCTGACTGATGAACATTTGGAGGGAGACTTTTAAGCAAGTGAATTGTTTTGTTGTAATTTTATTTTTTATTTTTGATCTTTTTAAAAATATTGGTTTTGGAATCTAGATCTTGTTTTGGTGTGAATGTGTGTGTAGAGTGGGAGGGGGGGGGGGGGGGAGGCCCTGCTGCCTGCTTCTGTTCAGTTAAAGTAAAACTGGATTCCAGAAATTAAAAGTGGAATTATAACATACTAAATGCATAGTCCAAGCAGAAGTTCCATAAAGTAGTGTAATTACATTTTATTTGTAGATAACTCGTATTTATGGAAACTTAGATGTAGTTAACAGAATTCTAATGAAAATTCCACCAAAAAATGTTTCAAATGGAATCCCTGGACAACTTCCAAGAGCTTTATTACACAAACTCAATTACTCAGTATCGTGCTCTTAAAGGGCAAGAAAGCCCAAGAGCAATAAGGAATTTATACAATACACACACATGCAACAGAAAAACAGATGTTTTCTTTCTTAATGAACTCCATTTTCAAATTTGACAGTGCTATTTCTAAATTATTTTTTGTAAATGTAAGCAGCTGAAAATAACGAATTACATAGCTCAACAGTAAAAGTATGTGAAACTCATTAAGTACCATACTTGCAAAAAAAAAAGTTTAAGGGTATACTTGCAGGGATTCACTGTTTTGCCTTAACAGGGTGATAGTCTTTTAAAGGTTTATTATAACCAGTTTTCACTATATAGTATTTGCATGTCACAATTAGTATTTATAAATAGATTCCCTTGCTGTACTTTCTAACCATATTTCTGTTGAAATATAAACAAACATAGCATATTCTTTGTGTAGATGATTTATGATCTAAAATAAAATTATCACAGCACTTACAAGTTCCAATTTTTGTCTAGACTACCTAGTCTTAAGTCCCTATTATTTTACAAAGAAATAGTAATTTAACTGATTTTTTTTATTTCCAAAAAATTGAATTTTATGAGAAATACAAAACATACACAATTAAATAAGATATTTTGAAATTATACAAATTTTGATACATTTGTGCTATGGTTAATCAAAGAGAAAATTATCTAATTTAAAAAAATATCTAAATTAAATTTTTGCATAAACTGATAGGATTACATCAACAAGGATATTTGTTAAAATATTTGTAAAATCAGAGCAGTTCTGAATTTGCACTTACATTACAGCAAGTAGATTCATAAATTGTGGTGCCATATTGTACACATTTATATGATTGGCTTAATGAAACAAATAGTAAGTAATACATTATATCTATTATATATATAAAATTACAAACTATTTTTTTTATCACATCAATATGAGAACAAATTCATCAACATGTATGAGTTAGGTATAAATTGATTCTAATTCATTAGAGAAACTATGTGAGGGCGAAAGGTTGTTTTTCAATTGTTAATTTTTGGGGAGGAGATAAGCAGATTTATTTCCCACATTTTATGGCAAAGTTAAATGGATTCTAAATATTGAGGTGATTTTAAAGTAAATATAGTTGTTGCCATATTAAAAAAGGTAATTGTTGATATACATATTTTTTTTTAATTTGTAAGATTGTCACAAACATACTTTGGGCACATATGAGATTTATATACTCAAAATGAAATTTATTTTATAAATGAGTAATAGAAATTTAGATATCACAATAGAATAATATAAGGTATTAAATAAAAAAAAAAACATGTTTGTTGATGAACATAAGATCATGTTATAGGCCATAAACTCTTGATTAGTGGTCAAAATCTGATATGACATACAGAACTCTTAAAGTTGCTAATTACACATTTCAGTGAACTCTGGGTCAGCATACACCCAGTTTTACAATTGTAATGCTCTTCAGCATTGAATAACTGATAATTGCTCTGGCAGTAGGAAAACGTCTTATATGTTATAGTAGGAAAATTAAAATAAAATTTACACACATATATCAAAGCTGGGTAGTTCTTCAGCTGGTAAAGTATATAATTTATGTATTTTAGAAAGCTGAAACAATAAGAAATTTATAATTTATGGTACAATAAATTCAAGAAAGCAAAATAGTAATCAATTTTAAGTAAATCAGCTGTAAATTAATTAACAGAAAAAAAATACATAAAAGTTGATAACCTTTAATGTCAGGACTCCAAAGAACAACTTCAGCTCGTTTGAGATCAAAAACAAATGCACCTTGGGAACTCCATGTAAATATAAAGGGGGAGTCTTCAGTACTAAAATACAATTAAAACTATAAGAATATAACAAGAAAGATCAATCATGCATAAGCATTGATTATGAAACACTTTCCAACTGAAATGCAATTTCATTTAAAAATCTCTAAAATGTGATACATTCAGTGGTGATATCTTTTACATTATCACAGTACTACAGTAATTTATTATACTATAAATATAAATATTTAAAACTTCATCGAAATACATATCGTCTGATTCTCTATGCAAAATCAATGAATATTTCATTCATATAGCTTGTATTCCAGACTCCAGAGCTAAATAATTCTGTGTGAAAAATATTCAGCAATTCTTATATAACTCACCTTACAATCGCTTGAGATATTTGCATTCTGCATAAGTTAAAATTAGGCTTCATTGTAGAAACAATAAAAGTTTAGGGATCATTTAAAATCACAATTATTGTAATTGCATAGACACAGAATTCAGATACACAGATAATATATGTGTGTGTGTATTCAAAGTATTGGAATCGTGCCGAAGATCGGAACTCGAATTTTCGAAGGATCTAAACGTTTTGGGACTTTTAGAACACAAAACTATTTTTAGGGAAACGTCTGTGTGTGTAAGGGTGTATTTGTGTGTGTTTCTGTGTGTCTGTGAGGATATTGTATCCACTCTAACTGAAAAACTAATGGACCGAATTTCATAAAATTTGGCAGGCAAGTTTTTTGTGGGAACCCCTGATGTTCATTAGATTTTAGTACGATTTGTAATAAAAGAAACTGCCTTCTTTGCGAAATGGCTGACAAAAATTGCCTTTATCCACTCTAGCTAAAAACTAATGGTCCAAAAATTTGGTTTATAAATCAATTGTAGGTTATTCTGGTACGATTCGTGAAAAAGGAACAGGTTGTTTTTGCGAAATGGCCTGCAAAAATCGTTAAATCTAAAAATAAAAGACTATGTGTGCTCAATTATATCAATTAAATGCTTATTTTATATGTGATTTTTGACAACAAAAAGAATAAGACTAATCCCATTACTCTAGAACTAATCGTTCTTGAGATATTCTAGTTTTTTCGCATTTTCGCTATGCCACCTTTGAGAATAAGTCCAGCTATCAAATGAGAACCAAAATTAAGTTTAACGTGCAAATTCAGTGTCATTTAAAATACTAATGGGTGTTATTTTGTGCAGATAAACTTAAATTATTATTGAAGAGATAAAGAGAAAGTGAATATGAGTCTGCAGGGAAAGTCATGTGCTGCCTACATCAGAATTTTTAACAATCTTACAACAATGATTCATAGAAGTGAACGGGGATTATTTGCAGGCCATTTCGAAAAAAATGTAGGATCTATATTTGAGGATCCACCAAATTTTTGTAGAATAAAATATTCTACAAACTTAAGCTGTGTACCAAATTTCAACTCTCTAGGACATAGGAAAGTGCATTAAAAATGCCATCAAATAAGTATAAAATGACAGACAGACAGACAGACGATTATCAATCATGAAGAGTTATATATAATTTAAAAAAATTTGAAAAATTGTTATCTACAATATTTATTTTAAAATGTGAAACCTCTCTTATATATAAAATAATTAAACTCTTGGAAAGATATTTATTATTTATTATAAAATATATCTCTTTTTTTTCTTTCTGGAGGATATAGCAAGAGTCAGAATTTAATTGAATGTATTTTTCTCCCTATATTAAATAATTTTTATTTAAAAAACTACCTAATATATTTTGCTGAAATTTTTTTTATATATTTTATGGAATAATTTGAATATTTCCTAAAGCTTTCAAAGCAATTTGTAAATTTTAAATTTGCTTAAAAAATGTTTGAAAAATTAGGTCCCATAGGGTTCAATGTATTTCATTTCTTCAACCCGGGTTCAATCCAAAACTAATTGGGTGATATTATTCATTTATATGCCCATAGATTCCACAGACCGTCTGAAAAACATACTAAAATTCCATTTCGATAAAGTCATTTTTACGGCAGTTATAGTACTGACAGACAGACAGAATGAACAAAGTCAAACACTTTTCAATTATGTTGTAAAGTGTTAAAAAGAAAATTAATAGAAGAAATCAATCAGATATTTTTGTAATACTAGTTATGCAGATAGAAGAAACAATTCTCACATGGAAGTGGTTTACAAAATATTTGAAATAATATGCTATAAAATTCACACTAATAAATCAATGGTTAACTAATATAAATATCTGGTGTACAAGGTTCAACTTGATTTTCTTGTCCATTCCTATCCTCTATATTCTTTAGGTCTATCATAATCATTAATCAGCATTAGAATTGTGGAAAAAAAAAAACACATATCTTCTCATGAGTGTGCATTCACAAGTTATTCTTTTAAAAATATTCTTGAAATTTCTCATAAAATTTTTTAAAGTTGGCAACAGCTTACTGTGACAAATAAATCGAAAGCATTTGGCTGTTTTGTGTTAATATACAGGGTGAGTCAGAACTCATGGGCCAAACTTTAAGGGGTGATAAATCACATCTAAACAAGCAATTTTTGTCATACAAAGCAGGGTTGTAACGCAAGAGGTGAACCGCTAGACGTCTCTGACATTGAACGCAGTGACGACTGTGCAAGAACTAGCAAGGGTTTAAGCTGATCACCTGATCTCTCCTGCCTTGACTTTTTCTTATGGGGCCATATGAAAAGTCTCATCTACGATAGCCCCATTGACTCCGATGAGGACCTTGTTGGTAGGATTGCTGTTGCAGCTGCCGTTGTCCAAGATATGCTGTGTGTTTTTGCTAACGTGCGCCGCTCACTATTTTTGTCATACAAAGCAGGGTCGTAAAGCAAGAGGTGAACCTCTAGGTGCTAGCTCATGAAATGAGGAAATGATGACTCTCTCGTGAAAAGACGAAACACAAAAATGACAGAGTTGGCACGAAGTACGTTTTACTGACAGAAATTGTAGAATGCATGGACAAAGTTACAGGAACTGCTCAAAAAGTGCGACCACCAGCAGTAATGCAGGCTTCATATCTGCGACGTAGCGAGCGGCGCACTTTAGCAAAAACATCCGGCATATCTTGGAGAATGCCAACAGCACTACTATTTTAATACCTTTCACACTTGTACCACATAGTTCAAACTATCAATTTTCTACTAATTATACAATCACTGTTGTTCTGAAAATTATCATGTTTGTTAATAAATAGAAGAAAGTAATAGAATATTTGTTGAATATGCTTAAAATTTCTATATGTAAAAGTTTTCACAATAAAAACATTATTATTATTATTTTTTTTTTTTGAGGGGGGGGGGGGGGGAGAGAGAACAGTACACTTTCTTAAGCACACTCTTCCTAAAATTCTTAGCTCTGTGCCTGGAAGATGATATGTACCGTTCTCAAGAAATTAAATGCTTTTGATTTCAATGGAGAAAATAAGAGAAAAATATTCACTATTATGTAAAGAATTTATTTTTTTTAAATATTAAGCATAAATGAGCTGAAACTATTATTAAAAGTTATGAGATATTTTTGAGATATTATAAATTTTGTTTCACACACAGGGAGTGTGACATCTCTTGAAAGAAACACTGAAAAGAACACTGAAATCTTCAGATGGCGAGAAAAGAGTTTCAATTTTCAAATTCTTTTCCTGATGTTTGACGTTAACTTGATGCTTTTTTGATTTAATATGAGTCACAATATCACCTCTTCTGCCATGTGCGATGTTTATGTCAGTCCCGCAATTAGAGCAAAGGGCAAAAGATGCTCCTTTTCTTGACCATTTGATGAATGAAAATTCAGTAGAATATGCATCTTTAAAACGTAAAAGATACTTTTTTTGCTTTTGCGAATTCATTCTAATTACAAACACCGGTTTTCAGAATCACAAATATAGAGCACATGGCCACGAAATCAAATAATTTGCATTGCCTCCAAGCGTCAATCTTGATTTCAACAACAATGGAGCCGGAAAAGAAAAACACACTCGACGTCAGATACGATTACGATTTTCTCAAGCGGAGCTATCGATATACTTACTCTAGCCATTTCGCGACAGCTATTAGCAGAACAACAATATGATGTCATTTCCTCAGTCGAGGCTCACGGGAAATTTTATTTTTCGTTAACCTGTCCAAAGCGCACAGTTACGTTGAGCATGAAAACATTGCAGTGATTTTCTTATAAAAAAAAATGTAGGGATTTTTTTTTGGAAAATCCCTTTTGTAGGGATTTTTTTCTAATTATTGTAAAAATTCGGGAGACTCCCGGAAAAATCGGGAGATTTGGCAGGTATGAGGTACAGGGTTACCCGTAGAAAGTGAATATTTAGTGCATAGCAGGTACAGGTCACCCAAGATGACAATTTGCCAGGGTTTCCTTACCTGAAACAGTTATTATGGATGAGTTATATTCTGGATGAGTCATTGACCATTGAGCTCCTCAATTTGTTTTAGCCCTGTGAGAGGTACTGGAAGGCTGGATCTAGCATGTGCAGAGTGAATCTGGATATTCAGTTTTAAATTTATAAATTTTGAATAAACTAATTAGCTGGCTGCAGGTACAACAGCTAATACATATTTAATATATGTGACTATTCATTAAATATGCATTGTGATTATTACAATTATAATTATGATTTTTCAAATTAAAAGCTAAAATGTTCCTCCTTTATTTTGGATTGCAGTAACATTTTAAATATTTTATTTGTTTATCAATTTCATTCATCATACCAAATTTCACTTAAATCATTTTCTGCAAACCAGACTCAGACACACACGATTAAAAAACGGTTGATTTTTATTCCAGGATGTTCAAAACGTATAAATCCCTCAAAATCTTACAAAATGAGAGACCTGACTAGACCGGATATCATGCTGTCAAAAGAAAAATAACTTTCTGAAAGGACATGCAAAAGAAAACTGCATTGCATTTTCTAATACGTTAACACCATCTGAGCAGATGATGAATGAAGTCTCACGTAACAGCTTGACTTACCATGCTTGAGTAGTGGGTGCCCTTACTACTAAGCCATATCAAAATATAAGAATCAATTCTTTTACTTAAAATACTTTTTCTTTGCATACAGTATGTATTCTAGAGCAGAAATTCCCAAACTTTTCTTCCGATGGCAGAGTTATTTTTATACTTCTTCGTGACCCACTAAAATTTGTATTGGTAAAATAAAACAGAAATAGGTAAAATAAAACAGATTTGAATGTCCATACAGTTTTTATATATTATAATAAAGAAGCATCTACTCTTACAAAAATGCAAAGTAATCAAAGAAAAATCAAATAATGTAATTATGAAAAGTGTTATGCTGTGTCTTGTTAACTAGAAACTTCAGGTTTGGAGAGAAAAAGAGGATAACTTTATTCTTAGATCCTGTTGAACTTCCATCAGTTTCCATATTTACTTTTTAGAAAAACTAGTATTGAAAGCCTGCATTACACTTATAGGTCATGACAAAAAGAATTAGAAATTGTATTGCCCCTATTCTGTTAAAACTTGGTACTCTTGATGACAAGACAGCCAAAAATCCATCAGTAGTATTCTGTCGAAGGTATGCGAGATTGCGATAAGGCACGGATATGGATGGAGCGTGTCTATTCAATAGTCCTGATTCAATGTTATTTACTCATTTTAAAATTTGATGAAAAAAAGAAACATTTAGGTTTTCAAGAGTTTTTTAGGTAATCTGGCATTTTGCTTTCGTGGCTCGGGGTCAGGTCGTGACCCACCATCTGGGAAACGCTGTTCTAAATGATGTAAAAATGAATGTGATAAGTATAATCAGTGTGGTCAGAATTTTCCCTATGTGTGCAACTCTGTATTACATGATATGTGCAACAGTTTAAACTTTTCAAAAAATCGATTAATACCTTGGCCAAACTAATAAAAGTTTCTGGAAATTTGTAGCTATAGGCTTGCACTCATCTCCTGTATCCTCCATATTAACTTCTGACCTGCATATAAAGATAATCATATACTTCTGATTTAAATATTTACAGAAATTGAGGGTCACAAAATAAGTGAAAACTTTACTGCAATATAATACAGCACAGGATCTATTATCCGGAATGCTTGGGACTTCAGACATTTTGGATAAGGGTTTTTTCAGTAATTCGGAACACTTTTTCTAAAACTTACTGGAATGGTCTCAAATGTCATTATAGAAAATTATAATTCATTTTAAAAACATAAATGTATTAAAAAAAGCTTTTTTACAATCTATATGAAAAATATACTTGGTTAACTAAAATGCAAACAGTTGAAGTGAGAAAAATGTAAATTTCAAAGCATTATTTTATAATACACAGTACAACCTTGAAAATCCGGAAACCTCCAAATTTCGGACGTTTTCCAAATTTTCAATTCCCCCCCCCCCCCCCGGACTAACGAAGTCACGGATTTAAAACAACAGGGTAAGATTATTTATATGGCATTATATTTTATAAACAAATACCGTATTTTCAGGTCGATTTTCTGAATCCTGAAATGAAATGAAAGTTTAGATGGACGGCTGTAGATCGGCTCATGGTTGGAGCGTGAATTACGTTGTTAGCATTAATCCCTCCTCCCCCTTATTCAAGTCAAAACTCCCGATGAATTATTTTGCGTAAAATATACATCGTTATTTAAATACTGAATTTTTATTATCAAAATTTCTTTTCCTCATTATTGGAAAAGACATTTTTCTGAAACAATGTAATTTTTAATATTAAACACTTTAAAATGTTATCGTAACACTTTATCACAAATTGTTCAATTAAATCTAAAAAACCCGAGAATTCATATTAACACTCACGGAAATTTCTTTTGTTCACTTCGTAGTAAGAATCCCATTCTTCAATGTATTCTGTTTTGTCTCCAGAATCCCCCCCCCCCCCTCCCGATATCTGACAAGTTTTCCATTCTCGTCAGACGTGTCAGCTTGAAATCGACTGTATATTTTGTCCTTTTTGTTTAGAAAGCTATATTTACATTCTATAAATAGCAAATAAATAACTAAATAATATCGTATAGCACAGAACCAGCAAGAAGGTCATTAACAACTTCTCAAAGGGGTCGGCTGCGTTTATGATTACGAAATAAGCAAATTCCAATTCCTTTCTTCGCTTTACCTGCCCCACCACGTCCGGGAGCAGCTGCAACCTAGAAATGGCTCATTGTGATTTAGAAAATCATTGAGGAGAGATATTTTTTTTATCCACTACAATATTTCTTACATATTTGAAATTACTTTTTTCAGAGTCATCAGCCTTTTTAAATATAACATTATATCTAGAAAATAAATAAAACTTCAGTTCTTATTTTTTTGTTCTTCGTTCGTTATTAGCAAAAACGGTTTAAACACATTTACATCTTTAAATATATTGTCAAAAGTGCTAGTCCTCGATCTTTATTAAATCTCGGCACTTCATTAAATCTTCCGGCGTTGCATTAAATCTCGACAAAACCGATATAACGGAAGTTCTGCACTGTGATGATGATGCGCCAATAGTAAATAAATTAAGTGATGGCGAAATTCGTGATATGATATTAAACAAAAAAAGATCAAAGTAGCGACGATAAATGTGGAGAAGAAAAAATACCCATTGATAATCTTATGCAAACAATCAATCATGCAATTAAAGGCCTTGAACAAAGAAGCTTTATAACCGAGCAGAAATAATGTCCATCTACAGGATAAAGGAAACTGCTTTCATATAAACTAAAATTAATGAAACAACAAATGTTAATTCAAATATTTCAATGAAACAAACGAAATGATAAAATTACATTTTATCATTTCCTCTCGTTCACATATTCTAAATTATTAATGTGTATATTTTTTCTTAAGAATTTCTTTTGCCCTATTTTTTAGATTAAATAATATGTTTTAATTGATTAACTTAACTTTTGTCATTATTTTACTAAAAATAGTGCTTTATAGTGTATTTAGTTAATATTAAATCTGAATTTTATTCAAATTCTATAATCCGGAAAAATCGAAAATCCGGAATCGGCAAAGTCCAGATTTTCAAGGTTGTACTATTGATATTGCTAATTAAGGCAAAAAATCATTTGGCGGGATTTTAAACAAAAAACCGCTATTTGGTGCAATTTTTGACAAATAATTGAGTGTTGGTGCAGAATTTGGTATTATTTTGCCGCATTCCGGTTCTGGGAGAGTCCGGATATTAGAACGCCGGATAAGAGGTCGCGTACTGTACTAGTTAATAGTTTACAAGATAACAGCTAATAAAATAAATCAAACCAAGTTCATGTAAGGAAAATCCTGTTTTCGTAAGCAGGTTTGATGTATTGTGTAAGTTTGATTAAGCTTTGCCAATTAACATTTTGACATTTTGGTTGGAGTATGCAAACACTTTGGGTGCTTATATCTCTGGAAATAGTCTACAAAAATGCAATCAATTTTAAATTACCATTTATATTTTATAGGAAATATGGTGACATTTATTAATATACAAAAGTAATTTAAATATTTTAATATTTTGAACTACTAGAATTTTTTTGCCTGAACAAGGTTTTGCTTAAGTTTGTTTATTTTAACTTAAGATATTGTTTAAACAATAAAAGATAGATATAAAAGCAGTGCTTTCAAAGCAAATTTCGCACCTGGGTAATGAAGTATTTTAGGATAATCATTTTAGGTATGATGATGAAGTATTTTAAGTTAGTATTTTAGGAAAATACATAGTTAAAAAAGGCCAAATGGTAGAAGAGTTCTCATGTTTTCTATCCCTAGTGTCAATTTACTCCATGGCATCAATTAAAAATCAATAATGTTTAGAAAATAGTCTTATTCATTTATAATGTTTGAAAAGAATGCTTCTGAAAAAGTGCAAATTTATATTAACCAAGTTGGATACAATGCAAATAGATAGCAAAAATGAAAAATACTTTTATAAAGCAACCAAAATTTGCCACCGATCATACAAAAATGCATATTTCTGCATATTTTCCCTAGTATTTGACTAATTAATAAATATAATATTACATTAAAAAGTCATACAATATGAAACTTTTGACCAAATGCAGGAAATTTTATGAAGTATGGGATTTTATTTAAAAGATTCCTAAATTATAAAACATTTCATAAAATAAGTAAACAAAAAATAAAGCTTGCATATTAATTTGAAAAGCAGCAGAAACTGTAAAGTCAAAATCCTTTGAAAAAATAAAGTACAGTAAAGCATTTAAAGAAGTTAAACTTAATATTTAATCACATTTTGCAGGTGATTTAAATTTTTACTAGCATTTTGAAAGAGGATTTAATTTATGGGATGGACAAAGAAATGCTCTTTTCAATAGTTGGTAAAAGATCTGTATATACTGAATTTGTATATCAAGGATGCATTTCTTTTGTCTCCCCTTCCTCTAAGTAACATACAAAAATAAAAATTTTAGAAATACAACTATAAAATGCATAAAATATTTATAAATATCATTTGTTGTGCCAATAAATCAACTATAATATAACAAACAGCACTATAAAAAATGTCATAAAATATTCATCACATTGAAAATCAATTCTTTTCCTTTATATATGGATTCCGAAATGTATTACCTAAATGAATATAGCTTTTCAGGTTTAACTCCTAAAGCAGTTTTGAACTGATGAGTACAGCATACATTCCCTTTTATATCTACCTATAAAATAATAAAAAAAAATTAGAATACACATCAGAAGTGTCTTAAATATAATATAAGCTAGCTAAAATGTACCTAAAGGGTTAGTTGAAAACATATGACAAATTTAAGCTTCGAAATAATATTGTACAAAATTAAAAGAAAATCTAATATGCATAATTTGTTAAAACTTTTTCAATTCTCCACTTCTAGACAACTCTTAGAATCTACAATAGCTTGCTTGTGTTGTCCTTTTCTCTATAAATCTCTCCCAATTTTTAGTTGTAAACTTAAACAACTAAAAATCAGACTATATTTGTTTCGTAATAGATTTAACTAACAGAAAAATAAAAAAAAATATTGCAGAAAACTACAACTAGCCAATCTTTTTCAACATTTTTTTCAGCTAATTCACTCACTCTCCCCCCCTCCCTCCAAAATCTTAGTTAACAGAAAAATAACTACACAGTATTTATGTCCTCTAAGTCCTCTGGACGAGTCGGACGGTCTGGGTCTTTAACAGTATTTATGTCCGGCTGTCCAGGCTTTTTACAGTGATTGACGTGTCACCAAATAATTTTCATGCCTTTTGGAATTCGTGAATTATTTTAATTGGTTCGCGTTTTCTTGGATCATCTGCTATCGGAGTTTTGAGTCTTAATTTTGGCAATTCTAATTTCAGTAAGAGTATTTTAATTGTTGCCGTTTGTCTAAACTTCTCCGTTTTTCCGCACGTATAAATACGCTCGCAGAATTTTTCGGTTTCAGTTTTTTGTTGAAATCCTACGTTGTGAGTTAGTGCGAGAAGCGCGTCATTGATTTTTTTTCCAATGGAACTTCTGTTCCACGCGAGATTTTCTATGGAACATTAAGTTCCTCGCGATGTTTTTTTTTTATTAGTTGCCTCTTATAACGAAAGTTTTATTCGTTTCTACGAGCTAAATTGTGATGTGACTCTCGGAAAAATGCGTGGTGAGATTTATTATGCGAGTTACGTGAACTCATTTAAAAATAAACAAAGCAAAATTACCCTACGAGATATTCAGAAACACATAGCATAGAACAAGACTATTTAGCAAATTATTCACTATTTTATTCCTCTATGGGAAAAATGCACAGCGTCCATGTTTACTGATGTCCAGCCGCTGTGTTTTGACTTCGGTGACGTATATTTATTGGCATGGCGCCATCACGGAATGATCGGAGAACTAAATTTTCTTTTTTTTAAAGGAGTTATTGGCTCAGATGGTAGGCAAAATATTATGCTGTCAGTGGCTCTTTAATCCGGCTCCAAAGTTCTTTACTAATGTTAGTGGCTTCACAAATTTATTTAGGCTAATAAAAAAATTATTTTTTATATTTGTTCACATTCGTTCGTTTTTTTTTTTACTTTTTACATACGTTTTTCTTAGATTGTCGGCCGGGAGGCTCATAAAAACAGCCGGGCGGTCCACCCATTCAAAAGATAGGAAGGGAAAACACTGATGTGCATATAAATAATAAGAATACCTCCCACATTCTTGATCCAGGTCGAGCAGAATAAATAGTACATGGATCAACAGATCGAAGACCTGGATAAAAGCAGGCTCCATATTCTCCATCTCGCAATTTCTTACCAATGGTTAGGAACTGCTCTCTGTAAACAAAAGTACATAAATAATTCATACAATTGTTTCTAAATTTCATAATTTAAAGATAATGTTCACTCTAAAAAGAAGTGTTGATTAGATAGAACTTTGGCAAACTCTGATGATGTAAGTTATTGATGCTCAAAAAAACTAATGACTTCAGGGCTTTACATTCATATGTTATACTAGCAGATATACAAGGTGTAGGTCATGATTTGGTTTTGAACATGTATTCTATAATGGCATTCTAAATGTTTGTAATTTAAAAATGTCAAATGCCCTATACAAAATTAAATTAAAAAGTTAAAGTATAAGAAAATTAGTTTTCTCTATTGAAATTAACATCATAGGCAAATTAGAAGAATAAATGAATCTTGCTCTTTTTTCTTACTAATGTACAAAAGAATCATTAACTTGGTCAACATATGCAAAAAAAAAAAAAGTGGGGGGTGGAACAGCAAAATATATTCCTGTACAATATTATTTTTATCTATTTGGAAAAATTCATTAAACATCATCAGAAATATTTCAATTGAAAATCTTTTGTCCAAATAAAATGGACAACTTGAAAATAATCAATAATTCCCTTTAATGTTATATTATCAGCAGACCACTGATAAATCAAATAAAGGAAATACCTTACATATAGATTTATTTATTATTCGAAATATGGTTATACATGGTTACCTGCAGTAAAGAATAATCATATCAAATTTGAAATAATTAGGTCAAAACTGTGGATTTACATGAAGAATAAGCAGATACGAAAATCCAGAAGTAATACACAAAAAGAAAAGCCTTACACCTTTGGTAGGTTGCCTTACACCTTTCTGGTAGGTCGGACGGTCTGGGTCTCAACAACAAAAAGAAAAGCGGGCCAATGGCCATACTGTGCTGAAAACACCGGTTCTTCTTAGATCACCGAAGTCAAGCAGCATCGGACGCGGTTAGTGCTTGGGTGGGTGACCACCTGGGAACACCATGTGCTGTTGGCACATTTCGGGCGCGGTAGCCCGGTGGTTTGCACGCTGCCACAACTGCCGCCGTGTTAATGCGGAGTACGATCATGTTAAACATGTGGGTCCGTAAGTCTTTCCGAAAGGTTGGTGGTAGGGGAAGGAAGGTACGGTCCCTGTAGATGCTTCCCCCACTGGGTTCCGGTCTAAATTGGGTGGCACTTCCTAGCCGTCTAAACAGTTACCTTACACCTTTCTGCTAGGTCAGACGGTCTGGGTCTCAACAACAACAAGAAAAGCAACAGATGTAGTATCACTGGCAAATGAAAACAGTTTGCTAAGTCTTCTGACTAAGGTTAAGGTATAAATAAACAAGCTTTATAATGTTTATAAATATTCAGAACTTGCCACACAAAATAGGTTTCATGTGGTAATGTTTTGCTAATAATATTATATTATCCAGTCACATATCACAACAAGAAGATGCTAAACCAAGTTATGAAAAAACTGTACATCATGAAATAACTGTACATCATGAAATAAATCTGAGGTCATTTTTGAATTTAGAATTCAAAATTCTTATACATCACCCATACATTAACTAAAATGTTTTTATGATCCTTAATTTCACAGTCCTGCGTAATTAACAAAAGTTTATTTTATCTCTCGGAGAAATACATGGTGTTTAGAAAAATCTGTATCAAGGTAAATTTTTTAAGAATGGAGAGAGTTATATTTTTAATGCAGCTGCATAGAAAATCCCTACGGTGCTACCGGACAAGACAAAATTTGGGCAAATTTGGCAAAATTTGGGACTAACATCATTTCTATGAAGAGCTATCTTGCTTCCTCTTAGAGACAGAGGAAAAAGTCACTTACAAAGTTCTAGAGTGTTGAAAAATTAGTACCAAAAGTTTTTGTTTGATAGAAAAAGATGCAAATAATTGTCTAAAATCATATTTTTAAAATCATGCAATTCTTTTAACTGCAAAATCATCTGGTAACAGCATATAGCAAACAATTTAATAAATTTAGTTTGGATTCTAACTGTTTTATTTGACAGACAATTTGTCGGTAAATATCAACCTAAATTACCAGAATGCCAGTGCAGCCAAGCAATTATATGCACAATTTAATGTTGTTTTATTTGGGGACAATTTAGAGTGTATTTCCCAGTTTTTAGGGTTCTTTCAGCTGCTTCTGTCAGACAAACAAATTTTTGTACTAATTTGGCAATGCTCTACACATTTGTAATCGAGTATTTTCTCTATCTCTAATAGAGGGCAAGACAGCCCTTCATAAAAAGGGGACTAGCCCTCCAAATGTTGTCTTGTCATGTAGCACTATAGGGGTTTCCTATGCAGCTGTTGCATTAAGAAAATAATGATAACTCTCTTCGTTGAGAAATTTCCCCAGATACAGATTTTCCTTGACACCCTGTATAAATATCAGCATAAAAGTTAATCAATTTATAGTTAAACACAAAAGTTCATTTACTTGTTGGTATCACAGAGATAGCATCGTGTTAATGTAGATACAAGCAAATGGTCCTGAGCAAAATCCAGCTCAACGACCTTAGAATCCAATTTCATTAGTGTAGTAGTTGGAACTTGAAAAATGTTCCGTGTCTGAAAAATAAGTTCATATTGTTTAAATGGATACAGAATTGGCAACAGAAATAAATAAGAAAATATATAATTCCATTTTCGCTGTAAATTTATTCAAATTATTTCAAATTTAAGGATATTTTCACACAATTACAATTTTTT
This sequence comes from Amaurobius ferox, assembly GCA_951213105.1. NCBI lineage: Eukaryota > Metazoa > Arthropoda > Arachnida > Araneae > Amaurobiidae > Amaurobius > Amaurobius ferox. The sequence goes on along the minus strand of OX578145.1, from coordinate 43,916,975 downwards.
ATACTGAAATTGCAAAATGAGGGTTATAAATATTTCATAATGTCTATACAATCAGTTTTAAATTGTACATATTAGTTGCAAATAACAACTAAAAATGGAATAAGTGGAACTCCATTCTTAGGACAATGATTAATGAATGATTACAATGATTTTTATGAATGATTAATTGGCCCCATGATGATACTGTTGGTTACATTATACCATCAAATAGTAAGTTATATCTATAAGGAAAACTTGAGCAATGTATTCAAGTAAAAATAAAATAACAATGCAGCACTAAATGAAGTTTATGCAACTTCTTTTTAATCATAACAATATCACTGCGATCTGTGAGTGGACCATAAAAAAACCATAAAAAAGACATGGATTTACAAACTTTTTTAGAAATTTTTATCACTACAATACAATTAATAGAAATAAAATTTGGAACAATTTTTCAATGCCTACAATTCAAAAGGAAACTAAAATTATTTCAGTTCTTTTGCCTTTTTAAGCATAAATTGCAAAACCAACTAAATTTAGTACATAAGCATGAAAAAATTGAAAGTAAGGCTTGTTCAAAGCAAAGAAATCAATAAGTAAAAATACTTTGTGTAAAGGGTAAGAAAATCTTGAGCAATGTTTAAACACAAGTAACATAACAATGCAGTAGCATCTCTACATTAAAAATGGGCATTTCTTTAAAAAAAAAAACAAAAAAAAAACAAAAAAAAAACCCCATCAATTTTTCTACCAGTCTTCTATCCCACTTTATTAAAGATTATATAACTTTTGAAGGTTGGCAGCATTATTAGAATTATTTTGTCATGCATAGAAGTTCTACTTTAAATTCAACTGGAATATTTTAAATACACATTTTTTAATAAGATTTAATTATTTCTACAGGAGTAACAAAAAGTTCATGATAAAATTTTAATAATTTTTACAGTTATCAAAAAACCTCTTTTGCATGATTTAAAATTAATTATCATAAATAAAATAACAGGGAATTTCCTGGATCTCAGGATTACAATCTGTACTTAGTACTTACCCTTGAAGTAGACACACTGATTACAGATACTTTTCCCTTATCATCTCCTATGAAGAGTTTTGAGGAAGAAACATTCCATTGCATACAAGTGACAAGTGATCCTTTATGCTCATATGACAGTTGAAGTCGTTGGGGTTGTGCTGCTCCACGTTCTGCATTGTGTTCCATAACAACTGCAACACCCCGACTGAAAAAATTATAAAAATACAGTTATGCATATAAATATACTCCAAATTCAAAACTTCAACAGTACATAAATTACACTTGAGTTAGTAAACTAAATCTTAAATAATAAAAGGCAATGTCTGTGTGTGTGTCTGTGTGTCTGTCTTATACACTATACGTTTCGCGACCGCGCGTCGGAGAGCTACGAAATTTGGCAATCGGAGACCTGGGGGGGAGGGAAGGGGACACGTGAAAACCGATTTTTAAAATTTTAATTATTTTTTTTGTTATTTAATGTTTTATGCGATTTCGACCGTTTTTTGACATTTTTGCCCTTTTTTCTCCACGATCCAGACGTTGTAGAAAAAAACAAATCACACCATCGGAAAGAGCAGAGAATTTCGAGTAAAAATATATCAATTTCAACTCTCAATTTCGATTTCTAATATTTTTTAAAGATTTTAAAACAAAAGTCACTTTTGGCTCAAAAAAACGATTTTTGGTTTTTAAATTCTCGCATAGTGAAAAGTACTCATAATTTCGACTAATAATTTACATTTTTAGAAAGCTGAAATATCTGGCATTCTTACAAGTCTAATTTGGTCCAGAAATAATGAAAATTGCCTTCAGGATCGCAATTTTAAAGACGCCATGATTTTAAATTTGTCGGCTACCGGCTCAGTTCTTCAACGGCATTTTCCCCCCATCCGCAGTAGTTTCTTCCCCGTCTCCATGGAGACCGCGCTTTCGGTTTTAAATGAATTACGAGCATAAGTGTTGTATACATCGGGCGAAATTATTATATTTATATGATATTTTAAATGGATATTTTAAATAATTTAAATGATTGAATTATGGTTGTTTGAATTGTGGTGATGTATTTGAAATTATTATATTTATGGATTGGTGGAACGATACGGATGATTTTTTGATTTTAAATGGATATTTTAATTTATGGATATTTTAATTTATAGATATTTTAAATGGATATTTTAATTTTATGGCTATTTTAAATGATGGAACGATGGAATGAGGATGGTGGAATTAAGAGCCTAGCATATGGTCATTATAAATTTAAATTAGCGCGCGGGAAGTTAGCGCGCGAGAATTGCACTCGGTAGGCCTGGGTTCGATTCCCGCCACTGATGCGGAGTACGATCACCTTAAACATATGGGTCGATAATTCCTTCCGAGAGGTTGGTGGCAGGGAAAGGAGGGTACGGTCTCTGTGGATGCCTCCCACACTGGGTCCTGGTCCAAATTGGGTGAATAAAAAGAAAGTTATGGAGATTGTCGCGGAGGGCGCGGTAGCCCAGTGGTTAGAGTGCGGGAATTTCACTTGGTAGGCCCGGGTTCGATTCCCTCCACTGACAAAACTGCTGCCGTGTTCACGCGGAGTACGATCACGTTAAACATGTGGGTCCGTAAGTCCTTCCGAGAGGTTGGTGGTAGAGGAAGGAGGGTACGGACCCTGTGGATGACTTTCCCACTGGGTTCCGGTCTAAATTGGGTGAATAAAAAGAAGGTTATGGAGATTGTCGCGGAGGGCGCGGTAGCCCAGTGGTTGGCGCGCGGGAATTGCACTCGGTAGGCTCGGGTTCGATTGCCGCCACTGCCAAAACTGCTGCCATTTTCACGCGGAGTACGATCACGTTAAACATGTGGATCCGTAAGTCCTTCCGAGAGGTTGTTGGTAGAGGAAGGAGGGTACGGACCCTGTGGATGCCTCCCCTACTGGGTTCCGGTCTAAATTGGGTGAATAAAAAGAAGGTTATGAAGATTGTCGCGGAGGGCGCGGTAGCCCAGTGGTTAGCGCGCGGGATTTGCACTAGGTAGGTCCGGGTTCGATTCCCGCCATTGCCAAAACTGCCGCCGTGTTCAGGCGGAGTACGATCACGTTAAACATGCGGGACCGTAAGTCCTTCCGAGAGGTTGGTGGTAGGGGAAGGAGGGTACGGTCCCTGTGGATGCCTCCCCCACTGAGTTCCTGTCTAAATTGGGTGGCACTTCCTGGCCCTCCAAACAGTTACCTTACACTTTACTGGTAGGTCGCGCCAGCGAGTGTGCCACGGTCAGAATTATCAAGGGTAGCGAACAGGCTGGTCGCCAAAGGCGGCTAGTATATAAATATAATTAGAAATAAATTGGCAGTGCAAGGTAAATATATGTATGTATGTATGTATGTGTGTGTGTGTGTGGGGGGGGGGGGGGCTAAATTTTACACTTTTACAGTGTCAAGTTAACAGTAACAGAGTCTGAAGACATTTCAAATCTAGAACCTAATACAGACCCAGTTCGAAATATTTGAGTTTTGGCACGGCCTTAGCTCATTTTATTCAAACAGTACAAACTCAATTATCACTCTGATTGGCTGAGTTTCTCTTAAATGGAGCTTCCAAGTTTCTTTAATAAGAAACAAATGCTGTCTGTCTGAGACAAGCAATGATGAACACAAAGACACTGAATAAATGATGATGAACAGCAAGAGGTTGCATATGAAATAATTGCCAACATCATTAACCAGGAAAGCAAAATCAGTAACACAGAAACTGAAGATCAAACACTAAAAAATTTCCCATACAGATAGACTAAAAGCTTTTGAAAGTTTGCCCTTGAAGATTTCAGAGCTAGTGCCAAAATAACTATGGAGACGTCTCCTTAAGTAAATTTTAAATATTGATATTTGTAAAAGACATTAATCCCTATTGAATGATATCTTCCATATTGTTCTATGATATAAATTGTGCAATTACAGTCAAATGTGTAACGAAACACCAGTCGGGCGTTTCATTTTTTATTTTGACAGCTGTACATGATACTAATAAAATGTTAATCTTATCTTCATCCATATGCAAAAGAATTTTATACAAAAAATTATAATGATGTAGACAATGAAAGAATTTAACAAAAAACAAGAAAGATCAATCATGCATAAAATATTGATTATGAAATACTTTCCAACTTCAATGCAATTTTATATAAACATCTCTGAAATGTGATACATTTCTTAGTAACTTATCACAATACTGCATTAATTTATTATATTCGAAAACTTAAAACTTCATCGAAAAAAATGAACTTCATTCAAATAACGGCATTGAAATATAAATTGTCTGATTTAAACATCTCTAAAATGCGATACATTCCTCAGTGATATTTTTAAAATTATCATAATACTAGAATAATTTATTATATTTGAAAACTTCATCGAAAACAAATGAATTTTATTCAAATGATGTCATCGAAATATAAATCAACTGGCTCTCTCTATAAAAGCAGCATTTCAATCATTAACGTTTTTCCATTCCTTTCATTCATCACAATATTTACTATAATAATTTATTTTATTTAAGAACTTAAAACCATGGAGGTACAAGTAATTTAACTCTATGCTTAGAATTTCATCGAAAAAATAGTCTGGTTCTCTGGGTAAAATCAATGAATCTTTCATTCATATCAGCTATATTGCAGACTCTATGAGCTAAATAATTTTGCGTTAAAGAAATGCAGCAATTTTTATATAACTCATTCAACATATTTTGCTGTTTACATTCTCCATAAGTGAAAATTAGGCTTCGTTGTAGAAATAATCAAAGTTTGATGATCATTTAAACTCAAATATATTGTAATTGCGTTGTTTAAGCATGTAGATGCACAGAATTTAGCAAAAATAAAGCGGTTTTAGGACGGATACAACACTAAATATGAATTAAAAAGAACTTTAAATATCACGATTTTGAGAGAAGATGGATGCCATATTTTATTTTGAAGTGGGTCACGTGATTTCTTCATATAATGGCCACGTGATCTCTTCATATAAAGGGTGTAATTATTATTTTAATTTTTATTTAAAAAACTACTGAATATATTTTGCTGAAATTTTTTTTTATATATTTCTTGGAATAATTTGAATATTTCCTACAACTTTCGAAGCAATTTGTGAATTTTAAATTCGCTTAAAAAATGTTTGTAAAATTAGGTCCCATAGGGTTCAATGTATTTCATTTTTTCAACCAGGGTTCAATCTAAAACTAATTGGGTAATATTATTCTTTTATATTCCCATAGGTCTCACAGACCGTCTGAACAACATACTAAAATTTCATTTTTAAAGTCATTTTTAAGGCAGTTATCGTGCTAATGGACAGACAGACAGACAGAATGAACAAAGTCATAAACACTTTTTAACTATGTTGTAAAGTGTTAAAAAAGCAGCCTATAGAAGAATTACCTGTAAAATGAGGTTCAGTAGCTTATAGAAGTTGAATAGTTCTGATTTAAACTTAATCAACAATTTGACAACTTTTATATGTACATACTTAATATTTGTCATGTTTACATGCTAATAATACAAACTAAATAAAAACTATTTAAGAGTTATGACATTGGAAAAATCATACCTGGTGGCAAAACCAACAATGTTTTCGTCTGGAGCAAGTGCAGCCTGACATACTGGTCCTTCCTAAAAAGACATGAATTTATATAAGGACAATCAAATAATTTTATGTAATAAACAGAGAACAACATTTTTTACTTGCCAGTTATCTTCATATTTTGTGTGTTAATTGTAAAATAAATAATAAAAAGATTAAATTGATGAGTGTGTCTAACAAATGACTTTCTCAACAGATTAGCAAATTTTAATATTGTAGTTAAACAGTAGCAAAAAATCTGATGTGGGCAGCACATGACTTTCCCTGCAGATATATCCACGTTCTCTTTATTTTAATTAAATTTAATTCACTTTTAATTCAATTTTCATTCTCATTTGCTAACTGGACTTATTTTCAAAGGTGGCGTAGAGAAAATACGAAAATAGTAAAATATTTCAAGAACGGCTAGTCCTAGTGTATCGGGATTGGTCTTATTCTTTTCTTTGTTAAAATTTACATATAAAACAAGCATTTAATGGATATATTTCAGCATTTGGATTTAATGGATACATTTAATGGATATTTTCAGCTAGAGTGGATACAAGCTTTTGCGTGCCATTTCGCAAAAAAAGGCGGGTTCTTTTATCACGAATCATAGTCAAAACTAATCAGCACCAGATTCGCCCACAAGTGACTTACCTACCAAATTTTATGAAATTAGGCCAATTAGTTATTTAGTTAGAGTGGATACAAAATCTGCAGAGACGTCACGTTAAAAATGGTTTTTTCATATTCTAGAGGTCTCGAAACATGTAGATCCGTCAAAAACTCGAGTTGTGATTTTCGGTATGATTCTAATAATTTCCCTATACATTACCATGTATTGTAGGGAAAGTAAAAATTAGACCTTTCTTACAATTTAATTTTGACAAAAATGAATGGGTTTATGGCTGTTATTGATTAAAAAAGTCTCATGTGAGCAACACATGACTCGCTGCATAATGCAATCATTTTTTATATTGTACTACAGAATTTTCTTTTTAATTTTAGAAAACATTCAATAACTCAAGAATAGTTCATGATAGCATTCTAAAGTTTGTATAATTGGTTTTCTATTAAAAAATTAAGTGTGAAACTGCTATTTATTTAACAGTATTAACACTAGAATGATGGAAGCGGTCATTTTGACTGCATAACTACTTTGAGAAACGATCCTTCCAAAACAGCTAATCCCAGCCCATTAAAATTGTATGACTTTTCTTATTTTCTTAAAGTTATTGAAAACACAGAAGAAAATTATTCTAGGTTTTATAATAAGAGAACAAATCAACAATCTTCCTAGAATGGCAGCAGTGGTTAAAATGACCGCTAGAGAGATTTCACACGATGATGCAATCCGACTGTGGTGTTGTGCTACTGTAAGCCGTAAGAATGATTGCATCAGCTTTTTAGCATTATTCGGTGTGTTTCAAGAACGAACAATGACTGTGCCCATGTTAGATGTAAATAATTTCATAAAATTTTGGTGAGATGTCTCGTGGGAAGCGACTGACTACTAATGAGTGTCTAGTCTAGCACTTATGCAGCAACTTAGTGAGAATTTCAGTGATAACCGAAGTGATAGTGATGCAGATTTTGTAGTTTCTGATGAAAATGAAATTGCAGAGCACAGCGTCAACTCCTCAGAGGAGCAAACAGACTCTGACGATCAAGGTACATCCAATTCAACTCGCCTTCAATGCAATACGTCTACTTCAGCAAATCTTCATGCCAAAGATGGTTCTGAGTAGAAAATATTGGATCAAAGCACCGCTATTTCCAGGAGATTTGGTTCTCAATACATCGTGAAAAAAAAGGCTGGCCCAACTCCATATGCCAAGAATGGTGCATCAAGAACACTTATTGCCAAAAATGTGTCGAAGAAACTTCCTAAATACTGTAACTATGATGTTTTGGTTTTGAATTAAAGGTATGTTGTATTTTTTTATAGTGGTCAAATTGACTGCTGCCCATCATTCTAGGTGGTTTAAAATATCTGTCATTTTAGTGTTAAAGGTCTTGATTTATAATTGATTTTTTTTTTTAATTCATTCGAAAACCATGCAGTATCTCGAGAAAGGTTCCTGTTAGCATTTTAAAATTTGTGTCATTAATTTTTAAATGTAAAATTACATATGAAATCATTATAGAAGGTCTCAAATTTTCTTAATGACTTTTTTCAAAAATTGGTGTGAAAATTGGGGTTAGGGTTTTTGCATCTTTGATTGCATTTAAAATTAATAGAGTTATATGCCTTCATTTTGGAAATATAATTGCTGCAAATTGTTTTGTTAAATCCTCAAATTTAATTTAGATTTCAAGAAAATGCGAAGAAAAAATATTTTAAAGTACAGTCAAACCTCAATAAACCGTCACCTCACCAGATGAATCTATAGTGACATCATAAGCAGGGTGATGGTAAATTTAGATTAACAAGATATTTTATTTTAATCAAGGCCAGACATTTTAGAAATGAAATAGGACACATATATACATAATGTTTCTGATTGTTATTTAAAACTTATTCATACAAATACTACTTCAAAATGTACACTACAATGTTATGTTTAGGATATATGGTTAGTTTTTAAAATTAATTGCATAATACAGATCAAGAAATGAATTCAAAAAATTACAACAGTTTCATTTATGAAAATCTTTAATGAATGCTTGTTTTAATGCCGGTTTGTTACTTTCCACAATTTTTTCAATTTTTCCTACCACTATAATCTCTTCTAGTCTTTTTTCTTGCAAGAAATTAAAAAGCTTTTAACAGTGTTTTATCAGCATATCCTTACACATCGGCCCTTGATCCGGTTCATTATTACTTTCATAGGTGGACTCAGCACAGTTTGAATTTTTTATTTCAGAAACAATATTTAGCATTGAAATTTCTGGTGAGATCACAATTTCACTGTCCACAGATATATATTCATCCGAATAAAATTCTAAACCACACATTCATAGTTCATCTGGTAATTCAGATAAAGGGTTATCATCTTCGCTTTCACTCTCTTCGGGATTGGCTTCTGAAGAATTTATTTTGAAACCTGCGTGTCTGAAGCAATTAGCAATAGTTTTGGTGGATATCATGCTCCAGCTTTACACTATGTAAAAAATTGCATCAAGTACAGTAACTGAAAAGGAGGATTTGTCATCAAGGTTAGTTATAAAATCCTTCATAAGAAGTTTTTGGTAGTTTAATTTAAAATTTTGAATAATCCCTTGGTCCATAGGTTGCAATACACTAGTCACATTTGGTGGTAGGTAAATCATTTCTATGGCTTCTAAATTCTTTATTTTAGTGTGAGCTATGCAGTTATCTATAACTAAAGCTATTTTCCTATGTTTCTGCGAAAATTTAGTGTTTAAAATTTCGTGGCAAAAATTTTACACGTTTAAAACACCGGGGATTTTTAGATTTTCTAATGACAATAGGTTTCAAGTTTTCACTGCCATCCATGTTTGATCCCAGAAAAACAGCAAGTCTTTCTTTGATCTTTTCCCCCCACCCAATTCATTTTTCCTGCTTGAACACAAGAGTTTTATTGGGCAAGACTCTGCAAAACAATCTGCATTCATCCACATTAAAGATATTACTTGTGTCCAAATTATTTGCATAATTTTTTTCCAATAGTTTTTCCAATCCAGAGCAACTTTTGGATCAACATCAGCTGCTCCCTTGACTTTTTAAAATAATAAATTATGCCTTATCTTCAGTTGATCAAACCATCCATTACTAGCTGTAAATAATTCTTCTCAGAGTTCGGAGGCAATTTGAAGAGCTTTTTCCTTAAAAATTAAACTATGGTACATTTTATGTCCTGGTATATTTCATCCAGATCATGAGAGCTTTCTTGATTTCTTCATAAGCAAATACTCGTCAATTTCTTTTTTTATTGTCACAAAGTTCTACAGTGTTTTTTGCTGCTAAAATGTCATTTAAGGATGTTTTAAGAATACGACGAGCTTCTGACTGATTTGACTTTTCAAACTCCTTGATAATTTCGTTTTTTTTCAGAAAATGTTAAAATTTTATGCTTTATTGACATTATGCTCAACAGCACACATGCTCAAGTTTCCACTTTCAAACTGAAGAAATGCCAGAAAACCAGCAATGACTCAAGAAAATTAATAATCAAATATGTGTGCGATTAGAACTTTCTAGGAATTACTTTCTAGTTGTTATTCTCCTACAAATGCTGGAGGTAGAACCAGATTCCCATTGTGTGAATGGGTGGGAGAAGGAGGACTGAGAATGTATTGTAAGTTTCTTTTTTGCCGCTGAAGTGATTCTGACCTTCAAAGTGAAAAGGAAGTAAATTGCTTGGGTCTTAAATTTGCGACATGAAGGTTCTTGTGTCTAAAATTGACAGTTTAAAAGGGTATGGCACTTTTAAGATGACTGTTTATGAGATTATTTTCACTGTTATTTTCGGAACTTCGGAAAATTGATGGGTTAAAGAGGTTTGACTGTATATTAAAGTTGCTTTTTGGGATAATATAGAATTTTAAAAGAAATATTGAATTAAAATTGCATTATTAAAAAATTATTATATTGAAGAAAAAAAGATGAAAATTCAGCTAAAATTGAAGGTTAGGAAACAAGTGTTCAGGAGCAAACTTCTAGAGAGTTTTTTTATTATACAACTTGTTTATTTGTTTATTTATACTTAATTTTTTCTAAGTTATCTAATGTTTGTGAAATAATTTAGAACAGATTTTTTTGTAAATTTTACAATTATTTCTTATGCTGAAAATTTACGAGTGTTGTCAAGTATAATACTTGTTTATTCCATATCATTTTTAATGTAAACACACAACCATGCACATATTTTAAATTAATTTCATAGCAATTTAATTTCTCCCGACCACTACATTTGTGTCCGAAAACTGGGTCCTCATTCTACTACCGACCATTCCATTTCACATATGCAAATACAGTGGTCAGGAGAAATTAAATTATTACTAAATTAATTTAAATTGTCTGGATGCATAGATGTGCATTTAATGTTAAAAAAGATATGGAATAAACAACTATTACAAGAATCAACAGATCGATTACATTTCATCACTTCAACTTGGATTTTAAAATACAAATAAACTAGTAAATTTTAATAAATTGAATTGATTTTAGTATTCTTATGCTTTAATAGCTTTTAAGCTATAAGTATGCTCTGCTGAGCACACTTAGTAATTAGCACTGAAATTTCTTGTACTTTACTTTTACCGAACCATTAGATTTGTGTGTACATAAATATAATGGCTGGTTGTCGAATAGGGACTCTGTGGTCGGCTAAGCATGTTGTAAAATATAACAAGGATAATTAATTCTACTGGTAAAAATGCACTTAAACATTGCTTCATTTAAATCATAAAACTTTAAATATGGTATATTCAGATTTTTAAAAACATACATAAGTCAGTTTTAAATTTTTATTAAAATAAAAAGTTTAATATATACCTTAGCTGACAATGTCTTCAGGTATGATAAGTTATCATGTTGCAAGATAACTATACCACCAGCAGTCGTACCAAATATAATGTAATGACGGGATACATCAAAACATGTATACTGCAAATGAAAACATTATTAGGAATATATCTGGCAAAAAAGTTAAATCTACATATACAAATAATAAAATAATAAGTAGAAAATAAAAACAAAGGACATAATTTGAATATATAAATAACTACTATTAAAATACTTAACTATTTGCAAAGTTTCCTAAAAATAAAAATACTGTGTATATTATATTGAAAAAAAATTGATGCAAACTGTGCTGCTAAAATAGAAAAATTACTTCAATATAGAGAATGCTTAGATTCTTTTGTTATTTCTAATGTTTATGCTATGAACAATTAAAAAAATTCATAAACTATTGTATACAATGCAGGATTTTTTAACCAACAATGTAAACTGTCTTTCGGGTAGTGTGAAAAGACTATATAGTATGAAGTGCTTTCATAAATTTGCTGCATTGATTCAGTAGAGGATGTAGGATATCATCTCAAAGGGATGAGTGATGCAAAGAAACTTTAATAGCATGATTTAAAGTATTGCACATTAAGTCTAAATACCATGCCATGCACCCAAGTGTTATAGTAATTAACCTCTCCTCTGGAGACATATAAACTGTAAGAGTACTTAAATCTTACTTTAAGTGCTCACACTTACCTGTTAATTCTACCCTTTATGGAAGTTATGAATTATATGATAAAATATGAGGTTATGATATGCAAAATTCAGAACAGATGTTTTATTTTGTTTTCCAACATACCTGTTGGCAATGAATAAAAAGATATGATAGTAATCTGTATTTGCTGACTTTTGGTAAAACTAACCCCTTCTGTTGTTAGATCCCAAAACTGGTTTTGGGAAATAGTAAGGAATTTTATATTTTATTATTGACACAGTGAGTGTGGTAAAGAAGGTTAAAAAATGTGAAGGATATGTTAGGGTTTATCCAGCCCACAGACGCTTTGACAAAAAACATTTGTTTTTTTTATCAAAATTTGTAATTAAAACAAAATGTATATGTATTATGCACGCATGTATATACATATATGCATGGCTATACACATACATGTCCCATTTTTGATACAGTCCATTTACCACTTTCAATACCATAATGTGGCAATCCACTCAAACAGTTGGAAGACCCCTGATGTACTGTGCAGATGTCTGGATTTTGTCCTTTTTACAATAACAAGTCATGTTTTATTTTTATCTAATAAAAGGTTGTTTCTGTGTTGTTGTTGCTGAGACCCAGACCGTCCAATCTACCAGAGAGGTGTACAGTAACAGAAAGGTGTAAGGTTCTTTCTATGTGTGATTCTTTAGAAGGATGATTAAATTCTTTTTTTTAGACAGAGTGGTGAGAAAGGTGTTAAAGAATATTGTATAAAAGTAGATTTGTATTGTATGCAAGTGTGTACTGTACAGATGCAATAAAGATGAGAATGATGGTTTTAAGTGAGCATGTCATGTTTTTCGAGTGAACAGGTATTAATTACATAAAGGGGTTGTTGGTTCATGGGCAAAAAAGTCCTGCTGTCCACTTGCAAAAGAGTCTAAAAAATGTAAAGTATTTTATATTTTTGTATTCCCATAAGGTGTAGTTGATTCACTGAAGAGAACATTGCATCAACCAATATGTATATAAAACCAGAATGCCGTTCCATGAACCTTCGATAAATAGCGGTACTTAAGAACTGCATCATGATGATTTTATGTTCTTGCAGGAGGGAATGCGTAGCATTTCAAACATACAGTAAACATTTGGATTTCCATTTTGCATCATTTTTAAAATGTGTTCTTTTTTTCGTTTCTGTAGAATTTTATACATATTCGGCTATTTTTCTTGCATGTTGCAACATCAAAAAATTGATAAAATATTAAATCCACATGAAATTTTATGGGTAAAGCTTTTTATTAACAAAAGACGGATTTTAAAAACACTGGGAACTGCAAGAAGAGGGGATGGTGCGTGTGTGTGGTGGTGGGTAATTGCTAAGAAACATGACCTTGGCAAAAATTGGCAAAGAATTTTTAACAATTTGAAATACAGTCACAGAAAAAAAAAGACTTAACTATATTAAAATTAGCCAGAAAAAGCATGGAATAGAATGTAATGATCTTGAAATTGAGAAAAACATGCAAAAAATTAAAACACATTTATAAAACTATAAATAATTAAAAATTATATGTGAGGAATTTCAAAAAACTGTAAATAAAATAGAAATTAACTGTGTTTACTGTATAAATTCGTATAAACTAAATTCATTTAACATTAGCTACCTTGACTCTGCTTGCAGTTCGTATGGGAGCAAAAACACAATCAATGTCTTCTAATTCAGCTATGATATATGAAACTCTTGGCGATGACACTGTACTTGATGCCATGGTAACCTTCTCACCTTAATCTGTAGTAAGCTTTATTCAACTATAAAACAATAAACAATACAATATTAAAAATTGTGACGTACTCTGCAAACAAATATTCAGCTTTGTGTAGGCTTACAATATGCCTGGACTCGTACATATGTCCAGACTTTTAAAGAAATGATTTAGGTTTTAAAGAAAATATACTTTGATTTTATGATGCAGCATTATAGTATCAACCATGTGGCAAATGACTTTTACAATTACAGTGGGTGACAATTCAGAATAAAATGGGAAGACGTGGAGAATAGTATTTTAATTTAAAAAAAAAATAATAGATGTGATTTTTTCTGAGATTATTTTTTCCTCTTTTAAAGCCTATGGCTTAGAAGAAGACAATTGAATTTTTGATGAGATAGTATTAGTGAATAATACGATAAGGAAAATCCACGTAGAACTTTGAACACAGAGACTTCATCCCAGGAACTTCAACCACAGTTGAAAGAACTTTTACTTTAATGATCCATTTATGGACACAAGACCATAATCTAATGCAGGTTTTGGTAGTGGTAAACCTGTTACACAAAAATATTAACAGTAATGAGGCCTGCTGTTTTCCATGATACAATAAAGACGAATGTGCAATTGTTAAAAAATTCGGTTCTATCTGAAAAGTATGGGTGGATTGTAGAATCCAAAAGAACAAAGAAAAGGTGCAAACATAAAACTGGAGAAGGATCAAGTAGCCAGGACCTAATTTATGCACAGGTCACTGGAGCTATGATCCTAAATTTAAGGCATCCCAGATTTTGCTATAATGGCCAGAAATTTCTAAAAAAAATAAAATAAAAATAAATAAATAATTAGAATAGCAGTGACATGCAATTTGGACAACAAACCATTCGCCAGATCCTGCAAGCAGCCAATTACGATGTTGTTTTTATTTAAATTAAGACATTTTTTTAGAATGAGAGCGGTGTCCATCTTTTAAAAAATAAATGCATTGACTGATATATTTGAGAGGTTGTTTCTTTCCAATTCCAATTGACACCTTTCAAACAGGTCGAGTGTCAGGACTTGACTTTGAAAAATGAAGGTAACCCTATCAGAGCAAATATTTAAAGAATAATTTATAGAAAAATAGGTAAAATGCAATGGAAAATAGTTATTACCCAGATGTATATCTGGGTAAATCTAGGTCGACAAATTTTTTTCCAGAGCAAGTATGTAAATGCAAAATCCAATTTACTTCATTAAACCATGATATATATAAATTAGATAATATTAAACGTACATAGCATTTCCATCGAACTTGGACGCCGGGATTAAAAGATTTCATAACTTTAAAATTCGGTGTGTATACCTTCCACACTACATTTCTAATCTTTGGAAAAATTTCTGCTGAAACGCTTCTCGGTCACAGTTATTTGCAGTTATTTCACGATATGAAAGTGTCACGTGAAAGGAAAAATAAAATCTCGGGCATAAAGCCAGCATTTATGCTGTTTTAAAGTGAAAAACAATTTAAAAACATTTTAAACGAAACAAAACCCGTATAAAATAATTTTAGAACATTATAAATTGTTAAGAACCAACGATTTTGTCACGAGACGATGCAACACATGTTTTAGAAGAAATAACTGTAACTTCTACTATTCTGTTTTACTTTCAGTTTCTGTTGGTGATACTGTTTTTCATTGTTTTTGTTGTATAATAAACAAATTTTTAAGGAATTATTTTTTGCTTAAGATCTCTTATTTATGGTTCGATGTTTAATTTTTAAATAGTTTTTTTCCCCCTGAACTACTTAGTAACAATACAACTATGGGTATGAAATATTTGCTTAGATTCTTGGAGATTTTGACTGAAAACTCAAATATCATGTCGATATTGAACAAAAAATTGTCTTTAGGATATTTCACAATTAAAAAATTCCATCACATACCTGCACTTGTGTATTTTTTTTTTTTTTTTACCTTAGAAACTTGCTGAGGGCTTTCTGCCATAACAAGTTTTCTGCCATATATTTTCGGGTAAGCCAGTAACAAGCATGATTACCATAGAAAATACTATACCCTTACCATACGTCCTCAAATCTTTAAGACAATCCATTATGTCTGTTTCTAAAATCATACTTGTTTCTATAAGTTCATCTGACACACATCAAATTTATTTGCCCTTATAAGTTCACCAGATGATACATATAAAACTACTATATAAATGTTGATTAAAATATTTTCAGTCAAATCTTCTTTAGTATGTAGTCCCATAACTTTAGCGTTTTTTATGTTCAGATAGATTACTTTAATTAACTGCTTATATTTAGTTAGCGAAGAGGGGCTTATCATAGATCTGGGAGCTTTTAATATAAAATACCAAAACTGATTTTCTGAATTCTAGGTGTACACAAAATTTTTAAAGTCTCCGTCTCCCTTTTCTTGTCATGCTTGTTTATCTGTCTCCGATGCCGTGCGATAACGATAGCACTTACAGCTCTGAGGTTTTTTACGCAGTAGCTTTTCGCCAACGGCCCTACCGTGCTGAAAACACCGGTTCTCGTTAGATCACCGAAGTCAAGAAGCATCGGGCGCGGTTAGTACTTGGGTGGGTGACCACCTGGGAACACTGTTGGCACATTTCGGGCGCGGTAACCCGGTGGTTTGGGCGCTGCCACAACTGCCGCCGAGTTCATGCGGAGTACGATCACGTTAAATATGTGGGTCCGTAAGTCCTTCCGAGAGGTTGGTGGTAGGGGAAGGAGGGTACGGTCCCTGTGGATGCCTGCCCCACTGGGTTCCGGTCTAAATTGGGTGGCACTTCCCGGCCGCTCAAGTGGTTACCTTACACCTTTCTGGTAGGTCGGACGGTCTGGGTCTCAACAACACAGTAGCTTTTCAACACAGTAGCTCTTGCTGCTCTATGTCCTTGGATAAGCCGGACGGTCTGGCCTTTCGACACAGTAGCTCTTATGGGCGAGGTAGCCCAGTGGTTAGCGCGCGGGAAATGCACTCGATAGGCCCGGGTTCGATTCCCGCCACTGCCAAATCTGCCGCCGTGTTCACGCGGAGTACGATCACGTTAAACATGTGGGTCCGTAAGTCCTTTCGAGAGATTGGTGGTAAGGGATGGAGCATAGGCGCCGTATTATTTTTCGATCCTCCTTTGCAGGCATTGGCGTTCATTTCGCAAATGTTGTTTTACCTTCTAGTTATTTTAACCTTTTGCTTACGGGTGGGACAGCGTCCATCCCAAACGAAGAACATCTGAGAAAGCCAGGCATTTGACTTACTCTATCCCAAAGAGTTCGATCCTCCTTTGCAGGCATTGGCGTTCATTTCGCAAATGTTGTTTTACCTTCTAGATACTTTAACCTTTTGCTTACGGGTGGGACAGCGTCCATTCCAAAATGAAGAACCTCGCAAAAAGACAGGCATTTGATGTACCCTATCCCAAAGAGTTCGATCCGCCTTTGCAGGCATTGGCGTTCATTTCGCAAATGCTGTTTTACCTTCTAGATACTTTAACCTTTTGCTTACGGGTGGGACAGCGTCCATCCCAAACGAAGAACCTCTCAAAAAGACAGGCATTTGACTTATCCTAACCCAAAGAGTTCGATCCTCCTTTACAGGCATTGGCGTTCATTTCGCAAATGTTGTTTTACCTTCTAGAAACTTTAACCTTTTGCTTACGGGTGGGACATCGTCCATCCCAAAATGAAGAACCTCTCAAAAAGACAGGCATTTGATTTACCCTATCCCAATGAGTTCGATCCGCCTTTGCAGGCATTGGCGTTCATTTCGCAAATGTTGTTTTACCTTCTAGATACTTTAACCTTTTGCTTACGGGTGGGACAGCGTCCATCCCAAACGAAGAACATCTTAGAAAGACAGTCATTTGACTTATTCTATCCCAAAGAGTTCGATCCTCCTTTGCAGGCGTTGGCGTTCATTTCGCAAATGTTGTTTTACCTTCTAGATACTTTAACCTTTTGCTTACGGGTGGGACAGCGTCCATCCCAAACGAAGAACATCTTAGAAAGACAGTCATTTGACTTATTCTATCCCAAAGAGTTCGATCCTCCTATGCAGGCGTTGGCGTTCATTTCGCAAATGCTGTTTTACCTTCTAGAAACTTTAATCTTTTGCTTACGGGTGGGACAGCGTCCATTCCAAAATGAAAAACCTCTCAAAAAGACAGGCATTTGACTTACCCTAACCCAAAGAGTTCGATCCTCCTTTGCAGGCGTTGACGTTCATTTCGCAAATGCTGTTTTATCTTCTAGAGACTTTAACCTTTTGCTTACGGGTGGGACAGTGTTCATCCTTGACATACCCTATCTCAAACAGTTCGATCTTCCTTTGCAGGAATTGACATCCATGGACGCCAATGTCTGCAAAGGAGGATCCAACTGTTTGGGATAGGGTATGTCAAATGCCTGTCTTTTTGAGAGGTTCTTCGTTTGGGATGGACGTTGTCCCACCAGTAAGCAAAAGGTTGAAGTTTCAAGAAGGTAAAACAACCTTTGCGAAGGTTTTCAGTAATTTTCAGTTGAGGTTATACAAACTCCCAGTTAAGTTGGACGATTTCGTTTGCATTAACATATGATCTTCGTAAAAAATTTGGTGTGCAGAGTTTGTGAATAAAGGAAGGATGTGATGTGTTTGCGACTTGCTCGAATTTTCCACGGAAGCAGCTAAAAGCAGCCATCCATAGTCATTGAGCATTTCTTTTGCATAATTAAACATTTAGTCCGAGCTCTTAGAAAGTCAGCAGGTCTCTGATGTTTATCGATTTGAATAAATGTATCGAATTTGATTCAATTTGTACTCTTTGAAATGACACCAAATTTGCAGTTAAAATGAAAATTTCGTTTTCATTTGGCGATCTTGCGAAATTTTAAAAACTGGAAGCGTGGCAAAAATGACAAAACATGGTAATATCTTGAGAACGGTTTGTCCTAGAGTAATGGAATTGATTAGTTTTATTCTTTTTGTCGTCAATTATTACGTATAAAACACACATTTAATCAATACATTCAATTCAAGCATATTTAACCTTTGATTTCAGACTACAAAATTTACTCGCGGTTGCCCAATATTTAAGTTGAGTGATCGTGGCGTAGCCTTGTGTTCACCCACACAGTTTTTTTTAATTTTATTTTTGTTATAAGCGAGCTTATTGTTAAAACGTTCTTTGGTTTTCGGGAATTTACTGTGAGATCCGGCGTAGTTTCCATCCAATATTTCCATCTTAAATCCCTGGCAACGCCCAAACGTTTTAGAAAATGTATCTGGTGCTGACAATCGCATTGGAACTCACAGTGAATTCTCTAACATCAAAGAACGCTTTATTAATACGTCAGCTTAAAACAACAGTCAACAGAAAAGAGAGAGAGGGAAAAACAACAACAAAAAACTATGCTGCTGGTTTTAAGAAGCAAACTCAGTGAGAATAACTTGAGAGTGGAATACATCTGAATCTTCAATACACGAAAAGTATATATATTTTTTAAATTTACAAAAATTCGACAGTTACTCATATGGATTCCGTTCAAAGTATGTTTGAAAGAAAGTTTTTTGATCTTTTAGATGGTGTTAAGATGGGAACTCTGAAATAATGTTTTAATTTATAAGGAATGCATTTGTGTAAAATCCTACTAAAACATAAAATAACTAAAAAACTTATTCGAATTAAAAACAAGAAAGATCAATCATGCTTAAAGCATTGATTATGAAACACTTTCCAACTTCAATTTTATTTAAACATCTCTAAAATGCAATACATTCCTCGGTAATAGTTTAAAAAAATACAGCAATTCTTATACAACTCATCCTACGTATTTTGCTGTTTACATTTTACATAAGTGAAAAATAGGCTTCGTTGTAGAACTGATCAAATTTAGATGATCGTTTAAATTCAAATATATTGTCATTGCGTTGTTTCAGTATGTAGATACACAGAATTTAAGCAAAAATAAAGAGGTTTTAGGACGAATACAACACTCAATATGAATTAAAAAGAACTTTAAAAATCACGATTTTGAGACAAGATGGATGCCGTAATATATTTTGAAGCGGGTCACGTGATCTTTTCATATCATGGTCACGTGACCACTTCATATAAGAGGTGTAATTATTATTTTAATTTTTATTTAAAAAACTACTGAATATATTTTGCTGAAATTTTTTTATACATTTTATGGAATAATTTGAATATTACTTAAAATTTTCGAAGCAATTTGTGAATTTTAAATCCGCTTAAAATTTTTTTGAATAATTAGGTCCCATATGGGTTCAATGTATTTCATTTTTTCAACCCGAGTTCAATCCAAAACTAATTGGGTGATATTATTCATTTATATTCCCATAGGTCCTACAGACCGTCTGAACAACATACTAAAATTTCATTTTGATTAAGTCGTTTTTACGGCAGTTATCGTGCTAACGGACAGACAGACAGACAGACAGAATGAACAAAGTCATAAACACTTTTCAACTTTGTTGTAAAGTGTTAACAAAGTCATAAACACTTTTCAACTTTGTTGTAAAGTGTTAAAAAATAATAATAATAATAACGCCGAGGTGCACCTTTTGGGTCCTAAAGTATCAGTGTAACAAATTTCATGGCGTAGTATGCGTAGTTAAATTTTTCGTTACAGACGACACAGACAGACAGACATTTTCCTTTATTACTATAGATTTTTACAATTTTTACGGGCCATTTTGCAAAAATAACCTGTTTTATTTTCCATTTTGTTCTTAAATCTAATCAGCACCAGAACCTATAACTGATTCGTCTACAAAATTTTGATAGTTTTGATTACAGTTTTTGAGCTACAGTCCTACATTTATTGAACATATACACACATACACACAGACACACAGATAGTCACACACACAGATGTAACGCTAAAAATAGTGGATTCATATTCTAGAATGTTCAAAACGTCCAGTCGAAAACTCGATTTTCGATTTTCGACCGCATTTCAGTTCTGCCACCCACTGTTTCTTGCATTGATGGCAAAGTAAAAATTTGATGTAGCACTTTTACTGCCACTTTCAACACCGACGCGCGTAGTGGCACGAAGAAAATAATTCTCCTAATAGATAGACGTGGTTTTTAAGAATTCTCGAGCACCTCAACGTAACAAACGAATGTACAATAGAAAGAAAAGAAAAGAAGCCGAGAGTGAGAGAGAATTCAGGTTCCGCTCTCGAATTAGACTGTGTCCCTGTTTTTTTTTTGTTCTTTTTTACGCTCTTGCGCAGCACTGGAAACATGCTTCAGGTTTCTGAATAGTGCACTCTATAAGGTAGTCTTCGGAGGTTCTAAAAATAAGGACTTTGTGAGCTCGGCTGTTCTTTGGAGTTCTCTCAGAAAATGACGCTGTATGTGCGTCGTCTCAATCTGACGTTATTGAAGGAAGTTTGATGTGATAAAAACCGACTGCTTATAATGGTAAATGATGCGGAAAGTCAAGCGAAGGCGCATCACGATCGTGAAATAATTTAACTTTAAATGGTGTAACTCCAATATATTTTTGATAAATTTAAGTTTATTGAAAGGGGTTGAGAAAGTTCAATAAACTTGTATATAGTTTAAAAAAATCTGATGTGGGCAGCACATGTCTTTCCTTATATAATGCAATGAATTTACTACTTTTACAGTAAAAAAAATATAAGTTATTCTTATAGTAGATACATTCTTTCTACGATATTGAATTTTCGTCAATTTGCCGTCATTTTCATTGATTTAGCGTCATTTTTATCCATTTGGCGAGATTTTCATTAATTTGGTAACATGGAAAAAGTCGCCAAGTTTGTCACCAAAATCTCGCCAATTGTTATGGACGGAGAAATAACTTATTCTTAGAGCAGATAAATGATTACTGGCGTTCAAATACAAAAGTATTACTCAAAATATCTTTTCTCATGAATGGAACGAGCTAGATCAACGCGAATGATGTCACCAAATTTATCGCACGATATTACATATGAAAAGTGAACATGTTTCTCAACACTTAATATATTTTTTTTATTTTACTTGATTTTTTGATAAATTTATTTGAAAAATATGCAATATCTCGAGAACGGTTCATGGTAGCGTTCTGAAATTTATGTCAATCGTTTTCTAAGAAAAGAATTACATAAAAAATGTCTATTTGCGTAACTTTATTAAAGGTTTTGATTCTTGGAGGATTTTTTCAAAATTTCACTTGAAAATATAGGGTGGGGGGTTCAGAACATTCGATTGTGTTTAAAAACAATAGACTTCCAGAATTCATGGATTGTAATTTCTGTACCAAATTTCATTCGAATCGTTCAATTCGTCTCCACGACTCACTGACACACACACACACACACACACACATACACACATACTTTGACACACACACACACACACAGACATTACCTCAAAAGTGTTCGATTCGTGATCAGGGATGCTTGAAACGTGCTCTCTCGTCGAAAACTCGAATTCGAATTTTCGATCCCGTCACAATACTTTCCATATACATGATACTATGTATATAAGGAAAGGAAAAATCGAAATTAATTTATTGGAGTGTGGTTCGACTCGATTTTCTCATACCAGAATCCATCTTACCAGAATACTTTCCAAATACATGATATTATGTATATAAGGAAAGGAAAAATCGAAATTAATTTATTGGAGTGTGGTTCGACTCGATTTTCTCATACCAGAATCCATCTTACCAGAATACTTTCCAAATACATGATATTATGTATATAAGGAAAGGAAAAATCGAGATTAATTTATTGGAGTGTGGTTCGACTCGATTTTCTCATACCAGAATCCATCTTACCAGAATACTTTCCAAATACATGATACTATGTATATAAGGAAAGGAAAAATCGAAATTAATTTATTGGAGTGTGGTTCGACTCGATTTTCTCATACCAGAATCCATCTTACCAGAATACTTTCCAAATACATGATATTATGTATATAAGGAAAGGAAAAATCGAAATTAATTTATTGGAGTGTGGTTCGACTCGATTTTCTCATACCAGAATCCATCTTACCAGAATACTTTCCAAATACATGATATTATGTATATAAGGAAAGGAAAAATCGAGATTAATTTATTGGAGTGTGGTTCGACTCGATTTTCTCATACCAGAATCCATCTTACCAGAATACTTTCCAAATACATGATACTATGTATATAAGGAAAGGAAAAATCGAAATTAATTTATTGGAGTGTGGTTCGACTTGATTTTCTCATACCAGAATCCATCTTATAAAAACATTTTAGAAGAATTTTTTGAATAATCATTGTTGTGGGTTTAAATGATTATAATTTTAGAGTGTTACCCTTTACTTTAAAAGGTTTGACAAAATCTTTCGATTGTGATACCGTACTTGACAATGTATCCCCTCCTCCCGGGGATAACGTGCCCCCGAGGGGACTAATGACGTCACGAACAAAAAAAATTGTGTCCCTGCTATTTTCCATAACAATGATTGAAACTATTAAGTCTCGTGATTATTGAGCTGTACGTAAACCCTTTCATTCATGATTACGTCAAATCTTGCCCCATGCTTCCATGTTAAAAAATATGAAATTTCGAATACATTTCGACGTTTTCGTTCGAATATTAAAAAAAAAAAAAAAATCTAGATTTAAAAAAAATAAAGCCGGATATAAAGTTTCATGAAAATCCATTATGGCAGCTATCTTGCACACACGAAATCGACCACAGACATACAGACGGACATCACTCAAAATTAGTCAAAACGTGTTCAGTAGGCATTAAAACACATATTGGCATCAAAATCTCGAATTTGAAAATTTTTGGGAAAACAATATTTTGTATTTACTGTATTACATAGTATGAGAAAGTAAAAATATTTGGAGTGTGAGTCGACTTTCTTATACATCAGCAAAGTCTGTTCGCTTCGTGCGCTACGCCCGTCCAAGTGCACCATGGCCAGGCATAGGAAACAGTAACCGGCGGACATCAACTCCCGTCGACCCTCCTATCCGTTCCCAGTATTCACAGATATATGCGAACCATACACCCCTCCCATTTAATATTACTATTTCTTATACGACTTTTTATTGAAACATACATACCATACGTACCTAACATACGAATTTATCAAATTTAACACTTCAAACTTACTATTTCAAGTTTTCAATTTTTGGTCATACCATAGAGGTAAGGGGACTAACTCTCTTTAACTCCATGGTTTAAATATTCATATTCTAAATTTTTAAATTGGGATGACTTCTCAATATTAACTTTTCTATTCAGCTGAATCATGGAGGTAAAGGAATGGCCTCATCTCTAACTCCATGATCTGAATACAGCAAGCATACTCTACAAGCATTAAAATCTCATGACTATCTAATTGCATGCTGTTGTGGCAGCGCTTTTGGCCTGAGATTATAAACACAACAAGAAAGATCAATCATGCTTAAAGCATTGATTATGAAACACTTTCCAACTTCAATGCAATTTTATTTAAACATGTCTAAAATGCAATACATTCCTCGGTAATATTTTAAAACTTATCACAATACTACATTGATTTATTATATTTGAAAACTTAAACCTTCATCGAAAAAAATGAACTTCATTCAAATGACGGCATTGAAATATAAATTGCCTGGTTTAAACATCTCTAAAATGTGATATATTACTCGGTAATAATTTTAGAATTATCATAATACCACGATAATTTATTATATTTAAGAACTTCATCGAAAACAACTGAAATTCATTCAAATGATGTCATAGAAAAAATAACACGCCTGGCTCTCTCTAAAAAAGCAGCATTTCATTCATAAATAATTTCCCATTCATGTCATTCATCACAATACTATAATAATTTATTTTATTTAAAAATTAAGACCATGGAGCTACAAGTAATTTAACTCTATGCTTAAAACTTCATCGCAAAAAATCGCCCTTCTCTCGGTAAAGTCAATGAATATTTCTTTCATATCAGCTATGCAGACTCCATGAGCTAAATTCTTTTGCGTTAAAAAAATACAGCAATTCCTATACAACTCATCCTACATATTTTGCTGTTTACATTTTACATAAGTGAAAAATAGGCTTCGTTGTAGAAATAATCAAATTTGGATGAGCATTTAAACTCATATATATTGTAATTGCGTTGTTTTAGTATGTAGATGCACAGAATTTAAACCAAAATAAAGTGGTTTTAGGACGGATACAACACTCAAAATGAAATAAAAAGAACTTTAAAAATCACGATTTTGAGACAAGATGGATGCCATATATCATTTTGAAGTGGATTACGTGATACTTTCATATCATGGTCATGTGATCGTTTCATTTAAGAGGTGTTATTATTATTTTAAATTTTATTTTAAAAACTACTGAATATATTTTGCTGAATTTTTTTTTATATATTTTATGGAACAATTTGAATATTACCTAAAAATTTCGAAGCAATTTGTGAATTTTAAATCCGCTTAAAACATGTTTGAAAAATTAGGTCCCATAGGGCTCAATGTATTTCATTTTTTCAACCCGGGTTCAATCCAAAACTAATTGGGTGATATTATTCATTTACATTCCCATAGGTGCTACAGACCGTCTGAACAACATACTAAAATGTCATTTTGATTAAGTCATTTTTACGGCAGTTATCGTGCTAACGGACAGACAGACAGACAGACAGACAGAATGAACAAAGTCATAAACACTTTTCAACTTTGTTGTAAAGTGTTAAAAATAACAAAAACGGCTAAATTTTGAGGGGCTATGAATAATAAATTGTTAAAAATGAATAATTAGAAATGAATTAGAAAAATGGCTTTTTAATTTGGAATTAGCGCGGTCGAATTAGTGAAAATGAATTGGTTTAGCCCCCGGGGTTGCATTCGGTGATTTAACCTATTGACACTCCGCTTTTAGAGAGGTAATTTATATTCCATAATATTTAGTTCTCATATCATAAAAATTACCAGAAATAAAAATAAAGTATACTTTATATCAAATTTTGTACACAAGTTATTATTTTAAAAATTCGTAGTTTAAAGTTACAGCTTTATTTTTACTTTCCTTATATACATAATGTATAAGGAAAGGATTGTGACGGGGTCGAAAATTCGAATTCGAGTTTTCGACGGGAGAGCACGTTTCAAGCATCCCTGATCACGAATCAAACATTTTTGAAGGGATGTCTGTGTGTGTGTGTGTGTCAGTGGGTCTGTGGAGACGATAACTGACGAACGAATGGACCGATTCGAACCAAATTTGGTACAAAAATCACAATCTGTAAACATTGGAAGCCTATTGTTTTTATACGCAATCGAATGTTCAGAACCCCCCTAAATTTTCGAATGAAATTTTGAAAAAATCGTCAAAAAATTAAAACCAATAATAAAGTTACGTAAATAGACATTTCTTATGTAATTTTTCATTTGAAAACGATTGACATAAATTTTAGAACGCTAACATGAACCGTTCTCGAGATATTGCACATTTTTCAAAAAAATTATCAAAAAGTCATATAAAATAGAAAAAAAAAATATTTCCTATTGAGAAACATGTTCACTTTTCATATATAATATCATGCGATAAATTGGGTGACATCATTCTCGTCGATCTAGTTCGTTCCATTCATGAAAAAAGATACTTTGAGTAATACTTTTGCATTTGAACGCCAATTTATCTGCTGTAAGAATAACTTATTTCTTCGTCCATAACGCTTGGCGAGATTTTGGCGACGAAATTGGCGGAATGTCGCCAACTTGGCGACTTTTTGAAATGTTGCCAAATTAACGAAAATCTCGCCAAAAGGATTAAAATGACGCTAAATCAATGAAAATGACGACTAATTGTCGAAAATTCAATATCTTGGAAAGGATATCAGTATCTACTAGAAGAAAAACCTATTTATCTTACTGTGAAAATAGTAAATTCATTTCATTATATAAGGAAAGTCATGTGTTGCCCACATCAGATTTTTTAGCTAAGTGACGCCGATCGATACACTTGGCCATGGAGGTAAAGGGAAGGGGTTAAAATTTCACGTTGAGAAAATGCCAACATCGTTTGAAACAACGATTCAGATGGCGCTGGGGTTAGACAAGGCCCACTGCATTGTCATGTATTTCTATGGCGAAAGGTTCGTATTGAAATACATTATATTCATTTAAACACCGTTAATTTTTCATAAAAAAATTATTAGTGTAATGCAAATTAGATTTTGAATAAAATAAAATATACTATGTTTTCAAATTTATTTTACCTTTCAATTTATTTTTGTCTCCCTATATTCTGTACCCTGTTCTAACAATATAAAAAATACTTCTACTCAAAATTAGAGACATTTAATTCTGTGTAATTGTGTATCCCCGAATTTCAATAACTCAACAAAGAATGCTCGTTAGAAATCTATTTGACCAAATTTCACAAAATTTGGTATATAGTTCAGTCCCATGTAGGTTAATCTGATGCTGATTAGATTTTGATGCGATTCGGAAAAAAAAAATCTGATATGGGCAACAGATGACTTTCCTTATATACTGCGATGAATTTACTATTCTTACAATAAAAAACATAGGTTTTCTTATAGTAGCTATTTATATTCTTTCCAAGAAATTGAATTTTCGCCAATTAGTCGTCATTTTCACTGATTTAGTGTCATTTTTATCCATTTAGCGACATTTTCGTTAATTTGGCAACAAAAAAAGTCGCCAAGTTGGCAAAATTCCGCCAAATTCGGCTTCAAAATCTCGCCAAGCGTTATGGACGGAGAAATAAGTTATTCTTATAGCAGATAAATAACTATTATCGTTCAAATACAAAAGTATTACTCAAAGTATCTTTTCTCATGAATGGAACGAGCTACATTCACGAGAAGGATGCCATCCAATTTATGGTATGCTATTACATATGAAAAGTGAACATGTATCTCAACAGTTAATATATATTTTTTTTAATTCATAGGATTTTTTGATAAATTTATTTAACAAAATGTGCAATATCTCGAGAACGGTTCATACTAGCGTTCTAAAGTTGATGTCAATCGTTTTCTAAGAAAAAGTTACATTAGAAATGTCTATTTGTGTAACTTTATTAAAGATTTTGATTTTTTGATGATTTTTTCAAAATTTCACTCGACAATTTAGAGGGGTTTTGAACATTTGATTACGTTTAAAAACAATAGACTTCCAGTACTCATGGATTGTGATTTTTGTACCAAATTTCATTCGAATCGCTTTATTCGTTCGTGAGATATCGTCTCCACAGGCTCACTGACACACACATACACACACACACATCACCTCAATAATGTTTGATTCGTGATCAGGGATGCTTGAAACGTGCTCTCCCGTCGAAAACTCGAATTCGAATTTTCGACCCCGTCACAATACTTTCCTTATACATTATGTATATAAGGAAAGTAAAAATGAACCTACCTTTTTTCGTGGAATGGCCCGCAAAATTCGTATATGTATCTCCTCTATCTGAAAAAATAATGAACAACATTTCACAAAATTTTGTAGATAAGCCATGTGTGAGCTACCCTGTTGCTGATTAGATTTTGGTATTATTCGGAATAAAAAGAACCTGCCTTTTTTTGTGAAATGTGCAGCAAAAATGTTAAAAAAAAGACTACGCACTCTCAAATGTATAAATTAAATGCTTGTTTTTTTATGTAATTTTTGACGACGAAAGGAATAACACCAACACTGTAACTCTTGGTGCTTTCCATATATTTTAGTTTTTTTGCATTTTTACCACATCGCTTTTGAAAATACGTTCAGTAGCCCAATGAAAAAGAAAACGTAATCAAAACTGCGAATTTAGCGTAATTTCAAATAATTATCCATGCTATTTCGTGCAATTAAACTCAATTTAATGAATTGTGATAGAAAGAGAAAGTGAATTTGTGTCTAAAGAGAGGGGAAGTCATGTGCTGTCCACATGTGCTATCCATTATCATGTGCTATCCATTCTGATAATGATTGTGATACTCACACAAGATATGTTGCTGTGGGGATTCTAACACAAGATATGAGAACTATGATTATTTTCAGCTAATCGATAGTAGTATATTCAGAGCAGGAAACTGATAGTTTAAAATTCGTTATGGGTATGAAAGGAATTAAAATAGTATGCATCGACATATACTATTTTAATGCCTATTTTAATGTATATACAGTCGAAATATATCTAGTGTATCGGTGTGAATGAACTGTTGCCAACTTATATTTTTACTTTCTTATTCAGAAAGTATTCCTTTCAAGATATATATGAGAACAACGATAATTTTCAGCTAATCGATAGTAGTATATTCAGAGCAGGAAACTGATAGTTTAAAATTCGTTATGGGTATGAAAGGAATTAAAATAGTATGCATCGACATATACTATTTTAATGCCTATTTTAATGTATATACAGTCGAAATATATCTAGTGTATCGGTGTGAATGAACTGTTGCCAACTTATATTTTTACTTTCTTATTCAGAAAGTATTCCTTTCAAGATATATATGAGAACAACGATAATTTTCAGCTAATCGATAGTAGTATATTCAGAGCAGGAAACTGATAGTTTAAAATTCGTTATGGGTATGAAAGGAATTAAAATAGTATGCATCGACATATACTATTTTAATGCCTATTTTAATGTATATACAGTCGAAATATATCTAGTGTATCGGTGTGAATGAACTGTTGCCAACTTATATTTTTACTTTCTTATTCAGAAAGTATTCCTTTCAAGATATATATGAGAACAACGATAATTTTCAGCTAATCGATAGTAGTATATTCAGAGCAGGAAACAGATAGTTTAAAATTCGTTATGGGTATGAAAGGAATTAAAATAGTATGCATCGACATATACTATTTTAATGCCTATTTTAATGTATATACAGTCGAAATATATCTAGTGTATCGGTGTGAATGAACTGTTGCCAACTTATATTTTTACTTTCTTATTCAGAAAGTATTCCTTTCAAGATATATATGAGAACAACGATAATTTTCAGCTAATCGATAGTAGTATATTCAGAGCAGGAAACTGATAGTTTAAAATTCGTTATGGGTATGAAAGGAATTAAAATAGTATGCATCGACATATACTATTTTAATGCCTATTTTAATGTATATACAGTCGAAATATATCTAGTGTATCGGTGTGAATGAACTGTTGCCAACTTATATTTTCACTTTCTTATTCAGAAAGTATTCCTTTCAAGATATATATGAGAACAACGATAATTTTCAGCTAATCGATAGTAGTATATTCAGAGCAGGAAACTGATAGTTTAAAATTCGTTATGGGTATGAAAGGAATTAAAATAGTATGCATCGACATATACTATTTTAATGCCTATTTTAATGTATATACAGTCGAAATATATCTAGTGTATCGGTGTGAATGAACTGTTGCCAACTTATATTTTTACTTTCTTATTCAGAAAGTATTCCTTTCAAGATATATATGAGAACAACGATAATTTTCAGCTAATCGATAGTAGTATATTCAGAGCAGGAAACTGATAGTTTAAAATTCGTTATGGGTATGAAAGGAATTAAAATAGTATGCATCGACATATACTATTTTAATGCCTATTTTAATGTATATACAGTCGAAATATATCTAGTGTATCGGTGTGAATGAACTGTTGCCAACTTATATTTTTACTTTCTTATTCAGAAAGTATTCCTTACAAGATATATATGAGAACAACGATAATTTTCAGCTAATCGATAGTAGTATATTCAGAGCAGGAAACTGATAGTTTAAAATTCGTTATGGGTATGAAAGGAATTAAAATAGTATGCATCGACATATACTATTTTAATGCCTATTTTAATGTATATACAGTCGAAATATATCTAGTGTATCGGTGTGAATGAACTGTTGCCAACTTATATTTTTACTTTCTTATTCAGAAAGTATTCCTTTCAAGATATATATGAGAACAACGATAATTTTCAGCTAATCGATAGTAGTATATTCAGAGCAGGAAACTGATAGTTTAAAATTCGTTATGGGTATGAAAGGAATTAAAATAGTATGCATCGACATATACTATTTTAATGCCTATTTTAATGTATATACAGTCGAAATATATCTAGTGTATCGGTGTGAATGAACTGTTGCCAACTTATATTTTCACTTTCTTATTCAGAAAGTATTCCTTTCAAGATATATATGAGAACAACGATAATTTTCAGCTAATCGATAGTAGTATATTCAGAGCAGGAAACTGATAGTTTAAAATTCGTTATGGGTATGAAAGGAATTAAAATAGTATGCATCGACATATACTATTTTAATGCCTATTTTAATGTATATACAGTCGAAATATATCTAGTGTATCGGTGTGAATGAACTGTTGCCAACTTATATTTTTACTTTCTTATTCAGAAAGTATTCCTTTCAAGATATATATGAGAACAACGATAATTTTCAGCTAATCGATAGTAGTATATTCAGAGCAGGAAACTGATAGTTTAAAATTCGTTATGGGTATGAAAGGAATTAAAATAGTATGCATCGACATATACTATTTTAATGCCTATTTTAATGTATATACAGTCGAAATATATCTAGTGTATCGGTGTGAATGAACTGTTGCCAACTTATATTTTCACTTTCTTATTCAGAAAGTATTCCTTTCAAGATATATATGAGAACAACGATAATTTTCAGCTAATCGATAGTAGTATATTCAGAGCAGGAAACTGATAGTTTAAAATTCGTTATGGGTATGAAAGGAATTAAAATAGTATGCATCGACATATACTATTTTAATGCCTATTTTAATGTATATACAGTCGAAATATATCTAGTGTATCGGTGTGAATGAACTGTTGCCAACTTATATTTTTACTTTCTTATTCAGAAAGTATTCCTTTCAAGATATATATGAGAACAACGATAATTTTCAGCTAATCGATAGTAGTATATTCAGAGCAGGAAACTGATAGTTTAAAATTCGTTATGGGTATGAAAGGAATTAAAATAGTATGCATCGACATATACTATTTTAATGCCTATTTTAATGTATATACAGTCGAAATATATCTAGTGTATCGGTGTGAATGAACTGTTGCCAACTTATATTTTTACTTTCTTATTCAGAAAGTATTCCTTTCAAGATATATATGAGAACAACGATAATTTTCAGCTAATCGATAGTAGTATATTCAGAGCAGGAAACTGATAGTTTAAAATTCGTTATGGGTATGAAAGGAATTAAAATAGTATGCATCGACATATACTATTTTAATGCCTATTTTAATGTATATACAGTCGAAATATATCTAGTGTATCGGTGTGAATGAACTGTTGCCAACTTATATTTTTACTTTCTTATTCAGAAAGTATTCCTTTCAAGATATATATGAGAACAACGATAATTTTCAGCTAATCGATAGTAGTATATTCAGAGCAGGAAACTGATAGTTTAAAATTCGTTATGGGTATGAAAGGAATTAAAATAGTATGCATCGACATATACTATTTTAATGCCTATTTTAATGTATATACAGTCGAAATATATCTAGTGTATCGGTGTGAATGAACTGTTGCCAACTTATATTTTTACTTTCTTATTCAGAAAGTATTCCTTTCAAGATATATATGAGAACAACGATAATTTTCAGCTAATCGATAGTAGTATATTCAGAGCAGGAAACTGATAGTTTAAAATTCGTTATGGGTATGAAAGGAATTAAAATAGTATGCATCGACATATACTATTTTAATGCCTATTTTAATGTATATACAGTCGAAATATATCTAGTGTATCGGTGTGAATGAACTGTTGCCAACTTATATTTTTACTTTCTTATTCAGAAAGTATTCCTTTCAAGATATATATGAGAACAACGATAATTTTCAGCTAATCGATAGTAGTATATTCAGAGCAGGAAACTGATAGTTTAAAATTCGTTATGGGTATGAAAGGAATTAAAATAGTATGCATCGACATATACTATTTTAATGCCTATTTTAATGTATATACAGTCGAAATATATCTAGTGTATCGGTGTGAATGAACTGTTGCCAACTTATATTTTTACTTTCTTATTCAGAAAGTATTCCTTTCAAGATATATATGAGAACAACGATAATTTTCAGCTAATCGATAGTAGTATATTCAGAGCAGGAAACTGATAGTTTAAAATTCGTTATGGGTATGAAAGGAATTAAAATAGTATGCATCGACATATACTATTTTAATGCCTATTTTAATGTATATACAGTCGAAATATATCTAGTGTATCGGTGTGAATGAACTGTTGCCAACTTATATTTTTACTTTCTTATTCAGAAAGTATTCCTTTCAAGATATATATGAGAACAACGATAATTTTCAGCTAATCGATAGTAGTATATTCAGAGCAGGAAACTGATAGTTTAAAATTCGTTATGGGTATGAAAGGAATTAAAATAGTATGCATCGACATATACTATTTTAATGCCTATTTTAATGTATATACAGTCGAAATATATCTAGTGTATCGGTGTGAATGAACTGTTGCCAACTTATATTTTTACTTTCTTATTCAGAAAGTATTCCTTTCAAGATATATATGAGAACAACGATAATTTTCAGCTAATCGATAGTAGTATATTCAGAGCAGGAAACTGATAGTTTAAAATTCGTTATGGGTATGAAAGGAATTAAAATAGTATGCATCGACATATACTATTTTAATGCCTATTTTAATGTATATACAGTCGAAATATATCTAGTGTATCGGTGTGAATGAACTGTTGCCAACTTATATTTTTACTTTCTTATTCAGAAAGTATTCCTTTCAAGATATATATGAGAACAACGATAATTTTCAGCTAATCGATAGTAGTATATTCAGAGCAGGAAACTGATAGTTTAAAATTCGTTATGGGTATGAAAGGAATTAAAATAGTATGCATCGACATATACTATTTTAATGCCTATTTTAATGTATATACAGTCGAAATATATCTAGTGTATCGGTGTGAATGAACTGTTGCCAACTTATATTTTTACTTTCTTATTCAGAAAGTATTCCTTTCAAGATATATATGAGAACAACGATAATTTTCAGCTAATCGATAGTAGTATATTCAGAGCAGGAAACTGATAGTTTAAAATTCGTTATGGGTATGAAAGGAATTAAAATAGTATGCATCGACATATACTATTTTAATGCCTATTTTAATGTATATACAGTCGAAATATATCTAGTGTATCGGTGTGAATGAACTGTTGCCAACTTATATTTTCACTTTCTTATTCAGAAAGTATTCCTTTCAAGATATATATGAGAACAACGATAATTTTCAGCTAATCGATAGTAGTATATTCAGAGCAGGAAACTGATAGTTTAAAATTCGTTATGGGTATGAAAGGAATTAAAATAGTATGCATCGACATATACTATTTTAATGCCTATTTTAATGTATATACAGTCGAAATATATCTAGTGTATCGGTGTGAATGAACTGTTGCCAACTTATATTTTTACTTTCTTATTCAGAAAGTATTCCTTTCAAGATATATATGAGAACAACGATAATTTTCAGCTAATCGATAGTAGTATATTCAGAGCAGGAAACTGATAGTTTAAAATTCGTTATGGGTATGAAAGGAATTAAAATAGTATGCATCGACATATACTATTTTAATGCCTATTTTAATGTATATACAGTCGAAATATATCTAGTGTATCGGTGTGAATGAACTGTTGCCAACTTATATTTTTACTTTCTTATTCAGAAAGTATTCCTTTCAAGATATATATGAGAACAACGATAATTTTCAGCTAATCGATAGTAGTATATTCAGAGCAGGAAACTGATAGTTTAAAATTCGTTATGGGTATGAAAGGAATTAAAATAGTATGCATCGACATATACTATTTTAATGCCTATTTTAATGTATATACAGTCGAAATATATCTAGTGTATCGGTGTGAATGAACTGTTGCCAACTTATATTTTTACTTTCTTATTCAGAAAGTATTCCTTTCAAGATATATATGAGAACAACGATAATTTTCAGCTAATCGATAGTAGTATATTCAGAGCAGGAAACTGATAGTTTAAAATTCGTTATGGGTATGAAAGGAATTAAAATAGTATGCATCGACATATACTATTTTAATGCCTATTTTAATGTATATACAGTCGAAATATATCTAGTGTATCGGTGTGAATGAACTGTTGCCAACTTATATTTTTACTTTCTTATTCAGAAAGTATTCCTTTCAAGATATATATGAGAACAACGATAATTTTCAGCTAATCGATAGTAGTATATTCAGAGCAGGAAACTGATAGTTTAAAATTCGTTATGGGTATGAAAGGAATTAAAATAGTATGCATCGACATATACTATTTTAATGCCTATTTTAATGTATATACAGTCGAAATATATCTAGTGTATCGGTGTGAATGAACTGTTGCCAACTTATATTTTTACTTTCTTATTCAGAAAGTATTCCTTTCAAGATATATATGAGAACAACGATAATTTTCAGCTAATCGATAGTAGTATATTCAGAGCAGGAAACTGATAGTTTAAAATTCGTTATGGGTATGAAAGGAATTAAAATAGTATGCATCGACATATACTATTTTAATGCCTATTTTAATGTATATACAGTCGAAATATATCTAGTGTATCGGTGTGAATGAACTGTTGCCAACTTATATTTTTACTTTCTTATTCAGAAAGTATTCCTTTCAAGATATATATGAGAACAACGATAATTTTCAGCTAATCGATAGTAGTATATTCAGAGCAGGAAACTGATAGTTTAAAATTCGTTATGGGTATGAAAGGAATTAAAATAGTATGCATCGACATATACTATTTTAATGCCTATTTTAATGTATATACAGTCGAAATATATCTAGTGTATCGGTGTGAATGAACTGTTGCCAACTTATATTTTTGCTTTCTTATTCAGAAAGTATTCCTTTCAAGATATATATGAGAACAACGATAATTTTCAGCTAATCGATAGTAGTATATTCAGAGCAGGAAACTGATAGTTTAAAATTCGTTATGGGTATGAAAGGAATTAAAATAGTATGCATCGACATATACTATTTTAATGCCTATTTTAATGTATATACAGTCGAAATATATCTAGTGTATCGGTGTGAATGAACTGTTGCCAACTTATATTTTCACTTTCTTATTCAGAAAGTATTCCTTTCAAGATATATATGAGAACAACGATAATTTTCAGCTAATCGATAGTAGTATATTCAGAGCAGGAAACTGATAGTTTAAAATTCGTTATGGGTATGAAAGGAATTAAAATAGTATGCATCGACATATACTATTTTAATGCCTATTTTAATGTATATACAGTCGAAATATATCTAGTGTATCGGTGTGAATGAACTGTTGCCAACTTATATTTTTACTTTCTTATTCAGAAAGTATTCCTTTCAAGATATATATGAGAACAACGATAATTTTCAGCTAATCGATAGTAGTATATTCAGAGCAGGAAACTGATAGTTTAAAATTCGTTATGGGTATGAAAGGAATTAAAATAGTATGCATCGACATATACTATTTTAATGCCTATTTTAATGTATATACAGTCGAAATATATCTAGTGTATCGGTGTGAATGAACTGTTGCCAACTTATATTTTTACTTTCTTATTCGTAGTATTCAGAAAGTATTCTTTTCAAGAAAATTTTCGATTTTGAGAGATTTTGATGTCATATATGTTCCTGAACACGTTTTGACAATTTTTGGAGTGATGTCCGTCTGTCTGTGGGCAGTATTTTGTGGACACGATAGCAGCCACAATATTAATGGATTTTCACGAAACTTTATATTCGGCTTTGTTATCAAAAAATCTAGAACCAGATAAAACATTTTTAACTCTTTCGAAACTTTCGAAACCTTACGAAATTTTATATTTTTTTAACATGGGGCTGCATAAGACAAAATTTGACATAATTATGCATAAAAGTGTTTACTTATGGCTCAATGATCACAAGATTTAATAGTTTAAATAACTCATGTGAAAAATAGCAGCGATGTAATTATTTTTGTTCGTGTGTAATTAGGCCCCCTTGAGGGGCAATTTACCCCCCCGGGGGAAGGTACATTGTCAAGTAAGGTACCAATCGAAATATGTTTTCAAGTCCTTTATAGTGAAGTGTGACATGCTATAGTTGTATTAATTTGGACCCATGATATCGATTTTTCAAATGTTTTCTTGTAAAATTTGGAAAAAAAAGGATGGTATGAAGAAGTCGAGATGGGTCACACTCCAATTAATTTTAAATGAAGATTAAGGTATTTTTGAAAGAACGACTTGCAAACGAAAGAACATAAAAAGAAAAACTTATGTGGCAACGCAGTACTTTTCGGGAAAAAACTGATAATTTTTTTACATATTTGGAAAAAAACATTTTCACACCCCCTTATAGAGCCAGCACCACTAGAATAAATATTAATGTCACAAGCAATTTTGTTGGTGAAATAATTTATTTATATGCAAAATCAAAATTAAAAAAAATAAGAAAGATCAATCATGCTTAAAGCATTGACTTTGAAACACTTTCCAACTTCCATGCAATTTTATTTAAACATGTCTAAAATGGAATACATTCCTCGGTAATATTTTAAAACTTATCACAATACTACACTGATTTGCTATATTTGAAAACTTAAACCTTCATCGAAAAAAATGAACTTCATTCAAATGACGGCATTGAAATATAAATTGCCTGGTTCAAGCATCTCTGAAATGTGATACATTCCTCAGTAATAATTTTAGAATTATCATAATACTACGAAAATTTATTATATTTGAAAACTTCATCGAAAACAAATGAAATTCATTCAAATGACGTCATAGAAAAAATAACACGTCAGGCTCTCTCTATAAAAGCAGCATTTCATTCATAAATAATTTCCCATTCATCACAATACTATAATAATTTATTTTATTTAAAAATTAAGAACATGGAGCTACAAGTAATTAAACTCTATGCGTAAAACTTCATCGAAAAGAATCGTTCTTTTCTTTGTAAAATCAATGAATATTTCATTCATATCAGCTATGCAGACTCCATAAACTAAATGATTTTGTGTTAAAGAAATACAGCAATTCTAGTACAACTCATTCTACATATTTTGCTGTTTACATTTTCATAGGTGAAAAATAGGCTTCGTTGTAGAAATAATCAAATTTGGATGAGCATTTAAATTCAAATATATTGTAATTGCGTTGTTTCAGTAAGTAGATGCACAGAATTTAAGCAAAAATAAAGTGGTTTTAGGAGGGATACAACACTCAATATGAATTAAAAAGAACTTTAAAAATCACAATTTTGAGACAAGATGGATGCCATATATCATTTTGAAGTGGGTCACATGATCTTTTCATATCGTGGTCACGTGATCGCTTCATATAAAAGGTGTTATTATTATTTTAATTTTTATTTAAAGAACTACTGAATATATTTCACTGAATTTTTTTTTATATATTTTATGGAACAATTTGAATATTACCTAAAATTTGAAAGTGTGAATTTTAAATTCGCTTAAAAAATGTTTGAAAAATTAGGTCCCATAGGGCTCAATGTATTTCATTTTTTCAACCCGGGTTCAATCCAAAACTAATTGGGTGATATTATTCATTTATATTCTCATAGGTCCTACAGACCGTCTGAACAACATACTAAAATTTCATTTTGATTAAGTCATTTTTACGGCTTTTATCGTGCTAACGGATAGACAGACAGACAGACAGAATGAACAAAGTCATAAACACTTTTAAACTTTGTTGTAAAGTGTTAAAAAATTGATGGAGGCAACACATGTCTATCCTACACGAGTTTCTTCATAAAAATGAGAGAATGAAATATGGGGCGGGCTCGTGATCAATATTGGTAGGGGACCCCACAATTTCTATCGGCGGCCCTGTTCCCAGGAAAGTTGTTAAGCACCCCAATAACTTTTCAAGGAAATGTCCATGAGTGTACGCATTCGGTATATATTAAAGTGACCTTGCCGGATCGAATAAAAATGATTGCTGCGGCTCTAATGCAGAATCTAAAAAGTTTGAATAACGTTGTGAAGCATTGTTTAATTGGTAAGAATAGACACCAGGAAAGCCGAAACGCGTATATAGAAGGCAATAAATAGCTGTTAAAAAGTCGTATCATTAGAGACTGTTACACGGTGACACCTGCAATGCTTGTCAAAGAACACCGTCACATTCGTTCTCGAGTTCAAATGTGCACTGTTGTTGACGGACCGCATTCTGTTGTACAACAGGTTGTACATTAGATTCTTGTGCATATAAATGTTGTTTATTTTGGCATTCCTGAATATAACAGCCACTCATCAATAACTAAATTGTGCCAAATAAATGCTTTTTGCAACAGCTTTATTGCGATTCTTATTTATTTGGCAATGCTATACAACTTTGCAATTGACATTCTTTTTCTTCCCCGCTTGTTGCCAAGTTCATTATTCTAACTATAAATTATCCGCTAGGGGCACTGCAATTGCTTTTTTTATTCGACCGGGCATGGTCACTTTACTATAGATAGACCTAATGTGTACCCTCATGAACATTTCCTTACAAAGTTATCCTTGGTTTTTATGAACTTTCCTAGCATCCCTGTATAATCTTGCCACGAACGTGATAAATGAGACAGGAAGTAAAAAATTATTTATGTTTATCAACATTTCAAATGTACAAGGAAGTTGAAGAAAGATTTGGATCCCGAGCGTAAATAATACAAGCAGATTACATCACTTTCAGCTCCCATACAATTAGCGATTTGAGGTGTACTGAGCAATGATCTTGCTTCATTTCTGGCACAAATTACTTCATTAAAAATAAAGTGAAGACTCCCGTGATATTTATTGACATTTACACTTTTCCGAACGCGCTTTCCTGCCAAAGATTTTATGTGTGTGACATGTGGGTGCTCCTTATGTCACACACCCTCGCACGTGCTGAAAGTATCCATTTCTGAGGTATTTTGGTCTTGCTTTCTCTTCACAAGTTGCCTCCATGTTGTTAGGGAGTATTCCCCAACTAAAAGACGTCAAGACTATATTCTTGAATCTTTTGGTTATTTGTCTGATGGTCTTTAAGTGGGCAGATTACCAGACGTCAGCAAATACCGTCGATGCTTTATCGTCAATGGTATTTTGGCGTCCGTTCGTGTGCTGAGGCTCAGATAATTTAGCATAGTGATTTGTGACGTTCCGTTTTTTGAATCTTAAGAGGTGAGAATGCAATTTAGCTGTTTACACTGCGCAAAAATGCCGTACTAGATTGGGCAAAAATTCCGTACTGGATTGGGCCAAAATGCTGTACTGGAATTGGGCAAAAGTGCCGACTGGATTAGGGCAAAAATGCCGACTGGATTAGGGCAAAAATGCCGGCTGGATTAGACCAAAATGTCGCATTGGATTGGGCAAAAATGCCGTATTGGATTGGGACAAAATTCCTTACTGGATTGGGCCAAAATTCCATACTGGCTTGGGCCAAAATGCGGTACTGGATTGGACAAAAACGCATGTTGAAGTGGTTCAAAGTGAGCTGCATTTATAAATTGCGCCTGGTTTTACAGCTACTTAAAATGTAACCCATAGTTGACTTGTTACTTTTTCATGTGTTATTGTATAGAAAAAATATAGTTTTCTCGAAAATTCTATGTGTAAGTGGAGGAATTCTAATTGGATCAAAAATTTTTAAATGTTGGATTTAAACCAATCTACATTATTTCAGCATTCTTATACGAACATGATTAATCACGTTTCTTCACGTTAATTCCACTTTCTTAAAAAATTTTGAAAACTGAAAAAAAAAAATCTGATGCGGACAGCACATGTACTTTTCCTACAGACTCAAATTCATTTTCTCTTTATTTCTTTTATAATTCATTAAATTGAGTTTAATTCCACAAAATAATACTCATAATTATTCGAAATTACACTGAATTCGCACTTGTAATTCAATTTTCGGTTTCATTTGGTAACTGGACGCATTTTCAAAGGCGGGGTAGCAAAAATACAAAAGGCTAAAATGCCTCACAAACGGCTAGTAATGAGTAATGGGATTGATCTTATTTTTTTAATCTTCAAAAATTACAAGCATTTAATTCATACATTTGGACTTACGGAATCTTTTATTTTAGATTTTGACGATTTTTGCAGGCCGTTTCGCGAAAAGGAAAAGGTTCTTGTTTTCCGAATCGTACCAAAATCTAATCAGCACCAGGGTCACTCATAAGTGACTTACCTATACAATGTTATGAAATTTGGTCAATAAGTTTTTGAGTTAGAGTGGATAAATATATTGCACAGACAGACATACACACACAGGCACACACACACACAAACACACACATACGTCACGCTAAAAATAGTTTCTTTGTGTTCTAGAGGTCCCCAAATGTATAGATCCGTCGAAATGTCGAACTGCAATTTTCGACACTATTCCAATACTTCCCATATACATTATATACTGTAGGGAAAGTAAAAATCTGATGTGGGCAGCACATGACTTTCCCTGCAGACGTTCTCTTTATTTTAAGTGACTTTAATTCACTTTTAATTCAATTTTCGTTCTCATTTGGTAACTGGACTTATTTTCGAAGGTGACGTATAGGAAATACGATAAACTAAAATATCCCGAGAACGGGTAGTCGTAGTGTAATGGGGCTGATCTTATTCTTTCTTTGTTAAAAATAAGTATAAAACAAGCATTTAATGGATATATTTAAGCATACGTAGTTTTTATTTTAGATTTTGACAATTTTTGCGGGCCATTTCGCAATAAAAGGCAGGTTATTTTTGTCCGAATCGTACCAAAATCTAATCAGCACCAGGGTGACTCACGAACGACTTATCTACCGAATTTTGTGAAATTCGGTCCATTAGTTTTTCAGATAGAGTGGATACAGGATTTTGTGGACCATTTCGCAAAAAGCCAACAAGTTACTTACGTACCAAATTTTATGAAATTCGGTCAATTAGTTTTTTAGTTAGAGTGGATACAAAATCTACACCGATAGACAGACAGACAGACACACAGACACACACACACACAGACATCACGCTAAAAATAGTTTTTTCGTATTTTAGAGGTTTCGAAACGCGTAGATCCGTCGAAAACTCGAGTTGCGATTTTCGGCATGATTCCAATACTTTCCTGTACATTACCATGTATTGCAGGGAAAGTAAAAAATACTTCTTCTTCAGCCCAGACCATCTGACCTACCTGAAGCTGTAAGGTATCTGTTTGGACGACCGGGAAGTGTCACCCAATTTAGACCGGAACCCAGTGGGGGCGGCATCCACAGAGACCGTATCCTCTTTTCTCTACCACCAACTTCTCGGAAGGACTTACGGATCCACCTATTTAACGTGTCCGTACTCCGACTGAACACGGGGTCGGTTTGGGTAGAGGCGGGTATCAATCTCGGGTCGTCCGAGTGCAATCCTTGCGAGCTAACCACTGGGCTGTCCCTTCTCTCTTAAAAAATACGTGGCATATAATAAATGGGAATCTTATAATAAATGGGAACCCTTCTTCGGCTTAAACTTGACGGCCTATCAGATGCTTTAGAGCGTTTTTGATTTTCATTTCTAGTGCAGTAAATGCGTTTTCGCTTTGATTGAATTTTATATTAATGTAAGGAGCCGAATTTGAATTGTATTACTAAATAGGTAAATATTTAATTCGATACTTGATTGTAAAATGTACGTAGATTGAAATGCAAGCACATTAAATGATTTCAATTGGACAGACATTTAGCATACTAAATATTCTAACAATCGTGATGAAGAAACCTAGTTTTAGCAATTAACTTTGCCATTGCTTATAAGACTCAATAACAATATATATAATTGTTCACTTCAATAATAATTACATTTTAATCATAATTTTTCATGACAACAGTAGTGGCGAAACGTTCTATTTCTAGAAATCAACGATGAGGCACATTATTAATTACTATATTCAGCCATCTTTGTGACGTTACTGCCAGCAACCAATCACAGAAAAGTTGGAAATCGGCTCGATCAATTAAATTTTTGTCCATACTGGCAGTGCAAAATTTCATTAATTAATATTTAATTATCATATCATTTAATTATCATATTATTTTATTATACTTCCCCATGTCATGTTATACTCGTATTTTAAAAAATGCAAAACGGATTTGTTTTTGGAATACATTAAGCAACAACTTGAAATCTACGCACCATCTGGTGACAGCTTCTTTCCATGTATTGCAACTTGGCATGTATTGCAACTTGGAATTGTTTAAGGAAGCCAAACTTTGAATGAATTAAAAACAAGCAAACGTGAAATGCTTGAAATGCAAATATTTATCATAAAAAATCTGGTGTAAGAAGCGATTTTCGACTTTCTTGTAAATTGATATTCCATGTGTTTAGCTCCAATTGTTGATTCAATAATACACACAGACATATATATATATATATATATATATAACTGTCGGGTACAGTAAAATAGCAATTAAATGCTCCACTAATTCCACAAAACAGTGGAAACTATTCTCAAAACGTTGACGTATCTCATAATTCAACGTAGGAATAATTCTCAAATAATGTCTCATAATTCAACGTCAACTGTTCTCTAACTGAGCGATTACTCCTTTTATATACTCTCCGTATAAACTTCCAGAAGGGACTCATATCTCTCAGAATATTAATTATTTCGCGAAAGTTCTCAAATCTTCGAAAAGCCGTCAAAGTCGCCCCGCATTGACGTAATAGGGATGGTTGCCTGTAAAGGCGTTTTTCCCCTCTGGTTATCAAAAGAGTCTCTAGTGAAGGCACTTCCTAAGGTATGTTCGTAACAATATATTACACATTGGTTTAATGATATTATATATTAATATCTATCAAACCATGCTTCTATGTGAGTATGTATAATTCCCGCTAATTTAAAAACAAATACTTAACCTAAAATCTCGCATGTTCTTATTTTATTTATTTTTATAATTTAGCTTATAATTCGAGAAGTTCTATAAAACTTTCGAAAATGGGAAAAATTAAATGGATTTTTAAATATTTGTAGCCGACGTGGTGGTCGAGTGGTCAAGGCGAATGTTTCCACAGCAATCGCTCGACCGCCGCGTTGTGGGTTCGAGTCCCACGTAAGGCATGGATGTTTGTATTGTGGGCGCAGTGTGTTCCGCCCCCCTCTGGTGCACCTGAGGCAACGTCCTAGGACGGATAAATGGTTCACGTTCTGGCCACTGACAAAGGCGAATGATGAAAGTCAAGTGCCTGGCCATTTGATAAAGAAAAAATATATATAGTTGTGCCCCCCCCCCCTCTAAAAATCCAGAAATAAATCTCTGAATCCACAAAAATTTCACATTCTTCAAACACTATCTCCTCTATTAGTTAATCTAGAATCTTGCTGTGTGTGTCAAAAGTTATTGATTACAGTCGAAAAAAATAAATAGTAGATTTTTATGCATATTTTTTAAAGATGGACAAATATGATTGCATCTCCTTCAAACACTATCTCCTTTATTACTTAACCTAGACTCTTGTTGTTGTGTCAAAAGTTATAGATTACAGTCGTAAAAAAGAAATAATAGATTTCTATGTATATTTTTTAATGATGGACAAAATATGATTGTATATCCTTCAAGCACCATCTCCTCTATTAGTTAACCCAGAATCTTGCTGTTGTGTCAAAGTTATAGATTACAATTGGAAAAAAGGAATAGAATATTTTTATGCATATTTTTCAATAATGGACAGAATATAATTGCATACTCTTCAAACACTATCGCCTCTATTAGTTAACCTAGAATCTTGCTGTTGTGTCAAAAGTTATACAGTCGAAAAAAAGAAATATTAAATGTTTATGCATATTTTTAAGGACGGACAAAATATGATTGTAGATACAGGCAAAATATGGTTGCTTTGGATGCAGATTCGGGATTTTTTAAATTTAATTAAGCGGTGTTATAAGTATCATTTACGCAGCTTCTTCTTACGTTTATTCAGAGGTATGCCCCTTAAATCTTGCGCAACGCCGGATATCTGCACTAGTTGATATATATTTATTTAACTAGAACGAATTACCTGGCCCTAAATGAGTCCTCACTACTTATAATTAATTAAATAAGTAAATACTTAAATAGTGCATTAATACTTAAATACTACTTAAATAGTACATTTGAACACAATTTAAAATGTGTTCTGGA
The DNA here is from genome assembly GCA_951213105.1 of Amaurobius ferox. Taxonomy (NCBI): domain Eukaryota; kingdom Metazoa; phylum Arthropoda; class Arachnida; order Araneae; family Amaurobiidae; genus Amaurobius; species Amaurobius ferox. The sequence goes on along the minus strand of OX578145.1, from coordinate 43,872,264 downwards.
AATTACTCCAAATCGCACGTTCTTCCTAAAAAAGAAATAAATATGACCTAAATCTTTCTAGCATAGACTACTCTGTGCTTTCTAGGCGGGCATGAGCAATAAAATTCACTGGTAGAAAGGTCAAATACGCGAACGGGAACTTCGCTGAATAGGCTTTTCGATCATTTAATGCGATCACTGAAAAATTACAAAAATTAAAAGTGCTTATGAAATTGAAATTTTATTTTGTTAGAATGCTAAGATATATAAGGCATTTTTAATCAAATTATGAATTGCTCTGATCTTAATTTTTCGAATGCGACGATATATGTATCAGATAACGTGATAAATACAAATTTCGATGTATATTTATAATAAATAAATAAATAAATATGAGAGAATTGCTCTACGGATTCGGTTCAAGCATCGTTAAAGAGAGAGTTCTCCGATTTTTTCGATGGTGTCAAGATAGAAACTCTGTAATAATATTTTTGATAGCTAAGGAATTGATTTGTGTGAAAATGTTAAAACATAAAATAACAACAACAATAAAAAGAAAAACCGAATTCAAAATTTAAAAAAAAATATCATCAAGGTGCACTATTCCTTGCTCTGAAATACCTGTGTATTAAATTTCATAACCGTACGACTCTTAGATTTCCCGCTGCAGACCGCACAGACAGATATACATATTTTTTTTATAAAGATTAGAAAAAAATATTAAATTTATGTTATTGTAAATATTTTTGTCATAATAATATAATAAATTGAACAATTTGCCAGATGCTAAGTACCCTTTTAATTTCATGTGCCTTCAGGGGTACATGTACGCCAGTTTGAAAAAAAACACACACACTCCTATAAGTGTACAATAATTTAGCCTTCTAGGTCACCGAAAGACTTCCGGAGGGTTTGAAAAGACAAAACACGTTAAACAATTATTTAGGTGTATTGTGGGAAAGTGAAAATTAAGATGGTGGTATGATTGAAAGATACGGACAGTCAAGGGGTACAATTGATAGAAATGAGCAGCTAGGGGCGTAGGCGTGAATGAAATAATTGGCCAGTGAGGTTGTCTTCAGATGAATAAAGGTTGGGAACCACTTCTCTAGTGTGTATCCTTTTAACTACTGGACTATCTTATCCCAGTGAACTACTTAAAACCAAGGGCGATGCCGGGTGCTGGGAATCTCATCTCTGTGTTTTTGTGGTCTAAGAATATCCCTCTCAGGCTGAGAGGGATGCCTACGTTAGGGTTCTTTTTTCTGATTGGACGAGCGTGTGCAAATAGGAATGACGGGAAAAATGATCCGAGCGGAAGCAGTTTCTAAAGTCGAAACTTCTTCAGGAGTTTTCTTGGTGTCTAACAAGTTACTCGTACTCCTCGCTCTCCTCGAAGTTTCTCTCCATTTCTTTGGCAGGTAAATAGTGAGTTTTTGGATCTGTACTGTTTTTGGAATGGTGGTTGTGGGTGCTTAAAGTGTTTTATTTTAATCGGTAAAACGTTTGTGAAAATATGATTTTTTTTTTTAAATTGTTGCACTCAGAATGGATAAACAAGGAAGATTTGAATTTAATATGTATTTAATAAACTATAACTTAAATTATTTTTATTATATAAATAGAAAAATAAAAAAAAAACTGGTAGAAACCAATGTAGTTATACGATTGAGAGTAAAGAAAAATGAGCATATTTGTAAATGTTATTTTAAACTATCCTATTCAAAATGAAATTAAATGTTGTAATGTAATAGCACAATGTAACAAAAATGTGTGTTTTACATGTCTATATAAATATATTTTGATGCTTAGAGGTCAGTTAAAATTTGTGTTTAGAAGTCAGTTTAATTTAGAATAAAATTCTTTATACAGTTCATTAAAATTATTTTGTGGATTTATAAATATTTTTAAATAAACATTTTATTTGTTTTAAGAAAATTATTTTGATAGAGGAAATGGAAATGTATATAAATTTAAAGTGCGTACCAAAGTGTAAATTACATTTTTGAAATTTTCTTTATAATATTTAGAAAAAAAAATGCTTTATTAAAAAAAATAAAATAAATACTTTTTAAATAAATTTGCAATTTCATTTGATTTTGAAAATTGTCTGAATTTTAAACTATGAAAATTATGATTTGAATTTTGCATTAAAGGGCATTTTATAAGTGGAAATGAAATTATTTTTTAAGAATAGTATAAATAATTGCTGAAAAATAAACATTGATTTTTATAAAAGAGGCAGTGAAAAATTTCCAAATCAATCTAAAATAATATTCGATGTAATATATATTTTAGATCCAAATTAAGTAAAGTTAAAGAAAAATGCTTATTTAGTTATGATGTTGGGATTTTATTATGTTTATGTATATTTCGTTTCATCGTAAATTATGTTTCACTGTTGGATAAATAAAGTAAGTGTGCAAATTACTTTGTTTGAAACTTAAGATAATTTTTCAATTATTCCTTCAAGTTAATCAAACATAGCTGTTTTTGGAAAGAAAATTATATAATCATATATAAATTAAAGTAATTTTAGAATTGTTATCAAAAATAGCTTTATGTTGATTAGTTTTTACTTCCCTTGCAATGCATATTTTATGTATAAAGTATTCGTATTGTGGAACGGGATCAAAAGATCAATTTCGAGTTTTCAATGAATATATGCAAGTTTTGTAATGCCTAGAATAGGGATTATCTATTTTTAGCTTGCTGTTTCTGTATTTTTTGTCTGTATTCTATATGCATCTATTTTAATTCGAATACTAGGCCTTTGACTTTCATAGAAAATTAGCTGTCACATAGGTCATGCTTTGCTTTATTGCTGATTAGATTTTGGCGCGAAACGAACTGGCCGTTTTTTAAATTGGATTAAAAAAGCACGAAAAAAAATAAATGTTCATCTTTCTTAAGCAAGTTGGTCATTTATATGTAATATCTGAAAAAAAAATAAAACGAGCTAAATGACTCATATGCTAGGATAAATCGCACTCAAGACATGAATTTTCTTAAATTTTTGCAAGTTTCTGTCATTTTAAATTCGCTATTCAAAAACAAGAAGAAGGAAAAAAAAATACTAAAAACTGAAATTGCGCATTGTGAATTACGTATTGATTTCATGTATTATTTTGTGCGATGAAATTCAGTGCATAAAATAACCGCGAGAATGAAAACAAAATATTTGATCTTGTAGAAAAATAATGTGCTGTCCACATATTAGAGTTCTTCGATTTTAGCTGCATATAACAATTTTGTA